>OX596274.1:59323022-60523022 GCA_951394225.1 Harpalus rufipes
TTTTTTCAATTACTTTTTACCTTCCGGCAAAGAAAAGAAAGTAAAAAATCTGTTGTGGCCAGCACAATACCTCTCGCCACTTACGTTTTTGGTTACATAAGTATAGGGTGCGAGCAGTCATGTGACATTGTTTAGCCTTAACAAACAGATATGGAAGCCCGTTTCAGAATGATAATTAATAATTATGTACGTAGATCTCAAATGTTAGTATGTTTCATTAAAAATTTCAAGATTTTCTAAATTCACGTAGTTAATTTGTCACCAGGAGTGTGGAATTGTCAAGGAAAATAAACTACATGGAATTGGAAAATCACTAAATTTAGAATGAGAAATTATGATATTTGACATCTATGTACATAATTACTAACTATCATTCTGACACGGGCCACCATATCTGCTTGTCAAGACCAACAAAGTCACATGACTGCTCGCGCCCTATTGTATGTAACATTTCTTGTATACCTACACTCTACACCAAAAATTATACTTACATCTATTCCTTACATTTAGATTGTTTAATTTTATATTCATTCTATGAAGAAATTTTGTCTTACTCTTCTAATTTTTCGAAATGTTTCCAATTCATTGTCAGGAGTAACAGTATTTCTGAAGAATATGTGTAATATATGTATAATATTAAATATTTAACTATTAATACATTAAGAAATAATATAATGTATGTACTTCCCAGAAAAATTCTTTAGTAATGTCTCCGGATTTCTGACACTGACATTTATCTGTCACTTACAAACAATTTAAATTTTCAACTATTTTCCATGGCATTCTTTCGGATGTAGAATTTATTACAACAGATTATTTTATATACCTCTAAATCTATAAAATATATAATAAAATATTTAAATGTATCAGATAGAGAATTTAATTTTCTTTAATACTAGCAAGAAATATTTTCAAAAAATAATATTTAAAAGATTTTTTTTCAAGAATCTTCTACTTCCGGTTGTCCAATTGTTACCAAAACCTTTTCAGATCTTCCCATGAATGTCCGATTGGGAAATACGTAGTTAAACAAATATTAAGTCTTATAATTTTTGAGTACTCCTCCTTCCAACATCCTACATACATCCACACACACACATACATCCACACACACACACACACACGCACACACACACACACACACACAGACAGACATCATCGTAAAAATGTTAAAATCGGATTGTAGGGACCTTAAAACGTGCTTATTCAATAAAATCTGGATATGTGATTTTTAGCATGAATCCATTACCTCTATTAGCGAGAGGTAAAAAAGACCCCAAATATGACAACTTTTATCTTTTTACGAAAATATAATACTTATGGCCGAGGGTATAAAGGTTAGTTAAGCAAACTAAGTTTATTTTATGAACTTATAGGTTAATAATATTTGGACATTAAAATGAACTAATGTTTCATGTAACTCACTTCGTGTCATTCTATCTGTCAATTTTTAGGAAGTATTGTGCGTGGATCTATTTGAAAAATAAAATACCTACATAACATAATACTTTTTTTCTACTTACGAATCTAAAATGAACAAAACACAAAGATCTAATAATGAATCTCCATGAAGAAGAAAAACAGTCATAATAGAAATAATGCAAGAATTACAGGGTGGTAAGGCATATATGTGTAGAGAGATTTAACATATAAAAACAGTTTTTCAGCGCTTCAATGCGCATTGCTCCCTAATATATTTTAAACTAAATGTATCAAATAAAAGATGTAGAGCATAAAAGTCTGCATTCAAATCAACAAACATAATTAATTTTGCATACTACTAATTAGGTATGAAAATAACCAAAATCACCCCAAAAATAGCAATAGCCATGGAATTGAAACAAAAATTTACAAATTTTAATGGTTTATTTGTCAAATTAGGTTATTTATTTGTAATTTTTGTGGCAGTGAACAATTATCTATTAATTTAAATTGATAATTGTTCATCTATATAAAAGGAAAATTTGATAAAAATTGCAAATACATGTCTCTTTTTATCATTTTATTGAACTAATTTTTTCTTCTTTATTGACAAAAAACAAGTATCTGTGAATATTACGACAGTATGCAAAGTTAAGTTAGTTTTCTTGATTTATATAAAATTATTGTAGGGTATGCGAACAAGACCTAAAATTACAAATAAAAAAGCTCGTTTTATAATGCTAAGCACATGAGCTTTGGTTATATCCTTTATATAGAGTTGAAATGAATGAAAGAGATAAGATAGGAAATGACGGACAGACATGTGCCTGTTTTAATTATTTTGATGACGTGATTCTTTTGATTCAGCTGAATTCTAATTGCAGCAACGAACCGCGCTAATGCCTACTGTCACGTCGTTCATTTCATCGCACTTGCACTCTACACCAACATTAATTACTAAATTAATTACTCCTTCTATCTCACACAGGATATGTTCATTAACTCGCAAAGTCACAGGTTTTGCATAATAACACTTACAGAATTTAAATACGTCAGTAAGAGTTCAACTTACCAATACAAATTTGAACTAGTAAAATTTGTATAAGCTAACACTCGTAATGCTCTTAAAATTTATTAATGACTAGGAAATGTATTTGATCTAATTTCAAATTCTTTTAGAATTAGGTATTTCCTCTTAATTTCTCTAGACGTCATTTCGATACTTGCAATATTTAAGCAAACGATAGAAATCCAGCGACACTAATTTTACTGCTCCAGACCAGTAGAATTTTAAATCTATTATGTTAAAGACTGGAGAAAAATCTCATTTCTAGTAGAATTTAAAATTACAAAATGGAGGATATGTTTCTCACAGTTTGGTTGAACATACTGTTGTGTATAAGGTATACGCCCGTTGTCAAACTTGAAGAGTTATTGCATTACCAACGTATTTATATTTTGTCTGTTTACCAGTCGGTAAACATCGGTAACAGAAAATTGATTACCAGTTTGTAGATATAAGGTGATGCTACTATCTTGTAGATCAAAGTAGCGGTTGAATCGGTGTAGCTCAATGGAGATGAGGTGGGTTGAGAAGTACATTTATTAAGAGGAAAGTGTGAGGGCGCCAGTGAGTCACTAACTGGTTCAACCGTGAAACCTGACTAACAAACCTAATGGAAAAACAAGGTCGAGAAATAATGACACTAACATATCAAAATGCGTGATTTTATTGTTTGAATTAAAACCAGTGTGTAATTCATATAGAATGCCAAAAGAAATGTTTGTGCTCACCAAAAAAGTTTGATAATAATAAAATTAGAAGAGAGTAAATCGCGCAGTAAGTCGTCCGCGTCAGCAGAGCGATTAGAACGGTATTCGATCGAAATAGTTAGGGCGCAACGAAACACGATGTACACATTAGTCAACTAATGGTAATGTTATTCCTGTCGGCGCAATAAACAATAAATAGTAAGCTTAAATGTTCTAAACGCTACGGTTACGGATAGTAAAATTAAAAGAAAATGAATTTTAAATTACAAAATAAGATTTAGATCAGATCTTCACAATATTACGACAATTCTACTCATAATCTGTAATCCAATTAAATCACAGTATTTTGGTGAATTGAACCAATCACATTCAAATTACACTGACAATTTTCACTAGTGAATAAATATCTTTCCAGTAATTGTCATGCCGAATACCATTCGTGACTAGAATTTTACCCGTAATTTATGCCTAACTCGTTGCTTTAGAAAATCGTTACTCGTGCTTTCGCACTCGTTTCAATTTTCATAGCAACAAGCAGTCATGATCAAGACGACAAAAATTGCCAGTAAAATTTTAGTCACTAGTGATATGTTATAAGTTTTAAATATTATGCAAAAATAAACTCCAGTTAGAGTTGACAAAAATAAATAGTTAGCACAAATAAAGGAAAAGTGTATCAAAAACAGCTTATCTGCTCAAATTGTTCCGGGCGCTGAGTTTGAATACCCTTCATCTACGAACAGCTGAACGGTCGGTGTAATTTTAAAGATTACTGATAGTGTAGTTAACAGGAACGAGAAATGATAATCCTGCTAATTTTCAAAATGGCGTCTGTGAGGTTTTCTAGCAGTGGTCAGGGGTTCACAATTGGACAATTCCTCGTACTTTGGCACGATAAATAATATGATAGATATTAGAAGCCTAAAAAATCATACGTTAGGACTGTTCTGGATGCTACACTACGCCACTGCATTTTATTAACTTGCAGAGCCAAACATATAATTTCAGTACGAAATATTGTATTTAATATTTAATTACTGTATTAAAGTAAAGAATATGAAATCAATAACTGTAATAATGAACTTTACTCAAATTATTAGTATGAAATTACCTTTGGTGTAATGCGGTAATAAATTGCAAAACTGGAGCGGATCCTTTTTTCCTCAAAATTATTCTCCAATACGACAATATCAATATCAAATAGTGCGTTGGATCGCAATTACAATTTACCTACGTTACAATCAAGTGAAAAAAGTTATTAGGTAATTGCTGGGTAAAACGTGTTTATAAGAAATTAATTTAATATGTCGCCGGACTGTAACCAAGATGCGCTCTAAGTAGTCTAAAATATGTTCCGGGTATTTATGAGGGAGCAGTGCTAGTCAATAGGGAAGTTTGATGAAAAATTTGCAAGAACAAATTAGATCATAACAATGAATAAGATAGATAGAAAACGTATTTATCCCACTCCCAATATCGTAAGTAGGCTATTAGGACGTTGGTTATGGGTAAGTATTTTCATTTTACTGTCAAGGTATCGGTTTCAACTCGTATTTACTACGGGATATATGAGGCTGCCTTACCTCCCTAAGAAGTTCTCTATTTTGTGAAATATCAATAGTTAGGTAATTTAAACTTGTGTGAAATATTTGCTAAACAATAGTTACTTATGGTACAAGTGTGTTACAAATAACTCACGCGAGAAAAGTGTTAGCTCACGAGAGGATACTTTTCTTAAGTGACTTATTTATAATAACACACGTGTAGCATATAAAACTTTATACAATACCGCTACGTTTTATTTATTTTAAGATTTGACAGTTGACAAATCAATTTGATTTGATGCAAAAATCAACTGATCGAAAATGATAAGAGACAACCGTACTCGTAGTTACCTTAGCAAGTTGTTGGTTTGAAAAAATAATAAATATTTTTTTCTGTCAGCCTGTAGATCGTTTATTTTGTGATCCTGCTATTACATTTTGTTTTAATTAATTCAGATATTCTTCAAAACATTCAAGAAGTAATTATTGAAAATGGCACCGGACAGTGAATGTTTGATGATTAAGGTATCTAATTAATTAAGTTGCATTATTCATTGCTGGGGCATGTCGCTGTAATGAACTGACAAATATGTGAATATATACAAAATAATTGAACAATCAAAAACCACTTATTAATCAATTGGAATTAATTCTCTTTCAAAGATACCGTTTAAAATTGAATCTTATTTAAAACTGCCAGACGGACAATTATATACTGGCCACAATTTAAGGCGATTATCTGCCACTCTCTTATTAAATGCTGGTGGAGACACCTCTGTTAAACGACACGGTGGATGAAAAGGATCCACTGCGGCGAAAGAATATATTGAGGAGTCGGTTAGCGAAAAAATTAAAACGATTCAGGGCGATGTGAAAAGGGCAAACCATCAAATGTGTTAAATTTTTCAAATTCTAATAAAAATTCAACAAATTTCACACTTCAAAAGGTAAAACATTTTTCCTTGACATTAATATAAATGTTAATATTAATAAAAATTGTGAAATGTGATATTAATTTTTATAACATATACTTATATTTACAAGAAAAGGTGTAGTCTTTGACAAAAAATGTAATAGCAGAATCAAATAACAAAGCAGATTGGCACACCAAGCAATGGGGTATGCCGTCCTCGACTAGTAATAGTTTTTTACCTCTCTTGCAGCATAAATATTTTTTTAGAGTACTTTTTATATTTATTTTAATTTAGCTACACAACATGTGAGGGTCAATGTCGATCTATCGATTTTTCAGTATTACTGCGCGACATGTCTATTCTCTGACAGCAGACATGATTCAAACATTTTATTACACATAATTTCCTAGGCAGGTACAGTGGTGGAGATTGCTGTCAATCTGACAGCTTTTCGATGCCATGGTTATTCGATACTACCTCTACGGATTTTCCACGGCATGTTGGTCAACTGCACAAAATTACCTGCTTCGGCTTCTTTTTCGTACTGTATTTCAATGTTTCCATAGGCCGTACGCCCGAACTTTTACACTTTTTAAATAAATTATTATGAGCTATATTAATTATATTTAAAAACAGTGAATATTCAAATATTTACACACTACAATGTATTACTTATTTATCACCAAATTAATTTAAATATATATGCCTAACTCATACTGATTTTAATATACGTATAATTTAACAAACTAGTATACGAGTAATAAGATTCTTCGTAAATATTACATAAATAACCAAAGACAATAAGAAAGCAAACTGCAAAAGCAAATTGCGAATTTCTCCGTGAAATGAACAATATAATAAAATTACAAAGTTACGTCTAATTTCACTAGGATACAACTTCTGAGTCAGCTTCTATGAAGCCATCGTCAGAAGTCGGCCAGCACAACAAGTAACCATAAGTGCGAAACGCGTCTATGGTTACTTGTTGTGCTGGCCGACTTCTGACGATGGCTTCATAGGAGCTGACTCAGAAGTTGTATCCTAGTGAAATTAGACGTAACTTTGTAATTTTATTATAAAGACAATAAGATTTGAAATAGGTAATCATTTTTTTATTAACAAGAATTAAATAACAGAGTAATTATTTTAATTTTACGAACCTTTAAATATAATGTAATGGAAAGTAAAATGTCACTTTGATTGCGACTTCCATTAGGAATGTCAAAATATCGTAACTAAATGAAGATATTTTTTTGTATATAGATATTTGTGGATTTAAACGTGCTTTTGATTCCGTGGATCACGCAATACTTTGGAATAAATTATATGGAGTCAGAATTAGTTCAAAAACCATAAGACTAATTCAAAATTTATACAGAAATGCAGCAATAAACTTTAAAAACTCAGATGTAAGTTCTAATAAGAGCGTAAATATTAGCCAGGGCGTATTACAAGGGGAAATTTTATCACCCACTCTTTTTTCAATTTACATAAATGACTTAGAGGAATACTTTCGCGATGCAGGCGTTTTTGGGCTCAATATTGACTGGTTTCAAGATTTATTAGTACTAGCATACGCAGATGATCTGGTGATATTAGCTCATTCTCCGTTAGACGCTCAAAAAAGCTAGACTTATTAAAAAAGTACTGCGAGACAAATAGAATTGAAGTTCATACGAAAAAAACAACCTTTTATTTTTAAATATGGGGTAGAAAATATAGAAGTTTTAAACAGGTTTTGTTATTGAGGCGTAGTTTTCTCAGGATCTGGTAAATTCTTAGAAGCATCAAATCAAGCTATAAATAAAGCAGTAGCATCTACTATTTCCGTAAGGAATATATTGGCTAAGGGGTCATCCAACATGTGGGAGGAGAAAAGCAAATTATTAATGTCAATTGTCAAAGCAACATCGTTGTATACAGTTGAAGTGTGGGTTTTAAGGTATTGCGAAATGCTGGAACGTTGTCAATTACGGTTCGTAAAAACTATGTTAGTTTGTGCTAAAAATACCCCAGGTTTTATGCTTAGAATCGAAACCGGATTAAAACATATAAAAACCGAAATTGTGAAAAGAGCACTAAATTTTTGGGCTAAAATTCTAAGTTTAGACGATTCGCATATAGTAAAAGTCGTTTATAACAGACTATATATTTTGGACAAAAATCCTAACAAGATAGAAATTAATTGGGTCTCACAATTTAAAGTACTTTTTTCTGATTTAAATTTTGAGCACACGTGGCTAAATCAAACCATAAGTAAAAAGGAAATGTGTTGTTTGTTAAGTTCTTTGGAAAAGAAGTTAAAACAAAGTGATATAACTTTATTGAATAGTTCGAAATATAACAATTTTTACAAAGAGATAGCAGATCTTACACCCCAAAGTTACTTGAATTTAAATGTTTCCTTTAATAAAAAGCGTATAATTGCCCAAATTAGATTGTGTGGCCAATATACCTTCTCATTTTCAGTTAACAACATATTTTATCGGATAGAGGCTAAAACGAACTGTAGTTTGTAATTGTCAGGAACTTGAAAGTATACATCACTTTCTTTTCGTATGCCCTATATACCAGCCGTTGAGATGTATATATTTAAAAAAAAAATTCAAAATACAAATAATTCGCATTATGTAAAGTTGTTAACGAATTTAAACAGTGACAAAATAAACAATATTTTCTATTATGTAGTCGGTGCGCCCAAGTTAAGGAGTTTCTGTCTCAATGAGTAATTTAACATTCTGTCATGTATTCTACTTATGTTAATATAAATAATAGTATTTTTGTATTTATTCCAATTTAATTATTTTACATACTTTTTAACATATAATTTTCCGTTCCAAAGACACTTTGATAACCTTGGTTTTAGTATTCTAGCACTTTATTCTTTTTTGTTTGAAATTATGACTGTTATATTATGTATATTGGTAAATATTCAACCATTTTTTGGAATTTATGCAGCTATATATTCTGGGTATTTTGTTCCATACAATGATATATACTGTATAATATTTATGTAGATCTTTTCAGGATGTATTATGGAATCCCTAGTTTTTTTGTTTTTAGTATAAACATGTGTAACATATTGGTAAATATTCAACTATTTTTTCGTTTTTTTTTGTAATTTATGCAACTATACATATATTCTGGGTATTTTGTTATATATTATACTGTAATATCTCTCGTTAAATTATTATGTTTATGTACATTTTTCATTTATATGTACAAATTGGATGCCAATCATTGTTAAAGAAATGTACATTTCTAACAAACAATAAATCATACATACATACATACATACATACATACATACATACATACATACATACATACATACATATATACATACATATAGATATTTGATTTTGGATTGCATTGTATGTGAATCACCTTGTATATGATAAATATACACAATTACTGATACTGATTGATGTGTTCTTTGTTTATATCTTGCATTCATTGTTTCCATCGTAATAAATATTTAAATGTTTTTTTTTCTGTTTAACGGAAACAAATTTGACAAATTACCTACACAATCTCGAAATGAAAAATATTTATTTTCTGCAATAATTGTACGGGAAGTAAATGTTCTTAAACTGAAAATTTATGCGGGAAATAGCGAGTTTCCGCAATAAATCGGAAAATTGCCATTATTGTTTAAAAATATCATTTGTAGCCACCCACGTAATAAATAATATATCAGAAATTTATATTTCTGGTCGATTGTTAGCAACATATGCGGAAAACATAATTCCGAAACTCCATAGAAATATCGAAACGATCGGAGCCAGTTTTTGAAATTTGCATTTTTTTGGAATCACTAATTTCTCCCACTTGCTACAAAATTAACTAATCTTCTTAGTCTTGTTATTTTTATCATTTATAAAAATAAAATTATATATTTTACTTTCTTGTGTATATCTAAAGAGTTGTACATTTTTCTGGAAGAAACTTACTGTATCAATTTACTGTTGGGATATATAAGTATTATCCAACTAACTGATTTCGTATTTTTTTTTCTCATTCCTTGAGACCCTCATATTACACAGTATTTGGGACACTCTGTATAATTTAAAACAACAGCAAATTAACTTTAATTAGTTTTGCCTTTATTGGATAAGAATGAGGAGAAATCTGCTTGATTTAACAATAAGTTTCCTGCATGTAGGTACTTTAGGAGAAATTTAATAACGTTCGATCTTGGACAGATTGCACTTCAAAAGCTGCGGAAATGAACGGGGTTGTATTGACTGGAACCTATGTACGCAACGAGTCCGTAGAGCGGTTTTCCACCAACAAAACATCCCTGTCGGGTAGTACAAAGTTGGCCAGACCGGAAGTCAAACGGAAATCCTGCAGTCTGACTTCTCTATGCACACCGTTGCCCTTTGTTTTAATCTTGTGCACCATTTTCATTGTTTTTCTTTGTCCTAGTGGCGATAAAGAGCGGTAGAAACGAATGCTCAAAAGGCGTTGCCGTTGTCAAGTGCATTAAATTCCTTGTTCTATCCCACTCGGCTGCTCGCAGTTCTCTTCATCTCTTGGCAAAGGAATTTTTTAATTTTTACGAGATTATTTCTAGTTCTCGCAGAGATTACATCGAAAAAGGGTTCTTATGTTTGCTCGCGCGCAATATAAACACTTTTAATCCTTCGTTTTCAACAAACATTCTTTTGCACGTTCAAAAAAGATTTTATATAAAATGCCCGCGGTGAATATTATTGCGATAAAATAAATTATAAACATTTCACCACTAATGAAAAACTTAATACGAAGTTTGTGATACTTTATATTAAAGTTTGTTAAAAAAAATATATATAAAATATATATACAATATAAATTTCATTTAGTTATTACATTTGTTATTGTAAAGATTGTATAACCCATTTAGTTATAGTAACTAAAAATATGTATAATATAATAAATAAGGTTGTTTAATATACGGAACTCTCACTTGCTTTGTGAGGATTGGATGGTACGTAGTGAGAATTAGTACGTAAAAATATAGGTCTGTTTTTAAATGAAATTTTTGAATAGCATTCTGTTATAAAACTTATTTTAAAAAATAATTTGTCGGTAAAGAATATTCATGACAACTTGGTGAATGCATACATTGAGGCAGGATTCCCCTTCATATGCAATTGTTTGCCACTGGTTGAGTGAATTCAAGAGAGAATGAACAAAATGCTTTTCGTAGTGAACGCCCGAAAACTGTTTCAACTCCAGGAATGACAAAGTCCTCGGTATCATTTTAAAGGACATGCGATTGAAGTTTTCAGAGGTAGTACAGATGGCAGTAATATGAAATGATTGTGTTTGTAATATTTTAAAAATTAATTAACTATGAACAAATTATCTGCGAGATGAGTGTCGTGCTTGCTGACTGCTGAGAATAAACGAAGTCTTCGCTTTCGAGGAGAGTAAAAGAGGTCGCACCGACCTCTAAGTTCATGGCCTCCGGTTTTTGGATTTCCGGATGCGTGGTGTTTATTGATTACTTTAAAAAATGGGAAACTATATCATCTAAATATTATGCTAATCTTATTTTAGACCGCTTAGTTGAAAGTATTCGAGAAATACACCCTGATGTATTAAAAAAAATCTGTACCATCACGATAATGCCCTCGTTATTCCAGTTGTATTTTTTCTGCAAGAATTCAAGGAATTAGGGTTTAAAATGTTTTATTATCCTTCTTATTTTCCAGGCTTAGAACCTATTCCGTCATTGATGGTTTTCAATTTCATTGATGAAAAATACAGCGATTTTTACCTCTCGCTAAGAGAGGTATTGGATTCATGCTAAAAATCGCATATCCAGATTTTATTGAATAAGCACGTTTTAAGGTCCCTACAATCCGATTTTAACATTTTTACGATGATGTCTGTGTGTGTGTGTGTGTGGATGTGTGTGTGTGTGTGTGTATGTGTATGTGTGGGATGTTGGAAGGACGGTTACTCAAAAACTATAAGACTTAAAATTTGTTTAACAACGTATTTCCCAATCGGACATTCATGGGAAGATCTGAAAAGGTTTTGGTAATAATTGGACAACCGGAAGTAGAAGATTCTTGAAAAAAAAATCTTCTAAATATTATATTTTGAAAATTTTTCGTGGTAATATTAAAGAAAATTAAATTCTCTATCTGATACATTTAAATATTTTATTATATATTCCATAGATTTAGAGATAAAAGAAGTATAATATATAAAATAATCTGTTGTAATAAATTTGACAGCCGAAAGAATGCCATAAAAAATAGTTGATAATTTAAATTATTTGTAACTGACAGATAAATGTCAGTGTCAGAAATAATGAGTAATGAATTAAAAATGTACTTGGAGAATCCCTTAGTTCTTGATCTGTGACTATTATGGAGATGACAAGTCTAGGTTGAAGGACTTAAATTTGTTTCAAACATTATGGGACAATGTACACCAGTACTGTAGACTAGAGTAACTTTGAATTGCGAAAAAGCTATCAAATTCTTCTCAAGTAAGTTGTAAATATTGACAAAATCGGAGTGCAATCTATCCGTCACTTTATTAAAGGGAATTAAGGTTATTTAGATATAACAAGTATGAAAAAATAAAATGTTAAAGAAGATATATAAGAATAGATGCACAATCCAGATATATACATTTTAGACCGCCCAAAATTAATGTTTTTACTAGAAGAATATGAAGAGAAAGTAAACAAAGTTGTTCGAATTGAAAATTGCTGTTACCAGCCTAATATTTATATATGGTAAACTCTTTGTAATTTATTGTAACATAATTTATGGTAAAATATCTTCATGTTGAGACATGCTATTATTGAATAATAAAGAAGTTTATACGTCATAGATTTATATGAATATATTATTTGTATTTATAAAAATAATCTTTGCTTTATGCATACAGCCAGGTAAAATATACGGCGAGAGGTTATGTGCTGGCCACATCAGATTTTTTTATGACGGAAAAAGTTTAGTTGTAATAATACCAGTGAAATGATCCTATGCTATCGGTTTTTAAATTAATATTTCCCTAGTTTATTGTTATTGTTTGCAGGTTTTGTTTTCAAAACACTGTTTCGCCGAAATATTTTATGATAAAATGAGTTCGAGTGAGGACGAAAGAGCTGCAGCAATTTTTGCAGGGTATTACTAAATAAAATCGAAATACTACCAAAAATACACGAGAAATTATACACTACATAAATATGAGAAGAAAATACATTAACGCCCAGTTTTATAAAATAACACAATACCTCCCGTTTAATTAAATTTTTATTCATGTAAATACTTTAAAATTAAATTTAAATACCGGGTTTGATCCAGACCGACGCCAAGTATTTCGAATTTTAAATGGCACAAAAATGACCCTTGTATTGCACTTTCCACGCCAGCAGTAAGTGTTCGTGAGGTGATACCCGGTAAACGCTCGCACGGTGCAAATATGTCATCATCGTTACCAAAATTTGTGTACAAAGCAGATCGGCAGACCCAGCAATGGGTAATATGCCGTGATGATATATTTATTTTATTTATTTATATACTTACCTATATTCATTGCTGGAACGGAGAATGCACCACAGGTGTCAATTTTGTGCCATTTAAAATTCTAAAATATTTGGCGTCGATTGGGATCGAACTCTGTTCCCCAGATTCGCCTGTGACGCCTGGTAAACGCCTGCACGGTATAAATATGACATCATTATTACCAACATCTGTGTAAAAAGCAGATTAGCTCACCCAGCAATGGGTAATATGCCGTGATGATATATTATATATTTTTATTATCTTACATATATTCCTACACATTTACTTATGCTGGAAACTGTTTGAAGTTCCTTTCCACACAATTATTGTTCCATTTACTATTTTCTTTTTAAACTTTAATTTTTATAATAACAAATCTCGAAAAAATAACATTTAAAGGTATTTTTCGAAGAAAAACTATTTTGAACTTCCAGTAAAGTGCCATTTCCGGTTATCTGATTTACTCCAATATCTAATGGCATCTTTCCATATAAGAGTAAGGTAGAAATACAAGGTTTCAAAATTTTCTGAACGATAGTATTTGAATTAGAGCGTAAGGAGGATCCACGTGGACAATTACCAAAATCTCGATATGCGATTTTTAGCACGATCCCTATACCTCCCTTACCAAGGATAGCGGTAGTTAAAAATACTAACTGAGTAAATCTACAAGATAAATTACTCCATCGATTCTCGAGAAAGTAAATTTTGTAGTGTAGAATAATTTTGACACATGTCAACAGTAATGTGCGTAATAGTATCAAAAATATAGTTTTTCTAGAGACTGCAATTTTTTACGTACAATATCTCAACAATGATTGTGATGCCACAACTTTTTATTATTTTGATAAATATCTCAAAAATCAAAGAATAATATATTAATTTTTCAAACATGTGTTGGGTTGTTATGATATATTTTCTAATCGTTTAGTAAAACTACTGCTAACCTCTGTATATACAAAGCATTTCAGTGTCAACTTTAAATTCAATTATATTCGTTATTTTAATGGTTACCAATGTTTTCTAATTTATATTGATGAATATTAAAAATTTATTTGAATCACATTTTGGACTGTGACCATCAACGGATTAACTACCTTAAGAGGAGTGTGCTCCATAAAAACGCTTTTATTACAAAAGTACTACAGGCCAGTATGTTATACACAATATATAGTATATTGAAAGACAAGTATTACAAATGGACATTGTAATACATGTTTTCCATACTATTTTTACTATTTCGAATTGTTTTACTTTTATTTTAAAATTATTATTGAAAGAAATATTAAAATAACAAGGTCGGTAACACTAACAGTTTCAATAAACATTTGAAAATAACTTTATTTTGACATTTTGACAACAGTTACTTAGAAGTTAGGTTAGAGTTAAAATTTATATTTATTATGTTATCAACGTACAAATAAATACTTTGAATTTTAATTTAAAAGGTAATTTTTCATGAGTAATGACAGGTAATGACAACTAAAATGAAAAATATTTATTTGACACAGACTAAGTTATCAACTTAACAATTTTAAAAAATCACCAAAAACATTTGTACAAAAATTTCTTTTAATAAAAAGAGTTGTACAAAATTCACTTTGCGAACGTGAAATAGGAAAAATTAGACCTGGTAATTTTTTGGAATTGCTGAATTTGTTCAAATAAAAACTAAGAGAATTATTATTTATATGCAATTGAAAACATAAGGTTTTTTTGACAAAATCACAGAATTACTGCAAATTTAAACAAAGTGTCCCGAGATTTTTAATTTATTATTACGAACTTGTGTGTGAAACATTTAAAATACTGCAATTTTATAAAAAATAATGTATCGGAGTGAAGCAAATACACAGTAATAAATAAATATAAAAATTCTAATTCATATTCGCGAACTAATTTTGACGTTCGCCCTCATTGTCAATTTAAAAACAGTGCGCGCTATTTGGGAGATCTTTCCCACTTGCCAGCCGCACACGTAGAAGTTTCTATATACATATAAAGGGTCCGCCAAATAACTTTTTTTTTTAAAATGCTATAAAAAAAAACTACTGAATATTTTCTCAAATTTCTTTTTTTATTTGAAAGTACAATCCTTCCGGTTAATAATGGAAAATAATTTCATTCAAATGGCTGCCTCGGCTGGCCATGCAGTAGCGTACACGTTCGGTCCAATTTTTAAGCACATTATCGATTGTGTGCAGCTGTATTTCACCAATGGCTTCACGAATATTGTCCTTTAAAGCGTCAATTGTCTCTGGCTTGTCGGCGTAACACTTATCTTTGATGGCACCCCACAAAAAATAGTCCAACGGTGTCAAATCGCAGCTCCGAGGTGTCCAAACGACATCAGCTCTGCGGCTGATAATGCGATCTTCAAAAACAGGGCGCAAAACATCGAGTGTAGCTTCGGCTGTGTGGCACGTAGCGTCGTCCTGTTGAAACCAAATGTTGCCAATATCCTCCTCTTCAATTTTTGTGAACAAAAATTCGTTCAACATGGCCCGATAACGATCGCCATTGACTGTAACGGCCACTCCTTGCTCATTTTCGAAGAAAAATGGCCCAATTATGCCTCTGGACCAAAATCCACACCAAACAGTGACTCGTTTTGGGTGCGTCGGCTTTTCAATGTATTCGTGCGGGTTTTCTGTGCCCCAAATGCGACAATTTTGTTTGTTTACATACCCGCCAAGATGAAAATGAGCTTCATCTGAAAAGATGATTTTTTTGGCAAAATCGGCATCTTCTGTAAGTCGATCACAGGCCCACTCAGCGAAGCGAAAACGCATTGGATGGTCAGTTGGCTTCAACTCCTGAACCAATTGGACTTTGTATGCCGTCATACCAAGGTCTTTATGCAAAACTCGTCTCAATGATGTCTCCGAAATGTTCAATTGTTGAGAACGACGGTGAATTGATGTTGATGGCGCTTCACGCACACTTTCTGCCACAGCAGCAATATTCTCGGGTGTACGCACTGTTTTTGGCTTTTCACGCTTTGGTTTATCGATGAGGATGCCAGTTTCTTTCACTTTTTTCACAAGATAACGAACATACGGAGCTGACGGTGCATCTCTTCTTCCAAAATCCGTACGCAATTTTCGCACACATTCTGCAACATTACCATGATTTTCAAAGTAATGTCGCAATATTTCCCAGCGTTGTTCAAGCGTATACACAACCATATTCGTTCAGCGGAAGGATAAAACTAATTATCTGTCAAATCAAACATGAGCTAAGTGTTACCATTCACGAAATAAGCACTAGTTGAAAAAAAAAACGTTAGATGGCGGACCCTGTATTTCAATAAATTGTTCATGTATGAATGACACAAAAAAAATATTTTCTCCTCAATATTTTGGCGCCCTAGGTGATTGCCTAGGATGACCTATTGTTTAAACCGGCCCTGCTAAATGGGTTTTGCATCTGAAGTTGACGCGTGAACATTGATATTTTGAGCCAAAATACGTATTATTGTTATTATGAGTGAAACATATTATGTAATTCATTACTCTCCTCCCATTGAGTTTAGAGAATTATTTAAAAAAAAAATTAAAAGCACTTTCTACTATCAACTAAGTTATAAAATTAAACTAAACGAGTAACCCCAGTAAGCACCATTCATGCCTGACATACATAATTTAACATTTCATTAATATCAAATGTAACATTTATTTTTAAAATATTTTGTACCATTTTTACACTATTTATAATAAATATAAGTAGAAGTCGAAAATATCTTTTAAGACTAATAAACCATATACTTAAAAATAATTTGTTACAGGGAATCCAATAAGTAACAAAGAGAACAAATGTAAACTTTATTATATTGAAATGAACAAAATAATTCAGTTAGAAAAATATTCTTATTTTGAACACGTTTGACATTCGTATTTCAAATGAAGCTTTGCGGCGCGACACCCCCACTATTCTTTGGTTTAAGAAAAAATTCTCGGAATTTTCGAATAGATGGCTCTATCAAATCAGATTCCAAAGTAATGTTACGTATGTTATGTATAGCATTTGCCTATATATATATATATATATATATATATATATATATATATATATATATATATATATATATATATATATATATATATATGTATTTCTGAATCAATGGTAATGTCCACATATGCCCCACTTTGTGGCAGATGCGGACATAATACATTGTTTATGGACGTATATTGTTACGTTTAAATTTTATTGTTGGCACTATTTTACGTTCCTTTGTATTTTCTTACCCCTTATGACTACTTCCCACTATTCGTATATGTTGCTGTAGTAAAATAAACAATTTAATAACTATAAAACAGAGATAGCGTCAATTTTTGCCTGGCTAGACTTTTTCTGTCGGCACATTCTTGTCTGTGAGTTCCTCGTGCAATGAGCAATTTTTTGTGTTGAAGTATATTTGGCTTATTGGAAGTTTTGAATCAAATTTATATTTGGATTACTGCTGGCGTTGCACGGCGCATAAAAATTATTTTGATATATAATTTTATCGAGGATTTTTCTCGGATCTAAAATGACTCACTTTTCAACTACTTAACAGCCGCCTTCCAACTCAGGTATAATTAATTTCAGTTCTCAATTTTTATTTTATTAAATGTTAGTATACATATTTTAATAAGAATTATTTGCGACCATCCGTAACATATTTAAACATAGAAGTAGGCCGTAGGGTCGAGGAATTATTGTAATAAACGAAGAAAGAATTTATGAAAAATTCATGGACCTCGCAGGGATTTGAACCCTGGACCTTCTCATATCTAGTGAGAAGCTCTAACCAACTGAGCCACAAGATCCCGTCCCATTGAAGTCGATGAATCATTCACAATTCTTTTTACAAATTTCGTAGACGAGTACACTAACCATACGGTGTAGATGAATACTCAGCGCGAACAATGCGCTATATATAACATATATAATTGTTGTGAATCAGCTTGCCTTTTTATAAACGTTGATAAGAATTATTTGCGACCATCCGTAACATATTTAAACATAGAAGTAGGCCGTAGGGTCGAGGAATTATTGTAATAAACGAAGAAAGAATTTATGAAAAATTCATGGACCTCGCAGGGATTTGAACCCTGGACCTTCTCATATCTAGTGAGAAGGTCCAGGGTTCAAATCCCTGCGAGGTCCATGAATTTTTCATAAATTCTTTCTTCGTTTATTACAATAATTCCTCGACCCTACGGCCTACTTCTATGTTTATATACATATTTTAGTTCTTTTGTTTGAAAATAATGTTCAATAAATATAACATGAATTTGTATTTATACATATAAATTTAAAATGAAACTTTCATGACCCATAAGGTCAGCGGCATATCATTTTTTTTTAGTATCATTACTAAAGTACCCTCTTTCAGGCTGTCTGTTTGTTTTTTTCTTGGTACTATTCTTGTTACTATCATTAGTACTGGCACGGTTATTGCTACCGTTGTTTGAGAAAAGTACTATTTCTCTACCTTTCGTTCTACACCATACGACGTGACGAGCAAACCATTTAAATTTTGGGGGCAAAATTTTGGAGACGACCATCCGCCAACTCGACAAATGCGTTCTGAGGGAATAAGCAGCCGATAGACGCCATTTTCTTCGTCGCCTTATGGACTAGTAAATGCAACCACCGGCTACAACCCTATAGATCCAGTTACGGACAGGAGAACTCACGTTAGGGACGTAAGCTTATTTTTTCCCCTTTTTTATTGTTCGCATTTTGTATATGATTCAAACTTTTTTATATGATTGAATGATCCAAAATTTACCTTTTTTGAATGCTGTAATTTTGTCGCCGACACTCAGTAAACTTTTTGTTAGGTCTGATCACCTCTGCTAAATTTAATTTTTTTTGTACAAGTTTGTACTTTTTTTTTGCGCTGCGCATTGTTTAGCGTGTTGTGCGCCGCTTTAGCTTTAGGACAGGTTTTTCTTACTTTACATGGTTACGACAGAGAATGTCGAAAAACTGACGTAAGCGCTGGTATACCAACGGTTCACGCGGTTCGTATTTTCGTTCCTACCTTTTGGTAACGCCTCGTCCTGAACGCTCGACTAGCGCCGGCGGGCTAGTGCTCTACGCGGCGTTTTTTAGTGCTTTGTTATATTTTTGCTTTATCTATATATATTTTTTGCCTGCAATTTTTTTGCATATATTTAGGGTTGATCCGACTACTATCTTGTGTAAAACATTAGGTTGTGTCGAACGTAGATTTCGCCGTTTTTCTTGTAAATGATTTTTTTTTAATATAGTGCCAACTCAAATTTCATTGATTTGTTTTTGTTCGAATTTCCAAATTTTTGTGCATGCCTTGTTGCCTTCCTCTTTATCCTTCTCTCCGCAGGCTTGTTGACCAGCCCTGGTTGAGCGTCCATTGGTCAGCTGGCGCCCTCCCGATTTTATTAGGTACTAATCCCAGAGGAAAACTTACACCCACACCCTCCTCCACTGTTGTTAGTCCGGAGCCCAACCTTGCGCGGAATTTTCGCCACCCGAGGTGCAGATCTTGTGACAAGAGTTTTGGCGCCCAACGTGGGGCCTATAACTTTAAGGGCTATCCAAATTATATTTTGTTTTGGCAATTTCAATTTTAGTTTTTTTAACGTTTTCATATTTTGGCTATTACGTGTAATTTCAGTAGGCACTATATTTGTAAATTCAATTATTTTATTAGGTGCGGCAATTTGTAGACTTAGTGGTTGTAAAAGTTTTAAACACCCTTGTCCGTCGTATATCGATAAATATATTTGTATACTATTTTTTCTTCTTATTCATATTTTGGTTGGTTAATTTATTTAAAAGGAAAATGGAGATTAATAGATTGAGTAAGGAAGAATTAATTTATGAATTACGGGTTCGGGGTATTATTGATGACAGCA
The DNA here is from genome assembly GCA_951394225.1 of Harpalus rufipes. NCBI lineage: Eukaryota > Metazoa > Arthropoda > Insecta > Coleoptera > Carabidae > Harpalus > Harpalus rufipes. The sequence continues at coordinate 59,343,083 of OX596274.1, forward strand.
GTTGCCATTCCATGCGTAAATCACTTAGGGGCGTTATGAGATTAGAAAAAGACCCACATTTCGTTAAAATTAAACACCCTTTCACTTTCACTGATGATTCGACAGCTATTACCGAAAAAATTGCAGAAATAGGAAGTTGTATTGATCTCTTTCAAGACCTTAAAGGTTCTCCGTCATTTAAGAAGACAATTACAAAAATATCTCACTGTATTGGACGTGTTAATCGAGCAGTACCAACGAATGACACAGAAAAAGAAAATATATCTAAATTTTTATTAACTCTAGTAAAATTAAAGAGCGATTTAGAAAGTAAAGCCAAACAATTTAGAAGTTCTTCTTCCATAAACAATACGATACTTGAAGTTAGTAACCTTGATATTGGCAATGATACAGATACTCGTAGCACTGATAACTCGTCAGAATCAGAGTCAGACGTGGAAACGACTTTATCGTGCCGGCCAAAAATTAAACAGATTCCAGTGTCTCAATGGAATATAAAATATACCGGCGATAATAAACAAATGTCTCTCAATGCTTTTCTGGAGAGAATTGATGACTTACGAAAAGCACGTAATATTTCTAAATCACAATTATTTCTGTCTGCTTTCGATTTACTTTCGGACAAAGCATTAATTTGGTACCGGATGAATAAACGCGTATATTCGGGATGGGATGAACTCGTAGTAGGATTACGAGAAGAATTTCAACCGCATGGCTATAATGATAAACTTTTCGATGAAATAAAAAGTCGAACACAGGGACCTACCGAATCTATAGGAATTTACATTGCTATTATGTCAAATTTATTTTCTCGCCTTACTTGTAAAGTTAGTGAAGACCTTAAACTTAAAATATTAATGGCAAATATAACTCCCTTTTATCAAATTCAGTTAGGGTTGGTTGAAGTTAAATCGATACCTGAATTGTTAAAACTCGGTAGACAATTAGAAGCACGTAGAGCCACTGTAGAAGCTTTCGCACCTCCACCTAGACGTAGTCAAGCTCTTGAGCCAGATTTGGCATATGTTTCTACCGCAACGGAAACCTCTTGTGATGGTATTCAACCATCTGCTCCTCGTAAATGTTGGAATTGTGGTAAGGAAGGGCACATAGCTTTACGCTGCAAAGAACGATCTAAGAAGCATTGTTATGGTTGCGGTGAACCAAATGTAACAGTCAGAACTTGTCGCAAATGTTCGGGAAACGGGAAACGAACGCAGTAGGAGACCGGCTAAAGCGTTCTAATATATCAACGGTCAATTCACACTCAGTTCTATTAGATTTTATTTTATCTCACGCCCAAGGCGATGAACGACCTTATTTAGAGGTAGATATTCTGGGTAAACCTTTTTTTGGACTTTTAGATTCAGGTGCATCACGCACTATAGCTGGTGGTATAGGATGCAAAACCTTGAGTGACCTAGGGTTAAAGTTAATTAGTAAAAGCACAACTTGTACGGTTGCGAATGGTGAACGTTGTGGAAGTCCGGGAGAATTTATTGTTCCGATTAGACTAAGAGACAGAGTTAAAATAATTCACATCCTTGCAGTACCAAATTTAAAGCATAACCTTATTCTTGGGGCAGATTTTTGGAAAATTATGGGAATTATTCCTGATTTACGGAAAGGAGAATGGACATTCTCTGAAGCTCCTGTATTTGTCGAAAATGTAGAAACTATTACTTCGCGAGACAATCTGACGAGCGATCAAGAAATCAAGTTGAATTCACTAGTAGATGGTATTTTTTCTCGTTTTGATTCTAATAAAATCGGTTGTACTACGTTAGTGGAACACGAAATAGTTACGGATAGTGCGCCAATTAAACAGCGATATTACCCTTTATCTCCCGCCATGCAGAAAATTGTGGATAAAGAACTCGACGACATGATAAGAGATGGGATAGTAGAACGTTCCTCGAGTCCTTGGTCAAGTCCGATTTTAATGGTACCTAAGAAAGACGGATCGTATAGATTTTGTGTCGATTTCAGAAAAGTAAATAAAGTAACTCGGCGAGACGCTTACCCGATACCATACGTTTCGAGCACACTAGATAAACTTAGAGACGCCAAATATTTGTCTTCCCTTGACATTAAATCTGCATATTGGCAGATACCGGTCGCGGAAAATTCACGGCAATATACTGCATTTACGGTACCTAATCGGGGTTTATTTCAATTTCGTCGTATGCCTTTCGGGTTACATAATGCTCCTGCTACATGGCAGCGTTTTATTGAACGTGTTCTGGGCTATGATCTCGAACCGCATGTTTTCGTCTATCTTGATGACATCGTGATTGTAACTTCGACATTTGAGAAACATTTAGAAGTTCTAGAAGAAGTTTTAAAACGGATTGTTAACGCTGGTCTTACCTTGAGTAAAGATAAATGTAAATTTTGTAGAAATGAATTGCGTTACTTAGGCTATGTAGTCAATCGTCGTGGATTACATGTAGATCCCGAAAAAGTACATGCTATTTTAAATATTCCAGTCCCTTCTTCGGTTCGTGAAGTACGGCGTATCCTCGGTATGTCGGCGTGGTATAAACGGTTCATACCAAATTATTCTACTTTAACTGCTCCACTACGAGATCTTTTACGTAAAAATAAAAAGTTTGTTTGGACTTCTAGTTGTATGATCGCATGGGATACAATTAAAGAATATCTAGTATCAGCTCCAGTTCTTTCGTGCCCAGACTTTAATAAAGAATTCACTATCCAGACGGATGCTTCAGATTTTGGCGTTGGCGCTGTATTGACACAGGAACAAGACGGTATAGAGAAAGTCATTTGTTATTTAAGCCGCTCTCTCTCACGACAAGAAAGAAATTATTCCACTACGGAAAAAGAATGCTTAGCTGTTCTGTATGCGATTGAGAAATTGCGAGCGTATGTTGAAGGAGCACATTTTACGGTAATAACAGATCATTACTCCTTGCTGTGGTTAAACAATATGCAAAATCCTAATGGTAGATTAGCGAGATGGGCTGTTAGGCTACAACAATACAATTTTACTATTATTCATCGTAAAGGAAAAGAACACGTAGTTCCCGATGCGCTTTCTCGTTCAGTCCCTATTGTCGATTCGCTCGAAACTCAAAACGTAGACATAAAAGATAAATGGTACAGAAATTTAATCCAGTCAGTTGAAGAAAATCCGTTGAAATATCCTAATTTTCGATATACCAACTCCGTATTGTATAAGTACGTGAAGACCCCTTATTCGGACTTATCGGAAGATAACAATTCTTGGAAACGTGTTGTTCCAAAAGAATGTCGTAAAGATCTTTTAAAAGAGTGTGATGATGAACCTACTAGCGGACATTTGGGTTCTTTCAAAACCTATCGTAGATTGTGTCATTTATATTACTGGCCTAAGATGAGAAGTGATGTAGACAACTATGTGCGTCAATGTAGAGTATGTTTTAAATCTAAACCGGAACAAAAACGTATTACGGGAAATATGGGTGGGCATTCAAATATTAGTAAACCTTGGGAAGTTGTATGTACTGACTTAGTAGGTCCGTTGCCTAGATCGACGCATGGGTATCAATATATTCTCGTTATATCTGATTGTTTCAGTAAATTCTCGTTATTTTTCCCACTGCGGAAAGCTACTGCTGTCTCAATAGTTAAATTAATCGAAGAAAATTTATTTTTAATGTTTGGAGTTCCTAGAAAAATAATTTCAGATAATGGCGTTCAATTTAGGTCTAAAGAATATGTAAATCTCCTTACTAAATATCAAGTCAAAGTTGCCTATACATCATATTATCATCCGCAAGCTAATCCTGCTGAGCGGGTAAATAGGGTTCTTAAGACGATGTTGATTTCTTATGTTTCGGAAAATCATAGAGAATGGGATAAGTATTTGCCTAAAGTAGCATGTGCTGTACGCACTGCCGCGCATGAAGTTACGGGGCTAAGTCCCTATTTTGTCAATTTCGGTCGCGAGATTAATCTACTGGGTTCAGATCATGTCGGGATTCAACTGCCTAAAGACGTAGACGAGAAAGATTCGATAGCTGATATAAACAAACGTAAAATTGTAGAACGTTCAAACAATTTCTCCAAACTTTACCGAGACGTTAAGAATAAGTTACATAACGCGTACATCAAATCAAAAAATCGTTATGACCTTAGACATCGGCGTATTACTTTTTATCCAAAACAGGTAGTATGGAGGAAAAATTTTGTTTTGTCCGACGCTTCGAAGTTTTATTCCGCTAAACTTGCTAGTAAATATGTTGGTCCTTATTTGATACATAAACGGGTATCGAGTGTGTCACTCGATACGTGTCGTATCAGTTAGAAAACTACGATGGCAAAATATTGCCTGGAACTTGGCCCAGTGCGCATCTAAAGGCTTCTCCCGATGATGAAACGTCTTAAGAAAAATTCTTAACGAAATTTTTCTTTGTCAAGTAAGGGGGGGATTGTTACGTTTAAATTTTATTGTTGGCACTATTTTACGTTCCTTTGTATTTTCTTACCCCTTATGACTACTTCCCACTATTCGTATATGTTGCTGTAGTAAAATAAACAATTTAATAACTATAAAACAGAGATAGCGTCAATTTTTGCCTGGCTAGACTTTTTCTGTCGGCACATTTTTTGTGTTGAAGTATATTTGGCTTATTGGAAGTTTTGAATCAAATTTATATTTGGATTACTGCTGGCGTTGCACGGCGCATAAAAATTATTTTGATATATAATTTTATCGAGGATTTTTCTCGGATCTAAAAGGACTCACTTTTCAACTACTTAACAGCCGCCTTCCAACTCAGGTATAATTAATTTCAGTTCTCAATTTTTATTTTATTAAATGTTAGTATACATATTTTAGTTCTTTTGTTTGAAAATAATGTTGAATAAATATAACATGAATTTGTATTTATACATATAAATTTAAAATGAAACTTTCATGACCCATAAGGTCAGCGGCATATCATTTTTTTTTAGTATCATTACTAAAGTACCCTCTTTCAGGCTGTCTGTTTGTTTTTTTCTTGGTACTATTCTTGTTACTATCATTAGTACTGGCACGGTTATTGCTACCGTTGTTTGAGAAAAGTACTATTTCTCTACCTTTCGTTCTACACCATACGACGTGACGAGCAAACCATTTAAATTTTGGGGGCAAAATTTTGGAGACGACCATCCGCCAACTCGACAAATGCGTTCTGAGGGAATAAGCAGCCGATAGACGCCATTTTCTTCGTCGCCTTATGGACTAGTACATGCAACCACCGGCTACAACCCTATAGATCCAGTTACGGACAGGAGAACTCACGTTAGGGACGTAAGCTTATTTTTTCCCCTTTTTTATTGTTCGCATTTTGTATATGATTCAAACTTTTTTATATGATTGAATGATCCAAAATTTACCTTTTTTGAATGCTGTAATTTTGTCGCCGACACTCAGTAAACTTTTTGTTAGGTCTGATCACCTCTGCTAAATTTAATTTTTTTTGTACAAGTTTGTACTTTTTTTTTGCGCTGCGCATTGTTTAGCGTGTTGTGCGCCGCTTTAGCTTTAGGACAGGTTTTTCTTACTTTACATGGTTACGACAGAGAATGTCGAAAAACTGACGTAAGCGCTGGTATACCAACGGTTCACGCGGTTCGTATTTTCGTTCCTACCTTTTGGTAACGCCTCGTCCTGAACGCTCGACTAGCGCCGGCGGGCTAGTGCTCTACGCGGCGTCTTTTAGTGCTTTGTTATATTTTTGCTTTATCTATATATATTTTTTGCCTGCAATTTTTTTGCATATATTTAGGGTTGATCCGACTACTATCTTGTGTAAAACATTAGGTTGTGTCGAACGTAGATTTCGCCGTTTTTCTTGTAAATGATTTTTTTTTTAATATAGTGCCAACTCAAATTTCATTGATTTGTTTTTGTTCGAATTTCCAAATTTTTGTGCATGCCTTGTTGCCTTCCACTTTATCTTTCTCTCCGCAGGCTTGTTGACCAGCCCTGGTTGAGCGTCCATTGGTCAGCTGGCGCCCTCCCGATTTTATTAGGTACTAATTCCAGAGGAAAACTTACACCCACACCCTCCTCCACTGTTGTTAGTCCGGAGCCCAACCTTGCGCGGAATTTTCGCCACCCGAGGTGCAGATCTTGTGACAATATTTTCTAATCTTTTATATTATTTCTTTTCTATTACACAAAATTACAAAATAACATGACATAACAAATTACATAAATAACATAATAATCAAAAACAACCATCCTAGTTTGAAAATTAAAAAAAATACATAGGCCACTTCGACCACATGTTATAAAATAAACACAGTTTCTTTTGTTTGTAACGAGTTGTTCTTATTTTCTCACTGCGTTTTACTGATATATGTATGTATAAAAGTTACTGTATACGTAAACTTATCTTAACATTAACGAAAAAAAAATTAAAAAAATAAAATGTAATTTATGTCCACAACTGCGCCCCTCTCCCTTACTTTCATCGAAGAGCTCGTCGATGCTCTCTGATGCTCTTTGACCAGTGTTCCATAGTCATAGAAAAATATTTTTCTGGAAATAAATTCACATCGGATAAAGTGATGTCGTCTATAAACACATATTTTGACAAAATGAACTTTAAGAATAAGCATCGCTGGTATGTTGAGATATGAGGTGATTATGTAGAAAAATAAATCCCAAATATTTCAATCCTTTCACTGTTTCTATGGTCTTCCCATTGCCACTTGTATTGTTTTCTCTTCCTCCTCCTATGCGAAAATATATTACCTTCGATTTTTTTATTTTATTTAGAGTCAACTTTTTCTTTCTTAGATATATATTCAGCTTTTTAATTAAGGCTTTCATCCCCTTTTCTGATTAGGTACTATGACCTGATCATCTGCATGGGCCAACGACACAATTTTTTTTCTTCCCACTGTTACCTCTCGCCAAATATATATTAAAAAGCAGTGGACTAAGAGGACAGCCTGCTCTTACTCTTGTATTACAGAAACTGCCTATTAGTTTTCCTTCAATTTGTATTGTAACGTTTTATTTATATGGGTGAAGTGTAAACAAAAGAGAGATATTATTAATTAAAATAATACGTTTATTAAACGATAAATAAATAGAATAAATATTAAAAAGATGATACAAGTAACTAACACTATAATTAAATAATTATAAACACTAATTTAAGACTAAGAATATTATTAAATGTTTAAACACTAATATTATTTATTTAACCAATATTTATATCACTACATTTATTTATATAATTACATTTATTTAGGTTAACAACTCGTAGACTACTTATTTATATTACCGACTTCATTGCTCGTTGCTTCTATATCACAGATTATCTCTCCGCTTTCTTTCGGCCGGTATTTGTACAGCCCACTATCCTTCTAGAACTCTCTGACGCGACCATCATCGAACACAAAAGATTCACTCAACTGGATGTAATTAATCAATCACAACGAGTATGAGTTTTTCCTGGGGGATTACGTCATCGGTGTAATTCCGGCGAAGGGATTACGTCATCGTTCGCGAATTTGCTATCAGTAGCGGCGCAAGCATTCGGCGCGTCTGATCGGCGCGCGCTACAGTATGTTATTTGTTGTTATTCTGTAAATGTCTTCTATTCTTTCTATAATATTTTCTGTTATTCCTTGTTTTCTCATAATTTTAAATAGCTCCTTCATGTCTACTGAGTCAAAAGCTGCTTTAAGGTCAGTATCAAATAGTACAAACAGCTTACCTTCTTGTTTCATTATTTCTTTTTTTACTTCATAATTGAGTGTGTATAAGTTGTCTATTGTTCCTCTTCCTTTTCATACACACACATATCCACACACACACACACACACACACACACACGCACACACACACACACACACACACACACACACACACACACAGACATCATCGTAAAAATGTTAAAATCGGATTGTAGGGACTTCAAACCTTCTTACTCATTAAGTCTGGATATGCGATTTTTAGCATGAATCCAATTATTAAAATTAGATCCCGTATTGTGAAAATTATCGGTTGAAAAACATCTGTAGTCTTTTAATAAGGATTTTTTTTACCAATTTAACTTTCTTCCTAGCTTTTATAATTCTCGACATAACAATGATGAAGATTTAAAATGAATACGCTGCATAACAAAGATGAAGTAATTCATATTTGTTTTCTTAAATATAACGTTGAATTTTAATAAAATAATCGATACTTTACATTCTAAGTCAAAATAAAGCATACGAAACAAAGGCCTAATGAACTAAATTAGCTAAAGTGATTACTGTATTATGTAACAACATTAAGCTAGCACGGATCGAATACTGCAATTCGTCTTGGAATTATTTATTCAATAGCTCAATTGTGTATCATGAATGCATGATTGCTGGTATTGTATTTGCTAGTGTGTTAGTCTGTTGTCTGTAAACAATAATGTTCTGTACATACATATAGACATTTCAGTAGTAAAACATTGAGACTATATTTCCTACTATCCACATTTCGAAATACAATTGTTCACAATTTGTTAACTAAATATTGGTAGACAGAAAAAGAAGACACTTTAGTATCTAATCTCATTCTTAATATTTAATGCATGGTACCGAGAGAATGAAATGCATGTTACAACTAAATAAAACACGAGTGAAAAAAGTCACGCATAAACCGCGTATTTAATAATACTAGCGTTGCGCCATTGTTAATATTACACGATGAAATAATTAATTATTATTTTAATTTAAAATATCGTGTGGATTAATAGCATTGCATATATGTTACAGCAATGTTTCCCAAACTATGGGGCGTGAAATTTTCAAAGGGGGATTCCAAAAGAAATTAATTCATTATTTTGGGTTTAAAAATTACTGAAATAGGGGTTTAGGGGGAGGGGGCTCATAGAATTTTTGAAGTCTGAAGAGGAGCGTGAATGTAACAAATTTGGGAAGCACTGTGTTGCAGTAAAAGTTTTGAGTTGATGGTTACGTTGCCTGGAAAATGTAGATTCGTTTACAATTATTTTTACTTACAATTCAACTAAACATAACAAATAACCTCACCTAACAAACAAAACTCGCCCCGAGTTTTTCAATAGTAACATCCTCAAAGTTTTTTGCACTTTTCTTAACACCATGTACCACGAAAAGCAAGTCATAGACTTTTAACATGGGAAAGTAATTTATCGTTGCATTAAAGTGACCTAATCATTTTAGACAATAATGCTTCATATAGAGAATTTGATTCTGAATTCGTTTCAATAATTACAATTTCATTTTGCAGGTTTTATAATCGAGAAAATATAATTTAATACTATATTACATTGTGAGAGTCGTAAGAAGTTTATAACGTGCGAGTGGAAAGATTTACTCAAGATCCGCTAGGCGAGTGTATAATCTACGAGTACATAATTGCTTTGCAACTAGAGCGTTACATTATACTTTTTCTATGGCCGTAATTTTACAGAAAATTTAATTTATTTCATTATTTTATTAGAAGTTCTTCTTTAAGAAAATATCAATATTTGACAAACATTCATATTTTCCCAAAGACCAACTTCTAATAAAATAATCTGCCGCTTGTTATACTCCTTTCCCCTTAAATTAAGTTATATATATTTGGATAAAAATATAACAATTCAGTATTCTTTCCTGCGCTACTGGAATCTAACTTCCAGGTCCCTCTTACTAGTTGGTTCTTCTTTCTGTTGTCATTTTTATTTTATCTCCGGATTTTCCAATTTTTTTTTTTCATTTGCTCCTAAATAAAACAAAATTTGTGATCTATTTAATAAACTAATTACCCCAATCTGCCCTTCCTCAATCTTAGGCTCCATATTGCTCCTTAGTTCCCTAGCAGGGTCTCGCTCTATACAGCTACTCGTCACCAATTCCGCGCTTTCTTCCGATTCTAGCATTATATCGCTCTTATCATCTGCCTCTTCATTTCTTTCCACTGAACTCCCACTTCTCAAGTAAACTGACGTATCCTGCGTTGTTGGCTATGAATATTCGAAAACCTAGCTAACTCATTTTTCCGTGGGGTTCTCTTCCGTTATTTATTCTCTGTTTTCTTCTTCTGTCACACTAATACCTGGTGCATTTAAATCTGCGCAAGTCGCCGAATTATTCGCCAAAGTATCAATCGGATATTCTGCACAATTATCGACATCTGTGGTTGTTTTTTCCGTGAGACAATTGACGATATGATCAACTTCTACCGTATATTCTGCAACCCTCACGTCAGAATCACTCTCGGTAGCTCTTTCTTCAGTTGCATCATATCTCAGCTCTATCCCCTACCCTAAGCGTAAAAGAGCAGTGGAAAGAAACGGTTGAAATTAATTTAGATCAACTTAAAAGCTTAAAATATTTTTGGGAATCTGAATTGGTAAATAACAAATTTAAACATTACGCAAATGTTGAATTCTATCAATCCATAAATTAATTCTGAAAAAGTCTTTAATTGGACAAGTGAAAAAAATGAGAAAATGGCACATTTGGCAGACAAAAATTGCAGACGCTTCAAAATCAGACGACAATATTTTGTAAAAAGATCATATAAGAAAATCAAGCACAAAGATGCTCTTCAATCATTCTCGTAATGTATTCAGTGGATAGAAAAAATGGCATTCCAATGATAGACATTTTATTATTAAGAAGATTGAAAGATAAAGCTAGTACATATCTTTACGAAAACGTAAAACAACAAAAATTAATACGAGTACATATTACTATTTGTTTAAGAAAATATATTATGTGTGAATATAGTACTGTATTTTTTATACAAATGTTTGTATTCATTAAAAACCCTTTTTTACTGTATATGTATATTTTTTTCAAATATTTCCACTAATTCGTAAAAGTCAATAATCCGCACAGACAAAAAAAAAAATTACGTGATCCGATTGACAAAGTTATATATAGGATGAACACTGGAAACCATTACACAGGTGTTACCATGGAAAAACAGTTTTTTTTTTCAAATATCATGTCCCGCAAGACTATAGTTTTCAAGTGTATTTAAATACACCTAATTTAATGGCTTATTATTAAAATATATACAAATATATACTGCAATTTGACAGTTATTACTTATAATTTATTAAAAACAGTAATGGTGGAAACGCATTCAATAGCCGAGTTGGTTAGATCTAAAACCGTAATCATTGTTCATGATTTCAAATCCCGTCAGGTTTACTTTTTTTTGTTTTATGCAACGTATTATTAAATAAATTACAAAATTACATACATTGTTTGTACATTCGTCAGTGAATATGGAAAAAATTCTATTATTAATTTATTTATTTTATTTATTTATTTTACATAATTTAATTCCGTGTATGACCCATATAAATGGATTGACATTTTATATGTATAATAGTTATTTGGGAAAAGTTTTTTAAAATAAAAACTTGAAATGTCTTATTTATACTGTTATTTTTTAATTCGACTGACCGGTTTCGATCATTTACATCATTATTTTCAAAATCCGGTAGAGACTACAAAATACAAAAATATACAAATAAGGTACAATGCACAAGACAAAAATTAATGCAATAATATAAAAAAATAAAACAAATACTTACACATTACAAACTACAGAAAAAATACTACGCAGAAACAATAAAACCAATGAAGACATAAAAACTTTAAAATCAATTAAAAAGAAAGTAAGGGACAATAATTTAATTGTAATGAAAGTAGATAAAGGTAATTGTATAACCATTTTAAATATTGATGACTATACTGAAACAGTAAATGAATTTATTAACAACAATAATTTTAAACCTCTTAAAAATAACCCAGTAAATAAATTTTCCAAACAAACAAAAACCAGAAAAAATGCAGAATTTTTGGACTCACATCATATCAGAAAAACCATACCTATGAATCCAAAAACACCGGTGCTTTACGCACTCCCAAAACTAAATAAAAATGAAATCCCAATCAGACCAGTTGTATCCTTTATTAATTCACCGGTATACTTGTTGGCAAAAGAAGTAAATAAATTATTAATGAACAATTTTGAAATTAGATCGCCATATTCAATTAGAAACACACCTGATTTGATTAATAAGTTAAAATATTTTAATAATACGTCAAATAATGGAATTCTTATTTCTTTTGACGTTACTAACCTTTTTACAAATGTACCACTTAAAGAAACTGAAAATTTAATTAAAAAGACACTTAATAACTTAAAACAGGTTAGATGATGAATGTAATAGCTTATTTATTTTGACATAACATTGTCTAAAACAAATTTTTCTCAAATTGAACAACAAATTTTATGAACAATGTGAGAGCTTGCCAATGGGGGGACCTTTATGCGGAACCTTAGCCGAATTATTTCTAAAAAAAAATGAAATCGAACTCTGCATTATATTCTACCTACAAATCAAAAATTCATTGGATTATCGAAAATTCACAATATTTAAACCTAATATTTAATTTAACAAACAATCTATGTTTTAATTTTGTAATTTATTTAATAATACGTTTTAAAAAAATGATACACCGGGTGGAATTTGAACTCACGAATAATTACTACGAGTAATTTATTACAATTTTTGGATCTACCCAACTCGGCTACTGAATGAGTTTCCAAGATTATTGTTTTTAATAAATGATAATTAACAACTGTTAAATAGCATTATATTTTTCGAAATATTTTAATAATAAGCCATTAAATTAAGAGTATTTAGATACTCTTCGAAGCCAAATTAAATAATCATTCAAACCATATCAAAAATCCCAATTATGGGACAGATGATATTGGAAAAAATATAATTACGTATCAGTTTATTTTTTCATTATGTGCGCAGCTATAAATTTTAATTTTTATCAAAATAATATTACTTAATTACTTTTCTACCTTCCGTCACCAATGGTAAGGAAGGCATTGTCTTTGGTCAAAAACTTCGATGGTGAGTTTTAAATGAATAAGCACGTTTTAGAGTCCCTACAATACGAATTTACTGTTTTTAAAATGATGTCCGCGTGTGTGTGTGTGTATGTGTGTATGAAAAAAAAATCTCCTCGATAACTCCAATACAAGAATTTCAAAAATTATAATTCTTTCATATTCCTCTTTCGTACAGCCATATGAAAAATTGATTAGATATTAGTTATGATTGGTTAACCGGAAGTAACCTAATTTGAAGATTTTAACAGTTGTTCTTGAAAAAACGATGTTAAATATCATTTGTTGACTTTTTATGTTATAATGAAAAGAATATGTTATTCTCTATTCGATTTAATTATATTTTTTCTTTATATTCAATAAATTTGAAAATAAAGAATTATAAAGAAATATATCTTGCAACCTAATCCTGCTAAAAGCTGCACCATGGAAACAGAATATTCAAATATTACTAATTAACAGATGTCAGTGTCAAATAAAATTTACATAATATTTTTGTGAAATGATTTACTGGAAATATAAAAATGTAAAATAATTTAACGTGACAAAAATAAATCACATAAGGTAATATAACTTATTATAGCCATAAGTCAATTCAGCAGATTATTATGTTAAAAATATAATGCTACATATATTTTTATTTTCTACTTCTTATTTTAAGAAACATACTGTTCTTTTTGGAAGTAGTTCAGTTCACTTAAGTACGAGATTTTAATCAGTTCATTTCTCCCCTAAAAAGAAAACGCCCATAGAATAGTTTGCAAAAAAAAAAATCTGTGTAGAATTTGTACAAAATACGTAGAATTGACGGAAGGTATTGTGCTGGCCACGTCAGATTTTTATACTTTGCGTTCATACAGAAGTCATAATGAAACCCAATTGCGTATCGTAATGGCATTCACTTCGATAAGCAATTTTTTGTTCTAATCTTTGGCACATAACCCACTCCCAACCGTTTCAAAAAGCATGTAATACAGTATTATGATATATCAAAATGATTGTAAACATTTAAGCATGATCTTAACCTTGAGTATACTAACCACAATGTAGAATATTTTTTTAGGAAGTGGTCTGAGCTATATTACGTAGCTCAGGCGTAATGCAAATTACACTCTTGATTAAATAAATTGCACTGTGAAATTGATTTAGTCTTCTGTGGTTGCACTATAATTTCTTAAATTTATGTTCATAAATGAATTGACACAAACGTTTTTGTTTTTCTATATACCACGTTTGTCTAAGTAGTATATTCCGAAGTATTTTCTTAATTCTTCTTGACGTAGTTGTATTTTTGTTTAGAAATACTGGCGGACATGTTTTCTGTCAAGATGCAAAAGTTAGGTATATAATGCCCATTTACATTGTTGCACAATATAACTTACTCTTAAGCAAGTAGCGCTTAAAAATAAATAACACCTACACAGGCTGTAACAGAAATATAACTAAATTAAATTTAACCAGTGATAGAACTCGTCGAGTGCAATAATATCTCAATAACTTTTTCTGTTAAATCTTCTAGATATTGAGTTAAAATTCTTCAAAGTTTTGTCACAAATTGTCACAGTCGAATAATGACATTGCTGCAAAATCTCCCGCATGTTACACTTATTGGAAGGTAATCAATAGTTGCATAAAAACACAAGTTTGTGAGAATGTTATTCATACGAGATAATAATAACTCCAATATTTCTTCTTTTGTCAATCCTAAGCTTTCCACAATCGTCATCCATTCTGTGAATTATTTACTATATACTCTCCTTGATATTTTAGTAAATTAATTTTATTCAAGTCATCCTCCTTAGCAGCATTATATACGTATGAAATATCGTTTATAACGTTTATCTTATGAATTATCGCGAAATGTAAAAATGGATGTCTCACTTAATGCAGTTGAGCAGTAGATGAAGTACGGCTTAATATAAGCGTTAAATAGTATTATATATAAAGTGGAACTTAAGATACAATGCAAAGGTTTTCAGTAATTTAAATACAATTTATTACAAGTACAACTTAGCAAGTAAAAGGGCAAATGGCCGTAAGTCGATTTCAAATAATTTGCCTTTATTTTCTGCTCATTTAACCAACTTTGAACGTTAAATAGATGTTTCTGCTTTGCATTTGATACTTGGGGGCCATTATTTGATGCCAGTATTGCTGTACCGCTTGTAAATGCTGTTACTCTGGCCATAAAATTGTTCGTAATTTTGTTTTGAATTCCATGGCTAGCGCTATAAATCAAAAATCTTCAAAAAAATTTGAAATTGATTTTCTCGGTTGTGAAACGTCGAAAATAAAATCTCATTAATAGTTTGGATGTATATTTTAATTCTCTACAACATTTACTTGAAGTATTTTTGTTTAAAATAATCTGGAAACTTTTGCGCAAGGAAAAACAGATTTACCATGTTAAACGTCTATGGCCAGGTTTTTAATTAACAGCATGCTGCATGTGAAAAAATCTGATGTGGCTAACACAATACCTCCCGTTTAATTTAATTTTTATTCATGTAAATACTTAAAATTAAATTAAATTTAAATACCGGGTTCGATTCCAACCGACACCAAATATTTCGAATTTTAAATAACACGAAAATGAACCCTGTGATGCAATCTCCACGCCAGAAATACGTGCTCGTGAGGTGACACCTGGTAAAGACCCGCACGGTATAAATATGTCATCATCGTTACCGAAATCTGTGTATAAAGCAGACTGACAGACCCAGCAATGAGTAATATGCCGTGATGATATATTTATATACTTACCCATATTTATTGCTGGCGTGGAGAGTGCACCACAGGGGTCAATATTGTGCCATTTAAAATTCTAAAATATTTTGCGCCGGTCGAAATCGAACCCGTTCTCAAGATTCGTGTGAAGTGACGCCTGGTAAACGTCTGCACGGAACAAATATGTCATACATCTGCGTACAAAGCAGATTGGCTCACCCATCAATGGGTAATATGCCGTGATGTTATATGTTTTTATTATCTTACCTATATTTTTACATAGTTACTTATGCTGGAAACTGTATTAAGTTCCTTTCCATATTATTCCATTTACTATTTTCATTATAAAACGTTAATATTATTATTTGAAATGCTAAATTTGTTGACAGTGACATATATCTGTCAGTTACAAACATTTGAGATCTAAATTGTGTAACCATGTGTATGAGTTGTGTTTAAAGCATTGGCTCCGGGATTAAAATTATAGACAGTTTTATAAATTTATCCATAAAATCTATAGCAAAAGTATTATTGCAAATCTGTAGAAAATTTAATAATCTTTAATATTTATATAACATAAATCTCGAAAAAATAACATTTAAAGGAATTTTTCGAAGAAAAATTATTTTGAGCTTCCAGTAAAGTGCCATTTTCGGTTATCTGATTTACTCCAAAATCTAATGGCATCTTTCCATATAAGAGTACAAATACGAGTTCTGAACGATAGTATTTGAGTTAGAGCTTAAAGGGGATCCACACACAAACACACACACACACAAACATACACACACACACACACACACACACATACATACATACATACATCATCATGAAAATGTTAAAATTGCATTGTACAACGTGGTCATTTACCAAAATCTCGTTATGCGATTTTTAGCACGATCCCTATACCTCCAAGGGTAGCGGGAGATAATAAAATGTTTGAACGTAGGGTTTCAAATTTCCATGAAGCTGAATTTTCATATTTTTTTACTTCCTTGTACGTAAGTAAAGGAAGTATTGTAATCGCGAAAAATTTCGGTTTTCAGATTTCAGCGGAAATATCCATTTTGATCATCCCTGAATCCATTTTGACTAATTTCGTCGTGACGTCTGTACGTACGTACGTATCTCGCATAACTCAAAAACAGCAAGCCGTAGAAAGTTGAAATTTTGTATTTAGGACTCCTATAACATCTAGTTGTGCACCTCCCTTTCTGGTTAATATACAATTTCCAGAAGTGGCACTTTACATGAAGCTTATAATAGATTTTAATGAAAAACTGTTTTAAAATATAATCCAAAACTTTTCAAATTTGGTATACAAGACTTTTATGTCAATCGAAATAACATAATAGATTTTGGTTAAAATAGGCTAACCGGAAGTGGTACATTACTTGAAGTTGTTAACAGTTTTTCTTGAATAAAATGATTTTATTTTGATTTTAGAAATAAATGCTTCAAATAAAAGTTTTAGAGAATTAATTTCTGCATCTAGCACATCAAGTATTATTAAATTAGCCCTTTGTATAAGCGAGATATGTAAATTTAAAAATTATGTACTTTTTGTTTTTGTAATAAAGCTTGCTATGGATTAGGACAAAAGAATAAAAAAAAAGTTCATGTCAAATTACGTTAAATACGTGCAATTTTTCGATTCGTACAATAACAAATATTATATTTTTATTGTGAAATTAGTCATATCCATTGTTGTAATCAAAACTCTCTTTTAAAAAGAACTGGGTTAGATTAATGTTAATTTAAGAATGATAGTAGTAAATGAATTATTTTTTTGTTCTATATCAAAATATTTCTCGGGCTTGGCTTAAGTCTGTCAATATTTTGTAATTTAATTATTAAAAAATATGTATAGTTTAATAATCGTACAAGGAAGTCATGTGGTGTCCACATCAGATTTTTTATTTATGCATTAATTACGAATTATATTAAAAATATTTATGGGGTCTTGTGGCCGTGTGCCTGAGTGTCTGGTCGCGAATCTGGGGACCCGGGTTCGAACCCGACCGACGCCAAAAATTACATCAAATTTTATTGGCACAAAATTGACCCCTGTGGTGCACTCTCCACGCCAGCTATGGGTGCCCGTGAGGTGACGCCTGGTAAGCGCCCGCATGGTACAAATATTCCATCATTACCGATATCTGTACAAAGCAGATTGGCACACCCAGCAATGGGTAATATGTCGTGATGAAATATTTATTTATATTTTGAGATCATAATATGGATAAATTAGTTAAATAATTACAAATAAGTTTCTGTCATGATATACTTACTAATTTCAATGGACGTAGTAATCGTTAAAAGCAAGAATTTATACTAGACCACATACGTTTTTTTAGAAATACAGTAAAAACACATAACACACACATATTCATTGTATCTCAAGTTTTCTTAAGATCAACAGACAAATATTATATTTCGGTTATTGTAATCAATTTTTGTCATTGTTAAAATCAATTATTTTTATTTACAAAATATTGTTATCCATTTCAATATCTGTCGTTTATTTCCAATTAAAATAATTTAGAAATAAATAGAATAGAAAATAAAAAATATTTATAGTATTTATTTTTCTTTTCGTGTCAACAATGTGTTCATTGTTTGTTTTGCTTTGTGTTTATATCAAATATTCCTGTTAAAATGAATTTCATAAACATTAACGATCGAGTGAATATTATAAAAATTTGTTATTAATATAATTCGTAATTAATTTATAAATAATAAAAAATTAGCTTGATTTGAACCCCAACTTTTAAACATTCTATCGTTCCACAGACAGCCATAAGTGATTTCATATTACATAAGAAAATATTGAAATTTTCTTTGATTTATGCAACAATAAATCAATTAGTATTAAATAGCATGCAGGAGGTAATGTACCATTATCATGTTTGATAGCACGGCTTAATTTCCGGATACTTTATTTAAAAAAAAAAAAAACTGTTTTCCCCTATATATATATATATATATATATATATATATATATATATATATATATATATATATATATATATATATATATATATATATATATATATATATATAAACTATTATGACCTCAATTGTGTGGTGACCTTGGTTTACAACGTCGTACAATATTTTATCTAGGATATAATGAAAAAACCCAATAAATATTAAAAAAATACTTTTATTTATGAATCAGGATCACAATATTAAATGAGAAGTTTGCCATGATAACAAAATATTCACCCTGGTTTTACAAATTTAGCGTGTTTAAAAAATTTAATCATTCGTTGTTCGGCAACCCGTGACTAATGAAACTTTGTTTCTAAACAACCGTTTTACAAACTTAAAACTAACTTATAAACATCAATTTTACGCACTGTCGCAGATAAAAATAATTATGTCATTCATTTTCTGTCAAATTTCTTAGTAAAAGTTAGTTCAATAATGAATGTTTATATGAATGAGGAACGAGTCTTCATTTTTAAAAATTATTATAAATAGTTTTAGAAGAAAAGGTGATTTATTTTTCATAAAGTACAAAATACATTAATTCCTAGTTTAACAACAATATCTAAATTTGTTAATAATTTGCGAACACTGCTAATGTAGCTGTGAACGATGGTAATGAAGGAAATAATAATAACAGAAGACGTTATAACGAAGTGAATGAAGAACTGGCTATGATAAAGCAAAATTCTACGTATAATATAACATAATGCTTCTGAATGTGCTTTGCCCCATTCAACAGTCCAGAATTTTTTTAAAAAGCATGGATATAAATCATATAAATTTCACACCCATCAAGAACTTCTTCAACTTGATTTTGAATATAGAAATACATTTTGCGAAATTATGCAGGAAAAGGCAAATCGTGACCGACACTTCATTCCATCCATTTGTTTTACGGACGAATGCACATTTACGTTGAACAATGAACCAAATATTCAAAATACTCGAACATGGGCCAAAGAAAATATCCGATTACATATGTGCATAAACTCCCAATATCATGAAAAAATTAATATGTGGGCTGAAATTTTCAACAATCGAATAATAGGTTATTTGAAATAACGGGAAATTTGAATTCAGATGGTTATTTGGAATTTCTACAAAATATTGTTGGTCATGCATTGAAATATGCAGCGCAATTAAATCAGGATATTTGGTCCCAGCAGGATGAGTGCCTTGCTCATTTTGGATTGAATGTGCGAGCGTATTTAGATTTGAACTTTCCTAATCGATGGATTGGCCGAGGTGGTGAAATAAGTTGGCCTGCAAGATACCCGGACCTTGCCCCTTGCGATTGCTTTTTGTGGGCACATTAAAAAGTAGAATTTATCGCAAAAGATAAAGGAATTTATAGATTTATTAAGAGAAGCTATATTCAAAGAGTGTAATAAAATTACTGAAAGACAATTAGACAATGTTAGAGCTCCTTTTTACAACAGACTTGGTTATTGTCTTGCCAAGAATGGAGGCTTATTTGAATATTTATTATAATTTCTTAAATTATTTTCTTTGTGTATTTTATAACAAATAGTTGTTATAATTATTATTTCTTCATTTTTTTTGTTAGGACGTTTTCTATTATCATTATTTTTATTAATATCTTCACCTTGCATTAGGTGTGATCACAATTTTTTTAACTATTTTTCAAAATGTGGATACATTTAGAATTGATATATTATTAAATGGAATATCAAATAAAAATATAGTAGTATAATTATAAACTGCTTGTTTTTATTTAATGTGTAAGTTAAATTAACGCATGATTGATGACGTTTATAAATAATTTTTTCCTACGACCACTAAAAAAATATGCCACATTTCATACAGTTTTCCATCAGTGAAAATTTAAAATTGCAAACAATGTCAACACGAAGACGAACGAAGGGCATACCCGTGTGAATTTGAGAAATCTGATTGGCCCACAGCTGTGTGTTTTTATTTTGCACACAGTCGATGATTATCGATGAATCGATGTCTACCTTTCCGCGCAACGGCATAATTACTTTGTCCGCAGCTAGAGCGCTCTGCCGATTTTAAGGTTTAACTTTGACGTTTGCACCGTTAGCAAGTGGAAGAAGGAATTGGAGAGAATTATTGGATTTTTTGTAAGTTAAAATATACTAATTTATATATTGAATAATAAAAAATACTAGTTAATTGCAGTAAAATTTGGAAACTTGCAAAAGGATGGATTTCTGCGATGAAAATTACGATGACGATCAGGATAACCTAACTCCCCCTGAAATTGTAGAAAGAGCCACACAAATCAGTGGAAATTTGTTGCCATCGATGTCAAAGGAACAATATGAACATGCATATAAACAATTCATGGACTGGCAAATGAAAAACAAAGTGAAATCCTTTTCTGAGAACGTGTTAGTGACTTATTTTGGTGAGCTCCGTACCAAATACAAATCCAGTACCCTGTGGTCCACATATTCTATGCTCCGTGGAACGCTAGTAGCAAAACATGATGTTAACATCGCTACTTATTGCAAATTAAGAGCTCTGTTGAAGAAAGAATCAGTTAATTACGTCGCAAAAAAATCCAACGTTCTAACCAGTGACAACATTAAAACATTTCTTGAAACAGCTTCTGATGAATTCTATTTGTTAACAAAGGTTTGTAAACATGACATTCAACTTTAATTCTTCTAACTAAAATTTACATTTTTAGACCGCCCTTATTTTTGGAATTTGTGGATGTATGCGGAAAGGTGAACTCTACAATGTTAAACTTGGGGACATCAAAGATGTCAACTCAGCATTAATAGTCGATGTGCCTTTTACTAAAACTAAAAAACCCTCGACAATTTGTCATTACTGTAACTTTACCATAAACTTTAATTAAAAAAATAAATACTAACTCTGCGTTTTTTTGTGGCCGTAGGAAAAATATCGTGTACAACACGTGTTGAAAATTCGATTTCACACTCGTTTGCTTAAGCCACTCGCCTACGGCTTGTGGCTCAATTCTGCAATCTCGTGTGAAATCTTTCATTTTCAACACTTGTTATACAATATACTATTGACAACCAGAATAAAAGAAAAATTCCATGCCTATTGCTATTAACTACAGAAATTTTGAAATTTCTTTTTAAAATTGTGAAAAAACCGATAATATATTAATACATGTTAATAGATTTTTGCATATAATTTTTAATTCTGAACAATTTTGTATGTACCTACTCTACAGTTTTTCCCGGAAAATAAATTGAAAAAATCTAAAATACCATGTTAAGGGTCTCGTCTCCTAAGCAAAATGTTGCGTAATTAGAGGTGTCGTAGTTTTTAGTTTGACTTACATATTAATTTTGAAAAAATTAAATTGTGTGACATGATTTCTTAAAGAATGGATCTACGCTTACCTGTTGTTAAAAATTTGAAAAAATGTTTACAACCAATATTACAAAACAATGAAAAAACACATTTTACACAATATGCAACATAATATATCTAATTAAATAGATATTTATTAGAAAATATAAGAACGTAGGAGCATAGTATCACTTTCCTTCTATATGCCCGTTTTTAAAATTTTGTTCTATCTTTAAAACTACGTATGTAATTTACAAATTTCTAAACCAATTTTACGGAATTTTACGGAAGCTGAAATGAGTTGCCCTAGTCATGGCGCGGAGGAGTAGAAGAGGGGATAGTTTTCTAACTTTGACGATGCCAGTGCGGGGTGCGGGGTATATTTTGTATTCGTAGTAAATTGTTACCTACTATTGGCTGTATATTTCTATAACCCGATGTTCGAGATAGGCGCTGTGGCAAAAAAAACTAGACTACGATTATCTGCTCCCAGAAAAAAAAAGGACAAAATTGAATAAATTATCAAAGAAAAAGGTAGTTTGTTTAAAAAAAATATCTTTTTTATACTTATGCTGATTCACGCCGCAATTTATGTTTACAAGTTATTTTAATTTAATTGATTTTCAACATACCTTTTCTAAATGCAACCCTAACCCCATATATAAATTAAAAACGCTCATGTACACATTATCATAATCAAGTGTCTGTGAATGCATTTATTTATTGGAGTTAATCGATTAAAATAGATATCATATATGCAAAAATTTAGTTATTTTTTTTAATCGATGCTAAAAATTGATGACGAAAGTAAAAGTTATTACACAATACTGTACTGGAAAATCAAAGCCAAGTATGGCAAACTGAGAAGAGATTGACTGCTTCTAATTCCGGCCGCTCTACCTGTTGCAAAACGATTTTAGAGTCAATGCTGTACAAAACATTTTTTGGAAATGCAGCAACAAAATTTGGAGTAGAAAATGAACCCATTCCAAGATAAAAATATGAAGAAATGAACGAACAACTTGCAAATAAAACCCACAGGGTTATTCATTGATTAGGAATATTCTTTCTTAGGGGCAAGTTCTGATAGTTTGATTGGAGAATCGTGATTAATTGAAAATAAATGTCCTTCATTAGCACAAAATTTCTCACCTATTGAGGAAGTTATTTCGATTTTTTTTGCATAATACGTAATGATAAATTATATCTAAAACCATATCAGTCTTACTACTACCAAGTCCAGGGTAAGTTACGAATTACTGGGCGAAAATATTGCATGTTTGTAATATGGACTTCAAAAGGTATTTCAATTAAAAAAAACCTGATGTGACCAGCACATTACCTTCCATCAATTCTGTTTATTATGTACATCTGTCAATTAGAATTTTCTTAAATGTAGTAGCATTGCTGACTGATTTATGAAATTTAAATTCTTTAATTCCATATCCATTGAATATAAAATAAATAATGCAATCAAATCGTATAGATAATATAATATTCTTTAATGTTTATAATAACATTAAATGTCAAGAGCGTTTTTTCAAGAGAAACTGTTAAAATCTTCAAATGAGGGTAGTTCCGGTTGACCAATTATAACCAAAATCTAATCAGATTTCCATATGGATGTAAATAAAAGGAATACGGAAGAATTATAATTTTTAGAATTGTAGTGTTGGAGTTATCGTCTATGAAATAATCATCACACACGCAAACACACACACACACACAGACAGACACACACAGACAGACACACACAGACAGACACACACACACACACACACACACACAGACAGACAGACATCATCGTAAAAATGGTAAAATCGTATTCTAGGGACCCTAAAACGTGCTTATTCACTAAAAACTCATCATCGAATTTTTTGACCAAAGACAATACCTTCCTTACCTAGAGGTGACGGGAGATAAAAATCGATTACGATGAAGCTTTTTGTAAAATACACATGGAGCAATATTTAATGAAGGTCTATATGGATTGCGTTCTTTCTTGTGCTCATTGATCCCCGTTATACCAGAGAGCTTCCATTTCGAGAAAAACAAATTGAGGCATACGTTTGATATTTTTTGCGGCTCGTTTGCCCATTTAATTTACTTCTTTTCGCCGCCTAAATAGATAAAGTTGTCTACTTTTTCAATTTCATCGTTTCCTATTTTTAAATGTGGTTTTTTTTTTCGAGAATGCTTTATTATTTTTGTTTTAGCTGTAAAAGCTACTCGAAATATTCTCATGTATTTTTTTTTGCACTGTGTGTACTTACTGAACATTATTTTGCCGTTTACTGGAAATTTAAAATCTTTCGCAAGAAAATTTATGTACAGAATTTATACGTAATACATAGGATTAGCGGAAGGTATTGTGCTGGCCACATCAGATTTTTTCTTTGTGTAAGGATATTGACATTCCTTTATTTTTTGAGAAATACTAGTATATGTATTTCTTATTTTCCCTTCTGTATTTTTTTTCTGTATTTATAGAAATTTTCATTGTCAAAGATTTTTTTTGTTTCTGAATATGATTCATATTTTTTATTACCTAGTATGTAATAGGTTATTGAAATAATTAAGTATTTTAATTTAATTTGAATATGATTTTTTTTATATTAGTTATCATATTTATTTTTCTATCATATACCGAAGTCTACCAACCCGAATTCCGAATATGAAAGCAATCCATTTCTCTCCGTCTATTGCTATTCATTCTTAAATATCCACCCCACTATACTTTGACGTAAAGTTGTGTTGACCAACACGTTTCTTCTGTGTCTCCGATCTCAATATAAATGTTCAACTATAAGTGGGCCGTGCTAAAAATTTCCGCATCGCGCCACACTTTATATACAGAAAATCAGATTTAGAGTATATCCACGCGGAGTCGAGACCCTTAAATCCCTATCCCTATGTTCACCCCTAACCGCCGCTACCACCCTGTATATATATATTTTAAAATAATATTCCAATGTGTTCTCTGCCACCAGTCAAATATGCATATATGAGACATACCCTATTCATAATACAGGGGAACAGAGTTTAATTGAAATCTGTGAATTTCAGCCGGAAAGTGTTATCCCGTGGATAATTTGCAATGTATAAAGATATGCAGTACTTTAATTTCCGTGTTGCGGCTAGACTGCATTGGTCACAAGAGATACAGGCTTGTAGTTTAGTTCGGCGACGAGGGCAAACTCATGATACCCGTCACTCACTCAAATCTACATATTTCATTTAAACTTACTAATTAGTTATGCTGCGTTTACGGCGTTCATACGAATTACTCTCTTGCAAAGTTTGGAGACTGCTATTGCTCTTTGCACTCTATTTGTGTCGGAGCTTCATTATGAATTTATGAACAGAAATTTTGATGCTTAGTAGCTAAAAATATCGT
This sequence comes from Harpalus rufipes, assembly GCA_951394225.1. Lineage (NCBI taxonomy): Eukaryota > Metazoa > Arthropoda > Insecta > Coleoptera > Carabidae > Harpalus > Harpalus rufipes. The sequence goes on from OX596274.1 coordinate 59,368,420, forward strand.
TTTTATTGAGTTATTTAGCCTTCAATTTAGACGATTCTTTATTTATATTTGATGAAGTTGATACAGGAATTCTATAACAAAATGTCAAATCTGAAGTGAACATAGAACTTTCATTATCTCTCGTTTCAAAACTTTATATCGGGACATGTCACTTCTTGTAAACTCCTCATATCTTTCAAATATTGATACATTGACATCACAAAACGAAATACCATTATACGAATAAAAGTGCAGTCATACGTTCTTTTGATATTTTTAAATATATTTGAAAATATATCATATTTCGTTACTCAATGTTGCATTCCCTTGGTTTAACTTTTCTATTTTTCATTCCAGTTCTACATACATATTAATGTTCATATTTAAGCGAGATAGATTGATAAATTTAATATTAAATCCGATTTAGGTTGAAAATTTGTATATAGATTCTATTTGGATTTTTCAACAATTATGAACTCGTATTATATCCGTTAGTATAGCTAACTTTACAAATGGCTACATTTCCCAAAAAGAGAAATAGTAACCAAACCCGGGGAGTTTTTTTTTATTGAAAGTTTCAGTCAGTTTGTTGTCTCCGAAACTATGTCATTTGATATTTCTCATTGTTTCGATTACTAATAATCTGTTGTGGCCAGCACAATACCTCTCGCCACTTCCTTTTTTTGGTTACATAAGTATAGGGCGCGAACAGTCATGTTACATTGTTAGCCTTGACAAGCAGATGTGGGGGCCCGTTTCAGAACGATAATTAGTAATTATATAAATGTCAGAATCTTTCAATATTTTTTTTTCTAAATTCACGTAATTAATTTGTCACCAGGAGTGTGGAATTTACTTGTTGAGGAAAATAAACCACATGGAATTGGAAAATCACTAAATTTAGAATGAGAAATTATGATATTTGACATCTATATATATATATAATTACTAGCTATAATTCTGACATGGGTCTCCATAATTATCTGCTTGTCAAGGCCAAAGATGTCACATGACTGCTCGCGCCCTAATGTATTTAAAATTTCTTGTATACCTACACTACTCTACACCAAAAATTCTACTTATATCTGTTCCATATATTTAGATGTTTTCATTCTATGAAGAAATTTTGTCCTACTCTTCTAATTTTTCGAGATGTTTCCAATTCATTGTCGGAAGTAACAGTATTTCTAAAGGGTATGTGTAATATACCTACAATATTAAATATATAACTATTAATACATTAAGAAATAATATTATATATGTACTTCCCAGAAAAAGTCTTCAGTAATGTCACTGGGTTTCTGACACTGACATTTATCTGTCAGTTACAAACAATTTAAATTTTCAACTATTTTCCATGGCATTCTTTCGGCTGTAAAATTTATTACAACAGATTATTTTATATATTATATTTCTTTGATTTTTAAATCTATAGGATATATAATAAAATATTTAAATGTATCAGATAGAGAATTTAATTTTCTTTAATATTACCAAGAAAATTTTTCAAAAAATAATATTTAGAAGATTTTTTTACAAGAATCTTCTTCTTCCTGTTGTCCAATTGTTACCAAAACCTTTTCAGATCTTCCCATGAATGTCCGATTGGGAAATACGTAGTTAAACAAATTTAAAGTCTTATAGTTTTTGAGTAATCGTCCTTCTAACATCCCACATACATACACACACACACACACACACACACACACACATACACACACACACACACACATCCACACACACACACACACAGACATCATCGTAAAAATGTTAAAATCGGATTGTAGGGACCTTAAAACGTGCTTATTCAATAAAACTGGATATGCGATTTTTAGCATGAAACCAATACCTCTCTTAGCGAGAGGTAAAAATGGGAAGCTTTACGAAAGAACAGAAATGTTATTGTGAAGACGCATGTTTTGCTTTGTAACAATAAGCGGTGCTTGGTACTCTAACATGTTTACAAGGTTCTTCTGGCATCAACCGGTTGGTATAGATGCGATTAATGTGGAATTCCAACAAAACGGCGCGACCTGTCATAGTGTACGAGAAACAATTGATTTATTGCATCACCAGTTTCGTAGCCCTATCATATCTAGAAATGCCGACATTAATTTAGCTAGCAAGATCTTGTGATTTGATGCAATCTGACTTCTTTTTGTGGTGTTTTCTAAAATCATAGGTCTATGGCATCAATTTCCTAGCTCAAATACCTAATCAAACTTATTAAAATGAAAAGCCACATGTTTGGCACATTGTCATTGAATATTTCTTCAAAAGGATTAGAAAATACGAAGAGTCGTGGGTATTATTTGAATGACATTCTTTTTTATAATTAATAGGAACATGTGTATTTTAATATTCAATAAACATAATATCGATTAAAAAGAAGATTTGTTTTATTTAAAAATAATCCGGTGCCATTTTTAGGACCCCTAATGTAACATGTTTAGTTTCACCGCAGGCTAATTTACTAATAATACATAATTATTGTTTATCGTATCTCAAGATTTTATATCTCATTAGAATTGTTGATATATGGGGGTGTCAGTTTCTCTTTAATTTGTTGTAACTTTGTCATAGTACACGTTGCATTGATGGAGATGAGATATGAAAACGCACACAAATATCCATCTTACCCGGATTCGACCCCGGGACCCTTGGACCGTGGAGTCAGCTACATTGCCCACTACATCGCCGGGGTCGGTATTCTGGGTTAATTTATTAATATAGGGAATAAATTATAGATACCTGATAAGTTTCAACCATATTATAACACGTATAAACTTATTACAGTTATATTATTAAAAAATATTTTGTCCACATGGTACGTCTATTAAACGCAAATATTACGGAAATTTATTTTGCATTTAAATATATATGAATACCCTTAAATTGATGATCAAAGTTAAAATAAATCAGTTTTTAATAAGACCTTAATGTATAATGAGCAAATCAATCTATAAATTTTGAATTAAATGCTAGAATTTAATTTACCTAGATATTACTTCTTGAACTAATTGCTAACAATCTGTTTAATGAAGATCAATTCATGCTTACCTAGGGCTATTAAAGCTAGCATAATATTGATGTTACAAGTAGGGTCTCTGCCTTTGGAATGTGTATTGCTGCTTTTATGCTGTTATGCTTTTAGTGGAAACGAATTCAGGAACTAGTCCCTAGCAGTGAATACAAAATAGCTATCATTAAGCAATATTGTTCTGAGCGCTTTGAAGTTAACAAAATCAATACATAATATGAATAGTTTTGGAAATTTCTTCAAGAATAGAATATAAAATTTAAATGCAGTATAAATATATTTAAATGAGGTTTGTAATAATTTGTTAGAGATAAAATCATGACAGATTACTATTTGCAACTTGTACAAACTCAACTCAATTATTTCTTGAAGAGAAACTTTACAAATAACTGCATTTATGATTTTTTGTTAATATTTAGTTCCAAACTACTTATACTGGGAATAACTTTATTTATATTGCTTGTTAGTATATGATTTATGGGTGTATTTAATATAAAATTAAAGTTATTAATATAGGCTATTTATCAGAGATTTTATTTACTTTTAAAGTTTACCTATTAACTACAAATTGTATTATATAAATAAATAATAAATAAATATATTTATCCACAATTGTCCTATAATATACTCATAATTCAATCGATTTTTATCAATTGATGACATTCGTTCCTGTTGCTACTTGCATCATATTAACAGTTTGATGGAATATTATTCAATCGTTATGTCAAATTCAAATCTGACCTGTCAATTAGTACAAACAAAATTATATTCAATAAGTATTTCTTTCCACATAAAAAGCCAAAGTTTACTAGTTTTGTCATTTTTCATACTTTCATTTTCTTCTTAATCTTCAACTGTAGCTGAATAGTAGGTTTTAAGATTTTTTGCTAAATATCGAATTACTTCATAATTTTGTTACAACAACGACGGTAACTGTATTTTGTCATGTTTGTAAACATTTTTTTTTTCATTTATCAGTTATAAAATTCTACTTATTCTTCAATAGAAATGTCGCAGTTTCGGATATAGTATAGTATTCAATTCGCATGTAGTGGCTATTATTCATTAGAATGATTTACATCATTCGCCTACCGGCTCGTGATGTAAACTTCATTCTCATGAATAATAACATATTAAATGCTCATTGAATAATTACTATCATCTGGGCTTATAATTTTTTGCTGGGTGTTGTCAATTTACTTTTATTCATAGATTACCGCGAATAATTTATTTAAACAGGGTGACACTGAGAAACGGGCCACTCAAAATAACTTTTTTATTTGCTATATATATATATATATATATATATATATATATATATATATATATATTACTTGGACCAAGTAATTATTTGGTTTATATTAAACATTACCGAGTATTACTAATACTGTAACGTTTATTTATATGGGTGAAATGTAAAAATTAGAGAAATATTATTAATAAAATAAAAGTTAATTAAACAATAAATAATTAAGATAAACATAATCAAATTGACTAACACTAAGATTAAACAAATATAAACACTAATTTAAGACTACAAATATTATTAAATACTTAAAAACTAGATTTATTTATACTCGCTAGACTAAGTAAATATTAATACAATTCGGATTTATTAGTTGAACCGTAACATATACATAATAAGAAATTACAAAAACAACATGCCATTTCTCACAGAATACTCTTACATACTTCTGTTATATGAATTTAAAAAAGAAATGTGTGATATTTCAAGACAGCGAATCTATTTTCAACTATTTTTAGATTCTGCATTTTCTTATACTACGAATGGTACTAACAAAACTAGCGGCATCATTTCTCAGATCTACATTTGGCTTAAGAGATGACTAATCTGGATAACATTAATATAAAGTCCAACTATGTTTTGATTTCATTTTTATAACGAAGACATTTTAATATTTAAATTAGACATTGGGTAGCATGAATGGTAATTAGGATATGACTAGGGATGATATGACTAGCAGTGTTTTAAGTCGCAATCGTTTATGATTTATTTTAGAGAAAAATAATTCAATTAAAAGTTGTATAGAATTATTTTTTCTAGAACTGTTATTTTAAGTTTTTTTTTTTCTCTAAAATAAACGATAAACGATTGACAGAGTTAAAACATTGTTGTCATCTCCTAATCCTATTCATGCTTCCACCTATTATTTTTAGGAAATTAGAATCTAATTTCTAATAATTGTTTTTTTTTGTTTAATAAATCACTTATTAAAAAATACTCTTTTCAACAATTTATTTGTTTTTTTTGTGGGTATATTAGACTTTAATTCAATTTAACAGTGTCACCAAATAAGAATTTTAATTAAAAAGTTTAACTAGTTTTCGAGTAAAACGCTATAATCCAGAATTACATTATCGGTTTTAAATTTTGCACACTATCTTGACGCTCATATTAAACCTGCTACGTAATTCAATGCGAATCTTTCAATTATTTGGTTGTTTTATATTTTACACTGTACAATAGGTGTAAAATGAGATATTATTGCGTATTAGTCAACGCTTAATTTTTACTTTAATTTTTTTCGAAGGGGGGTTGCGATAATAATATCGCTTCGTGATTCAAGGGCCACGGGTTCAAAAACGGCCCTTAATGTAAAATTTATTATTTACTTAAATTTAATTAGACATTTTCTAAAACAATATGTGTATGTATTTGAAGCATTTTTACCTAAAATAATTAGGGAAGCAGGATATTACAAATATATTATTTTACATGTTAAAGTCCTATGTTGCGGTGTCGCGATCACAACACCCTGTTGTTCTTTTAAGGCACGGGTATATTTTATAAATTTTTGTTCAAGTAATTATGTAATTAAATGGGCCATATACAAATTTTGAATACCTGCGGTGGCATGTATTGCCATAATTTTGTTACTTAGTTAATTATCTCTAATTATCTACCTCTCGTTAATGCATCTAAACAGTGCTGAGCTGGTTCTAGTTGGCAAGTAAATGAATCTTGCGTAGATACGCGGTCCTGTCTGCAGAGATAAGAAGCCAACTCCAGTTTGCAGCTGATTGTGAGTTCCCGGGAGTCGGAAATTAGGACTCTGGCCAAGCTACACTCGAACCATTCTGCTGTCTACACATGCGGCGTAAGATTTAACCAAACTTGCAAGATTCAAGATACCACACAATGAAGTTAATTGTTTCACTATTATTATTATTATTTCACATTGTATTTACTTATATTTTATAAGTAAAGCTAATGAAATTATTATGACTGTATATTTAAGGTCGATAAAATCGAGTTTTGACAATTTACAATTACCTACATGCATCTAGGTAGTATGTTTATGCATTCGTACTACAGTTTGACCAGCGACTCGTAACCGATTAGCTTGGATGCATAGTAGCTTTAAAATTGTGGTGGGGATTTCATTCGCTTGCTAGCAGTGGTAGTACATTCTAAGGCAGAAGCATGGAGTTTAAATCCAAGTTGGCTGGACGCGCAATTTCAAACAAAAGTCGAGAAACTTGTGTCTCGTAGTATACTCTCGCGCGTAACAAGTTGTCTCTTTCCTGCCTAATGCGCAGAAGAGTGGCTGATCAGACTGTACATTCGTTCGAATCGTATTTGCTTTGACAAAATTTAAAAAGAATAATTCAAACTAAATGAAAAAGATTGTAATGTTTTCAAAATGTAATATTTTACAAGCCGAATAAATATCATCGCTATATTCAATTATTACTTATTTAATCTAAACTTTTGAAATAGAGATCGAGGTAAAATGCAGAGTAAATATATCACGAATACATATAACTTTTTCGCGCTACTTGTATTGTTGGCAGATATGTATTTCATCTGCAATATCCACATATATCCTAAACATGAAACTAGTCTATAATATTTGTTTACTATATCTCCTCGGTGAAAGAATATAATAATTTCACGTACCTACAGTCCTAGAATAATAATAATAATAATAATAATAATAATAATAATAATAATAATAATAATAATAATAATAATAATAATAATAATAATAATAATAATAATAATAATAATAATAATAATAATAATAATAATAATAATAATAATAATAATAATAATAATAATAATAATAATAATAATAATAATAATAATAATAATAATAATAATAATAATAATAATAATAATAATAATAATAATAATAATAATAATAATAATAATAATAATAATAATAATAATAATAATAATAATAATAATAATAATAATAATAATAATAATAATAATAATAATAATAATAAAATATCTTATATTATATACATTTGCTATTTTATAGCCGTATATATAAAAGAACCTCTCGTCAGGGTGATGAGAGTGAAAATATCACATAATAATAATAATAATAATAATAATAATAAGAATAATAATAATAATAATTTTATTAATAATAATAATAATAATAATAATAATAATAATAATAGTTAGATTAAGATTAAGTAATAACTTCGACACAGCAACTGTTGCGGCTTCATCGATATTCATTTTTCTTTATTTAACGTACATATCAGGCACATAATACAAGATAAATGTTATAGAATACTAAATAAATGATTTTACTTTTTCAGTAAACTGGTAACAAATATAAGTAACTTTAACTTGGAAGAAAATAATAACATGAATAATTTTTTGACAGATGTTAAATAGGGCGTATTTTATAATTATTTAAGCTTTATTTGCCGGCATTGCGAAAAATATAGTAGGAGAAGCTACACTGAATTTGCATACAGCTTAAAAATCTCGAAAGTTATTTACTATTGTAACGTTTATTTATTTGGGTGAAATGTAAAAATCAGAGAAATTAATAATTAATATAAAATGTATTAAAGATAAATAAGAAATTAGATAACAAAAATAACGAACACAATGAATAAACAAATGTAAACACTAATTACAACTAAGAATATGATTAAACACTACAGTAAGACTATTTATTTAAGCGATATTTATTTCACTACATTTATATCACTACGCATACCGATCTCAGAATGCTGGTCAGCTGCAAACTGCTGTACTCTTAGACTGTCGACGCGAAATTTATATCACTAACTATTTACGTTCACATGTCTCCATATCAGACTGGCCGTGTCACCACGCGTTTTAGTACTAGACTAATCTCGGACTGATTGTACTGACTTCTACTGCACTGACTGCACTGGACTGTTTCGCCTTTTATATATCGCTCTCCATTGTTCTAGAACATTTTCAGTAACGTTCGAGTAACTAGCAAGTTCTAACCCGGTTACAAGACCACCCGTCGCACGTGTTTACAATCAGCCGCACGAGCGGTAATTAGCCGGCGGTAGCGCGCATACTATACTACTATTACATCTTTGAATATTAAGACACACTTACATTCTAGATGAATTGTAAATAGGTAATACATATTTACATTTACACTTATGTAAACCGTCTACTAACTGCATACCCAGTACCAAAATATAAATAAACAGATTTTTTTTCAATCAGTAATTAATAAACACGAGAATATCACCGGTAAAATAGTACAATCTGATCCGACAATTTTAAGCCCGTAAAACTACCGTAAAATAAAAAATCTGTTGTGGCCAGCACAATACCTTCCGTCAACATGTGTATCATGTATAAATTCCATACATAATTTTTCTTGCAAAAGATTCTAAATTTCCAGTAAAATTATTTCATAAACAAACTATTCAAATTGCACTTGACACTGACATCTTCCTCTTTAGCTTTTCCCATTCGTTAGGGGTCGATATTTTTGCGTGTCGTTCTCATTCGGTTCTTTTTCTCTCAAGTCTTCCGCAATACAGTCCTTCCATCTTATCTTTGGTCTTCCTCTGCTTCTTCAATCTCCCATTACTAAACTACTCATTCTTGTTCAAATATAATTATTCATATCTCCTCAGGACATGTTCAAACCAATGTAGTCGTCTTTCTTGTATCTTTCTAGAAATTTTTGACATTAGAGTTATTTTATTACCGTATCTTTCCGTGTGTTCCCCAACATCTACTTCAACATCTTCATCTCTGCCACATTAATTTACTTTTTACTCATACTTACATCTGTCAATTTGAATTATATGAATATATTAGCAGTTTCCATGTTTAGCATAGCTGGCTGAATTATAAAATTTAATTTCTTTAAAATTCTTTAACTCTCTATCTATTGAATATGAAGTATAAAATGTAATCAAATCGTATAGAGAATAATATATTCTATGTCAATAAATCAAATTTAACTGTTAAATCTTCAAATGTGGCTACTTCCGGTTCACCAATTATGACCAAAATCTAATCACTTGTTCTTCTGGATGTAAATTTGAGGAATACGAAAAAATTATAATTTTTAGAATCGTGGTATTGAAGTTATGGGATCCGGAACTTTTCTCACACACACACACACACACACACACACACACACACACAAACACACACACACACACACACACACAGACACACACACAGACACACGCACATACATACAGACATCATCGTAAAAATGGTAAAATCATATTATAGGGACCCTAAAACATGCTTATTCAGTAAAAACTCATCACTGAATTTTTTGACCAAAGACAATACCTTCCTTACCTAAAGGTGGCGGAAGGTAAAAAGAACAATTACTTAAAACTGAAATAGTTGTTTTTTGTTAGTAAAGAACTGCTGTGGCTTCTATTTGTATGTATTGCAGTAAAAGAAAGTAAAGGACATGACCCAGTTAATGATAGTATTGGTGTTGTTTGTAAGAGCATAGCTCGCACCACAAGGGAATAAACCCATTACGGGTATGATTTCCCACAAAGGACGTCTGCAGAAGTAGGTTTAATATTGAACGCCATCATAAAAAGACTTATCCCCGAGAGACAGATAAGACAGAGTTTGCTGTGAGGCGCGCTTAAAAATTTAGATGCGTGAATATATTTGAGACGAAATCTCGTTATGAAAAAAAAAAGATATGGCTGCGGAAGCTTCAGCTTATCGGTACAAATAAGCCAGCCTCGTTGCGATTTGTCGAATTTTGTCAGTTTCTCTTGATTGAAAACAATTTTCACCGAATATCTTCGCGAGAAATTCATCCATATATAAAATGTGAACTTTTCAGAAAAAGCTTTACTACATATTTTTACTCATCAAGTAACTACAATATACGAATCAATTTTACATTTCTCGTGTTTTTGATCAAAACAAATTTACATGTTACAGATACTTGAATCAGTCTATATCATTATCGGTATTAGAATATCAGTTAATAGTCATAGATAAATAGATTTCTTATTCAATAATGTAATTTTATATACAATGGAATTATGTAATACCAATAACTCCTAAGCCGTAGGAAAAGTAAATTAGTACAATTATTTATCTAACAAGAATATCATCCATATTAACACGTAGTAAATAAACATTTGTGCTAAATCTCGCATGTATGCATATGTGTACGACGTAGTTAGTTTATGTAATATTCTTGTGTCCCTAGGTATATAATTAGCGAAATACCTAGGGCGATTCTAGCTTAACCTTAGATATACTGGCCAAGAATATCAGTACCTTACCGGTATTAAATTGATGTATAGTAAAGTAACATTATGCTTTTAGTTATTGAGCAGGTACATTTGCTTAAGCCGTTTTATTATAAAGTAAATTATTGATCAGACTGAATAAACAATATATTACACGAATTATATTCAAACCTGATTACAAATATGTAAATAGTTATTATTAATTCATAATATTGAATGTAAGGAGATATTAGTAGCAAGCACTAAAAATACAAACAAACATTGTACCTTCATTTTCTCATGTATACATATAAACTAAAACAAATTGCGTAGGCGTAGATCATGTAGGTACCTATCTCCAGTTTATAGAATGTGGAGTTAGATTTTGTAATTATAATTTCTATGGGTTTTCAAATTTTATTGACTTTTTCTATTGGTGTTCCTAGAACACTAGAATTGTGTGCTGAAATGATTGGAAATGAGAGCATAACTTCTAGTATAATGGAAATGCAGTAGGAATTAGAATGTTACAGAATCGCATTCAAATTTTGTTTAGCACTATTTTATATTTTAAATACACGTTTCATATTTATAACATTTTATTTAAAAAAAATTGTCGTACGTTGGTACGACAATTCCGTATCGCCAATTGCATGTACTTATTTTTTTACATTCCTTACCTATAGGTGACGGAAAGTATTGTCTTTGGTCAAAAAATTCAATGACGTTTAAGGGTCCATATAATACGATTTCACCATTTGTACGATGTGTGTCTGTGTGCGCGCGTGTGTGTGTGTGTGTGTGTGTGTGTGTGTGTGTGTGTGTGTGTGTGTGTGTGTGTGTGTCTGTATGTGTGTGACAAAAGTTTTGGATACCATAACTTCAATACTACGATTCCAAAAATTATATTTTTTTTCGTATTCCTCAAGTTTACATCCAGAAGAACAAGTGATTAGATTTTGGTTATAATTGGTCAACAGTAAGTACCCTCATTTAAAGATTTTAACAGTGAAATATCATTTATGGACGTTTAACGTTATTACAACTTATTATTACTAATATAATGTCTCTATACGATTTAATTGCATTACTTCGTATTCAATAGATATAGAGTTAATGAATTATAAAGATATTAAATTTCATAAATCAACCTGCTATTGCCAACCATGGAAATTGCTAATACTTTCAGATAATTCAAATTGACAGATGTCAATATCAATGAAAAGTAAATGAATGTGGTAGAAATGAGGTTGTTGAAATAGATGTTGGGGAAAACACGGAAAGATACGGTAAGGAATGAAAGAATAAGGGAAATAACTAGAGTGTTAGAAGTTTCTAGAAAGGTACAAGAGAGTCGATTACAGATGAAAAGTATATTGGAAGAAGAATGAATAGCTTAGCAATAGAAGGTTAAAGAAACAGAGGAAGACCGAAGATAAGATGAAAGGACTGTATTGCGGAAGACTTGAGAGAAAAGGAACTGAATGAGAACGACACGCAAAACAGAAATGAATGGAAGAAGAAAAAAAAACGACCCCTAGCGAATGGGAAAAGCTAAAGAAGAAGACGAAGAAGATGTCAGTGTCAAGTGCAATGTGCATAGTTTGTTTATGAAATAATTTTACTGGAAATTTCGAATCTTTTGCAAGAAAATTTATGTATAGAATTTATACATAATACACAGGATTGACGGAAGGCATTGTGCTGGCCATATCAGATTTTTTTTATATTCCATGTTCAAAGTTTCTTTCAAATTATTTCCCGAACAAAAAGAACATAAATCCAAATAATGTTAGATTTGTATGTGTGAAAATTGGAGAGAAATAACATTATTATGCACATCAAGTAAATTACACGAATTATTCTAGAGCGAATGAAAAATAATACACGGCAAAAACTAATGCCCGTATTAATAGTCGCTCCTCAAGGCTTCCTTGGGCGAAGGAAGACTTGAGGCCGCCTTACCCGTAAAATAAATGTTCCTTGAGTCCCGAAAACGCTTCCTTATCTCAAGGTAGGTTGAAGCCTTCCTTGACGCTCTTTAGCAGAGTCATATATTGTAAATTATAACTTGACGCGTTTTGAAAACTTCTTTTTAGTAATAAATGTTAATAGTTAAAATAGGATAAAATTTACCGAAAAAATAATAAATATTTTATTGTATGCACTTTTTAATGTATAATCATCCCTAGTATTTTATAACTGCCAATAGACTTTTCATGAATTATTAATTCTGTATTTATATAACAAAATAGAAATAAAAAAATCTGATGTGGACACCACACGACTTCCTTGTACGATTATTAAACTATACATATTTTTTAAATAAATAAATTACAAAATATTAATTTTAACTTCAAAACAGTAAGATATATAGCGACCATAATCTAACCCGGTTCTTTTTAAAGAGAGTTTTGATTACAACAAAGAAATATTTGATCACAATAATGAATATGACTAATTTCACAATAGAAATATAATATTTGTTATTGTACGAATCATAAAATTGCACGTATTTAACGTAATTTGACATGAACATTTTTTTTATGTTTTTGTCCTAATCTATAGCAAGCTTTATTACAAAAACAAAAAAGTATATTTTTTAAATTTACATATCTCACTTATACAAAGGGCTAATTTAATAATACTTGATGTGCTAGACGCAGAAATTAATTCTCTAAAACTTTTATTTGAAGCATTTATTTCTAAAATCAAAATAAAATCATTTTATTCAAGAAAAACTGTTAACAACTTCAAGTAATGTACCACTTCCGGTTAGCCTATTTTAACCAAAATCTATTATGTTATTTCGATTGACATAAAAGTCTTGTATACCAAATTTGAAAAGTTTTGGATTATATTTTAAAAGTTTTTCATTAAAATCTATTATAGGTTTCATGTAAAGTGCCACTTCTGGAAATTGTGTAATAACCAGAAAGGGAGGTGCACAACTAGATGTTATAGGAGTCCTAAATACAAAATTTCAACTTTCTACGGCTTACCGTTTTTGAGTTATGCGAGATACGAACGTACGAACGTACGTACGTACAGACGTCACGACGAAATTAGTCAAAATGGATTCAGGGATGATCAAAATGGATATTTCCGCTGAAATCTGAAAACCGAATTTTTTCGCGATTACAATACTTCCTTTACTTACGTACAAGGAAGTAAAAATCTGTTGTAGCCAGCAGAATACCTCTCGCCACTTACTTTTTTGTCAGTACATGTCAGAATTTTTCATTGAAAATTTCAAGATTTTCTAAATTCACGTAGTCAATTTGTCACCAGGAGTGTGCAATTTACTTGTCGAGGAAAATAAAACACATGGAGTTGGAAAATCAATAAATTTAGAATAAGAAATTATGGTATTTGACATCTATATACATAATTACTAGCTATCATTCTGACATGGGCCCCCATATCTGCTTGTCAAGGCCAACAAAGTCACATGACTGCTCGCGCCCTAATGTATTTAACATTTCTTGTATACCTATACTCTACACCAAAAATTCTACTTATATCTATTCTTTATATTTGGTTTTTTTTAATTTAAATTCATTCTATGAAGAAATTTTGTCCTACTCTTCTAATTTTGTGAGATGTTTCCAATTCATTGTCGGGAGTAACAGTATTTCTGAAGGGTATGTAATATTAAATATGTAACTATTAATACATTAAGAAATAATATAATGAAAGTACTTCCCAGTAAAAGTCTTCTGTAATGTCTCCGGATTTCTGATACTGACATTTATCTGTCAGTTACAAACAATTTAAATTTTCAACTATTTTCCATGGCATTCTTTCGGCTGTAAAATTTATTACGACAGATTATTTTATATATTATATTTCTTTTATCTCTAAATCTGTAGAATATATAATAAAATATTTAAATGTATTAGATAGAGAATTTAATTTTCTTTAATATTACCAAGAATTTTTTTCAAAAAATAATATTTTGGAGATTTTTTTTCAAGAATCTTCTACTTCCGGTTGTCCAATTGTTACCAAAACCTTTTCAGATCTTCCCATGAATATCCGATTGGGAAATACGTAGTTAAACAAATATAAAGTCTTATAGTTTTTGAGTAATCGTCATTCCAACATCCCACATACACACACACACATACACACACACACACACACACACACACACACACATCCACACACACACACACACAGAGACATCATCGTAAAAATGTTAAAATCGGATTGTAGGGACCTTAAAGTGTGCTTATTCCATAAAATCTGGATATGCGATTTTTAGCATGAATCCAATACCTCTCTTAGCGAGAGGTAAAAATATAAAAAATATTGTGTTATAACTGAAAAAAAACTTCTAGTTTCTTTAAATTTAACTGTGGGGACTTAAAGGCCCCACGTTAGTAATAAATTTTTGTTGTTTTTTATTGTAAATATTGTTTTTCTACAACCACCATGGAAAGTAGGCTTTTCAAATTTCGTCTTCATAGTTACGAGTATTGAAAATAGGTGTTTGCCGAACAAATGGAATTTACGTCTGGAATAGTTATTTGTATATCAAGTGCTGAAAGTCTATCTTTGTCGGACCAAAACGAAAGTTGCAGACTGAGCGAAGCGAAGGTTGCAATCGTTTGTGTTCGACAAAGGACTTTCAACACGTGTTATACACACTATTTTTTCTACTCCTGCAAGATAAAAAATAAGGAAATAAAGAATTATTTTTTAAAAATAAGGAGCGTCTATAAAACACATCTAACTCAGGTACTTGAGGACGTCTCAGCCAAGGAAACCTTAAGGTTGAGTTTGAAGAGCGACTATTAATACGGGAAAGAAATAACCAAGCGGGGTTCAGACCCAGAAATTCTATTGTCGACAATATTTGTACACTGAAAATAATAATTTAAAAGTCTGTTGTGGCCAGCACAATACCTCTCTCGTTTTTGGTTACTGTGGTGGAGTGGAAGCCTTTTTACCTCTCGCTAAGAGAGGTATTGGATTCATGCTAAAAATCGCATATCTAGATTTTATTGAATAAGCACGTTTTAAGGTCCCTACAATCCGATTTTAACATTTTTACGATGATGTCTCTGTGTGTGTGCGTGTGTGTGTGTGTGTGTGTGTGTGTGTGTGTGTGTGTGTGTGTGTGTGTGTGTGTGTGTGTGTGTGTGTGTGTGGATGTAAGTGTGTGTATGTATGTGTGTATGTGTGTGGGATGTTGGAAGGACGATTACTCAAAAACTATAAGATTTTATATTTGTTTAACTACGTATTTCCCAATCGGACATTCATGGGAAGATCTGAAAAAAATCTTCTAAATATTATTTTTTGAAAATTTTTCTTGGTAATATTAAAGAAAATTAAATTCTCTATCTGATACATTTAAATATTTTATTATATATTCTATAGATTTAGAGATAAAAGAATTATAATATATAAAATAATCTGTTGTAATAAATTTTACAGCCGAAATGAATGCCATGGAAAATAGTTGAAAATTTAAAATGTTTGTGACAGAAAAATGTCAGTGTCAGAAATCCGGAGACAGTACTGAAGACTTTTTCTGGGAAGTACATACGTTATTTTATTTCTTAATGTATTAATAGTTAAATATATAATATTATAGGTATATTACACATACCGTTCAGAAATACTGTTACTCCCGACAATGAATTGGAAACATCTCGAAAAATTAGAAGAGTAGGACAAAATTTCCCATCATAGAATGAATTTAAATTTTAAAAATCTAAATATAAAGTATAGATACAAGTAGAATTTTTGGTGTAGAGTGTAGGTATAGCAGTCATATGACTTTGTTGATCTTGACAAGCAGATATAGGGGCCCATGTCAGAATGATAGCTAGTACTTATGTACATAGATGTCAAATAACATAATTTTTCGTTCTAAATTTCGTGATTTTCCAATTGCATATGGTTTATTTTCATAGACAAGTAAATTCCACACTCCTGGTGAGAAATTAACCACGTGAGTACAGAAAAGAATAGATTTGTTAAAGAAGCAGTGCATTTCTGACTGACATTTAAAGTAACATCCCTTTTTACCTCTAGCTAAGAGAGGTATTGCATTCATACTAAAAACCACATATCCATATTTTAATGATTAAGCACGTTTTGAGGCCCCTACGATCCAATTTTAATATTTTTACGATGATGTTTGTATGTGTGTGCGTGGATGTATGTGTGTGTGAGTGTGGATGTATGTGTGTGTGTATGTGTGTGTGTGTGGATGTATGTGTGTGCGTGGATGTATGTGTGTGTGTGTGTGTGTGGATGTATGTGTGTGTGTGTGTGTGGATGTATGTGTGTGCGTGGATGTATGTGTGTGTGTGTGTGTGTGTGTGTGGATGTATGTGTGTGTGTGTGTGTGTATGTGTGTGTATGTATGCATGTATGTGTATGTATGTAGGTATGTATGGGGGTCGGTTGGAAGGACGATTTCTCAAAAAGTATAATACTTAATATCTGTTTAACTACGTATTTCTCAATCGGACATTACTGGGAAGAGTTGAAAAGGTTTTGTTAATAATTGGACAACAGCAAGTAGCAGATTCTTATAAAAATCAACTAAAAATTATTTTTTGAATTTTTATTCTTGATTGTATTAAAGAAGAGTAAATTCTCTATCTGATACATATAAATATTCTATTATATCATTTATAGATAAAGAAATATAAGTTATATAATAATCTATTGTAATAAATCTCACAGCCCAAATCATGCCATGAAATAAAATTAAAATGTTTTTATCTGACAGATATGGGGGCTTATGTCAGAATGATAGCTAGTAATTATGTATATATATATATCAAATATCATAATTTCTCATTCTAAATTTATTGATTTTCCAATTCCATGTGATTTATTTTCCTCGACAAGTAAATTCCACACTCCTGGTGACAAATTAACTACGCGAATTTACAAAATCTTGAAATTTTTAATGAAAAATTCTGACATTTGACATCTATGTACATAATTACTAATTATCATTCTGAAACGGGCCCCCACATCTGCTTGTCAAGGCCAACAATGTAACATGACTGTTCGCGCTCAATACTTATGGAACCAAAAAAGGAAGTGGCGATAGGTATTGTGCTGGCCACAACAGATTTTTTAAATTGACACACTGATATTTATAACTATGAGATTTATTGACATACACACAAGTACAGTTATTGTCTGGCTGACGTGTTACGACTGCCACAACTGGTGTATTGATATTTAAACATTTAAATAAACAATATTGCCAACTACAGTTACATAACTATAAGGCGCGAGCAGTCATGTGATATTGTTGGTCTTGACAAGCAGATATGAGGGCCCGTGTCAGAATGACAATTAGTAATTATGTACATAGATGTCAAATGTCAACACTTTTCATTAAATTTTCAAGATTTTCTAAATTCAAGTTACTTGTCGAGGAAAATAATCCGAATGGAATTGGAAAATCACAAAATTTAGAATGAAAACATATTTGACATCTATGTACATAATTACTAGATATCAATCTGTCACGGTCCCCCGTATCTGCTGGTCAAGACCAACAACGTCACATGACTGCTCGCGCCCTATTGTATATAACATTTCTTGTATACTTACACTTTACACCAAAAATTCTACTTACATCTATTCTTTGTATTTAGATTTTTTTATTCATTCTATGAAGAAATTTTGTCCTACCCTTCTAATTTTTCGAAATGTTTCCAATTCATTGTCGGGTTTGACAGTATTTTTGAAGGGTATATATGCTGTACCTACAATTTTAAATATTTAACTATTAATACAATAAGAAACAATATAATGTATGTACTTCCCACAAAAAATCTTTAGTAACGTCTCTGGATTTTTGACACTGACATTTATCTGTCAGTTACAAACTTTTTCATTTTTCAATTGGTTTCTATGACATTATTTGTGCTGTGAGATTTATAACAACAAATTATTTCATATCTTATATTTTTTTTTCTCTAAATCTATAAAAGATATAATAAAATATTTGTATGTATCAGATAGAGAATTTACTCTTCTTTTAATAGCATGAGCAAAATTTATCAAAAAATAATATTTAGAAGATTTTTTTTAAGAATCTGCTACTTCCTGTTGTCCAATTATTACCCAAACCTTTCAGCTCTTCCGAGTAATGTCCGATTGAGAAATACGTAGTTAAACAGATATTAAGTATTATAGTTTTTGAGAAATCGTCCTTCCAACCGACTCACATACATACACACACACACACACACACACACACACACACACACACACACACACACACACAGACATCGTAAAAATAAAAAAGTCGGATTGTAGAAATCTTAAAACATATTTAATCATTAAAATCTCGATATGCGATTTTTAGCAAGAATCCAATACCTCTCTTAGCGAGGGGTAAAAATGCAATAGAATGGTAGAAAACATTAAAAATTTATTTTACAGATTTTAAAAAAGCCTTCGACAGAGTTAACAGAGACATGATGTGAAAAATACTACAAAGATATGGCTTATCAAAGAAAATTATTATTATTTATTAGTTGCTTTCATTATTCATTTTCAATAAATGCACAAAGATAGACATATTCTGTCTGCTTTTTGGAGAGAACATTATTCTTTAATTATATCAATTACCTATCCCGATTCCCCCACTTTTGACAGCTACTCTGTATTACGAACGAAGGAAGGGTTACTTATTAAAAATATACACAACGTAGGGTAAGTACAACCTTGAGATAGACGAGGCCAGGTATGTCGCCTTACACTATATAAGCACGTCAGAGAAGCCAGCGAAGACAGTCTGATATATAGAAGCAACGAGCAATGAACAGTGGGTGATATAAATAAAACAGTCTACGAGTTGTGAACATAAATAAATGTAGTTATATAAATAAATATAGTGATATAGATATTGTTTAAATAAATAATCTTAGTGTTTAAGTATTTAATAATATTCTTAGTATTAAATTAGTGTTTATAATTATTTAATCATAGTGTTAGTCATTTTTATTGTCTTTTTAATATTTATTTATCCTAATTTTTTATCGTTTAATAAACGTATTATTTTAATTAATAATATTTCTTTGATTTTTAAACTTCACCCATATAAATAAACGTTGCATTATATAATAGGAAAAGTAACAGACAATAAAACAGGTATTATTGGGAAATTTGGAAAACATCTCGAGGACTTCGCTGATGATGTTTGTCTGATAAAAAAGAATTTAAAAAAATTACAGGGGAAAACGACAAAACTAAGAGAAATTTCAGAGACGGTATGATTATAAATAAATGTAAAGAAATGCAAAATCCTGACAATAAGTGAACGACAAGAAACAGAAATGAAAATTAGCGGAAACGAAGTTAAACGAGAGAATTAATTTTGTTACTTGGAAGTATAATGTACGAAAAAGGCGGTAGTGAAGAAGATGTATGTAGAAGAGTAACTAAAACTCAAGAAGCCTTCTATATGTTAAGGAAAATCTGGAGATCTAAAGATATATCAACCAAGAGGAAAATTATTGGAATATTTAACAGTAATGTAAAAAAGCACATTATTATATGCATCGG
Source organism: Harpalus rufipes (assembly GCA_951394225.1). Taxonomy (NCBI): domain Eukaryota; kingdom Metazoa; phylum Arthropoda; class Insecta; order Coleoptera; family Carabidae; genus Harpalus; species Harpalus rufipes. Next base: position 59,388,488 of record OX596274.1, read on the forward strand.
AATCGTGGACAACAAATATATCAAATTGATACAGATATTTATATATAAATGTTTAAAAAGAATAATAAAAATCTACTACCCATAAATTATATTAAACGAAAAACTTTGGTAAATATGCAATATAAAACCAATAGATACGACTATAAAAAGAAGAAAATTGAACTAGGACATACACTTAGAAAAGAAAATAATGACATAACGAAAGATGCACTAGAATATAATATAAAAGGGAAAAGGAAAAGTGGAAGACATGGAAAAAACAGATACACAAAGAACACAAAGATATAAACAAAATATGGCCCGACATAAAGACGGAAGCTAAAGACAAGACCAAATGGAAAAAATAGTAGACAACATATCTCATGAATACAAATAAGGCTGGCACCTTAGAAAAAGAATGGCCTTGAAAACCTGAGGGTGTCCTATGCTCCCAAGGAGCATAATAATAATGATCTATTAATGAACATTATCTGTAACAGTGTGGAATGGAGACGATAAATATACTTTTCTAAATTATAGTGTCAGTTTAGAAATTCTTATAATATTACATATGATAGCTAGAGTCCGGGTTCCCCTTTGTTAGACTAGACATTTATTTGTTGATAATTAAGTCTATAAAATTATTAAGATTACGTGCACTAGACACATGACACTATGGATGCCATATAATACCTTGTACACCCCAGATATCCTCCCATGAAGATGCTAACCTTTTAGCTTAGTCAGTCTAATTTAGATTGTCATTTTTAAAAGACATTTAGTCTGGGTTTTAGTTTGACCGCGTGCTATACGCTAACATGCATAGCTACGACGTAACGGTTTAGTATATTTGTTTAGTTATGTATAGTTTAATTGTTAAAAATAAGTTAGTCTAAGTGTAAATATTGGTAAAAATATAAATCACAAATAAAGTCCGTGTCCATAATATATAATAAATATGTAACTGTGTGCATATCTTCCTCCTCAATACAGTGGTGGCCAATAATCCACCGACAGTTAGTTTGGTAAAGAAGCTCGTCACCTCGTGTTACATACCTACAAGTCACGGCGATCACATACTAGAATGCGGAATTTTGATAGAAATAAATTTGGAGCGTTTAATGAAAAATAATTTTTAGTGTTGTACACCACCATGTATACCCGCTCAAATCGACCACTAAATAAATATACCTAAGTAGGTTGCAAGATTTATTAAACTTGAGTTCAGTTTAATTTATTATCACTAAATTCATTAAAAATGAAGACAAATATACAGACAATAAAACATATAAAAATGAAATATTTTTTTAATGTTTATAAAAACATAAATATGAAAAAAATATTTAACTACTTTTTTAAACAAAAATTGTTAAGAGTATCATGGAGTGTGTCACTGTCGGTTGACCATTTATAACCAAAATTTAATCATCCTAGGCCTAACAGTGTGAACTTTGAAAAGGTTTTGAACTGGAGTTCTCGGAGACAGAAAGTACACCCGCACACACAACACACACACGATCGCATGCGTGTGCGCGCACATATCAAAAGACAATATATTCCTCACCCGCGATTGAAGATGGTAATATCATATACGTCATTGTTTGTTTACCTAAATGATTGTTAAGCGTATCACTAATAGGTATGACTAATGTTCCGGAAGCACAGTAAGGTACTAGTATAGTCCCATAAGTATAACGGACATAAGTTGTAATATAATTTGGTATTTTGATGTACGACTTACGAGTAGTAAATTAGGCACAATCCACGTGTAGTGTTATCACAGACACGCCTTCCGTATAAATTGCTTGCCCGGGGCTCGACCGCTGCTTATCAGGACCACTGCTGACCAGAGGATAATTACTGATTTATCATTTTCTGCTCTGCTCCACGTACTTGAACGCTTGGAACCCATTATATTATTTTCTTCAATGTCCCTGAAGTACGTACTCGTGTGTTGGAATGAGAGCCAAATTGTAATGGCACAGTTTGTGGTTGAAATTTGTACGGAAATATAGTAATATTATTTAGTCCATTTATCAAAATGATGGTTTTATTACATGCTATTGAATAGAATGATTTGACGACGTCGTTATGGGATTATTCACTTCGAGTTAGCAACTGCATGTTTTTCACAAGGGAAGGATAAATTGATTGATAATTGATCATATTTTAAAAAGTAATATTCACGAGTAACAAACATGCAAAAAGAATACGTCAATATCAGTATTTATTCATATGCAGGATAGACCTTACGAAATAAATATCTAGTTAAAAGGTTAGAAATTAAACCTTACCTAACTTTTATGAATCTTCTTCCAAATTGATAGCGATCTGTAGTTCTAGAGTCTTAATTGTTATTCGTTAAGCCATTATATATTTTTTTAATATTGTGACGTAGATGTTAATCTCTGTTTGTTCTCAAACAGTGTAGTTCGCTAAGAGACATTTATATTTCAACACTTCTAAAAATATATAAATATGTTTAAAATAACTTTCGTGATCAATAATTGAAAATGTGCATGGATAAGTAATTTTATAAAAGAATTAATAAAATTATGTAGCTATACTATAATTCAAATTTTGATTACCAGTAACAGCCTGTCATTCATCATTTATTTTATTTTCATACAAACGCTCGTATTTCCTATCTGACGCGGAATCATAATTTCAAACAAGAATTATTTTGACTGCACTAATTTATTTGAAAATACAATCCGGATTTCAAAAAGGCGATAGCAGCATGCTTGGAAGTTGTAAAAATATGAAATAGAATAGACATATGACGCATATGTTAAAGGCATTCAAAACTCGTATATTTTAAAAACCTACATTATTAAACGAAATTGATTTACGTATTTAATTGTACGTATGTGAAGTAAAATTAAAAGGCTAACGTAAGCTCTTTCTATTTTCTTAAGTCAAGGACGAGCCTGGTAAGCTGCTTTGACTTCTTCTATTACCAAAAAACCTGTTTTTCTATCTTTCTTTTCTAACATTTCTATTTTATATAAATGAAGAATAAATGGAGAATGTATGATGAGTGTAAGTTGGGGACGTGGAATGTTAGAGGTATGAATGGGAAAGAGAATGAGTTGATGAATGCAATGCGAGTGTACAGTGTAGATATTTTGTGTGTAAGTGAGACAATGAGGAAAGGACGTAGTGAGGAAGAAGTAGATGGCATATTTTGTTTGTGGTCGGGTGTTCGAGAGAATGAACATGCAAAGCATGGTGTAGGTATACTTGTAAGCGAAAGAATGAAACCGTTTATACGAAGTTATGGCTGTATTTCTTCGCGAGTTTCTTGGATGAGATTCAAGGTAGGCTATATAAGAATCTTCGTTGTGTCAGCTTATGGTCCATCAGAGTCTGAAAGTGACCTTGAAAAAGATCAGTTTTGGAATACGGTAAATAGCTTAATTGATTTGTGTGATCCGGGTGAGAAAGTGATAGTGTGTGGTGATTTAAATGGATGGGTGGGTGTTAAACGAAATATATCTGAGAATGTATTGGGACGTTTTGGTGATTATCGAGTGAATGGCAATGGTGAGAGAATTGTTTCATTTTGTTTGGAGAGGAACCTCTTCATTTCGAATTACATTTTTAAACATAAGTTAGCTCATATATATACCTGGGAGAATGTGGTTCAGAATAAACGTAGTGTGATTGACTTCGTTATATATGATGAGCGATTGAGGAGTATGGTAGTAGATACGCGTGTGAAACGAGGCGCAGAATTGGGTACGAATGATCATTATTTGGTTGTATCGCGAATGCGATTGAATAAATTTTGGAGAATGAAGGTGAAAAGTTCCGGGAAAATGTTTCGTATAAAATCCTTTGCTCTTTTGAATGAAGATGTAAGAATGCAATATGTAGAAAGGTTGAATGAATCCTTGCCCGAATGTGAGTCTAATTTTGATTGTAATATAAATGAAGTTTGGATGAAATTTAAGGATTCCCTCCTCAAATGTGCAAAAGAGGTTTGTGGTGAAAGCAGATTAGGCTCTTGTCCGAGAAATGCATGGTGGAATGATCAGGTGAAAGAAGCGATTGCTGAGAAAAAGAGGGCATATTTGAAGTTTTTAAATGTTAAGGATTCGCCTGGGCGTTTGCGTGAAGAATGTTTGTTAGAGTATAAAAGGAAGAATAAATGGGTGAAGCAAGTGGTGAGAGAAAGTAAAAAGCGATTTGATGTCATGTTGAGTGAAAGGTTGACAAATGATTTTAGTACGAATAAACGACTATTTTGGTTGAGTGTGAAGAGACTGCGGGGTGGAAGTGGTCGAGTTGTGAAAGCTGTGAGAAGTACGAATGGAGAGTTATTTTGGAATGAATCAGATGTGACGAATAGATGGTGCGAGTATTTTAAAGGTTTGTATGGAGGTGAAATTGAGAGGGATGATGGTAACAAAACTGGCAGTGAAAATGATAATGAAGATGATTATGATATAGATGAAAGTGATGTATGTGATGCATTGGCGCGTGTAAGGAATGGTAAGGCTGCGGGTTTGGATGGGATTACAAATGAGATGTTAAAGTATGGAGGAGAGAAAGTTTTTGAATGGTTAATTTATTTATTTAGATTTTGTTTCAAACGTAGTGTGGTTCCTGAAGATTGGAAAAAAGCTGTTATTTGCCCATTATTCAAAGGCAAAGGCAGTTCGAGTGAATGTACGAATTTTCGCGCGATAAGTTTGTTGTGTGTAGTAGGGAAACTTTTTGGTAAGGTTTTAATTCATAAGGTGCGAACCTTAACTATTTCAAAAATAAGTGACGTTCAGGGTGGTTTTTTTGCCTGAGAGGGGATGTGTCAATCAATTGTTTGCTCTTCGTATGATTGTTGAGAAGTCACTTGACAAGAACAAGAAGGTGTTCTGTGGCTTTCTCGACTTAAAGAAGGCGTATGATAGCGTTCTTCGAGATACTTTGTGGGATGTACTCAGAGAGTACGGTGTGAATGGAAACTGGTTGGGAGCGATTCGAGCGTTGTGTGAGGGTAGTGAGGCTGCTGTGAGAATAGATGGTAGGTTGGTTTCGTATAAATGTTGGTGTGAAACAGGGCTGTGGTATATCTCCGTGGTTGTTCAACTTGTATATGGATGTGTTATTGCGGAGAGCTTTGAATGAAATGGATGGTGTACATATTGGTGAAAGTGTAGTGCCTGCGTTAGCCTATGCTGATGATGTAGTTGTTTTAGGAGAAAATGAAGAGCAACTCAGGAGAATGATAGAGAGAATACATGAAGTTGGAAGAAGTATGAATCTGATGTTGAATGTTGATAAATCCAAAGTGTTAGTATTTGAAAGAAGTAAATTGGTGACTGAGTGCAATGTGTTGGTGGATGGAGTGAAACTGGAGCAGGTAAATGAGTTTGTATATTTGGGTAGCATGATGTCAAGAGATGGTCGAAGTGATCGAGAGATAGAAAGGAGAGTGAGTGCGGGATGTAAGGTAATGGGTGCTCTGGGTACGTTTGCACGAAATGTTAACGTATCAAGGGATGCTCGGTTGAGTGTATATAATGGAGTGCTAGTGCCTGCTTTGATGTATAGAAGCGAATGCTGGGCATGGACGGGGAAGCATAAAAAGAGAGTGACTGCCGTGGAAATGAGGTATTTACGTGGTGTATGTGGGTATGTCAGACGGGATCGCGTGAGGAATAATTTGGTGTATGAAGAATGTATGGTTAGGAACAATGTGATTGGTTGGTGTGAGTCAGTTGAGATGGTTTGGGCATATGGAGTGAATGGCGAGTGAACGGCTTGTTAAGCGTATATATTTGGTGAAGTTGAGGGTTTTCGATTGCGTGGCCGACCAGTGTGTAAGAGAGCGTTTCCAAGTGTGAAGAGAAGAAGAGCATGTATGAATGCGATTATGAGTGTGGCCGAGGCGAAAGAAGTCTGCTTAGATAGGAATGTGTGGCGAAGGATGATTGTTTCCTAACTATTATTGTGATCCGGATGCGGTATTTCGCTACCGAAAATCGGTCACTTTAATATGTTTAAGAGTAAGGATTTGTTGTATGATGTTGATGTTATTCTTATTGTTATCGGGTTTGTACGAACCCACTACATGGGACACGCGTGATTTTATGTATGTATGTATGTATGTACATGTTAAAAAAATATTGATGGTCTATATCGTACTCGTACAGATTTAGGAACTAGTTTTAATATAACTGACCCATTTTTACCTTCCGTCACCTTTAGGTAAGGAAGGTATTGTTTTTGGTCAAAAAATTCAATGATGCGTTTTTAGTGAATAAGCATGTTTTAGGGTCCCTATAATACGATTTTACTATTTTTACGATGATGTCTGTATGTATGTGTGTCTGTGTGTGTGTTTCGGATCGCATAACTTCAATACCACGATTCTAAAAATTATATTATTTTCGTATTCCTTAAGTTTACATCCAAAAAACAAGTGATTAGATTTTGGTTATGATTGGTAAACTGGAAGTAGCCTCATTTGAAGATTTAACAATTAAATATGAATTATTGACATTTAACGTTATTATAACTTAAAGAATATATTATTCTCTGTACGATTTGATTGCATTTTATACTACATATTCAATAGATATAGAGGTAAAGAATTATAAAAATATTAAATTTCATAAATCAGCCAGCTGTGCTAACCATGGAAACTATATATTCATATAATTCAAATTGACAGATGTCAGTATCAATGAAAAGTAAATGAATGTGGCAGAGATGAGGATGTTGAGATAGATGTTGGGGAAGACACAGACAGATACGGTAAGGAATGGAAGAATAAGAAAAATAACTCTAGTGTAAGATGTATCTAGAAAGATACAAGAGAGACGATTACATAGGTTTGAACATGTCATGAGGAGAGATGAATATATTGAAAGAAGAATGAATACCTTAGTAATAGACGGTTGAACAAACAGAGGAAGACCAAAGATAAAATGGGAGGTCTGTATTGCGGAAGATTTGAGATAAAAGATACTGAATGAGGACGACGCGCAAAACAGAAATGAGTGGAAGAAGAAAATAAAAAATAGCGACCCCTCATGAATGGGAAAAGCTAAAGTTAAGTGCAATTTGCATAGTGGGTTTATGAAATAATTTTACTGGAAATTTAAAATCTTTTGCAAGAAAACTTATGTGTGGAATTTGTACATAATACACAGGGTTGACGGAAGGTATTGTTTTGGCCACATCAGATATTTTCTACTACTTATAATAAAAAAGTTAAACGGGGGGATCATCTTCCCGAACTCACTTTGTTTATGGATTTATGTTTGTGATTCTATTTTGAATACAGCTTAGTGTGTGAATTTTATCATTAAGTACTGAGCCGCCTCTGTTTGATTGTCATAGTAACAATTACCGACAAAAAGTGCCGACAAGTAGTGTGCTGAAAAGCGTTGTTGCTGCAATTTTTTCACTCACATTTCTCTTAAAGGCACATCAGCAAGGGTGCAGCTGGCCTGATCAGGCGCTTGGGGAACGATACAATTAAACGTCAATCAATCACGAGTGAAAGAGACTGTCGCATGATATCGGGAGTTTTTCTCACTTCCTTTATCTTCGTAGAGCTCCGTTTCCCTCCAAAGAGTCGAGAGCCGAAGCGACCGACATGTGATGAGGGACGATGATTAAAGGGATATTTGCTTGTCTTTCCAGGTCTCTAACGGAATTGGGCGTTTGGGAAAGTGGGAAAATATGTTTTAGAAACTGGATTTGTTCTCTCTAACTTCACTGATGCTCGGTTAATTTTGTGTTTCAATGAAATGAAAAGAAAAAATAAAGATAACATTAAAAAAACATTTTTCAGATTAAAATTTTCAATATTCCTTTTGCAATTAATTGGACGTATTTAGTACAATATAATAATTTAATCAACATTATGACAGATAGTATTTATTCAGAATTTTTGTAACCCTAATTAAATGCCATGACTAACATTTAAAAATACATTGGAATGATTAAAAAATAACTGAATTTTGTATTTTAGTCATAGCTTATAATAATAAAAAACGCAGTTAAATATCATTTAATGACATTTAACGTTATTATAACTTGAAGAATATATTATTCTCTATACGATTTGATCGCATTTTTACTTCATATTCAATAGATATAGAGTTAAAAAATTATATAGATATTAATGCCCCGATAAATTTCAGATATTAGCCAGATATGCTAACCATGGAAACTGCCAATATATTCAGATAATACAAATTGACAGATGTCAGTATCGATACGTACGTTCAATTAAGTAAGTAGTTCAAGCAAATGCTAGGTAAGCAAACGAGACTTGTTCCTTATTACACTGAAAGATTTGCTAGCAATAATAATAATAATAATAATAATAATAATAATAATAATAATAATAATAATAATAATAATAATAATAATAATAATAATAATAATAATAATAATAATAATAATAATAATAATAATAATAATAATAATAATAATAATAATAATAATAATAATAATAATAATAATAATAATAATAATAATAATAATAATAATAATAATAATAATAATAATAATAATAATAATAATAATAATAATAATAATAATAATAATAATAATAATAATAATAATAATAATAAATAAACCATTACATGGACAAAAAGTTAGAAACATGGAAAAGGTTGCATATGACAAGAAGGATTCGTTCAAATGGCAATACAAGGTAAAATGAAAGGGGAAACAGAAAGCCTTATAACATCTGCTCAGGATCAAGCAATAAACACCCGCTATATTAAAAACGAAATTCACAAAACAAGTACTAATATAAAATGCAGAATATGCAAGAAAGAAAATGAAACCATACACCACATAATATCCCATTGTGAAGAATTAGCAAAAAAAGAATATCTTGAGCGTCATAATAAAATATGCAATCTAATCCATTACAATTTAAGTAAGTATTATAATTGCCCTACAGATACTGACCGATGGTACAACCATACACCTGCAAAGGTAGTAACGAACAATGGAACAACTTTAATGTATGATATGAGCATCAAATTTATATAAACACACATAAAATGAGATAGAAACAGTACAAGTTAAATTCATAAATAAAATATAATAAATATTTCATCACATTGCTGGGTGTGCCAATCTGCTTCGTACACAGATATCGGTAATGATGGAATATTTGTACCGTTTGGGCGCTTACCAGGCGTCACCTCACGGGCACTCATTGCTGGCGTGGAGAGTGCGCCACAGGGGTCAATTTTGTGCCATTAAAATGCGATATATTTTTTGGCGTCGGTCGGGATCGAACCCGGGTCCCTAGATTCGCGACCATACACTCAGGCACACGGCCACGAGACCCCAATTCATGTATGTATAATTTGCGTTTCCTGCCGTTATATGTCATAAGTTAGCAAGACAAGCGAGTAATTTGGCGCTTGGTTTGCTTGCGAGCATATCAAGCAAATGCTAGACTAGCAAAGTCGTTCAACAAATTTTACTTCCGATTGCTTGTTTTCCTGGGGTTTATTGAACGCACCTAATAAAAAGTAAATGAAAGTGGCAGAGATGAGGATGTTGAGATACATGTGTTAGAAGTTTCTAAAAAGATACAAGAGAGACGATTACATTGGTTTGAACATGTCGTGAGGAGAGATGGAGAATATACTGGAAAAAGAATGAATAGCTTAGAAATAGAAGGTTGAAAAAAACAGAGGAAGACCAAAGATAAGTTGGAAGGATGTATTGCGGAAGGTTTGAGAGAAAATGAACTGAATAAGAACGACACGAAAAACAGAAATGTGTGAAGAAGAAAATAAAAAATAGCGGCCCGTAATGAATGGGAAAAGCTAAAGAAGAAGAAGATGTCAGTGTCAAGTGCAATTTGCATAGTTTATTTATGAAATAATTTTACAGAAAATTTAGAATCTTTTGCAAGAAAATTTAAGTAAGGAATTTATACATAATACACACGAATGACGGAAGGTATTGTGCTGGCCACATCAGATTTTTTACCACAATTTTAACATTAATAAAATTAATAAATATATTTATTCGCAGGTACGGAATTCATCCAACCTTTTTTTAGCGAAGGCCTCTCCCTTTTGATGCCATTCTTTTCTATTTTCGGTTTTTCTTGTCCATGCTTTTCCTGCGTGCTTCCTGATGTCGTCTTGCCAATGCTTAAATTGAGCAGCCCTTCTTCTTTTTCTATTCAGTGGGATCCATATTGTGGTGTTTTTTAGTCCATCTGTCGCCCTTATTTCTTACGATGTGCCCAGCCAAATCCCATTCCAATTGCTTTAATTTCTTCCTAATGTACAATATATTCGTTTTTCTAATTTCAGTATTATGTCCCCGATCTTTTCAACTAATTCCCAATAAAGTTCTTTCCTTTTTCCGCTGCGTGATAGCTTATTTATTCAATTGTTTTTGTGTTATACTTTATGTTTGATAGCTGTATGTCAATGTTGGTAGAACACATCTATCAAGTATTTTGCTGAAATGTTGTCGAAAAATCTCCTTCAAATATGTGTATTTCGTTTAGAGATCAATACTTTTTCCGCGCCTGTGAGATTCTTCTGTCTATTTCTTCATTCAACCTGTTTTAAAAGGAAACTATTTGCCGCGAGAAAACATATTTATCTACATAGTCTAAGTTAGAGTGTTCTAGTTTGATACTTGTTTAGGTTCACTAGTAGTCCTACTTTTTGGCATTGGTGTTGTAAGCCGTTGAGCAAGATACCCCAGTATTCTGGGGTATCTTTTATGAGAACTATATCATCTGCAAAACGTAGATTAGATAGGTACTGTCCATTAATTTTCATACCTTTATTGTCCCAGTCCCGTTCTCAGAACAATGCCTCAAGGACAAGAAAATAACATTAGAAACAGCGGATCTTCTTATCGTACTCCTCTTTCAATGTTAAATTCTTTTCTTGGCTTTTCTAACACTATCTTGGCTTTTCTAACACTATCTTGGTTTTCGTTTCTTTGTATATAGATTTGATTATTTTTATATGTTTATGTTCGATGCCCACTTGTTTTAATGATTTTAGAATATAAAGGTGGTCTATACTGCCACAAGCTTTTCGAAAATATATGAAGGCAAAATATATTGTCATATTATACTCTCTTGCCTTTTCTATTAATTGATTAACGTTTGCAGGTGGTCACTTATAAAAAAGCCACTCCGGAAACCCGCTTGTTCGATGAATTCTTCAGTCTTCTTGCATATTCTTTCGTGTATAGTCTTCTTGTATATTCTTGAGAATATAATGCTACTGAAACAACAGAATTATGTTGGAGTAGGGCCAATGATTTGGAATTGCCTCAAGTTCTACAATTTTATTAAAAATATATTGAAGTAAACTATAATTTCTTCCACTTCTATTTTTAACGTTTCGTTGTTAATTGCATTATCGCCATGGGTTTTGTTCGTCTTTAGTCCCTATATTGCTTTAATTATTTCGTCTTTTAAATATGTGGAATATTATTTATATATTATATTTCTAGAACTATACTTTCTCTAGTTGCTTCAGAAATGGTACTTGTATATAATTGTGAGTAGAATGTTGTAGCCCTTGATAGTATATAATTTCTGTTACAATTTTCTATCGTCTGATCTCTTATTCTTACTATTTAGTCTTTTCCTTGAGTCTCAACTCTAACCTAATTTTTTTAACTGATCTAAATGTGTTTATGATTTCTTCTATTTTCCTATTATTTCATTTCCTTAAATCTTCTCCACTCTTCTTTTTTACTAGTTTTCTCACTTTACAGAATTAAATTTTTTGGACAGTTGACTTCTTTTTAGTTTCCTTTTTATCTATGAGTTCCAGAGTTTGTTGGAAGATTCTCTTAGCTGTTACTGGTGGTACTGCGTTTAAAATCTTATTCTCTAAAAAGTTATAACAGTTTTGTAATAGTATATTGTATAACAAGTTTTGAAAATAAAAGATTTCACGAGTGTGAAATCGAATTTTCAACACGTGTTGTACACGATATTTTTCCTACGACCACAAAAAAACGCAGAGTTAGTATTTATTTTTTTAATTAAAGTTTATGGTAAGGTTACTACAATTTTGAAAATAAATTGGTGCTTGAAGACGGTTGTTGACCAATTTATGTTCTTTAGTTGATACGAATTTTTCAATTTTATGTGTACCAGACTCATAAATTATTTTCTGGAGCTGCTGGTGTAATTTCACATAATGGCGGCGGTTGGCTGGCGGAAGATACATGAGAGGATCCTACAGCTTCTACAATATGTTTAGAGATTTCTATCTTCTTACTAATCGAATCATTAACATAACCTTCAGCAGTTCGGCTGGACTGCCATGCGCCATGACGTTTCAGAGCCAAAAGATCATCAGTTTTGTTGGCGACAATTGTTGCTGATGTTCTTCGGTACGAGTGTCCTGTGTAAGTTTGTGGGTTAGGTAGCTTCAAAAATTTAGCGATGTCTTGAACCAATCTACCTAATTTATTGATGCCTACAAATTACTTTGTGCATTTTCCTTTTTGATAGTTGAGAAAGAATTTTTGATCTTTGTCAGTCATTCCTATGGGTCGTAGATTGATATATTTTTTACAAATCATATAAAAATTGTCAGTAATGACAAATTGTCGAGGTTTTTTAGTTTTAGTAAAAGGCACATCCACTATTAATGCTGAGTTGACGTCTTTGATGTCCCCGAGTTTAACATTGTAGAGTTCACCTTTCCGCATACATCCACAAATTCCAAAAATAAATGTAAATTTTAGTTAGAAGAATTAAAGTTGAATGTCATGTTTACATACCTTTGTTAACAAATAGAATTCATCAGAAGCTGTTTCAAGAAATGTTTTAATGTTGTCACTGGTTAGGACGTTGGATTTTTTTGCGACGTAATTAACTGATTCTTTCTTCAACAGAGCTTTTAATTTACAATAAGTAGCGATGTTAACATCATGTTTTGCCACTAGCGTTCCACGGAGCATACAATATGTGGACCACAGGGTACTGGATTTGTATTTGGTACGGAGCTCACCAAAATAAGTCACTAACACGTTCTCAGAAAATGATTTCACTTTGTTTTTCATTTGCCAGTCCATGAATTGTTTATATGCATGTTCATATCGTTCCTTTGACATCGATGGCAACAAATTTCCACTGATTTGTGTGGCTCTTTCTGCAATTTCAGGAGGAGTTAGGTTATCTTGATCGTCATCGTAATTTTCATCGCAGAAATCCATCCTTTTGCAGGTTTCCAAATTTTACTGCAATTAACTAATATTTTATTATTATTCAATATACAAATTAGTATATTTTAACTTACAGAAAATCCAATAATTCTCTCCAATTCCCTCTTCCACTTGCTAACGATGCAAAACGAAAACAAAACTTAAAATCGGCAGAGCACTCTAGGTATGCCATTGCGCGGAAAGGTAGACATCGATAATCATCGACTGTGTGCAAAATAAGAACACACAACTGTCGGCGAATCAGGTTTCTCAATTTTTTCATTTTACACGGGTATGTCCTTCGTTCGTCTTCGTGTTGAAATTGTTTGCAATTTAAAATTTTCACTAATGGAAAACTGTATGAAATGTGGCATATTTTATAGTTGTCGTAGGAAAAGTATTTTTATCTGTTATTACTTGCTGTTCCAGGTGAGATTTCTTAAGATTTTCTTTATAACTTATTTCCATACTAGGAGAGATTTTGCGTATAAGATCGGTAATGAATTACATATTCTGTATTACTTCTACATTACGTACAATATTTGTATTCTTATACAGAATACAATCCATTTCGTATTTTTCTCCTTTTGGAGTGATCCAAGTCCATTTTGATATCGCATTTATTTTATGGATGAAGGTGTTTACTATTTTAAGTTGTAGACTTACTGCAAACTCGAGCAATAGTAGTCTACGATCATTTCTCCTGCCGTAGTAACATTTACCCGTTATAGTTTCGTCTTCTGATCTTCTCTCCTATACCCTGGCGTTAAAATCGCCCATAATAATAATTTCTCCTTTTCTGTTGTTAATCTCGTTTGTTATATAGTAAAGTTGTTCATAGAAATTTTGCAGTTTTTTGTTGGTACATATGCCTGAATTAACGTTATTATTTTATCAGACATTAGTTTTATTTTCAGAAGACCTACTTGTTCATTAAATATTTTAATGTCGACTACACTGTAATCTCTACATATCTTTAACAAGAAACCTATACCATAGTTACCAGTTTTTCCTGGTCCATAACACAGAATATTGTTGGATTTTCTCTATAAATTTTTCATCTTTTCTTCTTACTTCGCACAATCCTAATATATTACAATTTATTTTTACCTTCCGTCACCTTTGGGTAAGGAAGGTATTGTCTTTGGTCAAAAAATTCAATGATAAGTTTTTATTGAATAAGCATGTTTCAGGGTCCTTATAATACTATTTTCACAAATAATATTGTGGATACTGAATTATCTTCACCTGGAACAAATGTTTTGAATTTAGTAATTTAACATCATGTATCATAAATATTTATAATAAATAAATAATTAATTATCAATTTCTTCAATTTTTCTTTACTTAAAAGTAATTACTTTTAAGCACTAGTGCACAAAACAGACCCATTTCGATACTAAAATAACAATCGAAAAGACGTCATTATGAAACGAAATTATAAAAATATATTTTTCTGCAATCTTATAAGAAGTATGTGCTCTGAAACTTAAAATAAGCGCGAAAAATAACTGATAACTGATTTTTGTTTTGTCTTGAAAGCAACTGCTATGGTTGCTTAAAAATACCATGCTTAGCCGACTAAGTAGTAGGTATATGATATGTCAAAAATATAATTACATTTCATATTTTTTTACCTTCCGTCACCTTTAGGTAAGGAAGGTATTGTCTTTGGTCAAAAAATTCAATGATGAGTTTTTAATGAATAAGGAAGAATTCTGCTTGCCAAGGCCGACAAAGTCACATGACTGACAGTGCTCTACACAACATAAAATGAAAATGGCGGGAGGTATTGTACTGGTCACAACAGATTTTTGTAATTGACAAAAAGATGTCTTTTTATTTTAATTCCATGGCTAGGCACTATCAAATTTCTATAGTTACAAAACATACGAAATTAATTTTATTTATTGATTTATTTACAGTTTTATATTCTGCACCTATTATTTCAAGTAAATTTTTACCTTCCGTCACCTTTAGGTAAGGAAGGTATTGTCTTTGGTCAAAAAATTTAATGATGAGTTTTTAGTGAATAAGCATGTTTTAGGCTCCCTATAATACGATTTTACCATTTTTACGATGATGACTATATGTATCTATGTGTGTGTGTGTGTGTGTGTTTGTGTGTGTGTGCGTGCGTGTGTGTGTGTGTGCGTGCGTGCGAGAGTGCGTGCGTGCGTGTGTGCGTGTGCGTGTGTGTGTGTGTGCAACGTTATGATTTATTTACATGATCATAAAGAGAAGAAAAAACACTATCGGATTTCACTACTAAAAATCTATGTTGTCATTTAAATTTTTTTGTGATGACGTCATAACTGAAAAACAAATGAAAGTCGGAAGATGAACCGTACATATTATTGTGTATTTTTAAAAATTAAATCGACGTGTTTCAGCGTTTTTATAAAAACCGGCTGAGTTCGGCTTTTTTTTTGATATTCCACACTTTAATCGCACACTGTATACTCAACATCCCAAATCGAAGTCCTTAATTTTTATTATAAACTTTAAAAAGGACTGCTCACCTACTTGGTTGTTGTTGCAAGTAGTTCTTAGGGCTTTCAATTTCACAGTGTCGGTATTTATTCACGTAGACTAAATCCAAAATTGTTTAAAATCCGAAAGATGACAAACACAAGTTGCTGTTCTATTCTCAGTGGCTCTTTTTGAGTCATAGCTTAATCACCCCTGATTAAGAGGAAATACTGCCAGTCTATACTCTTCTATGTTAACAAAATTGTAAATGTACTATATGTTACGGTTTTATTTTTAGTTAGATACAGAATACTACATTGTGGGCGCAATCGAGTGATTGATGGGGATTCCACAGATGTCGCCAACGATCTTAACTTTAGTCAGTTTTAAATTTTACTAGGAATTGTGGGATTTAATTAAAATATTCTTAACTTACAAAGAACACTTTGTGTCAAGTTTTTGAAGAGTGTAGAGCGAAATACGCCATTTTGTGATACTATTGCACATTGAGATTGTTGCAAGGAAAGTAGTGATTATAGTGGCACGTTTTTAGTAAACGGATTATTTTTCACTCTATTGAAGAAAAGAATACAGTTGGTATTTAGCGTCGTTCTGACGGATTATCTCCTTCAAAATTGTCACTTAGACATTCAATATCTTTATAAAGGAAAAAGTAGTGCAGTGATTGAATTGATAGTTGATTTGGTTTATCGTGCAGTACAGAGGCAAGCACGATGCGTGAATTTAAAGTAGTCGTTCTCGGATCGGGTGGGGTTGGCAAAAGTGCATTCATGGTACAATTCGTTTCCGATTGTTACTATAGTTTAATATTTCTGTGTAGCCTTTTTTTATATACCTATATATATATATATATATATATATATATATATATATATATATATATATATATATATATATATATATATATATATATATTTGGCTCGTGTAGTGATGCTGTCCGTAACGCACGAGACATTCGCTGCATAATTACGCAGAGAGAAAGGAGAGACATTGAACACAGGACCGGCTTGAGAGAATTTTGGGAAACGAGGCGGCGATAAGAGGCCGAGTACGCTGTATAAGGATTCAGCATATATCCTGGTGAGCCCGTTTCAATTTGTAATACGTCCTGTCGATGACTCATGTACAATCCTGCATTTCGGACGA
The DNA here is from genome assembly GCA_951394225.1 of Harpalus rufipes. Classification (NCBI taxonomy): domain Eukaryota; kingdom Metazoa; phylum Arthropoda; class Insecta; order Coleoptera; family Carabidae; genus Harpalus; species Harpalus rufipes. The sequence continues at coordinate 59,405,297 of OX596274.1, forward strand.
ACGTTTTCACACCCGTCTGAACTTATTCTTTAATCGTCGATGCGCGATGAACATTGCTTCAATATTGATTATTTGATATTGAGAGATTTCCTTTTTTTTATATGATAATTATATTTTTTTGTGAAGCCATACAGCGTTGTGCTTTAATATATTTATTTGGGGTCGCGATTTTAAGGATGCATCCATTAAAGTCGAAGATAGGTTGTTGACCCAAGTGAGTCAGTTTTTGGTTCAGCGAGACTCGTGGCGAACTTTCTTGATATATATTGGTTTTGTAGTTTCTCTCAAATTCCTCATGTTATGTTCAACATTTTAACAAGTAATAAATTTGGTATTTAGTTACATTTACGTACGATTTTGATTTCATTCAACCATTGTCCTGTTTATTATTTTTTTGTTTTAGTAAAAATCCCTTTGCTATTCAGAATTCCATATTCCCGTAAGATTGCTTTTACTTTCCAAATTTGAATAGCATGGCGCCCTTATAAAAATAAAATATAACATTTTTCTTTTATCACTTATTCATTAACTTTTTTTTTAACCAACCCTTACTCGAGACTGAGATTAGCAGCACGATATATAAATTTCATTACAATTTAGTTCATTGTTACGTTGGCTAACTTTTAATTGTAACATAAAAAATACTACATTACACAGAGAGTGTTTGACTAAATTCAGGTCAATATGCCATTGAGAAAGCAGTTTTTCTTACGCGTTGCTGCTGAAAATATTTTATAAAAAAATCTGTTGTGGCCAGCACAATACCTTCCGTCAATCCTGTGTATAATGTATAAATTTCATATATATATTTTCTTGCAAAAGATTCTAAATTTCCAGTAAAATTATTTCATAAACAAACTATGCAAATTGCACTTGACACTGACATCTTCTTCTTCTTTACCTTTTCCTATTCGTTAAAAGCCGCTCTTTTTTATTTTCTTCTTCAACTCATTTCTGTTTTGCGTGTCCTTCTCATTCAGTTCCTTTTCTCTCATGTCTTTTGCAATAAAACTCTTCCATCTTATCCTTGGTCTTCCTCTGTTTCTTTAACCTTCTATTACTAAGATATTCATTCTTCTTCCAATATATTCTTCTTTTCTCCCCATGACATGTTCAAACAAATGTAATCGTCTCTCTTGTATATTTCTAGAAACTTGTAACACTAAAGTTATTTTCTTACCGTACCTTTTCGTGTCTTCTCCAACATCCACTTCAACATCCTCATCTCTGCCACATTAATTTACATTTTATTGATACAGACATCTGTCAATTTGTATTATCAGAATATATTAGCAATTTTCATGGTTATCATAGCTGGCTGATTTATGAAAATTAATATTTTTATAATTCTTTCACTCTATATCTATAGAATATGTAGTATAAAATGCAATCAAATCGTATAGAGAATAATATATTCTTTAAGTTGTAATGCGTTAAATGTCAATAAATCATATTTAACTGTTAAATCTTCAAATGAGGCTACTTCCGGTTCACCAATTATAACCAAAATCTAATCACTTATTCTTCTGGATGTAAACTTGAGGAATACGAAAAAATTATAAGTTTTGGAATCGTAGTATTGAAGTTATGCGATCCGAAACTTTCGTCACACACACACACACACACACACACACACATCATCGTAAAAATGGTAAAATCGTATTATAGGGAGCCTAAAACATGCTTATTCACTAAAAACTCATCATTGAATTTTTTGACCAAAGACAAAATTTACTTGAAATAATAGGTGCAGAATATAAAACTGCAAATAAATCAATAAATAAAATTAATTTCGTATGTTTTGTAACTATAGAAATTTGATAGTGCTAGCCATGGAATTAAAATAAAAAGACATTTTTTCGTCAATTACAAAAATCTGTTGTGACCAGTGCAATACCTCTCGCCATTTTCATTTTATCTTGTATAGAGCGCTATCAGTCATGTGACTTTGTCGACCGTGGCAAGCAGAATTCTTGCTTATTTCTTTTATCTTTTAAATATACTGTTTGATGGCAGGTATAGCTATTTTTTATAAAGATCTGGTTTACAAGATACAACTATCAACTTTTATTCTTTAAATAGCAACCTATAATTATTTTACTAAAATATTAACCGTCATATTTTTGTGTTTTCAACGATGTATTAGTTTTTATTAATGCATTTGAAAAAAATCTGTTGTGGCCAGCACAAAACCTCTCGCCATTTTCATTTTATGTTATATAGAGCGCTAGCAGTCACGTGACTTTGTTGGCCTTGGCAAGCAGATATGGGGGCCCGTGTCAGAATGATAATATTCATAGGTGTCAAGTATCATAATTTTTCATTCATTTTCCAAATCCATGTGGATTATTTTCCTAGACAAGTATATTCCATACTATTGATGACAAATATACATCAAAATATTTTGAAATTTTGAATGAAAAATTATGACATATGACAATTCTGACATCTATGTAAATAACTACTAGCCGTCATTCTGACACGAATCCTTATATCTGCTTGCCAAGGCCAAAAAGTAACATGACTGGTCGCGCCCTATAAATAACGAATTTAACATTTCTTGTACACACAAATAATAGAAATTGTATCGCTTCTTTCGTTCTATGGGGAATTTTGTCCTTCTCTTCTAATATGTTCAAAATTCTTCAAATTGATTAACGGTATTAGCGGTATTTCTTAAGGATATATTATGTAATATTAACATACCTATAATTTTAAATACATATTTAATTATAGTACAATAAAATATATTAAATCTACTCGTACCTCCTAAAAAAATCTTCCAGTAATGTTAGTAAATTGCAAATTTTTAACACTGACATTTTGCATTTATTTGTCATTACAAACATTTAAATATCTCAACTGGTTTCCATGGATTTTTTTGGGCAACGAGATTTATTACAACAGATTATTTTATATTATTATATATACTATATCACCAAACCTGTAGGAGATATAATAAAAAAACTAAATGTGTCAGATTGAGAATTTAATTATATTTATTATTTGTAGTATCGAATTTTCAAAAATTCCACTTCCGGTGGGCCAATTGTTGCCAGATCCTATTCAACTCTTCCCATTATTGTTAGATTGAGTAATCCGTAGTTACACAGGTCTTTGTCTTATAAAATTTGAGAAATAGTACCTCCACCATCCTCACACATACACACACACACACACACACACACACACACACACACACACACACACACACAGACATCATCGTAAAAATGTCATAATCGGATAGTAGGGACCTTAAAAAGTGGTTATTCACTAAAATCTGGATTTAAGATTTTTAGCATGAATCCAATACCTCTTTTAGCGAGAGGTAAAAAGTATTTAAAATTTATAAATACATAGTTTCAGAGACAATCGCAACAAGTACTTAAATTACAGTGGAATCGTGTACAAAAATAAAAAAAAATCTGTTGTGGCCAGCACAATACCTTCCGTCAATCCTGTATATAATGCATAAATTCCATACATATTTTTTTTTGCAAAAGATTCTAAATTTCCAGTAAAATTATTTCATAAACAAAATATTCAAATTGCACTTGACACTGACATCTTCTTCTTCTTTAGATTTTCCCATTCGTTAGGGGTCGCAATTTTTGCGTGTCGTTCTCATTCGATTCCTTTTCTCTCATATCTTCCGCAATACAGTCCTTCCATCTTTGGTCTTCCTCTGTTTCTTCAACCTCCTATTACTAAACTATTCATTCTTGTTCCAATATAAGTCTTCATTTCTCCTCATGACATATTCAAATCAATGTAATCGTCTTTCTTGTATCTTTCAAGAAACTTGTAACACTAGTGTTATTTTCTTACCGTATCTTTCCGTGTCTTCCCCAATATCTACTTCAACATCCTCATTTCTGCCACATTAATTTACTTTACATTGATACTGACTGACATCTGTCAATTTGAGTTGTATGAATATATTGATAGTTCCCATGTTTAGCACAGCTGGCTGAATTATAAAATTTAATTTCTTTAAAATTCTTTATCTCTGTATCTATTGAATATGAAGTATAAAATGTAATCAAATCGTATAGAGAATAATATAATCTTTAAGCTATAATAACGTTAAATGTCAATAAATCAAATTTAACTATTAAATCTTCAAATGAGGCTACTTCCGGTTCACCAATTATAACCAAAATCTAACCACTTGTTCTTTTGGATGTAAACTTGAGGAATACGAAAAAAATATAATTTTTGGAATCGTGGTATTGAAGTTATGCGATCCGGAACTTTTGTCACACACACACAGACACATATACAGACATACACATACATACATATATACAGACATTATCGTAAAAATGGTAAAATCGTATTATAGGGACCCTAAAACATGCTTATTCACTAAAAACTCATCATTGAATTTTTTGACCAAAGACAATACCTTCCTTACCTAAAGGTGACGGAAGGTAAAAATATATGAAATGTAATTATATTTTTGACATATCATATACCTACTACTTAGTCGGTAAGCATGGTATTTTTAAGCGACCATAGCAATTGCTTTCAAGACAAAACAAAAATCTTATATATCAGTTATTTTTCGCGCTTATTTTAAGTGTCAGAGCACATATTTCTTATAAGATTGCAGAAAAATATATTTTTATAATTTCGTTTCATAATGACGTCTTCAATGTGTCTACATTTAAATAGGTAAGCTCTTCTCTTCTGCAGGCTCCAGACATACCAACAATCAAGACTACTTTCAATAATAAATATTCTTCATCATCTGCCTCCCTAAGAAATCTTTCAATTTCTTGTTTTGAATTTTTTTTTGGACTTTTTAGGTCTGTAACCATTAGATTTTCTTTTTAGGAATGCAATTATATTCGCGAATTTACTAATATCCACATTTCGATTAAGATAAATTGTTGTGCGAAGCATTGTGTAGTTACTCCATAAAGTAGAAGGTTTCAATTTTAAAGATAATTCGGAAAAATATGCCAAAATCACCTTTTCTGTAACAGTAGACACTTTTTTCTGTTCACACAAACTTCCAAATTTGTTATAACAAATTTGATATAGTTTCCTGGATTTTTCGGGAATTAACGTAGACATAGCAGCCTCTGCAGCATTTTCGATATCAGAATTCTTTGAATCACTCATTTTTAAGTTCTTTTTAAACATAAAATGACTCACAATTTTTTAGCTCTACTGTCAATAAAATTTTATTTACAAACAAGTTCATAGCAACTATAGCAATTTTGTTTTGTGTCTAAGACCTACTACATATTTTAAAAATGTAATTATTTAATATGTCATATAAAATATTTAGTTTGGAATTATGAAACGAAATTATAAAAAATCTTGTATGTAATACATTGCGAAATGAGTGTTTTAGGCACTTAACGTGTTGTAACACTATCATTTCGCAACTTATTACATAAATAGCTATTTGCTTATTATAATTTTATTAAAAATAGTTCATTATTCGCATGGAGAAAAATTACAAGTATGAAAAATTAATGCATTATGATAAAAACCTTCCATCATCTTTAGGTAAGGAATGCATTGTGTTTGGTCAAAAAAATCGATGGTGAGTTTTTAGTGAATAAGCACGTTTTAGGATACCTAGAAATCGATTTTACCATTTTTACGATGATGTCGGTACGTGTAGGTAAGTACGTGTGTGTGTGTGTATGTGTGTTACGAATATTTCATAGACGATAACTCCAACACTACAATATTAAAAATTATAATTCTTTAGTATTCCTCTGCTTTACAACCATATGAAGAGCTAATTAGATTTTGGTTTTAATTAGTCGGCCGGAAGTACCTACATTTTAAGTGTTTTAACAGTTTTTCTTGAAAAAAATTCAGTTAAATATCATTTTTGGACATTTTATGTTATTATAAATATTAAAAAATAGTTTATTCACTATACGGTTTGATCACATTTTTTTATTCATATTCAATAGATAGAGTTAAAAATTATAAAGATATTAAATTTCATAAATAAGGTAGTTATGCTAATCATAGAAACTGCTAATATATTCAGATTGACAAATGTTAGTGTTAATGGAAAGAAAGTCAATGTGGCAGAGATGAGAATGTTGAGATAGGATAAGGAATGAGAGGATAATGGAAATGCCTCGAGTGATAGAAGTTTCCAGAAAGATATAAGAGAGTCAATTACATTAGTTTGAACATATCATGAGGAGGGATAAAGAATAAGTATATTGGAAGATGAATGAACAGCTTACTTATAAAAAGTAGAAGAAACAGAGGAAGACCAAAGATATGATGGAAGGACTTTATTGCGGAAGACAGGCAAAATAAAAATGAGTGGAAAAATAAAATCAAAATTAGCGATCTTTAACGTATGGGAAAAGCTAAAGAAGACGATGTCAGTGTCAAGTGCAATTTACATAGTTTGTTTATGAAATAATTCTACTGGAAATATAGAATATTTTGCTAGAAAATGTATGTATGCAATTTTTTGCATAATATACAGGATTGGCGAAAGGTAATGTGCTGGCCATATCAGACTTTTTAAATAGTAAATAATAATGATACTTTCAAATTAATTTCAAAAAAAAATCTTATTTTTCCTATTTTTTAATACACGGTGAGTCAAGGAAGACGCCCCCTTCCCTTAACTTTTTTATTTTAAATGGGTTATATAAAAGTTTTGTTATTTTTTACATTATTTTATGGGAGATGTAGATATTTTTTATAAAATCAGGTTTAGAAGATAAGACTATTAACTTTAATTTTTTAAATAGCAACCTATATTTATTTTACTAAAGGATAAACCGCCATTTTTCTCTCTTTTCAACAATATATTAGTTTTCATTAATGTATTTCAAAAATTCGAGAAAAATAAGATAATTGAGATGTATGGAAAATAATTTTTATTCAAATAGGTAAGAAAACAAACAAAATGTAACAATGCTATTATCAACAAAGTATACATTTGTTTGTTACTTTATTATTACTTACTTATTATTTATTCATTATTTATTTTCACATAGTCGCCTAGAATATTTTTTGAATAAAAATTATTTCTCACATGTCTAAATTATCTTATTTTTCTCTATTTTTTTCAAATAAAAACCAAAACATCATTGGATAGACGAGAAATGGCAGTTTATATTTTAGCAAAATAATTATAGGTTGCAATTTAAAAAATAAAAGTTGATAGTTGTATCTTGTAAACCTGACTTTATAAAAAATATCTAAATCTGCCATCAAATAGCATATTTTTAAAATAATATAACTTTTATATTTTTTGCTACTACTTATAATAAAAAGTAAAAGGGGGAAGGGGGCGTCTTCCCAGACTCATCCTGTACTATACTTTAAAACATTTTATATGTGCTATTGTATAAACCCAGGCGTTGACCCCAAACCACAAAGTTAATATTTTTAAACAAGTCATCTAGTGTCGTTATGAAGAATCTACGTTTTTTACTTATTTAATATTTTCCATACATATTTTTTGACATAAGAAAAGTGAAAAGTTTTTGACTTGTTTTCATTCCGTAATATGCGTTAGGCAGTGGTCACACTGGACAAGTGATATCAATTGACGCCGATTGATTGCGATCGATTAAAAATTAAACTAACACTAGCTTATGGGAATGGTCACACTGCATGAATCCACTATGATCGAACGATGTCGAACATCGACGAGTGGTTTGATATATCAAACATGTTTGATATTCTTGTCGATCGACAGCAGTTGATGTATTTACACATGCTCAGTTTTCATATAATTTTCTTACCAACTTAACTATTTTGACATTTGTGTACAAGTAAAAAAAGTTTTAGAATATTACAGCGATATTATTAGTACCACGACGGAAATATGGACATTTAGTGAAATAGACCATAGTTGAAAAACTGTGTAAGAAATAATGTACAATTATATGATCAAAGCACACTAGGATACAGTAATAATTATGACAATGGATAAATTACGGAAGCAAATTTCACTAATTTTAAAAACAAAAACTTATAAGGTTTGTCATTTATTTAAATATTTCTGAAAAACATATTTGCGGCGTTTCAGTGAGAGAAAAAAAATATTTTTCTTTCAATTTAAGTTGGTATCACATTTGTGGAAATATTTACGTCGATTCATGCAATGTGACATATCTCCTAAAATTTCGGTCGATCGCTGTTGATTTGCGACAGTCGATCTTGGTTACTCGATTGCATTATACTCAGTGTGACCACTGCCTTATTCCGGTATGTTAAGTAGTTGCTACACAACTATACACCGATTACAATGATTTGAGCTTCACGTCACAATTTTCACAGTTTTGTGTACAAATGCTATTACATCATATATTAACATAAATATCTGCAATTTTATACTTAATTACTCCACTCTTAAACTAAAATACTGCTCCATTTTACGATTATTTCTAAGATTATGTTTACCTAAGAACGAAAATCATTTCAAGAAAAGGTAAATATATCACCAATGACATATAAACATAACAATGACATTGACACATCTAAAATGTCAAATTTAAATTTCAGATATTTCACATAGTTTGTGTCCAAAATGAAATTATTAATTCTCGAACTTCACGAGAATTAACGTAATCAGGGTGAGCCATAAAGATCCCTTTGCTAATTTCGCCTGAATTTGGATTGCGAACGAGCTTGCAAATATATTAAGTACCACGACTTCTAAATATCACATTTTAATTTCATATAACTATCGTTTTTTTTAGTAAGACAAAGATGAAGCTATTAGACATACGTATCGAAGAAAGATTGAAGGAAATCATAAGACAGATATATATATATATATATATATATATATATATATATATATATATATATATATATATATATATATATATACAATTACTTGTTATTTTTGAAGTTTAGAAACCAATGACATGATGCTCAAGTGAGAAAAGTCGGTGTATGGAAATAGTTTTACGGGAATATCTCCCTGTACGGTTGTCTAAATTAATTTATTTAACATTATTAACCATTATATAATAACACTGTATGCCAAAACTAGCAAAACCTATACAAATAATTTTATTAATTTAGAGGTTAATAAATTTAAATATATTGGTATATTATTCAAAGAGCATGTAATATATGATATTACTTATCGTTGTTGTAACAAAATTTTGAAGTGATTTAACATTTATCAGAAAATCTTAAAACCGACTATTCAGATACAGTTTAAGCTTAAGAAAATAAATGTATTAAAACATGTTTAATTTTGTTTGTTTTCTTTGAAAGGTAGGATTTAAATTTGACATAACGATTGGATAATATTATTCCATCGAACTGTCAATATTATTCAAATAGCAATAGTAGCGAAGATCATTAATTGATAAAAATCGGTTGAATTATGGCTATATTACTTGAAAGTTGTGGATAATAGTCATTTATATACTCGTATTAAGAGCATAATTAAAAGATTGTAGTACGCGGGAATGTGTACAGCTCGACGCGCAGCGGAGAGCTTTAATTTTCCCGAGAGATATAATCTTGATTGTGCCCGTGGTAATACCAAATTTATTTTGATTCTCGAATTTCAAGGATTTAATAAGTATATTTGTATAATCGTTACCGTTGTCCTGGCGTTGTAAATTTTAAGTATGCTGTGGTTTCTATGTAATTGTTGGTGTTGCTATGTTGTTTTTTATAAACAATTTTAACTTAGTGTCAAATGAAAATGACAGCTATTGATTATTCCAAATAAATATCAAATGAATGAAAGTTAGTTCAATAGAAGTCAAAAAACGTGTATGAAAAAGAATAGAAAACTGGCATTGATCAAAAAAATGTGATTTATCGAATTTGTGCTGTTGTCTGACATTTATCCATAATTCACGATTTTGATATGTTTGAATAGCTGTTGCCTGGCAACTTTATAGGCGCTCGGGCAATTATAGCCAAATTGCGCCCACTTTTGAGGGCGAAGACACAAGTTTGATTCCGAAATAAAATAATTAATCTTTTGATCGAAGGAAAATAGTATGTGTAATTACGTAGGAAAAGTGAACTTCCTGGAATCCTGTGGTTGCAAGACTCGGTTAGCGCCTCGTTCCACAATTGTCCACTATCGTCCAGGAATATATCACTTTCCCTACTAATTACACAATATACTATTTTTACGCATAAATACCCGTCCTTAAACTTCCGAATTTCGAAGGCCACTATCGGTTGAAATGGTATGCACCCATGTTCACTGATAAAAGAACAAGTCCCTGTATATAAAGGCTGATATTTAAGTAAGCGTATAACGTTCAATCGATGGTAGTATTAACCTCATATATAGTAGATCTGGCAATAATTTTTGTTTTATTTGCTTTCTATAGGAACTGGAGCCTTTTAAAACTGACTAATTACATCATGGTTAAAAAAATTGTAAGAAAATAATAATCAAAGTGTTCTCAGTATAATATAACAAGAGAGTGAGAATAAATTGAAAATAGTTTGACAGATTTTAGGGCTTTCGTGACTATTGCCAAATGGCAACATGTTTGAGAAAGAAACTGGAAATTATTTTCCAATTTATCGAACGAATGTACGAGCTCACTAACTGTCCATCATTTTTTTCCTTTCGTTATAATTTCAAGTTATGTAGAATATTTTATTTATCAATAAGACACAATTCAATCTGTCGTATGTCAGAAAAAAATTGAAATTGTTTTGGAATAGAAGTATTGCATTGTTAAATTTTAGAATTGGTATACATATAACTGACTTATCATCTAATCAGACGTAGTAGAAAGTGGAATATGAGAGAAACAAATAATTGCATGCAAGTGTGCAAAATTAGTTTTAGAGCAATTTGAGCTAAATTTGCGCCATAAGGTTAATAAGCTCTAATCTCAAAGAACTTGGGTTTTAGTTAATAATAAAAAATGTCAGTTATTATTAAAATAACAATTAAATAGATAAGTTATGAAATGCAGAGTGATTCTTGCTCGGCGTAGTGGGCACGTAGCCGACTCATGCCTCAGGACCCAAGGGTCTTGGGTTCGAATCCCCGGAAAGGTATGATGTTTATCATTTTATCTCCATCAATGATAGGTATAGCTATAATGATAAACTTGAATTGAAATTACAAATAATATCCAATAAAACACGTTAACCTAACTTGATACATAAAATGTCAAGCATTTGTTAATTTATTTATTTCAATTCCATGGCTATAATGCTATTTTTGAGGTAATTTTTGATTTTTTACCTCCCGCTACTCTTGGTAAGGGAGGTATAGAGATCGTGCTAAAAATCACATATCGAGATTATAGTAAATGACCACGTTTTAAGATCCCTACAATCCAATTTTAACATTTTCACGATGATGTCTGTGTGTATGTATGTATGTATGTATGTATGTATGTGTGGATCCTGTTTACGCTCTAACTCAAATACTATCATTCAGAAAGTTTTGAAACCATGTATTTATACCTTATTCTAATATGGAAATATCTGATTAGATTTTGGTGGCAATCGGTTAACTGGAAATGGCAGGTTACTTCAAGCTCAAGATAGTTTTTCTTCAAAAAATACCTTTAAATGTAATTTTTTCTCAATTTGTTATTATAAAAATTAAAGATAATTACATTTTCTACAAGCTTGCTTTAATACTTTTTCTATATATTGTATGGATAAATTTATAAAGTAATATAAAAATTATATACATAGGTAAATGGCGGGAGGTACTGTGTTAGCCACATTAGATTTTTATACCTAATTTCTACCGTTACAAAGCATGGAAATTTAATTTTGCTTAAACTTATTGAATCAGATGAAGAATTTTATGCTACACAATTTCTATTTAAAGTATTTTTGTCTAAAATAATTCGGGAAGCAATGTGCACTGAAAAACTATTCTTACATGTTAAATCCCTATGTGATCTATATGTACATTGTATGTCTTACCACCCGGTATAATTACATAATAATAATATTAATATTTGTTAGATAATTTCTAAGACTTTGTATAATTTAGAAAATTTGAAACATGTAAATTAAATTTCTGATAATTACAATATAATAAAAATTATTGTACCGAAAACAATATCAAAATCTGTGCCTTCGTTTATTAATTCAGATTCATTGACAAAGTTCTATTCATTACTGTGTATGAATGATTATGTGGTGTATCCTTCATAAATTGAAATTATTTTGAAAGAAAACATGAAATAATATCGATTATTTGTCGCCAAAGTTGTTTTGTTTGTAAATGAAGGGGGTATTGTTTTAGATAACATTCAACCCGATAACAAAAAACATCTACAAAATAAAATGGAAGATAACTGGTTTTGCTCTCCCGATATGATACACAATGTATTACGAATTCTGTGAAATATATCATTGAGAGGAGCATTCAATTTTCTCCAACACAATATCAAGATACGAAATATTGGTAGGTATATGTGATAAATTATCTACAATTCACCACAATGTACACTGATATTTATGTGTAGCTGTATTATTTATAACGCAAATACACATAAATATCAAAAAAATCTGCATACATTCCACAAATTTTATATGTATTCATAAAATAGAAGTTATTAAACATATAGTTTGAACTGCTTCTCTTTAATTTTTCTTTACAAACATAACCTACATTTAAAAAAAATACTAAAATAATTATAAAATAATAAATTTATATTTACAAATTAAAAAAACATTTATTACGACTATTTCTTTCTTAAAATCAGATAAGTATTTATACATATATTCATTAAATAAATAAATAAAAATAGTCATAAAATATATACACTGGCTTGCAGAAAAATCGTGTACACTTTAAAAATCAAGTAACCGAGTTTTTAGTATTTTTCAACTATATAAATAATGTAAAAACTGACAATATTGTTACTGTCATTAATTACAAATATATTTCAGAAAAATGAAAGATCAACCATGTATTTGAATTTCTTTTTCGTACTCACTACCTAGAAACTAATATTTCCCGCAGCCAACTCACAATCCGAAAGGCCATATTACAGTTATTGTTTTATTTCCGCGCACTAGTGTCTCAATGGAAACTACTATTTATTAACACATTTTTTTCCATTATGCTCCGGCTTTAAATTTCGGGAGGCGTACAAGAAATATCAGAATCAGACATTTTGACAACTTTTAATTCTGAAAAAATATGCAAACAATTATGTTTCCGAAATCAACAATTTACTTAACAACCGTTGCTATGAAGTTGCTGCTGTGCTATTTACTTGTATATTTGCGAATTTTGTACAATTATCTTGACATTTATACTCTATTAATAATGATTTTGTTCGTTACAAAATGTATTGTACAAACTTCTTGCGGGATGAGTGTCTTCCCGCACTTAGTATGTAAATAACTATTAATTTTGACATAATAATTGACACTAGTGACATTAACAAGTTAAAAATCAAGATTGACTCAATACAGCGAAAAATAGACGTTTGCGGTTTTTTTGCAAGCAGTTCGAATTTCGCGAATTAGCCGGGCTTTGATATAATTATGTATGAGCATATGTCGTAGCGAGATTATAAAATCAGTCTTTTTATAAAACGCGTAGTCACTTTATATTATATAACGTGTCCAGGTTGTTAAATATTCATTGAATTACTCACTTTACAATATGCCTAGACCATTTATAAAACGAAGAAAGGCTTATAGCCACATTGCAATATAAATATTTAAACGTTTTCGCTTGCAATTTCTTTAAATACACCTCAACAAAACTTAACCTAGCACACAACATTTACATTTGGAAATCTCATGTGTGTTAAATTAGGTTATTATTGTTGTATTTACATGTATATACAATCCAAGGAAGTTGCTTGCAATTTTATAAAACGCTTAGACGTTTTATAAATTAACTAGCAGATTGTTAAGTAACGCAAAGTCAACGAAGATTTAACAATCTAGCCGCGTTTTATAATATACCTAGGCGTTTTATAAAAAGGCGGATTTTATAATATGGCTACAACTTGGGGTGACAGACGCAAACCTGACGTTATTTGAGTGGCTCGTACTCAGTGTATGGTCGCCTAGTTGAGGTTATTACACTTCTAATGGAAAATTCCACAATTTTTATTATTATATAATTTCATCTGAAAGTTCAAGTAAAACTAAGATTATTGATGAAAATCCGGTGAAAATATTCTTTTCAACAGGTAAGTTATAGACCCACAAAATACGAAAAACCTGTTTGAGAATATTAGAGTCGCGGCTAATGCAAGCCAGTCCCATATTTGAAATTGTTTACTTCCATTGGTTATACACGTGCTAGGTGGTCTTAACTGATCTTCAGTCGCCAAAATAATAATTCAAATTCGTGACATTATAATATAACAAAAAGCCCCAGTATTTCCGCGGTATTTTAATTAAGGATCATTGTATTTCTTTATTAATATTCATTATGAAGCACATAGTTTATTTTACTAATTTATTTTAATTCGATTGAGATGGAATAGCCTATAGTACGCCATTTTAGCAGGGTAAGACATGCGGAGGATTAATTATTGCATAAATACCGATGGACGCCGCCATGAAGATGGCATATTTTGATGTTTATTTTGCTGTAAATAAATCCACATTATCTTGAGAATTTACTGAGTACTACCTTCTCAAAAACAATCAAGTTTCTGTGTGTCACATGTACATATACGGGCTGTCCAGATTTCGAAAGCTACCACTGGGATCTCATAAACTATAAGAGATACTTCAGTTAAATGGGATATGTGGTACGCCTTTGGGCGGCCATTTTGTTTTGCCAAAAATTGTCATAGGTTATAAGATAATGGCGGAAAACTGAATTGGAGTTTTTAATGAATGAGCACGTTACAGGACCTCTAGAATACGATTTTACTCTTTTTACAATGTTACATGTATGTATGTATGATAATTCGATTTTTGTTATAATTGGACAACCGAAAGTAGCCTTATTTGCAACATTTAACAGTATTTCTTGAAAAAACGCAATTAATTGTAATTTTTTCACATTTTGTTATTATAGATATTTAAAAATATTTTTTTTCTATACGATTTTATTTCATTTTATACTTTATATTCAATGGATATATATATAGTGGCTTAAACACCCCCAAGGGGTTGCGCCGCTTCTTTGGAAGCTCTCTAGATCATTTTCTGGGGTGGATCAGTCTCCATTTTCCTCTCACTCAAACTTTTTCGCTTATGCTTCTCCATATATTTCTATCTCTTGTTTCTCCTGCCATTTCTTTACTCCTGCATTTTTTAAGTCCTCTTCTACTTCTTGTAGCCATTTGGATCTGGGTCTGCCTCGTCTTCTTCTTCCTCCTGGCATCCACTGTGTTATTGATTTTGTTGTATCTTTTTCATCTGCTCTCCATATATGCCCTAGTCATTTGATTCTCTGTTGCTTTATTTTCTTCACTATGTCTTCTCCTTCTAGTATTTGTTCGATTTCATGATTCATTCTTGGTCTAAATTCGTTTTCTGCGATTTTTACTGGTCCTAATATTTCTCTCATTATTTTCCTTTCTGCTATTCTTAAGTCTTCTTCATCTTTTTTTGTCATTGTCATTGTTTCGGCTGAGTACATTATTACTGGTCTTATTATCGTTTTGTATATTTTCATTTTCGTTTTAAATGTAATAAATTTACTCTTTAGAAGTTTTTTGATAACGTAGTAGGCCCTGTTAACTGCTATTATCTTCTCTTTGATTTCTACTTCCCTTTCTCCATTGCTGGATAACATGATGCCTAGATATTTAAATCTTTCGATTTCCTCAAAATAGTGTTCTCCTATTTTGATCTTCTTGTTCTCTGACTTTTTCCTGACTCTCATTAGCTCAATGGATATAGAGTTAAAAAGTTATAAAAAAATCATAAATCAGGCAGCTATGCTACCACCATGGAAACAACTATTATATTAAAAAAAAATTAATTCACAATCAGTGTCAATGAATTAAAACTGAATATGTCAGAGAGATGAAAATGTTAACTGGATGTTGGGGAAGAGAGGGAAGGATAGCATAATTAATAAGAGGATAAGGGAAATGGTTCGCGTGATAGAAGTTTCTAGAAAGATATGAGACGGGCGATTACATTGGTATGAACATGTCATGAGGAGAGATGAAGAATATATTGGAAGAAGAATGAACAATTTAATAATAGAAGGTGGAAGAAACAGAGGAAAATCGAAGAAAATATGGAAGGATTGTATTGCGGAACACATTAGAGAAAAGGAACTACATGAGAACAACACGCAAAATAGGAAAGAATGGAAGAAGAAAATCAAGAATAGTGACCTCCACACCACAAAAACACATCCTAACGTTGGTGCTGCAATTATTATAGGGCATGAAACATACAAATACAAACAACCAGAATTGTACTGTATTTTCTCGGCTGAAGCTTTCGAAATTGAAAAATGCCTAAAAAGAATACTCGCAACATCCAAAAGTAAAATGAAAAATATGCTATTTGTACAGACTATCGCAGTGTACTCTTCAAGATCGAAACAAAACACCTTAGAAACCGTACAATTATAAACATTAAAGAACTAATACGATTATTACAAGAGGATCACCAACATAGTATTTATTTGGATATCAAGCCATGCATACAAATTAAAGACACTACAACATGGAGACAACAAGGAACAAGAAAAGAACAAATTCTGCTTACACGGCTAAGAATAGGACACACCAGACTGACCCACAGCTATATTTTTAGGAAGACCGAACCAGACACATGCACCACATGTAACAAAATAATAGACGTACAACACTTAACAATGGAATGCCAACTATACGAGTATACAAACCAATGGCTACAATTCAATATCTCAGGACAACTGAAAGAAGTCCCAAAAGACAACCCCATTACTATAAACAACTGTTATGTTCAGTTTAAATTTGACGCTATTTCTTAGTTACTAACAATGTTAATAGAAAACTTCACTCTGTATCTATATTCACATTACATTACACATCATCAAGAAAAAGAAAACATGGTTTTACGTTGTATCTTTGGTGTATGCAATAAAGTGTAATACAACAAATACATTCGCATTTTCATTTACAATCATAACAACTGGCGACGTGGAGAAAATCTCAGAGCTTGATGAACTTGTGACACAATGTTTAAACAAGTTGGTGGAACGGTTACAAGCCCAACCCGCCCAACCTGTGCGCCAAACTGGTACATTCTCAATCAACACAAAGATCTATCGCTAGTATGTTGCAGAGAAATACACTACATATCGAACATTTCGAAGAAAGTAAAGAGACATTCGAAAATTACATGCAACGATTGGAAAACTTTTTCAAAATGAAAGAGTTAACGAAAAATGATGGCTGATACTCTGTAAAAGTGGTTCTACTCATAAACCGCATCGGTGCTAAGCATTTCTCACTCCTGTCAAATTTAAATTCTCCTGATCGACCTGATTCAAAAACATATCAAGAACTTATTACCTAATGAAGGACCATTTAAGTCCGGAAAAGAATATTGTAACAGAACAACACAAATTTCTTAGTCAAATGCAGGAACAAGGGGAAAGTATTTCCGATTATTTCATTACACTTAAATGGTTTGCTAAAACAGCTGAATTAAAAACAGCTAGCAATGACGCTACGTGCAATAAATCTATCATTGATCTTATGTTACGTGTACAATTCATTCGAGGACTGGGAGATCCAGAAATTACAGAGAAAATCCTTCAATAAGGAGAAATCACGCTCGAAAAGTCTAAAGAAATGGCTTTTGCGATAGAAGCAGCAAAAATAGAACACCGAGATGTTTACAAAAACAATGCACTTCAAGAATAAATTTCAAACTTTTAATTCAAATTACAGAGCGAACAAGTATTCAAAATCGAAGAAACATTTCGACCTGGACAAACCAGGGTTGAAAGGTGTTTGTTTAAGATGTGTCTTAAGTCTAAGTCTTCACATTATGCGAAAGATTGCAAAATTAAGAACTAAAATGTGACAAATGCCATAAAAGGAGGCATAAAGCTAAAGTTTGCTTAAAAGGGCGAATGTCAATGGTAGGTGACATTAAATACATTTCTGACTCGAATCCAGAATCGCAAGAAGTAAACGATACAGATCAAGAAGACAATACGTTCATTAAACCATATATTCGATACAAATTCAAATAGAACGTCAAACGACGACAGACTCCTGGTGAAAATTCAACTTGAAAATAAACATTGCATATTCGAGTGCGACACAGGCAGCAGATTAACTATAATGAGTCATGACGAATTTCAGTCTCTAAAGTTGAATGTCCTTACGTACCTTACGCTCTTAAAGAATCCGTTGAAACCAAATTGGATAAATTAGAAGAACATGGAGTAATAGAAAAGACAGATCATTCCGAATGGGGTACACCCCTGGCGGTGATACCAAAATCAAACGTTAATGTTAGCCTGTGTGCGGACTACAAAGTCACCCTGAACTCCCAATTACTCGATTCACATTATACAATACCGAGAATCGAAGACATCTTCGCAAAAGTTTTAGGAGGGGTAGTATTCTGCACTTTAGACATCCACAAAGCATATTTACATGTTAACGCTGATGAACAGAGTGCCGCTGCTCAAGGCAATCTCAACACATCAAGGAACATACCGAGTAAAGCGTTTATTCTTTGGAGTAAAGACCGCTCCCAATGAATTCCACAAATTCATTGACCAATTTGTATAAGATCTGCCGGGAACTGCTGCCTATTTTGACGACGTCATCGTGAAAGGTGAAACTATTCAAGAATGTAAAGAAAACCTTATCAAAACACTACAAAAATTCCGTAAGTTTAATTTACATTTAAATATTTCAAAATTTAGATTTTTTGAAAAGGAAATAAGTTTCCTTGGTCATATTATAAGCAAAGACGGTCTCCAAAAGCTCCAAATACAGTCAAAGCTATCTTAGAAGCTCCCAGACCTACAAACGTTGATACTGTTCAACAGTTTCTAGGCCTTATATTGTATTATGGATAATTTATTCCTGATGCATCGACTATACTTCATCCAATTTATAAACTCCTAAAAAAGGACACATTCGAATGGACCGCAGAATGTGAAAGGGCATTCCAGCGCGTAAAAGCAGAAGTTACAAGTAAGAGAGTGCTCATACCATTTAATCCAGAACTTCCGTTAATACTAGCTACAGATGCTAGTCCTGTTGGTTTAATCACTCACAGAAACAGAAAGAAACCATAGTCAGCTCGATAAAGGAACCAACTGCCGTATATTGGGGATGTAAAAAATTATTTGGTTATGTCTATGGAAGAGAATTTATCCTTATTGTTGATAATAAACCAATGATGACATTACTTCACCCAGAGAAGAAGCTACCACCGGTAACAAGAATGTTACGTTATGCACAATTTCTATTTGACTTTGATTACGAAATACAGCATCGAGAGTCGAAAAATCAAGGAAATGCGGATTATCTCTCAAGAAATCCTCCTCCAGTAGATGTCAAATCGATTGATGAAGATAATCTTATCTTAGAAAACGTAATTAATCATATTTCTTCAGAAACAGTAACAGCAAAGGATATTACTGTAGAATCTGCTAGAGATGAAGAAATCGCTTCCATAATCAAGGAACTTTATATGATCCTGAATTTGCAATAAAAAATGGCATTTTATTTCGTGGAACCAGGGTTGTCATCCCAAGAAAACTCCAATCCGCGGTATTAAAAGAATTACATACATAATAATAGAAAACTGTACAATGTACAATTTACGACACTTGGTGAAGTTGTTCTAAATATTTAAATATTTTGTGAACGAAATATACTTGGCGAGGAAAATAATGCACATGGATTTGGAAAATCATAATGTTTTGAATGAAAACTTATGATATGTGACACCTATGTACATTATTACTAGTTGTCATTCTAACACGGGTCTCCATATCTGCTTGGGAGCTTTTTCAGGATTTTTCTTTATTGCACAGCACTGAGGACAACTTTTTACAAGTCCTTCTATGTCACGGTTGATGGTTGACCAATAGCAACAGTTTCTTGACAGGGCTTTCATCTTAACGATTCCTGCGTATGATGTATGTAATTATTTAAATATTTTGTGAACACTTGGCACACTTCACAAGATTTCAGTCTCTGAATCAACCTCTCGGTCATTTATCAGAGACTGGCCCACTCAACCAGAACCACAGACGCGTTTCGCTGTAATTGCGGCTTATCAGTGTGGTGTACTGACACCTCTTTCGAGGCACAGAGACTAGTTGAGTGGACGGATGATAAACATCCCAAAAAGATTTCAAGCCAGCAGAGGTAACTAACCACATGCAGAGCCATCTATCAGGAAAACCGCGAGCTTGGCTAGCAGAATAATAATAATAGAAAACTGTACAATGTACACTTTACGACACTTGGTGAAGTTGTTCTAAATATTTAAATATTTTGTGAACACTTGGCACACTTCACAAGTCTCTGAAGCAACGACGGTCATTTATCAGAGACTGGCCCACTCAACCAGAACCACAGACGCGTTTCGCAGTAATTGCAGGTCATCAGTGTGGTGTACTGACGCCATTTCGAGGCACTGAGATTAGTTGAGTGGACAACTTCACCAAGTGTCGCAAATTGTACATTGTACAGTTTTGCTATTATTATTATTCTGCTAGCCAAGCTCGCGGTTTTCTTGATAGATGGCTCTGCATGTGGTTAGTTACCTCTGCTGGCTTGACATCTTTTTGGGATGTTTATCATCCGTCTACTCAACTTGTCTCAGTGCCTCGAAAGAGGCGTCAGTACACCACACTGATGAGTTGCAATTACAGTAGTTCTGGTTGAGTGGGCCAGTTTCTGATAAATGACCGAGAGGTTGATTCAGAGACTGAAATCTTGTGAAGTGTGCCAAGTTTTCACAAAATATTTAAATATTTAGAACAACTTCACCAAGTGTCGCAAATTGTACACTGTACAGTTTTCTATTATTATTATTCTGCTAGCCAAGCTCGCGGTTTTCCTGATAGATGGCTCTGCATGTGGTTAGTTACCTCTGCTGGCTTGAAATCTTTTTGGGATGTTTATCATCCGTCCACTCAACTAGTCTCAGTGCCTCGAATGAGGCGTCAGTACACCACACTGATGAGCTGCAATTACAGCGAAACGCGTCTGTGGTTCTGGTTGAGTGGGCCAGTCTCTGATAAATGACCGAGAGGTTGATTCAGAGACTGAAATATTGTGAAGTGTGCCAAGTGTTCACAAAATATTTAAATAATTACATACATCATACGCAGGTATCGTTAAGATGAAAGCCCTGTCAAGAAACTGTTGCTATTGGTCAACCATCAACCGTGACATAGAAGGACTTGTAAAAAATTATCCTCCAGTATTAGCGGTATTTCTTAAGGATATATGTAATATTAACATACCTATAATTTAAATACATATTTCATTAATAATACATTTTTTTAGAAACTACCACTTCCAGTTGTCCAATTGTTATCAGAACCTGTTCAACTCTTCCCATTACTGTTAGATTGAGGAATCCGTTGTTACACAGGTTTTTAATCTTATAGAATTTAAGAAATCGCATCTCCAACAACCTAACACACACACACACACACACACACACACACACGCAAAAACACACATACACGCACACACACACGCACACACACATGCACACACACGCACATCATCGTAAAAATGTTATAATCGGATTCTAGATACCTTAAAACGTGATTATTTATTGAAATCTGAATATGATATTTTTAGCATGAATCCAATACCTCTCTTAGCGAGAGGTAAAAATACTTTTTTTCCCTTTCGATTGTAACATCTAAACGCTTATACTGTACTTTTGCAAGCAAGCATCAACGCCTCGGCCAAACTTAAACAGCGAGAGTAATTTTTATCGTTAATACTTATTTCAGGTGTAAATACTACCAGTATTTAGAGTGAATAAAAGTACACGCACCTCAACGCATATACAAGTTTGTTTATAAACACTTATGCCTTGTTTAGATTGAGCTAATCTAAATATTTATCATAAGATTTTTGTTGTAAATATGAATTTAAACTTCTTTAGAAGAAGGTGGTATGTAAACGGTTGAAGGGGGGTATAGGGGGTTAAATTTTATTAAGTCAGCAGAAACGCGTAGCCAAAGTTACTTTACTAAAAGTCAGTTAGCAGCGAACCGTCTCCTTGAAGACTTACGCTTTACGTCATATTCGCCCATGCGTTTATTTATTTATTCGCACGCATTTAGTCATACGTATTGTTTTACTGTAAATTTGTATATTTCACCAACCTAGCTTGTTTAATATACATAATTTAAATTATCCCGGTGTTGTTATTCATTAAAATAATATAATATTTAATTAAATTTTATTTATATTTTTAAGGCACAGTGAGCAATGAATGAAAAATAACTTATGTTTTTTAAGTTTTTTTACTCATTTTGGTCAGTACTGGCGACAACACCATAGTGGCCAATACCGAAACTTATTATGTGACAGTCGTGAGTGCGGCCTATTCATGTACATCTACTAATAGAAATTGATGTTTGATGGTTGAGGTTATAACTGAATTTATTTCTGTTTTATATTCAGTTATATACATTTAAAACATCGTTTGCAACAGCCAATTCATTAGCTTTTCTCTCTTTACATCCAAATAGTATTGATTGAAAACCATACTTTATTATTAAATATGTCATTTATGAAAGGGCGGATCTAGCATAATTTGGGGGGGGGGCGATTAATTACGAAATTTGCAAATAAATTTGACTAATATTTTTTATTGAAATTTACCGCTATTAATTATTTAACATAAGATGTATAATTTTATAGATTGAAATTTTCGGTAGCAGTAAATGGTAATTCAGTGGTAGGATTCATAGATTAAAAGCTTCATTCGTCGATAATCTCTTTATTAAAATAGAAAAAAGAATTAACAAGAAGTTTCGGTTACGATTATAGCCATTATCAAGTCCAAATGAACAACAATTGAAAATAAAAATTTAGTTACATATTAGTCAAAATTAGACTTATATTTTATTATCCTTATTCAACCTGGTCAGGTATATATGATAAATAAAGTTTAATTTGCAGATTATGTTTTAAATCATACTTTTTACATAAATTTATGCTTTGACGTTACCTATCTATGGAGAAAAATGACGAATCCGTCATTAATCCTATGGTTATTTTAGTAATATATTTTTCTAGCAGGTGGTAAGAAATTATAAAAAATAACTAATTGTCGGTCCTGATCGAAGACCAAGGAAAATGAAAAACTTCTCGGCAACGTCGTTTGTACTCAGATAGTTATATTGGCAAAATCAAAATTATCCTTCAAAACCTATTAAAAAATGTATATAGATGTATCAAAATATTAATAATTAAATGACAAAAAGTCCGATATGAACGAAAGTAATATAAAACTTTGAATTTATTTCGATAGTGCCACGCGACTATTTAATGGTTAAGGACACTTTTAACAAGGCACAAGAAGGAGAGTTTACCAATGAAAGAATAGCCCGATTGAAATATGACGGTTGTACATGTCTGCCATCTTGTTCCAAAAGACTCGTCATTTTCCTGCATATCTATATATGAGGCAAGATGACAAAAATTTACAGAGTAATTTATTACTGGGTGACATTGAGAAACGAGCCACTCAAAATAACTATTTTATATATAATTATTTTTAATTTTCTTGATATATTTGTAGACTAGGCTTAGGGGCTCACAGATCATGGTACATATGATGGTAGCGCTTCTGGTTTAACCGGAAGTGACATTAGATTTCATATTTCAAATGGGACAGCCTATATGTTTTTATATATTTGAAATTAAGGAAAATTATATGCTTGAAGTGCATTTTTATTGAAGAAACAAATTGGAAAAAACGTAAGAGAAAATTATG
The DNA here is from genome assembly GCA_951394225.1 of Harpalus rufipes. NCBI lineage: Eukaryota > Metazoa > Arthropoda > Insecta > Coleoptera > Carabidae > Harpalus > Harpalus rufipes. The sequence continues at coordinate 59,429,159 of OX596274.1, forward strand.
AAAAATTAACCTGCTAAACCATGATAATCAAGGAGGCTGTGAAAACACATGAAATAATATTGAGTAATATGTAAGTTAATTATTTAAGTAGTAAGTTATTTTTGTAATATTCTACATTTTGTTACAAAAAAATAAACAATTTATAATACAGCCTACATGATATGGCTTATCAGGTTAATTATTCATAATTTTCTTTACGATTTCGTTTCTATAATTTATTTCTTCTACAAAAATGCACTTCAAGTGTAATCGTAGTTTTACGTAGATTCCAAATATATGGAAATATATAGGTATCTCATTTAAAATATGAAAGGTAATGTCACCTCCGGTTAAACCGGAAGCGCTGCTGTCATACCAGGCAGGCTGTAAGAATAGTTGAGATAATATTGAATAATATTTAAGTTCATTGTTTAAATAGTGAGTTATTTTTGTAATATTCTATATTTTGTTACAAAAAAATGATCAATTTGTTATCACAGCCTACCTGGTATGGTTTACCTAGTTAATTATTCATAATTCTCTTTTACGATTTTGTAATTTATTTCTTCAATAAAAATTCACTTCAAGCATATCGTTGAATTCTTAATTTTACGTAGATTCCAAATATATAAAAATATATAGTGTCCAATTTGAAATATGAAAATTAATGTCACTTCGGGTTATACCGGACGGGCTACCATCATATTTTGTGAGCTCGTAAGCCTAGTTCACAAATACACAAAGAGAATTACAACATAATTATAAATAAAAAGTTATTTTGATTGGCACGCCTGTATCTTTTATCACCTACTTTGGGAATCGCTAATACAATTTTTTTGCTGATATCACCAAATTTTTATTTAAAAGGGCACAATTTTGCTCATTTATCCAACCTGATACCTCTTCAAATAAAAAAAGTTACCATTAGTGCAGAAAATTAAGCCATGATATTTGACAAGAAAATACTTAGTACATTACCTCCTATACGTCATTATTTACTATTAATTACTTTATTATTATTATTATTATTATTATCTCTTTATTTCACAAACTACTAATACATATATTATTATTATTATTATTATTATTATTATTATTATTATTATTATTATTATTATTATTATTATTATTATTATTATTATTATTATTATTATTATTATTATTATTATTATTATTATTATTATTATTATTATTATTATTATTATTATTATTATTATTATTATTATTATTATTATTATTATTATTATTATTATTATTATTATTATTATTGTATTGATTAGAAAATTATAAAAATTTATAAATATATAATTGTTTCATTATTTAATGACGGAATAAGAAAACATTTTCAATGTCTTCCGTGGTACAATTGTTAGCGTAGCTGCTTTTGGAATATTAAATTTTATAGATTTGGTTTCGATTCTTCAGTAGACAATTTTTTTTATTTTTCCCAAAATTATTGAACTCTTAAAAAACTATCTCTTATTTCCAATTACAAGCATTTAGAAATAATAATACCTTTGCAACAAATAAAGAGAAAATAATTAACAAAAATTGATTACGACAATGAATAAAAATGCACTATATTTTCTTTTCATATTAATAAAATATAACTAAGATAGTACCTATCTTAGTTACTGCTGTACCAGCAAGAATGTATTGCATTTTTACTGTATATATAAAACACAAACTTATTTTTCATTAACATCAAAAGAAAATGTAATGCATTTTTATTATATCACACCTTTGATTATTGTAATCAATTATTGTTAATTATTTTTCCTTTATTTATTATAAAGTTATTGCACAGTTGTAAATTGTAAGTTGTAATTGCAATTGTAAATAGAATAATAGTTATATATATATATATATATATATATATATATATATATATATATATATATATATTTTCTAGCATTAGTGAATATGTAGGTATGTATTTAAATAAAATAAATAAATAAATATATTATCACGGCATATTACCCATTGATGGCTGTGCTAATCTGCTTTGTACACAGATTTCGGTAATGGTGATGACATATTTATATCGTGCGAGCGTTTACCAAGCGTCACCTCATTGCTGGCGTGGAGAGCGCAACACAGGGGACAATTTTGTGCCATTTAAAATTCGAAATATTTAGCGTTGATCGGGATCGAATAGGATTCCCCAGATTCGCAACCAGACATCAGGCACGCGGCAACGAGACTCTATGAGTATGTATTTAAATTAATAAAAATTAAATGGCGTGACGTATTGTGTTGGTCACATCAGATTATTATTTACAAAAAAACTGCCATGTTAATCACCTATGTCAAAGATTGCTTGTTTGAAAAATGTAGTGTTTAAGTTTTACAAGAATTTTTCCTTGAGCTCGTCGTTTTGCCCGACTCTTCCCTATTGCAAATAATTTTCTGTTCGATTTCCATTTTTTGAAAATATAATTCCATTTGTTTAAAATACATTCGAAAGTAATGCATTATTTTCATCCATGGTCGAATATACTCCAATTTTTTAAAATTGCAATAGAATTAGCATTTTCCTCAATATGTTTATTATGTAAGAATATAAAAAATTTATACGGTTGAATTTAGGAAAAAATGCTATCAAGTTTTTAATATGGCGTTGCATTTAAAAAATATAACTTTATTTTGTAACTTGAAAACCATTGGTTTAAAAAATTTCATGAACAGATGCCCCCCCCCCACATCGGTCTTCTAGAACTTTGCTATGCAGCATTTTTTATATCTTTAAAATAAAGAAAATAATCGCGGCTACCCGTTCCGCTCTTACATGCCGTGATTACTATGAAGAGGACAATATATTGTTGAATATATTATTACTTTTTGAAACGAATAAAAATTGTCTGTATTTTTTTTTATCAAATCTTGTATATAAATATATTACAAATTTCTTTTAATTTTTAGCGTGATGCTTTTATATAATAATATCGATGCGCTATGTATATAAGAAGAGCAATATAGAGCAAGATAAAAATATTAATTGGTGAGTCATATTGGTAGGCTGCAAGATCTTTACAAATCCTTAATTGATTAGAAAATATTATCATTATATAATATTGCTGATCTACTCGTATATATGAATGACCTAAAAATAAAAATATATACATTGCATATGAAAAATATGAAATAAATACTTGTATCAAAAATTAAATAAATATATTATAAAATTTTGGACATAGAATAGTGTACATGTAAATGTTCTACAATTTGTATTGAATCATTTAGATACAATAGTTACTTTTGGTATGTAATTGTGTCAGAGATTTGTATTCGCAATTATTCGGTTGTTAAGCGAGCGTGCTGACCGTTAAACTACAACTGTCGGTCAAATACAATGAACGGACAATATCATAAAAGACTTTCGGTTATCGTGTAGCATTGTTGTCTGCTCACATATGGGCTTAATTTATTTATTGTTCTAATTTTATAAAAAATCAAAAAGTACAATATGTGAATAAGGGAACAGCAAATACCCGAACATAACAAAATATGTTCGTAGGTATTAATTTTATTTTATTTGTATATCCCAAAATTATTAGAAAAATAAACATACGAGCACTTTCTCGTTTTAACAGGATTCGGAAATATCATGATATTTATATAAATAACAGATTTTCTGATATAGTTAATGTTTTTAATCATATGCAAGACAAATGATCAATTTAAGTGTTTATCATTATGTAATTTTGTTTTATGTAAGTACAAAAGTTGAAACAAAAAATCAATCCCTTGAATAAAATAAATAAAATGATTCCTGCTTCTAAGCAATGGTAAGCTAAAAAACATAATGGAAACTCATCACTAGATGTTTCGAAACCTTCCTCAGGCTCTTCTACTGTCTCCCAAATCCAACCTAACATAACAATCTTTTTGAGTCCAATTGAATTAATGTTTTTTAAACGGTAATACAGATGAATTACGTAGCGTTATAAATTATATTTATGAAAATCATCTAAGATCAAAATTATTTACTGATAAGAAAATATCAGTTTTTTAGAAAAGTTTTGAAATCATTTATAATTGCAGTACTCATTGAAACAAACAACTTTTCTTAGTTCAAATTTTTGATTTAGAGCCCGAGTTCATAGTTATTGGCGTTTTTTTTTTGTTTTTCGAAAAATCGTCATTACTCCCTTATTTTAAATAATATTTAAAAAATACAAAAACTTTCAGCATTTGCTTTCGGTTCTCTAAAACATTTGAATTTACAATTATTTTCTATTTTATCAAATAAAAAATGGCGACCGATCAAAAATTTAAAAACAATATATTTTGAAAACCACTCGATCGATTTTTGAAAATAAAACATTTATAAAATCCTTAAACTATCTACTATAACATTTGTCTGAAACATTTTTTTTTCGATCTGTTCAAAAATAGTATATTATGTGGCAAGTGTGTGAAGCTGAAATTTTTACATGAGGGTGAGAACCACCCGAATGTAAAACAGGCTTCACACACATGTTACATACTATACTTTTTCTACGACCTTGCAATAATTTTTGTTTATAAATTAATAACACATTTCTCATGAAGTCGTTATTTCTAAGGACCATTTACCAAGAAATGATTTACGTGTATATAAAGATATTCATTGTATGTGTTAAAACTGAAGTATTTACTTCACGCACAGTGTATATTTTCTTCACGCACACTATGCGTGAAGTGACATTTCACGCACAGTGTACAAAAAATCAAGCTTCACACATAAAAATTGATACGTGAAGTACTCACTTCACGCATGGGAGTAGAAAAAAGTTTTTATGCAAATTGAATTACAAGATAAATTTTAACCAACTGCAACAATCATTTAAAACAAAGTAGGCTTCAGAAACTAGACTTGCCCCCTAGAATTTTGAAATTAAATCTTATTATACCTGATGTGTATAATGTTTCATCTAAACAATATAAAATATATATATATATATATATATATATATATATATATATATATATATATATATATATATATATATATATATATATATATATATATTACTGAAGTTTTTAACTTTATTTCTAATAAGCATCTAGTTTAGCTAACGAAGTAGATACTGAGCTCTAATTTGTTTGAGAAGCATATCAAAGTCAAGCGTCTCCAATTTACTCTTGCAAAGTTGTAAAGAATTTCAATCGAGTGTGAAGTTTACTTCAAGTGTAGCCGTCTTGGTGAACAGAGCGTCGAGGAATGGAATTTAATTGGAAGTTCGAATGCGTTCTCTACTGCGACATGTGTCAGTCGCTGTAATGTGATAACTAGGCGCTAACTTATACAGTTAGCTTTTGAAAATCAATAATTTAACTCAAGGGTGTATCGAAAAGCGGAAATTTAATAAGGAAACAATGATTCAATTGTGTATATTAATAGTGTAAAAGACTTCACTGTTCAAGCCAATTATACGAGTAAACATCAACGACAATATAGAGTGTATCAGAAATTATTAACTAGTTTACCTTATAGTAGCGTACAACTGGTTATTGTTGTGTTTCATTGTTTTATTATTTAATTAAAAGTAACCTATGGAAATATTATATAAATATGGACATATATAATGAGAGGAGTTCTTTTAATAGTCTGTACGCATGTCTCTACGGCGCATTAAAGATCATCTTTAAAAGATGAAAGGTAATATTTTCATCATCATTACCGATATCTGTATTTGTATAAAATCCAGCAGTGAGTAATATGCCGTGAGATGATATCTTTAGTTATATTTATATCCCAGTAACTGTAAAAATACATTTTATACACGAAAGTAACACGGCCACACCGGATCCGTTTGGAGAATAAGCTTTTTTACTTTTAATTATTGTATTAACTTGCTACAGGACAGCCGAATATAATTTATACGCGGATGTTTTTCAAAAGAATAAAAGTTGACGTTTAAATTAATCTATATTTAGGTTTTCTGCCACAAATACATATAAATTTGAAGGAATATATGTATCTTTTATGCACTTTATTATATATATATATATATATATATATATATATATATATATATATATATATATATATATATATATACAGGGTGTTTCCTTTAAAACAACCAGCGCTTTTTTGGGCGAACTAATGACTTTAGAGAAAAATGTTATATACAAAAAATTACCAGGAAAAAGGACTTAATTTATGAGGAATAATAAATAAAAAATTCAACCAGTGGTTCTCAAACGGTAGAATAAAATTATATTTTTTTAAATGGCAACCTATATAAATTTTTTGTCCATTAGATAGAGAATTTTTTTCTGATTTCAACGATATAAATATGATATGGGATTGTATAACAATTATTTCGAGAAAAATGATATTAAAAATCAGAAATAATTCTACAATATTGAAGTAGGCTATGCAATAAACAAATGCAAACAAATGATATAGGTGACAGATAGTTTTGTTACTTACGTTATTAAATGTTTGTTTTCGTAATTGTTTAATTACTTATTAATAAAAAATGGCTTTGCAGTTGCAAGAATTAACAAATTAATAAAAATTAGTACTCTTAAGTGCAAAAATACCTAAGGTTGCATAAATTTGTAAATAATTTCCATCATATTGTTTTTCTTTTTATGTTAGTACTATTATTATTTTTTTGATATTTCTTCGTTATGTAGTTCATTTGTTATTATGAATATAATATAATATACTATCGTAACCTAGGCAATAGTCGTATTAATAGTTGTTTATTGCATAGCCTACTTCAATATTGTAAAATTATTTCTGATTTTTAATATCATTTTTTATTAATTTGTTAATTCTTGCAACTGCAAAGCCATTTTTTATTAATAAGTAATTAAACAATTACGAAAACAAACAAAAAATAACGTAAGTAACAAAACTATCTGTCACCTGTATCATTTGTTTGCATTTGTTTATTGCATAGCCTACTTCAATATTGTAGAATTATTCCTGATTTTTAATATCATTTTTCTCGAAATAATTGTTATACAACCCCATATCATATTTATATCGTTGAAAGCAGAAAAAAATCCTCTATCTAATGGACAAAAAATTTATATAGGTTGCCATTTAAAAAAAAATAATTTTATTCTACCGTTTGAGAACCACTGGTTGAATTTTTTATTTATTATTCCTCATAAATTAAGTCCTTTTTCCTGGTAATTTTTTGTATATAACATTTTTCTCTAAAGTCATTAGTTCGCTCAAAAAAGCGCTGGTTGTTTTAAAGGAAACACCCTGTATATATATGTATGTATGTATAATGCATAATACTTAAATATATACATACATATTAATATAGAGCTCCTCAATACTATATAGGATATTGGCTTACTTTGTACCTCCACTCGTTTTTATTTCTTGTCTTTTCTTTCCAGTTCCTTTGTCTCTATTTAAATGTCGTTAAAACATTATTTTTCTATTCGGTGTTGGGTTGTCCTTTTATCACCTAATCTTTTGTCGGTTCTGGTAGCTCAATATTTGGTTAGAGCAGTTCTTTCTAACCAGGGTCTCAGTATAAAAAATCTGATGTGGCTAACACAATACCACCCATTTAATTTAATTTTTATTCATGTAAATACTTAAAATTAAATTAAATTTAAATACCGGGTTCAATCCCGACCGACGCCAAATACCCAAGATTCGCCTGACGTGGCACCTGGTAAGTGCCTGCACGGAACAAATATGTCATCATTATTACCGACATCTGCGTACAATGCAGATTGGCTCACCCATCAATGGGTAATATGCCGTGATGTTATATGTTTTTATTATCATACCTATATTTTACATATTTACTTATGCTGGAAACTGTATTCAGTTCCTTTTCATATAATTATTGTTCCAGTTACTATTTTCTTTTTAAAACGTTAATATTATTATTTGAAATGCTAAATTTGTTGACAGTGACATATATCTGTCAGTTACAAACTTTTGAGATCTGAATTGTGTAACCATGTGTATGAGTTGTGTTTAAAGCATTGGCTCCGGGATTAATATTATAGACAGTTTTATAAATTTATCCATAAAATATATAGCAAAAGTATTATTGCAAATCTGTAGAAAATTTAATAATCTTTAATATTTATATAACATAAATCTCGAAAAAATAACATTTAAAGGAATTTTTCGAAGAAAAATTATTTTGAGCTTGACATGATGTGTATGAGTTGTGTTTAAAGCGCAGGCTTCGGGATTAAAATTATAGATAGTTTTATAAATTTATCCATAAAATATATAGAAAAAGTATTAATGCAAACCTGTAGAAAATTTAATAATCTTTAATTTTTATATAACATAAATGTCAACAATTTTCTTTTTAAAACGTTACTGTTATTAATTTGAAATATATATATATATATATATATATATATATATATATATATATATATATATATTTAGGTTGGACTGTGCAACCATGGAGTTGTGCTTAAAGCAAAAGTTTCGAGATAGAATTTTTATATTACTTAATAATATTGAAACAGTATTAATGCAAACCTGTAGAAAATGGAACAATCAATAATATTTATAATAACAAATTGCGAAAAAATAACATTAAAGGTATTTTTCGAAGAAAAACTATTTTGAGCTTCCAGTAAAGTGCCATCTCCGGTTATCTGATATACACTAGAATATAATGGCCATATAAGAGCAAGGTAGAAATACAAGGTTTCAAAACTTTCTGAACGATAGTATTTGAGTTAGAGCGTCAAGAGGATCCACACACACATGCACACATATACATTCACATACACACAGACATCATCGTGAAAATGTTAAAATTGGATTGTAAGGTCCTTACAATCCAATTTTAACATTTTAACACGTGGTCATTTGCCAAAATCTCGATATGCGATTTTTAGCACGATCCCTATACCTCCCTTACCAAGGGTAGCGGGAGGTAAAAATCTGATGTGACCAACACAATACCTCCCGCAATTTATTTTTTATTAATTTAAATACATACCGATGGGGTCTCGTTGTTGCGTACCTGATGTCTTGTTACGAATCTGGGGAACCCGATTCGATCCTGATCAACGGTAAATATTTCGAATTTTAAATGACACAAAATTGTCTCCTGTGTTGCATTCTCCACGCCAGCAATGAGGCGACGCTTGGTAAACGCGCGCACGATAAATGCCACTATCATTACCGAAGTCTGTGTACAAAACAGAGTAGCACACCCAGCAATAGGTAATATGCTGTGATAATATATTTCTTTATTTTTTATTTAAATACATACCTGCATATTTACTAATGCTAGAAATTTTCTATATTAAATTCCTTTCCATATAACTATTATTCTCTTTAAATTTTTTGTTTTAAAACGTTATTATTATTATTAGTTTGAAATTATGTATATTAAGTTCCTTTCCATATAACTATTGTTCTATTTAAAATTTTCTTTTCAAAACATTACTGTTATTAATTTGAAATCATTATTTTTTCGACAGTGACATTTATCTGTCAGTTACAAACTTTTGAGCTGAAATGTGTAACAATGGAGTTGTGTTTATAACATAAGTTCCGAGATGTAATTTTTATAATACTTTCTTTATAAATTTATCCATAAAATATATAGAGAAAGTATTAATGCAAACCAGTAGAAAATGGAATAGTCTTTAATTTTTATAATAACAAATTGTGAAAAAATAACATTTATAGATATTTTTTTAAGAAAAACTATTTTGAGCTTCAAGTAAACTGCCATTTCCGGTTATCCGATTGACACCAAAATTTAATGGTTTCTTTCCATATTAGAATAAGGTAGAATGATGGTATTTGAGTTAGAGTGCTCATAAGATCCACACACACACATACACACATACACACACACATACACACACATACACACACATACACACACACACACACACACACACACACACATACATACATACATACACACCCACAGACATCATCGTGAAAATGTTAAAATTGGATTGTAGGGATCTTAAAACGAGGTCATTTACCAAAATCTCGATATGCGATTTTTAGCACAATCCCTATACCTCCCTTATCAAGGGTAGCAGGAGATAAAAATTCATATTTTGGACTTTCTATTAAAGAAATAGGTATTGCTATCGTGATTTTTTTTGTAAAAATTAATTATTCTTCCATTCATTGTTAACATTTATCTTTAACAGCCCCTTTTTAACATAGATTATTGTTTCATACACCTAAACCTTCCCCGAGGAACGCTCTAAGTGAAAACCACATCAAAATCTTCCTAGTGGTTCTTGGGATTACCGCTAACAAACAGAAATCAGGCAAATGAGTTTTATGTCGAATGTGTAAGGATTGAAGATATTAACATACGTGTCGGGATATACAAAAATAAAGTAAACCTTAATTTGTATGGAGTCGTTTTATTGTGCAACCTATTCCGATTTAAAAGAATAACAGTTTCTATAAAATTAAAAAAGAAAACATATATATATATATATATATATATATATATATATATATATATATATATGTATGTATGTATGATGTAACGTTAACCAGTGGTCGTTGCCTTATGAAACCATTTTCTATTGTTCATTCTATGTTGAGAAAGATATATTTTCCTTAAGTATATTTATAATTATTTAGTAATGCAAATTTTGGATTTAAGTAACATAGACGGCGGGATAGCACATTGGTAGAGTGCTAGCCTCTGGACTCAGAGGTCGTAGGTTCGAATCCGGGTCAGGTCGAATTTTTTTCGACTGATCTTGATCGGTATCTACTCCCGTTACCTTTCCAAGTTGGGATACAATTAACTTGGCAATCACTAAGCTATCTAGCACCGGCTGGTGGTTGTAGCAAGGGCTTGCTCGGGTGGGCAACACACATGACATCTACGCAAGAAACTTCGTGGCAATTGTAAAAAAATTAAAATTAAATAGATGTTGTGTGTGAGACAATTCTAGGGATATAACCTGTAAGGGTTGAAAATCCCGAAACAATATAATAATAAAAATAAATTTAAGTAACATGCAGCAAAATAATTTAAATTAACAAGTAAAACGAATGAAATTTATAAATAAGGAGAAAAACAAATAATAATTTCAATGCAGCATTTAAGAGTCTGGAGTGGGTGCTAAAACAATACTTCCATTATTCCTTTCATCCTATTCGCTGAAAAAACGTAATCACATTGGGATATTAATTTAAAGAACCGATAAAACTGTGAAGAAAGTCCGTAATTTCCCTTTCCGACTCGTTGCAAAGTAATTTCTTTGATTCCATTAATAATGAACGGCTAAATCGTAAAATATTTTGTGTTCTGATTCGGCGAAACGCGGCAGTGCGAAGGCGTGGTGCTCGGACATTATGAATAAATAAAACGACATTAAGTTGGCTCAGGCTCCGCTATAAACCCTCACTGCTATCGATTCCACATAACTGCAGGCGGACATGGCAGTGCACTCGCGAAATAATGCCGCTCTAACCTTACACAATACACGTACACCCGCTCTGGCTCCCGAGTTGCGTCTCTTATCTCCGACCGCACGGAGAATTTCGCCTTCATATTTGCCAACACAAATTTACTCCAGTTCTTGACAATGATTTTTAACCCCAACACAATATTTCCTGCTCTGAAATAGAACGAGAATTGGATTTGCAGAAGACCACCAATAAAATGCGCTTATCTGTGAATATAACTTGAATATTTTACTACTTCTACCGTTAAATAAATTTATTTATATAAATCCTTAATACGATCGTAATCGAACCTTATGTACCTGTGATAAAACCTTTTTGACCTAATTTTTTTTTAAACAAACAAGAAATTCATTTTACTGGATAATTTCTGGATAGAATATAATTTTAATAATTTCACGGGAATGTCCGTATGTATTATACTTATATATGTGAGATAATGCAAGAATAATTAATGTCAACATTTTGTAATTATGTGAATGAGTGATTTATAATCAAAATGAAATTTTCTTCTTATACGACATGATATTGATTAAATACATGCCAATTCCTTTAGGTTCTTTAGATACAGACTCTGATTATTGGGTTAGCGTTAATTTTATCCAAATACATTGGTTGTTCTAGAATTAAACTCTAGATATACGGAGTGTTTGTGAAAAAGTGCAACATAAAAATCTCAAGAAGAATAAAAAGATACGATGTCGATTTTAATTAGACAAGAATTAACCCATTAGGGGTCATTTCAGTAGTGCATAGTTTATCAGGAAAAACAAATTTATTTATCGAAATTGAATGTAAAATAATGATGGTAAAGATATAGGCCGCTAGTATGAACAAGTGCTTAAGGGTGATTAGCGAGCATTTGATTAGCATTGTTTTATCTCTGTCAATCGTTAATGTACTCTTTTAGAGAAAAATATTTTAAATAATAGTTATCGAAAAATTAATTACACGAATCTTTTATTTGAAGTATTTTTCTCTAAAATAATCTATAAAATATTGACAGAGATAAAACAATGCTGGCTAATCACCCTTAATCATTATACATACTAGCGGCCATAATTTTTATATGTACGCTGTAGTGAAAAGTTACACAATTAAAAAATCTTATGTGACCAACACAATACCTCCCGCCATTTACCTATGGGGTATAATTTTTATATTACTTTATAAATTTATCCATAGAATATACAGAAAAAGTATTAAAGCAAACCTGTAGAAAATGGAATAATCTTTAATTTTTATAATAACAAATTGCGAAAAAAAGTTATTTTTTGAAGAAAAACTATCTTGAGCTTCAAGTAAACTCCCATTTCCGGTTATCCGATTGCCACCAAAATCTAATGGCTTCTTTTAATATTAGAATAAGGTAGAAATACATGGTTTCAAAACATTCTGAATGATAGTATTTGAGTTAGAGCGTAAAGAGGATCCACACCCACACACACACACACAGACATCATCGTGAGAATGTTAAAAATGGATTCTAGGGATCTTAAAACGTGGTCATTTACCAAAATCTCGGTATGCGATTTTTAGCACGATCCCTATACCTCCCTTACCAGGGCAGCGGGAGGTAAAAGGTTTTTTTTTTGTCTTTCTAATGTTGTATAATTTATCTATGCTAATTTGTACCAAAAATAATATATACAACTATTAATAAATTTATAGGGTGACAAAGAGATAAACCTAATGGAAGCATTAGATAGTTTTACGTCTAAATAATATTTTTATTTTTTACAATTTATGTTATTACGAATATTAACGACATTTAAGTATCAAGTGTTTCGTACCGGTTGAGAATAATTTTGAAAATCTCAAGATCGTGATGCCAGATGCCTTATTTATTATATTATACTTGCTGTCAAATAAGTATGGACACCGCAGGGCAAGGGGCATGGTGCGGAGGAGGAAAAAAATTGAACATCAGTCCATACTTATTTGACGGCGATTATATCTAATAGAATATCATATATAGGGTGTTGACCGCGATACCAGAACAAATGACTAACATATAAAATCAAACGACCGAAATTAGGTATGAAAATATTGAAAATCACCCCAAAAATAGTGATAGGCAAGCTATACGACTTTTATTTGAAGCTTCTTTTACCTAAAATAATTAGGGAAGCAGGAGATTACTAAAGTATGATTTTATATGATAAAGCCCTATGTTCTTGTATCGCAGTCAACATCCTGCATAATATCAATCAAGACAATCTGCTTTATCACAGATAACGGTAATAGAATTTGTAACATTGTGTTAAAGTGCTCTTTATTATATAGCCCTAGCCTCGTGCTTACATTTAATAAAAATTGGAGACAATCTATGTTATTATTTGTATCATATATTAAATAACTTAAATGAAATTAAAGCCAGAGTGGCAACTGCAGTAGATAGAGATTAAGATTGCTGGATTATTGTGACCATAATCTAATTTCTTTAAATTAATTTGGTAATAATTACAAATAAAAAAAAGATATAAAAGTTTTAAGTTTATACAGTTGGCACAAAGTAAAATAAAGAGATTTTATTTGCTATGTACCTACGAGTATACCTATATTTGGTGTTTAGTTTTCGTCCACACAAATTATATGATTGTTATACGAAATACCATGTTTCATCGCACAACAGATGCAACAAATAACATTATGTGTACTTTGCAGTTGATAATGGTTATATGTTTCACCTGTATTGTACACTCGATGTACAACATTTAGTAATAGGTCGTGATGTTTCAAGCTATTTGCCTAGTATAAATAATTCGCATTTGTACTGTTAGAGGAAAAATTAACCCTAATGTATTTCGGACAGAGACATATTCAATATAGGTACTCATCATATTAATACTCGTGGATGAGTTTTATAATAATCTTATTTCTTTCCTTACAACGATACACTTACATTTTACTTAAAAATCGTTCTTGTTAGTGATTAGTTCCTTACGAGAAGCTCTAAGGGTTTCGTTTGATCCAATATACTTTCAAAGACGGAAAAAGCAGCGGATTGTAAGATAAATAAAAAGAAAGTTAATATCATTAAAAGCGGAGATAAGAAACAAGGTAAGAACTAAAACGTTTATCATCATTTATAAAGGATGCACAGTATAGCTTGTAATTCTGCAAAGCCCATATGAATCTCTGAAGTAAGTCAAAGATTTGCATTTTAAAACAACTTCACCGCGGGAAATTTCCATTTCACGCCACACACGCAGGCAATACAAGCCAATGCAATTCAAATTTCGTTCCCGAACTAGGAACACCGAACGGTGCCTCTAGACCGGCATATTTTAGAAACATTTGCGCACCTAAAAGATTTCTTTCTGGAATACTAATGAATAATGATTCTTTTCTTATAAATATTTAAAATCGTTACTTCGATTTCTTTCAAACTCATCACTTTCATATTGAGAGAAAAAATTGAATACCTGAACCTGTGCAGCATCCACAAAATATAGAGAAGGGTAAAAAAATCAATATTTATTAAAATTTATAGGATCAAATCATATTGCTAATCTACCAGTAGAAGAGGCAAAATTGGAAATAGTGAATAAGTTATCGTGTATATTTTTTTCATATTTGAATTTTTTTAGAAATATATATATATATATATATATATATATATATATATATATATATATATATATATATATATATATATATTGTGTTTTTAATAAATAGAAATTATTTGAGATAGCTCGTTTAGCTGTTACACCTTGTAAATATATATGTACTGGCTGGTCACCGACACAGTCGAGCATAGAAGTTTAACATGTAAAATCAGACTTTCCTAATTTCCTGCTTCTCTAATTATTCTAGTTAAAGAGCTTCAAATTAAAAAAAAGTTGTAGAGTATAAAAAATTTCTGTATCTGAATCAATAAGCAAAATTAATTTTGTATGCCTTGTAACGGCAGAAATTAGGCATGAAAATGTCGAAAATTACCTCAAAAATTACAATAGCCATTGAATTGAGACAAAATAAATAACAAATTTAAATTGATATTTGCTCACTTGAACAAAAATTACAAATAATAAAAATAAATTAACCTAGCTTGACAGATAAATCGTTAACATTTTTTAATTTAATTTGTTTCAATTTCTTGGCTATAGCTATTTTTGGGGTGATTTTAAACATTTTCATACCTAATTTCTGCCGTTACAAGGCACACAAAATTAATTTTGCTTATTTATTCAGATACATAATACCCTACAAATTTTATTTGAAGCTTTTTTAACTAAAATAATTAGGGAAGCAGGAAATTACGAAAGTCTGATTTTACTTGTTAAAGTCCTATGGTCGGCTGTGCCGGTCACCACCCTGTATTTATATATACTTACGTGCCTAGAATTCAACGATTGCGCAATTTTGAATTGAATTATTTTTTTAGAATCCAGATTAAAATAAGTTTTTTTTCTGAAATCGATACTAAAGTACACAATATGACTCCGCGAATTTAGCCAAAATAGTGGCTAAAGTAAAACTTATTGACTCTTATGTCAAAATTTAACTTTACGGACTCATCTCTCAAACTTGACAACCTATATTTTAATAGTATTATATTTTTGCAATTTATTTTTACTTTAATAACAATAACAACACAAAACAGGTCATATTTTATTTATTTCGTTAACAAATATTAAACCTAAGAAGGTAATAGTTAATGTGTAGTAATATTAATATTAATTGTGCAATTATGATTATTTGTTATGCTAAAAGGCTCCAGTAATTTATTAGACGTGATTGTGGAAATAGTAGATGAGGACGAGGTTTCTTCCTGTTCCTGTCGTTGTAGATTTTTTTTTTTGATATTTCCTGCTTTTTAGCTAGTGATGTTTCTACGTAATTTTCAGGTACGCTTGAGTTTTTCCAACCACCATGTTGTTTCAATGTTAATATATCTGATCCTGCATTGGCTAATAATGATACAGATGTTCTCCGAAATACATGTCCAGTGTAAGTTTTCACGTCAGACAATTTTAAATAGGCTGCTATTAAACTTCGTATATTACCAAAAGTATGAATCCCTATTTTTTGTATTGAACACCATCCTAAACGGTAAGAAATGAAAAGTTGTTTATGAGGTGTATGAGACGGTCTTAACGATTTTTACTGTTTGTATAGCACAATGGAGTTTAGGTTTTCATACAATTGGTTTGTTATTATGAACACTCTTTTCTTTCCAGTTTTTGAGTCAGGTATGGTAATAACGAGTAAATTTTTTCTCTCGTCTACGTCATCTATTACTATTTTTTTAATTCATCACTTCGGCATGCACCTGACACACCTGCAATTAGAATATATATTCGTGTATAAATAGCAGAATGTACATATCTAATACATGAATAAATAATAGGTAATTACCTTTTACATGTCATTTAGAGCTTCCAATAGAAATTTGTTAATATCTTCGCTTGTAAATATTCCAGATTTTTTTGGTTCGTAACCAACATTGTGTTTCAATTAAAGCTATTAACTTGCTAAATTTTGAAATATTTATATTGTGTTTAATAATAAACGTTGATTTTAACATTGAGTACAAACTCCATAAAGTTGATGATTTTGAAACTTTAGCTTTTTCTGAGAAATATGACAAAAAATGTTTTCGGTGTAATTTTTAACATTATTAGCTTTACACCATTTAATGAATTTGTCATATTATTTTTCATAAATTTGACTTGATTTATTCGGTATTAAATTTGATGTTGCATCATTTGCAACCGGTCGTAAATTTGGAGGTGTACAGTTAATAGAACTGTCGTCACTATCTATATCATCCATATCTCCTCGTACGTCCATTATTTAAAATATTTAGCACTACCTAAAATAACAAACATTATACTATAATATTATTGGTCAATTTATTTATTATTTACCTTTGATAATAATTTATTGGATTTAATGCAGATTACATGCAGACCACGTCTAATCACGTGTAAACAATAATGAAAATTATGAACAAATATTTGTCACTTTGGTAGTACTTTTGTCACAGCCATCCCCGTCGCAACAGCTTGCTGACGTCTTACAAATACATAATGCTATTTATTTATGTTTATAATTAATAATTTAACGATTTCAGAAAAAACATAATGTATACCTCAGCACTAAAGTATTTTTTTTATTACGAATATGGAATTTATTCTACGAGGCGATAGCCGAGGAGAATAAACCATATGAGTTTAGTGCCTTGATATACAAATAACTATTATACTGTTTTAAAGATCATTTATTACACTATACAATGAGCCTATATTAGTGCTTATTTTGTATTAAGTGCAGAAATCGATATCAAAAACAGCGCATATTTACATGATTGCTGTGGTGGTTGCTATCACGAATATAACACAGTCGAACACAATTTTAATAGATTGCAGTTATTGTCTTTGCATTAATTTGCACATAATTCGTTTTTCAGAATTGTATCAGTTTGTAAGTGTAAATGTTAATTTGTTTCATGCATTTGATTATAGACCTTTTCGTTTGAGAACACGAAAGGATTCTAATTAATTTTTCCAGAGCTTAACTTATCTTCAGTCATTCAGCTTCCCTGTCAGTCAGTACAAGTTTCATCTAATTTTAGTTTCTTACACATTTCCTGACAAGAACTTGTAAATTTCAACCACTCAAGCTGATCTAAGCCGATAATTCCTATTTCCGTAATTAGATCCCACGAACATATAGGGCTTATCTTCATTCATGGTTTCCGATATTTGAATAACTATTTAATTAAACATATAGGTTAAGCTGTGGGCCCCATAATCTATTGCATTATATATTTGGATATGAAGAAAATGAATACATGATTATAGAACGCAAAATATGAGAGTTTTATTAAATCTTTTTAATACGTAACTAAGATTACTATTTTAAACTATACAATAAATACGTACATAAATGACATATGTCGTAATTAGAGATATAAATGTCACTTTATTTAAATTGCTAATCCAATTCGTATCTTATGCTCTAACATATTAGGCGTCACCCTATGGGCATTCATTTCTGACGTGGAGAGTGCACCTCAGGGGTCACTTTCGGGCCAATTAAAAATTCTGAATAATTTTGTGTCGGTCGAGTTCGAGCCCGGGTTCCCAGATTGTCAACCAGACACTCAAGCACGCGGCCATGATCTTAAAACGTACGAAAAGATATGATAACAAGAAACAATCGTATTACACAGTTATTGTGTGAATTATATCAGGCATGCGCTCTAGATTAATTATGAATTCTATTTGTAGATGAAATCGATCACAGAAGTTAAATAGAATTGCAATTCCCGGAAAAGCAAATTCATTCCAAACTTGATGCAAAAATGGTAACATCAGGAATTAAAAACTTTTACTACTAGTTATTCTCTGAAAAGTGTGGAAAATTATTTTCTTTAATTAAAATATTATATTCAACGCGTTTTCTACTTAATATGTAAATATGTGCAGACCTACTGGGAAATATATTTATAAATAATTTATGTACATTTTTCTGCTGAAAGTTGAAAGCTATAGTTAATTTATGCCATTAAAAACTGTAAAACTTTAGAAATGTTATATTGTATTAGTAGTTTTATATGGAAAAGGTAATGTTTTTATTGCATGAATATACTTATTTGTTTTATCAATATTATTTTTTACCTTCCGTCACCTCTAGGTAAGGAAGGTATTGTCTTTGGTCTAAAAATTCGGTAGTAAGTTTCAATGAATAAGCATATTTTAGGGTCCCTACAATACGATTTTACTATTCGATAATGTCTGTATGTGTGTGTGCGTGTGTGTGTGACGATAATTTCGGCCGCGATATTTCTAATACTAGAATTCCAAAAATTACAATCTTTACATATTCCTCTTCCTTACATTCATATGCAGACTTGATTAGAATTTGGTTATAATTGGTCAACTGGAGGTATCCTCATTTGAAGATTTTAACAGTTTTTCTTTAAAAAAACGGTGTTAAATATTATTTATTTTATTTTATATTCAATGGATATATAGTTAAAGAATTATAAAGAAATTAAATTTCTTAAATCAGCCAGCTATGCTATAACCATGGAAATATCTACTATATTAATAATAATATAATAATAATAATAATAACAATAATAATAACAATAATAATAACAATAATAATAACAATAATAATAATAATAATAATAATTTTATTCAGGTATAAGTACAATACACATTGTTTTACCAAGTCATTACACTAATCAGTACAATTTTTAAGTTCACCTTTGTTGTATAAATATTTATTCATAACTATAATAAGATTTTTCCAGCAACATCTCAGTTACTACACTTTTAAACTTATTGTATGGTAAATCACGGGTTTCTAAAGGCAGAGTATTATAGAATTTTGCTGATAAATATTCAGGACCGTTCTTTGATTTCATCAAACGTTTCTTTGGTATCGAAAAATTAACTTTGTTACGAGTATTGTAATTATGAGAATCCATGTGAGTCTGAAATTTGTGCTGATTACGTTTAACATACAATAAATTTTGAAGTATAAAACATGAGGGCAAAGTTAATATTTTAAGTTTTCTAAATAAAGGTCTACAATGTTCCTTATTACTAGAACCATTCATTATTCTGATGACTTTTTTCTGAAGGAGAAATACTCTGAATGCTGTAGAAACATGACCCCAAATGTGTATGTCATATGTCATTACCGAGTGAAACAAACCAAAATAAGTCATGCCGTACTGTATGTGTGTCTGTTGAAAATGTTAAATTTCTTATTAAATATATAATTTTACTTAATTTATTACACAAATTTATAATATGGCTATTCATTTGTAATTTGGGACCAAAAATAATACCCAATGCTTTGACTGTATTATTAGATGCAGTAAAATTCATATCAGTAGTTTTTAGACTGAAAATAATATCTTGATTTTTAGATGTATTTAATGTAAGTTTATTTGATCTGAACCATGTATTTGCTTGGCCAACAGAGCTAGTTCGCGAATTTAACAAGTTATTTATATTACTATCATGACTTAAAATCGTCGTGTCATCAGCATAAAGTAAAGTTTCAACATTATCAATATTATATGGTAGGTCATTAATGTAAAGAAGAAATAATGTTGGTCCAAGATGGCTACCCTGTGGTACACCATGACTTAAATATTGAGGATCTGACTGTATACCTTTATATGCAACGATTTGTCACCTATTTTCAAGGTATGATTTAATTAAAATAAAGGAATATCTCTAATTCCATAATGTTCTAACTTAGATAGTAGTACTTCATGATTAATGCAATCAAACGCTTTAGATAGATCACAAAGCGTTGCGTTTACATACATACAATTTTCAAATTGATCTAGAATATAGCTAGTAAAACATTGTAAAGCATCTATAGTCGATTTATTCTTCCTAACACCAAATTGACAGAGATGTATTAAATTATTTTTCTCTAATTAATCTATTAGGCATGTATTGAGACAGATTTCAAAAATTTTAGACAGTGTAGGTATTATAGAAATAGGTCTAAAATTAGACAGTTCAGAAGAATTACTTTTTTTCGGAACAGGTATTACTTTACTAGGTTTTAACATATCTGGATATATTCCAGAACTAAAACATAAATTAATTATGTGTGTTAAAGGTTTACATATGAGATATCCTGAACGTTTAATACAGTAAGGACTTATACCAAATATATCAGTGCAGCGTGACAGATCATGAATAATATTATAAATTTCAGTTTCGCATACAGGTTTGAGAAAGAAAGAGTGGCTTCCGTTAGTTGATACATTATGCATAAAATTAATTGGGTCGTTATCACTCACATATGAAAGTTGTGATATTAAATTTTCTGCTATATTCGCAAAATATTCGTTTATCTCATTTGAATTAAATAAATCTAAAGTACCATCTACTTTGGTACTATTATTTTTACATTGATTTATAACATGCCAGGCAGCTTTAGATTTATGTTTACAATTATTTATAAAATTGGAATAAGCAGTTTGTTTAGCCATGCTTATACATTTTTTATAAGATTTTTTATACCCAATAAGGATATGTTTTAATTGAGGATTTTTTGTTGAAGTATATAATTCATTTATGAATATTAAAGTTTCACGTTTACATTGAAGTTTTTTAGTGAATCAATTAATTTTTGTATTTGAGTTTTTGTTATTAATTTTGATTTTCTTAATGGGAAAAGTGAGATTAAAACAACAATAATATAAATCAAAAAATATTCGAAAAGCCTGTTCAACATCCTGAGAATTAATAACATCATTCCAATCGCACATTGCTAAATTGTAACAAAATTCATTTAGGCTGTGTTCTGTTATACATCGACTATACACGTCAGTATATTTATCTTTAGATTTTCTTAATTTTACATTAAACTCAAATAAAAGCTCTATGATCAGAAATAATCGGATCAAAGTTAGTAATTATGAAAATTCTAACTGACGGATGTCAGTGACACGGAAACACAAGTAAAGAATTAAAGGATAAGGGAAATGGCTCGAGTAATAAAAGTTTGTAGATAGATACAAGAGAGACTATTATATTTGTAAAAGTTATTTTACTAATAGAAAATTTGATGGTTTTTGGATCAGAATCTTTGCCAGACATCATATTAGATGGAGTAATATTAACAAACAGTACTGTTACCACGAGTTTAGGATTGCTTATTGATAAAGGTTTAACTTTTAGTATTCACCTCTACAGTAAACTACGAACAGCGATAATTAAACTACGTCATTTGTATCAATTTCGACATATTCTCTCAACGCAAGTAAAATTAAGATTAGTAAACACATTAATTTTATCATTATTTGATTACTGTATATGTGTATATGGTCCAAATTTGATACAAGTTGACAAGAATAGAATTAAGGTTCTGCAAAACTTTTGTTTGCGTTAGGCAGTGGTCACATTGAGTAGAATGCAATCGATCAACCAAGATCAACTGTCGTAGATCAATAGCGACCGTCCGAAATTTTAGAAGATATGTCATACTGCATGAATCAACGTAAATATTTCCACAAAAATGATACCAACTTAAATTAAAAGAAAATTATTTTTTTCGTGCACTGAAACGCCGCAAATATATGTTTTCAGGAATATTTAAATAAATGACAAACTGTTGGAAAACAATAAAATTATTATCGGTAATAAATATAGTTAGCCTAGATATTGACAGAATAACAATAGATAATATAAATAATTTGAATTGTCATTGAAGTCTTTATATATTAAAAATAAATATTATCATCTATGTGTTGTGGTCTTATTCGTATTTGGTAAATTAACTTTAACAGGTTTTGGTGCCCAGAAACGCGTAGTTCAAATATATACCAAAATACGGAAAAGAAAATAATCATATCGTGGTTGACCGAAATTGATATAGAATTGTATAAAATAAAGTACGCGATATGGATAGCACATCATTGATAAGATTAGTTGGTACAGGTAATTGGAAATTATGGAAATTTCAAATTCAAATTATTTTAAGGTCAAAAGGATACTTTGAGATAGTCAATGGAGTTATAGCAAAACCAGTTCTGAAAGAAGGGGATGATAAAAATATATTTGAAGGAAATATGAAAGATTGGCTATTGAAAGATGTAAAAGCTCAAGAAATAATAACCACAAGGATGGATGAAGGCCCTTTAAGTCATCTTCTTACATGTGAAACATCGAGTCAAATGTGGAGTAAATTGCTTGCAATATATGAACAAAAATCAGATGTTTCTGTACATTTGATTCAGCAAAAATTCTTTACTATTAAATATGAAGGAGAAGGAATTGCTTCATATATTTCCAAAATAGAGGAGCTAGCGAATCAGCTGAAACAACATGGAGAAGAAATACCAGAAAAGATGATAATTACAAAAATCATAATGTCACTGCCTGATCAATATAGACATTTTATTTCAGCATGGGAATCTGTCTCGTCGTCAAATAAAACCATAAACGAATTAACGTCTCGTCTTTTAATTGAAGAAGAACGATTAAAAGCTAGTGAATCATCGGAAACAGCAGCAGCTTTAGTTGTGAAGCACAACGATTTAAAATGTTTTACATGCGGGAAATTGGGACACACAAAGAAGAATTGTTTTAAGAACAAGATGTGTCACTATTGCAAAAAAATATGGACATTTAATCAAAGATTGCAGATATAAGAATAAAAAGAACCAAAATAATATGAAGAAAGATGCAAATGTTTTCATAAGTACAGCGTTAATTGGCGAAACTTTGAATGACGTAGACTGGTATCAAGATAGTGGAGCTAGCGAACATATGTGTTGCCAAAGAAATATGTTCCAAGATTTTAATCCATTTACTGAAGAAAAGGCTGTAAAAATTGGAGATGGGTCAATCATCAAAGCAATAGGTTCTGGGAGTATTTCAGTTAAAGCATATAATGGATATTCGTGGATTCCAACTACACTAAGTAATGTATTTTATGTTCCCGATTTAAAAATCAATTTATTTTCTCAGGGAACAGCATTAGATAAAGGGTACGAACTTCATTCCGACAATAAATTTTGTAATTTTCTTAAAAATGGAAAAGTATGCGCTCGAGCACAAAGAGTAGGAAAACTTTATAAAATGGAATTTAAAGTAAACTGGGTGAGTAATGCTAATTTTAGTTTAAAACAGAATACAGAAAATTTGAAACTCTGGCATGAGAAATTGGTTCACCAAAATATAAACCACGTTAAAAAGGTTTTAAAACAACATAATGTAATTTGTGACGATTCTATAGATTTTTTCTGTGAACCTTGTTTGAAAGGAAAACAGCATCGTTTGCCATTCTCCAGAAGTAAATCTAGAACTTCAAAGACTTGTGAAATTATACATGTTGATCTTTGTGGACCTATGGAAAAAGAATCTTTAGGTGGTTCAAGGTATTTTATTTTATTTAAGGATGACTTTTCGAATTACAGAAGCGTTTACTTTTTAAAAACCAAAAATGAAGTAAAAGGAATAATGAAAACATTCATAATTAGTGCTGGAAATGATACCGGAAATCGAATTAAAATTATTAGGTCAGATAATGGAACAGAAATTGTTAATAACGATGTGAGGAAAATCTTAGAAAAGTATGGTATTCGTCATCAGACTACTAATTGTTATACACCTGAACAAAATGGTAAAGCAGAAAGGGATATGAGAACGTTAGTTGAATCTGCAAGAACTATGTTATTAGCAAAAGGTTTAGGAAAAGAATTTTGGGCAGAAAGTATCAATACGACTGTATATGTACTGAATCGTACAGGAACAAGTTCTATAGAAGGAACTACACCATATGAATTATGGTTTGGAAGAAAATATGATTTAAACAGTCTTAAAATTTTTGGGTCCAAGGTTTATGTACATGTTCCAAAAGAAAAAAGGAGAAAGTGGGACTCAAAAAGTAAAACAGGAATTCTTGTAGGCTATGAGGAAAATAAGAAGGGGTACAGAGTTTTCTTGACAGAAGACAAGAAAATAGAATGCAGCAGAGATGTTGTTTTTCATCCTGAGATACAAAAACAAGATAAAAATGTTATACAAAATTTAGAAGAAGACGAAGAACAAAGAGAAAATATAAATAACATAAACAGAGAGGATGATAGTCAAAAACTAACAGAAATTTTTACAAATGAAGAAACTGATGAAGTTAAAGAAGAAAATTCTGAAGAAAATATTATGACTTTAAGAGATAGAAGATTTCTAAAGAAACCAAAATATTACCAAAGTTACGAAACTTGTTTCTTTGGAATAACGGAAATAGATGAACCTTTAACTTACAAAGAAGCTATGGAAAGCGAGGAATCTGAAAAATGGAAGCATGCAATTAAAACAGAATTGGAAGTATTAGCAGAAAATAAAACATGGCTTGAAGTAGATCGTCCAGAAAATACTAATATAATAGAAAATAAATGGGTCTTTAAAGTTAAAAGGAATGAAGAAGGAACACCTGTGCAATATAAAGCACGTCTTGTAGCAAAAGGCTTTCAACAAGATGAAAACTTTGAACTATCAGAAATTTATTCCCCAGTTGTTAAATTAACAACTTTAAGAATTATTTTGGCAATAACGATTAAATATAGTCTAAAAATTCATCAAATGGACGTCAGAAGCGCTTTTCTGTATGGAGAAATCGATGAAGATGTTTTTATGGAATTGCCAGAAGGTCTGGATACAGATAAGCAAATAGTGTGTAAATTACAAAAATCAATTTATGGCTTGAAAAAATCCCCAAGATATTGGAATAATAAATTTAATTCTGTAATGGAATTACAAGGATTTACAAGATCCAAAAATGACTATTGTTTATATATAAAAACTACGAAAAAAGATAAATTATACTTACTGATATATGTTGACGATTTATTAATGGTAGGTTCGGATGAAAAACAAATAGAAGAAGTTAAAAAGAATTTAACTGATCATTTTAAAATGAAAGATTTGGGAGGTGTAACAACTTACCTTGGTATTAAAATAGAACATGACATAGAAAACAAGATAATAAAAATTAATCAAACTTCTTATTTGAAAAATGTTCTTCACAGATTTGGAATGACTGATTGTAAACCCATATCAACCCCTATGGACCAGAAGTTTAATTTTGATGAATTAAAAAGCTGCAATGAAGAATTAAATTATGAAGAAAGAAGACAAATGGAAATAAAATGTCGTCAAGTCATTGGTTGCTTGATGTATTCGGTTTTAGGTTCGAGACCAGACTTATGTTCCTCCGTTTCAATTTTAAGCAGATATCAAAGTTACCCAACTTCAAAATTATGGACTGCACTAAAAAGAATAATGAGATATGTGAAAGGGACACTAAATATGAATCTAGTGTATAATACAGAAGATAACAAAGTAAATCCAATTTGTGGGTATGTTGATTCGAACTGGGCCGGAGATTCAACGGAGAGAAAATCAACCACCGGATACGTATTTAAATTGTTTAACTGTTCTATAACTTGGTGTTCTAGGAAGCAAACTTCTGTTGCCATTTCTTCAGCTGAAGCTGAGTATGTTGCGCTAAGTTCTGCTGTAAGCGAGGCTTGTTGGTTAAAAAGTATTATCGAAGAATTTGGAATTCCTATCAAGAATATTATCTTATTCGAAGATAATCAAGCCGCGATCCGACTAGCGAAAAACCCTGAAAATCACAAACGAATGAAACATATCGACATAAAACATCACTTCATCCGAGAAAAAATTGCTGAAGAGGTCGTTCAATTGAAATATGTTGCTACGGAAGACCAGATTGCAGATGTATTTACAAAACCCTTATTTAAGCAAAAATTTGAAAAATTTTGTTCAAATTTAGGTTTGACAATTTTTGAATAAACGTTATAATAATTTTATTGAGGAGGGGTGTTGGAAAACAATAAAATTATTATCGGTAATAAATATAGTTAGCCTAGATATTGACAGAATAACAATAGATAATATAAATAATTTGAATTGTCATTGAAGTCTTTATATATTAAAAATAAATATTATCATCTATGTGTTGTGGTCTTATTCGTATTTGGTAAATTAACTTTAACACAAACCTTACGAGTTTTTGTTTTTAAAATTAGAGAAATTTGCATCCATAATTTTTCCATTGTCTTACAATTATTACTGTATCCTGGTGTGCTTTGATCATAAAATTGTACATTATTTTGTAGCGAACCGCCCTAGCTAGCACAACCATAACGCTCCTGACTGACGCTGGCGTGACGTCAGAGGGTCCGACAGTGAGCGACAGACCGGCCAATCAGGGGCCAGCTCGGCCGGCCAATAGGGGCGCGCTCACCCTTTCCTCGCGCCCTAGCGGGTGGCCCGCAGGTATAAAAGCCCCGCGTTACCGCCCAACAAGTCAGTGTGGTGTCGCACTAACTCGCTCAGACTCGGTTGTTAGCATTAGACGGACAACCAGTTCGGGGCCTGTGAAAGCACCTACTCCAGCGACAGTTAGTGAGAGTGGACGACCGTAAGGCCGTTAACTGCACGGACGACCGCTACCCGGACGCACGACCCAACGCCATTCGGTGACCCAGAAGGACGACAAGAGCTGCAACAGAGGACGGATGGAGAGAAGCGTCACTACGTTCCAACCACGACGGAGCAACACCAGACAGCGCGACCGAAGGCGGGCCCAACGCCAGGCGCTACGCTTCGCGGGACAGGAAAGCCAGCTCCCACGCGCCATCTCGCCGTTGCCGCCATCTCCACCGCGAGCGACTCGCGCCCATTCTGCACCACGGCGCAAGGACCACAAACGACGTCGATCCACGTCGCCGCGGAAGCCGCTGCCGAAGAGGTTCCACCCGTCGACAGCACCGCCAGAGCGCCCCTACCAGGTGATACCGCTGTCCCCCGTCCCACGCCGTCTCTACACCGTGGACAGGAGCCGCATCCACCCTCGCGATCCGCGACTCGCGAGCATCCGCCAAGCCCACCAGGAACACGCCCGTTCCCTTGAGCTACGCCCGGACCAGAGTGTGTGCCTAGTGCAGTGAGGACCAAACTTTTGATACAAACACTACAACGTGCGCCCCATTAGACAATCATTCCATACTTATGTTCTGTGCTTTTTATGTTCTTTTCGTGTAAATAAATAGACTACATCACAACTGACGTTTTCTGTGTAAACCCCCTATCCTATCGATCATTAAGTAAAAAATAGTTGACACACCAAGCACCGGTGTGCCGACAAAACTGGTGACCCCGACGTGATCGATAGGAATAGGCGGCTGCCGCGCCGTGTCAACCGCGTCGACATGGAACAAACGACAGCCGAAACACGCGTCGAGCGAGTGCAAATGAAGGTTCCGCCATTTTGGCCAAGCGACCCCGAAGCGTGGTTCCTGCAGTTGGAGCACGCCTTCAACATCAGCGGGATCAGCAGCGACGAAACGCGGTATAGTTACGTGATTGCGAATCTTGAGCCCAAAGTATTCGCCGCGGTAAGAGATACTATCGCGGATCCGCCAGTGACCGCCAAATACCAGAGCATAAAAAAGGCGATCATCTCTCGACTAGCGACCAGCACAGATCAAAAAATTCGGCAGCTACTGGAGCGGGAAGAACTGGGGGACCGACAGCCCTCTCAGTTCTTGCGAGACCTACGGGCTTTGGGAGGCGCCATCATGACCGAAGACTTGCTGAAACACATTTGGCTGCAGCGACTACCGGCAGCATCACAGGCCATACTCGCCACCCAGAAGCACGAGGGCCTCGATAAACTAGGCTTGATAGCCGACGCCGTCGTGAGCTCGCAGACACAGCAACAGGTCAGCGAGGCCAGGCTCACCCCAGCTCCGGATGCGTGGCAGGAAGCCATGCAGCAGCTAAAGAACGACTTCAGTGCATTAACCGCGGAGGTCCGCCGTCAATCTGCACAGGCGGGCAGGCCCAACAGTCGAGACTCCGAAAATTGGCGACAACCAAGGAACCCGGCGCAGGAGCCCGCAGCCGGGATCTGCTTCTACCACGCCACCTACGGGGCAGCGGCCCGACGATGCCGGCCGCCATGCGCTTACCCCCGGGCGGGAAACGCCACCGGGGGTCGCTAAACACCGCTAGCGACCCCAAGACTCCACCACGACGGTTGTTCGTCAAGGATCGCGGGACTAAACAGGAATACCTTATCGACACAGGAGCCGATTTCTGCATATTCCCAAGACGCCTCGTCCGGCGCACTTGCGAACCAACCACCTTGTGTCTATACGCGGCGAACAACACAAAAATACCTACATTCGGAACCATCGCCTTAACACTGGACCTCGGCCTCCCGAAACCACTTCCCTGGAAATTCATCATAGCCGACGTGGAGAAACCCATTATCGGGGCAGACTTCCTGTCCTTTTATGATCTCATGGTGGACGTACGACGCCGGTGTCTGACGGACGGAGAAACCAGGCGGAACAGCATAGGCCGACGGGTTACCGGAAGTACGCCAAACAAGATAACACTAATACAAGGCCACGGACGTTACCACCAAATTCTGCGGCAATTCCCGGGCCTAACCAACCCCGGTGGACTCTCCAAGGCACCACAGCATAACACACAGCACCACATCCATACAACTCCGGGCCCTCCGGTAGCCTACCGTCCTCGTCGGCTAGCACCGGACAAATACCTCATCGCCAGGAACGAGTTCCAAACGATGCTCCGACTCGGCGTCATAAGACCATCCAAAAGCGCATGGGCCGCGCCGCTACACCTCGTGGAGAAAAAAAATAACGAGTGGAGGCCGTGCGGCGACTATCGCGGACTCAACAGCCGAACAATACCCGACAGCTACCCAGTCCCGCATATACAAGACTTCACGCAACAACTACACCGCAAGACCGTCTTCTCCACCGTGGACTTGGTGAGGGCATACCATCAGATACCCGTCGCGCCAGAGGACGTACCAAAGACGGCCATCACCACGCCGTTCGGTCTTTTCGAGTTCACCGCGATGACTTTCGGCCTCAGAAACGCAGCACAAACATTTCAGAGGTTCATGGACGAAATCCTAAGGGACCTCCCATTTGTGTACCTATACATCGACGACCTCTTAGTGGCCTCCGAGAACGAGGAGCAGCATCAACGTCACTTACGCGCGTTATTCCAGCGGTTGCAAGAACACGGGATCGTGGTCAATGCCTCGAAGTGCAGTTTTGGCAAAGCGGAAGTCAAGTTTTTGGGCTACATGGTGTCCGGTCAAGGGATCAAACCTCTGCCGGAAAAAGTGGATGTCATTGAAGGATTTCCTAGACCCGAGAACGCGAAACAGTTGCGGCGGTTCCTGGGAATGGTAAATTACTACAGGCAGTGTATACCGCAGTTGGCAACGACGCAAGCTCCCTTAAACGAGTTACTAAAGGGCAAAGGCGCTGGCAACAAGGCCATAACATGGACGGAAGGAGCCGACCAAGCCTTCAGGACGACCAAGGAGGCCCTTGCTACAGTCACGCGGCTGACACACCCTAACCCCGAGGCAGAGCTCTCGGTGGTAAGCGACGCTTCAGACATAGCCCTGGGGGGAGTGCTACAACAACGAACTGCGGCCGGGCCGTGGCTGCCCGTAGCTTTCTTTTCCCGGAAGCTCAGCGACGTCGAGCGACGCTACGCGGCCTATGATCGGGAGTTGCTAGCGGTATATTCCACTATACGACACTTCAGGCACCACGTGGAAGGCAGGATGTTCACCATATACACCGACCACAAACCGCTAATCTACGCATTCAAGCAGAAGCCCGACAAGGCGACACCCCGGCAGATGCGTCACCTCAGCTACATTGGGGAGTTCACAACCGACCTACAACACGTCGCGGGGCAGGATAACGCCGTGGCTGACGCCTTGTCACGAATTGAGGCAGTGACCCAGGCCGTAGATTACCGGCAGCTAGCGGCCGATCAAGCCAAGGACGAGGAGCTAGCTACGTACCTCACTAGGAAAGATTCGGGCATTAGACTTGAGCGTGTAGAGATCCCAGGCTCCGGAGCAGCTGTGTATTGCGATACGTCTTCCCGAAGGGCCAGGCCGTTTTTGACGCTCGAACACCGTGAGGCAGCATTCAAACGTCTGCACGGACTCTCGCACCCCGGACCGAAAGCCACCACGAAGCTGATGACACAGCGGTTCGTGTGGCCTTCAATTAAAAAGGACTGTCGACGGTGGGCGCAGCAGTGTCTCCCGTGCCAGCGGAACAAGGTTACGCGCCACGTGTCCGCGCCCCGTGGAACCTTCACGCCTCCATCCGCCAGGTTTGAACATATCCACATCGACCTGGTCGGACCACTCCCGGTATCCGAAGGACAACGCTACATGCTCACGTGCGTCGACCGATTCACCAGGTGGCCGGAAGCTATCCCGCTGCCCAACATCGAAGCTGAGACGGTGGCCCGGGAGTTCTACGAGGGCTGGATCTCTCGTTTCGGAGTGCCGCTCCGCGTCACCACCGACCAGGGCCGGCAATTTGAATCCGCCCTTTTTAAGCAATTGGAGGGGTTGTTGGGGTTCAGCAGAATTCATACGGTGGCCTACAATCCCGCGGCCAACGGAATGGTGGAGCGACTGCATCGTCAGCTGAAAGTAGCCCTGAAATGCAGTGCCGAGGGGCAATGGACCAGAGCTCTACCAACCGTGTTGTTAGGCATCCGAAACGCCTGGAAGGAGGACCTGGGGGCCACAGCAGCGGAATTAACATACGGAGAGGCCCTGCGTTTACCAGGAGAACTATTGGCGAGCGGCCCGCCACCGGCGACGGATCAAGGGGCCTTTTTGGAGCAGCTACGCAGGCACTTCCTGACAGTACGGCCCATTTCCAGTGCAGAACGCAGGCAAGAGAATGTTTTCGTCTTCAAGGATTTGGGGACCGTGGATCGCGTATTCGTCCGCCGAGAAGGGCCACGGAACCCGTTGCAAAGTCCATACGACGGGCCATTTCCAGTACTTCAAAGAGGAGAACATCACTTCACGATACTACGGTCCGAGCGGGAAGTGGTAGTGTCGATTAACCGCTTGAAACCGGCATACCAGGCTAACGACCCGGACGACGCACCGGGACAACGAGCAGGAAAGGAAGAAGAGACACCGGGCGACCAGCAAACCACGTCACCGGAACTCGATCCACAGGATGACACCAGGGTCACTCGCAGTGGCCGGACGGTTCGCCAACCTGTACGTTTTGTGCCGTGATCTCCTAACGACATCACTAGGAGGGGGGTCCTGTAGCGAACCGCCCTAGCTAGCACAACCATAACGCTCCTGACTGACGCTGGCGTGACGTCAGAGGGTCCGACAGTGAGCGACAGACCGGCCAATCAGGGGCCAGCTCGGCCGGCCAATAGGGGCGCGCTCACCCTTTCCTCGCGCCCTAGCGGGTGGCCCGCAGGTATAAAAGCCCCGCGTTACCGCCCAACAAGTCAGTGTGGTGTCGCACTAACTCGCTCAGACTCGGTTGTTAGCATTAGACGGACAACCAGTTCGGGGCCTGTGAAAGCACCTACTCCAGCGACAGTTAGTGAGAGTGGACGACCGTAAGGCCGTTAACTGCACGGACGACCGCTACCCGGACGCACGACCCAACGCCATTCGGTGACCCAGAAGGACGACAAGAGCTGCAACAGAGGACGGATGGAGAGAAGCGTCACTACGTTCCAACCACGACGGAGCAACACCAGACAGCGCGACCGAAGGCGGGCCCAACGCCAGGCGCTACGCTTCGCGGGACAGGAAAGCCAGCTCCCACGCGCCATCTCGCCGTTGCCGCCATCTCCACCGCGAGCGACTCGCGCCCATTCTGCACCACGGCGCAAGGACCACAAACGACGTCGATCCACGTCGCCGCGGAAGCCGCTGCCGAAGAGGTTCCACCCGTCGACAGCACCGCCAGAGCGCCCCTACCAGGTGATACCGCTGTCCCCCGTCCCACGCCGTCTCTACACCGTGGACAGGAGCCGCATCCACCCTCGCGATCCGCGACTCGCGAGCATCCGCCAAGCCCACCAGGAACACGCCCGTTCCCTTGAGCTACGCCCGGACCAGAGTGTGTGCCTAGTGCAGTGAGGACCAAACTTTTGATACAAACACTACAACGTGCGCCCCATTAGACAATCATTCCATACTTATGTTCTGTGCTTTTTATGTTCTTTTCGTGTAAATAAATAGACTACATCACAACTGACGTTTTCTGTGTAAACCCCCTATCCTATCGATCATTAAGTAAAAAATAGTTGACACACCAAGCACCGGTGTGCCGACAATTTCTAACACAGTTTTTCAACTATGGTCTATTTCATTAACTCTCCACATTTCCGTCATGCTACTAGTAATATGGCTGTAATATTCTAACAATATTCTTTTTAACCTGTACACAAATGTCT
This sequence comes from Harpalus rufipes, assembly GCA_951394225.1. NCBI lineage: Eukaryota > Metazoa > Arthropoda > Insecta > Coleoptera > Carabidae > Harpalus > Harpalus rufipes. The sequence continues at coordinate 59,462,375 of OX596274.1, forward strand.
AAACAGTTAAGTTGGTATGAAAAATATGACAACACTGAGCATGTGTAAACACATCAATCGCTGTCGACCGACTAGAAAATCAAACATGTTTGATATATCAAACCGCTCGTCGACGTTCGATATCGTTCGACCATAGTGGATGCATGCAGTGTGACCATTCCCATAAGCTAGTGTTAGTTTAAATTTTAATCGATCGCAATCAATCGGCGTTAGTGGATCCCACTTGTCCAGTGTGACCACTGCCTTATGCTTATGGTGTGCGTAAATATGACCACATTTCGGAATATGGAACACTAGCTAAAATGCAAGATATTGATGATAAAATTCAAAAAGCTTTCCTCATTCTAACTCAAAATTAAAATGACAGGAATTCCTTTCTATCTATATGAAAAATTGAGCCTGAAGAATTATTATTACGGTTTAAGGGACAAGGATTTATATGCTGTGCCAGCTTTCAACAAGTCTAAATTTAAATGTTGTTTCTCTTACCTAGCACCTTCACTGTACAATTCTATTCCAAATGAATTAAAATCTCTGTGTATACAGTCTTTTAAAGGTAGAATAAATTCATTACTTGATTATTAAATGTTATTGATTATTATAGGTTTTGTTGGAATGTTTGTTTTAAAATATATTTTATAAAGTAAAATTTAAGATGTATGTATCTATTTCTGATTCTTATCAATTATTTTATTATGTTGGCATGTCATTATTTCATTTATATAATAACTGTTATGTGTATGTATTGGTTGGGTGGAAGAGCAGCCGTTGGCTGAACCCCGCCATTGACTGATTTCAATAAAGATTATTATTATTATTATTATTATTATTATTTAGTTTATTCACCTAAGTCTAGTACATCTAAGAGCTACAAGGTAAATAATTAAATACAATACATTAGCAAAATTGTACTTTTCATTTTCAGGGCTCTAAGATTGCTCGTAATGATGGCCTAAACTTCGGGTTGGCAGGATGGAGATCTCTTCTGCTGATTAGGATGTGGTCTTTAGGTGTCCTAGTCGGTTTCAACCATATTCCAGCTATAAACCATACAGCTGAGGATATATGGGATTTTTGGAAAGTACTTTTCTTATAATGTGGGCTGTTCCATATATTGCTTGTTTTTGAATTTCATATGGGTCGTGATTTCCAGGGATGCGTTTGACATTTTTAATAAATTCCTTATTTACATAACCTGTCGCTCCAATTATTACTGGAATTAATTCGCATTTTGTTTTCCACATACGTTTAATTTCAATACACAAGTCTTTGTATTTTAGCTGTTTTTCGGTATCCTTTTATTATTATTATTATTATTATTATTATTATTATTATTATTATTATTATTATTATTATTATTATTATTATTATTATTATTATTATTATTATTATTATCATTATTATTATTATTATTATCTTTATTCGCCTAAGTCTAGTACATCTAAGAGCAACAAGGTAAATAATTATTTACAATACATTTGGAAAATTGTACATTTCATTTTCAGGGCTGTAGGTTTGCTCGTAATGATGGCCTAAACTTCGGGTTTGCAGGATGGAGATCTCTTCTGCTGACTAGGATGTGATCTTTAGGTGTCCTAGCCGGTTTCAACCATATTACAGCTATAAACCATACAGCTAAGGATATATTTACATCATTTCATCGACGCCTTCAGTATTCTATGACGGTGGCCATTTTGAATATTTATTGTGATTTCATTTAAGTCTGATTCACTCGTAATAATCTTTATAACGACAAGATAACTAACAGCAGTCAAACTACCAGTTAAGAGTTTTATCGAAAGAATATCGGACCGAGTGCACACGAAGTGAAGAGAAACGGAACATATATTATGGAACGTTTGTGTTGTTTTGATGATATAAGCTGTTTGTTAATATTAATAATTGTTACAATAAATCAGTACAACAGTGATGATTAAGTATTGGATTTAATTTTTGATAATATTAATTTTCGAAAACAGTATATAGTACGAGAAAGATGTAATAATTTTGAAAAATGAGATGATTCAGATTTTTTTGAGGTTTCGAATGTCAAAGAATACAGTTGTTTCTTTGTTAGATAAAATTGAAGACCAAATATTATTCTTATCTATTAGGTAAGTTTAAAGAAAGCATAATTTGAGAAATAAACATTTATTTGTCTACATTTGTTTTTTGAATCACGAACCACGCTGTATCTTCGATATGCCAGTTGTTAATAGCTTCACAATTTTATGTAACAGGGTGTGTATCGTGGATACTGGCCTCAACTAAAACTAAAATAATTTCTAATTGATTCCAGATGATGTCTTTTTTCTTTCCAAGAGACGGAATCTGTCTTGCTGGACTCAATTATATTTTTATATTTGTCGACTAATTAAATTAAATTAGTTATTTGTTGCATAACAAATATTATATGTGTATGCTTGTCAACCTGTTTGTATAGGGTTTTGCCCTGATAGAAAATAAAATTATTATTATTATTATTATTATTATTATAAATTAGTTATTTTTGCAGTAGTAAAATAAACTGCTCTTTCTGTTTATATATAATTTTCACCACTCATTTTTGCAAGTCGTATTTATCTTTTTTTCTACACGTTTAAACTGTAGTTTAAACTACAACTGCACGAAAACACAAAGAAGTGAAAAAGTAACTAAATTTCTATTAAAATTGTTACAGACAAGTTGCCAACTTTTCAAAAATAACTCTACCCTAACACAGTTTTAATATTTCTGATAGCAATCTGCCAGTTAGCTATCTGGAGAATAAAACAGCATGGATCAACCCAAAAGTCTTATTCTCTAGTTAAGACGGTAGAATAAATTTATCTAAACGATAGTAAACTGCTACTTTATCTGAACTTGGAATAACCGGGCCTTAATAGCAAAAATTAACTTATAGCTTTCAACATTCAGCAGAAAAAAGTTACATAAATTATTTGTAAGTTAATTTGCCAGTAGGTGTACATATTTACATATTAAGTAGAAAACGCGTTGATTATATTATTTTAATTAAAGAAAAGATTTTTCTGCACTTTCAAGAGAATAACTAGTAGTATTTTTTTTTATATCCCGATGTCACCGCTTTTTATATCAAGTTATGAATAAATTTGCTTTTCCGGGTATTGCATTTCTATTTAATTACTGTAAACCATTTCATCTACAAAGATGTAAGGAAGAGGAATACGTAAAAATTGTAAATTTTGGAATTCTAGTATTAGAGATATCGTGGCCGAAATTTTAGTCATACACACACACGTACACATACACACATACAGACATCATCGTAAAAATAGTAAAATCGCATTGTATAGACCCTAAAAGGTGCTTATTCATTGAAAACTCACTACCGAATTTATAGACAAAAAGACAATACCTTCCTTACCTAGAGGTGACGGAAGGTAAAAAATATTATTTATAAAACAAATAAGAATATTCATACAATAAAAACATTACGTTTTTCACATAAAACTACTAATACAATACAACATTTCTAAAGTTTTACAATTTTTAATGACAAAAATTAACTAATAGCTTTCAACTTTCATCAGAAAAATATACATATTTTAAATAAATAATCTCAATAATCATAATTATCTATAAATGCATTTTCCAGTTGGTCTGTACATATTTACATATTAAGTAAAAAACGAGTTGAATATATTATTGTGACGTGCGCCCCGGAGAGTAAAGTATACGTACGCCGCTGAAAGAATGTACTAGAGCGATGACGTAATCCCGGAATTTCCCAGATGTTGAAATACCCGCGACGCGCCGGCTAGAGGTTAATTACGCCATGACCTCATTCTTTTGTATACAGGTCATTGTCGCTTCGAAGGCTTCTAGAATGATATGAGCTGTATAAATACCGGCCGAAAGAAAGCGGAGAGATAGTCTGATATATAAAATCAACGAGCAATGAACCTGGTGATATAAATATACAGTTTACCAGATGTTAACATAAAAATATATGTAGTTATATAAATAAGTGTAGTGATATAAATATTGTTAGATAAATAATCGTAGTGTTTAAGCATTTAATAATATTCTTAGTGTTTATAATTATTTAATCATAGTTTTTGTTGTTTTTATTATCTTTTAATATTTAATCCTTAATTATTTACCGTTTAATAAACATATTCTTTTAGTTAATAATATTGTCTGTGTTTTACACTTCACCCATATAAATAAAAACGTTACAATTGGTGTCAGGTGGGGGTTGTTAATAAACTGTGAAGTGTAAATAAAAATAAATAAAATGACGAAACTATTAAAAATTAAGTGAATTGAAAGTACGTGATCTCAAGACGGAACTGGAAGAGCGAGATTTGGAAGCAACAGGAAAGAAGATAGAGCTTCAAGAAAGACTGCGGCAAGCATTAATCGATTCTGGTGAAAATCCTGAAGATTATATATTTCAAATTCCGGACATTCGTAAACTTGTACACGAACATTGTAAAAGATTAGAACAAATATGGGAAGAAAGTTCTAGACGTTTGGATCGGATATTGTAGGAAAGTTCTGGAAAAGTTGAGGAAAATTCCAGAGCTCTGCAAGAAGAATTAAAGGAAAATTCTAGAATATTGGAAAGGGGAAAGTTCTAGAAAAGCAGAGGGAAGTTCCGGAGCAGTGGAAGAAGAAGTAAAGGAACATTCTAGAACATTGGAAAGGGAATTGCATGAAAGTTCTAGAAAAGCGGAGGAAAATTCTGGAGCACTGGAAGAAGAATTAATGGAACATTCTAGAACATTGGAACAAGAATGGGATGAGAGTTCTAGAAAATCTGAATAATATTCTGGAATTCTGGAGAAGAAATTGGAACAGGAATTGAAGGACCATTCAGGAAGAGTAGAGGAGAGTTCTGAATCATGGAGTAAATGTTGGAGCGGAAATTAGAGGAGAATTCTAGAATTACGGAGCAAATATTGGAACGGAAATTGGAGAATTCTGGATTTCTGGAGCACATATTGGAAAAAGCATTGGAGAAGACTTCTAGAAAAACTGATGGAGGCCTTATGGAGTTTGGGGCCGACGAGGCTTGTTTGGGTCGTCTCGCACATCCAACGGCTCCTGACAGCGATTTGGAGTACCTGGCCACTCAAGCACTCATCTCTGGAGTTCGAGATAGGAATACTCAGCAAGCACTGCAATTAGGCTGCCCAAAAACTATGGTTAATACACTCTCATATGTATCAGATCGTGAAGCTGCCAAACAAGTTGCACGTAAACAATCGCGAGTGCGAAATAATTATGCTGAAGGAAATTAAAACACCAAAGCCATAGATGAAATAGTGCGACGAATTATAAACGAAGTGTTTGCTAGAAGAAAGAAACTCCGCTGTTACAAAAGAAGACGGAAGCGAAAAAGAAAGAAAGCATGTCTAGTAAGAAATTAAAAAGAAAGGTAGGCAGAAATTCTAGAGGTAAAGGACGAATCCATTGATGTCAAGGATGGATATGAAGAAATAAGACGGAAGCGAAAAGAGAAAGAGAACGCGAGAGAGAAAGAGAGCGTGTTCAGCAAGGAATGAAAGAAGAAATCTAAGAAGAAATTCCAGATGTAGAGGAAAGCCAACCGGAAATGAATAGTTCTCCGACGAGCAGCTGCGATTGCAATCTAAGGAGTTTGAAACGGGGCCTGAAGACAGCGGGGAAGACGTGCCCTTGGCGATTCGTATGGACAGCTCGAGTGGGAAACGAAAACTCGAGTTAGATAACGATGACATAACTCTCACCACAAGGAAGAAGAAAGTCAAGACAGAGAAAGAAACTTGAAAGAAAGGGAAGTAATGTCGACGCATTGTTCAGAAGGCCATGCTAAAGGAGGCAAATATGGTAGTCGACTAGTAGAAAAACATTCCACCATTGCCAGAATAATAGTAGTCAACGATAGTAGGCAGCCCGATGGACTACGCAAGGACCTGGAATGGAAAACGAAGAGAGCAAATCAATATGGGAAGATGTTGCACTACAGTCACAGATTGTAAAATCGTACTGGGCGCAATGTGATTCCATGGTGATTGATGGCCTGTTAAAGCGTGTGGTTGAGAATGCCATGGAACTGAGAAGAGAACTCAGTTGGTTATTTTTAAGAGTAGAGTACCAGACGTGTTAAAAGAGATCCATGACGGATCTGGAGGAGGTCATTTTGGAGTCGACAAAACTTTAGAAAGATTGCGCCAGCGATTTTACTGTTAACTGCAAGGAAGACGTTAAAGACTGGTGCAAGAAATGTGTGGTTTGCGCTGGAAGCAACGGTCCGCATGAACGGCGAAGAGCTCCAATGCGTCAATACAACGTCGGCAGTCCATTTGAGCGCATTGCGATTACCGTGGCCGGACCATTTCCAGAAAGAGAAGACGGAAATAAATGCATCATGGTTGTCATGGACTACTTCACCAAGTGGGTTGAAGCCTATCTATTACCCAACCAGGAAGCCAGCACTGTCGCTGAAACCTTAATCAAAGAGTGTATATGCCGGTTTGGTGTACAACGTGGACTTCCAAATGTACCAAGGGTTAATACATGTAGATTTCGTCATCAAGAACTGTTCCGGGACGAAACAGTCTTAAGGAGGGGGCAGTGTGACGTGCGCCCCGGAGAGTAAAGTATACGTACGCCGCTGAAAGAATGTACTAGAGCGATGACGTAATCCCGGAATTTCCCAGATGTTGAAATACCCGCGACGCGCCGGCTAGAGGTTAATTACGCCGTGACCTCATTCTTTTGTATACAGGTCATTGTCGCTTCGAAGGCTTCTAGAATGATATGAGCTGTATAAATACCGGCCGAAAGAAAGCGGAGAGATAGTCTGATATATATAAGCAACGAGCAATGAACTTGGTGATATAAATATACAGTTTACCAGATGTTAACATAAATAAATGTAGTTATATAAATAAGTGTAGTGATATAAATATTATTAGATAAATAATCGTAGTGTTTAAGCATTTAATAATATTCTTAGTGTTTATAATTATTTAATCATAGTGTTAGTTGTGTTTATTATCTTTTAATATTTAATCCTTAATTATTTACCGTTTAATAAACATATTCTTTTAGTTAATAATATTGTCTGTGTTTTACACTTCACCCATATAAATGAAAACGTTACATTATTTTAATTAAAGAAAAGAATTTTCCACACTTTCCAGAGAGTAAGTAGTAGTATTTTTTTTAATTCTCGATGTCACCACTTTTATATCAAGTTTGGAATAAATTTGCTTTTCCGGAAATTGCATTTCTATATAATTGCTGTGAACCATTCCATCTACAAATATAATTGATAATTAATCTAGAGAGTAGGTATGCCTGATTTAAATTTGCCCGTATATTTCCAATTAATTTTAATTCGCACAATAAGAGTGTAACACGATTGCATCTTGTTTCATACGTTTTAAAATCATGGCCGCGTGCTCGAATGTCTGGTCGAGAATATAGGGACCCGGGCTCGAACCCGACCGATTCAAAATTATTTAGAATTTTAATTGACCCAGAAGTGACCCTTGCGGTGCACTCTCCACGCCAGAAATGAGTGCCCATGAGGTGACTCCTGACTTGGAATGACAATTTAAATAAATTGACATTTATGTCACTAATTACGACAAGTCATTTATGTATTTATTGTATTGTTTTAAAATAAATAATCTCAATTATTGCGTATTAAAAAGTTTTAATAATACTCCCATATTTTGCGTTCTATAATTTTGTATTTATTTTCTTCATATTCAAATACATAATACAACAGCTTATGGGGCCTAGAGCTTAAACTGTCTGAGTAATTAAATAGTTATTAAAATACCGAAAACAATGAATGAAGATAAGCCCTATAATATGTTCGTGGGATCTAATTACGGAAATTGGAAGTAGTATTACATCAGCATGAGTTGTTGAAATTTACGAGTTTTTGTTAGGACATGTTTAAGAAACTAAAATTAGATAAAAATTATACTGACTAACAGGGAAACTGTATGACTGAAGACAAGGGAAGTTCTGGAAAAAAATCGCAAGGAGAACTAAAGCTTTTATTGTTAGCAGAATTACAGACGATTGTTTAGAGTACGCAAAGGATTCACAGTCCAAAGAGGTAATAGAAAAACTTGAGTATGTATTTAATAAAAGTCTATTGCTAGTCAATTATCTTTTATGAAAAAGTTACTGCAGCTTAAGTTTAAATAGGAAGACTATGAAAAATTTTCTATTAGAATTTAACAAAACTGTGAGAGAATGAAAATCATTGAAAGCAAATATTGAAGAAGGAACGTTAGTAAGTCAGTTATCGTTACCTCTTCCAAAATGAAAGCATTACAAATGGAAAGTCTTCAGCTATTGACAGCAATTATAATGGAAACTTATCTATTTACTGTTGGAAAAATCTGTTGTGGCCAGCACAATACCTCTCGCCAGTTTCATTTTATGTTGCATAGGGCGCGAGCAGTTATGTGACTTTGTTGGCCTTGGCACGCAGATGTGGGGGCCCGTGTCAGAATGAGAGCTAGTAATATACATAGGTGTCAAATATCATAAGTTTTCATTCGAAACATTATGATTTTCCAAATCCATGTGGATTATTTTCCTCGACAAGTATATTCCATACTAATGGACGACAAATATACATCGGAATATTTTGAAATTTTGAATGAAAAATTATGACATATGACAATTGTGACATCTATGTAAATAACTACTAGCCGTCATTCTGACACGGATCCTCATATCTGCTTGCCAAGGCCAACAAAGTCACATAACTGCTCGCGCCCTATAAGTACACACAAATAATTGAAATTGTTTCTCTTCTTTCGTTCTATGAGAAATTTTATCCTACTATTCTAATATGTTCAAAATTCTTCAAATTCATTGACGGTATTAGCGATATTTCTTAAGGATATATGTAGTATTAACATACCTGTAATTTAAATACATAATTAATTAATAATACAATAATATATATTAAATGTACTCATACCTCCCAGAAAAATTTGACACTGACATTTTACATTTATTTGTCAATTACAAAAATTTAAATATCGCAACTGTTTTTCGGGCAACGAGATTTATTACAACAGATTATTCTATATTATTATATACTATACCTTCAAACCTATACGAGATATAATAAAAAAATTAAATGTGTCAGATTGAGAATTTAATTATCTTTAATATTTATGGTAACACATTTTCAAAAAATAATATTTAGAAATTTTTTTTTTAGAAACTACCACTTCCGGTTGTCCAATTGTTATCAGAACCTATTCAATTCTTCCCATTACTGTTAGATTGAGGAATCCGTAGTCAAACAGGTCTTTAGTCTTATAGAATTTGAGAAATCATGTCTCCAACAACCTCACACACACACATCCACACACACACACACACACACACACACACACACAGACATCATTGTAAAAATGTTAAAATTGGATTCTATGGACCTTAAATCGTGCTTATTCAATAAAATCTGGGTATGCAATTTTTAGCATGAATCCAATACCTCTCTTAGCGAGAGGTAAAAAGTGTAAACAAATAAAATCCTACTCTATTTCCATTTAAATTTTATAGATGCGGAAAAATTTGACATCGTCGGTCTCAGAGAAGGGTTAAATATTACTATTGTAGAAAAAGAGTAAATCGACAGTCGTATTCCATTTTTAGCTGCTGAAGATTCAAAAATAAATTTGCTTTTATTGGAAATTCTAGTTCTACATTTGAATGGATTAGATAGCGGAGCATCCGATTTGATGGTCAAAAGTGAAAAATATTTTACAAACTAGAATGCCCGAAGAAAAGAGCTGTAGCTAAAATGGATTAACTTACTGCTGAAAAAACAGGTACAATTGAATTATTGACTCAGGTCAATAATAAATTTATATCAGTAACTGTAAAGAATGTTACTTGTTCCACATTTGAATAATAATTTATTATCAATAAAGAGACTAGAAGAAAAAGGCTTAACAATAGTACTTAAGAATCGGAGAGATAAAATATATAAAAAGTAATGGAATTGTAGCTATAGGAGTTGAGAAAGGACGTTTATATATTTTAAATTTTTCTTTAAACTTTGAACAAACAAATAATTGCAGCACGAAAGATAATATTAATTTATAGTAAAGACGTTTGAATCATTATTAAATTTAAATCAATCACATCATGTGCTTGGAACTCTAATTTTATCTAAAAGTATTACAGATTTATGTAGTTCTTGTAAAAAAGGGAAACAAAGTTGCTTGCCGTGTAGAACATCTGGAGCAATTAGATCATGGCGAATTCTCGAACTAATACGTAATGATATTTGTTATCCTGTATCCACTGCTACATGGGATGGTGAGGAATATGGATGAGTACTTTAACTTTAGCATGTTTACATGATATATTTATTAATGCATAAGAATTAATTGCTTACTTGTTTGAAAGAATATGTAGCTTCACTAACTGCTCAATTTAGATTAAAAATTTCCAGATTTATGTGATAATGGTGATGAGTATACATCTAAAAAAAAATGTAGGATTTTGTAAAAGTTCAGGAATATGAATAGAATATACAAACTCCTATATTTCACAACAAAATTCTATCGCAGAAAGAATAAACATAGCGATATTAGAAAAGGCAAAAGCTATGATATATGATTTAGAACTTAGTAAAGGGGTGGTAGTAAGGGGGATGGTGAGGAATATGGATGAGTACTTTAACTTTAGCATGTTTACATGATATATTTATTAATGCATAAGAATTAATTGCTTACTTGTTTGAAAGAATATGTAGCTTCACTAACTGCTCAATTTAGATTAAAAATTTCCAGATTTATGTGATAATGGTGATGAGTATACATCTAAAAAAAAATGTAGGATTTTGTAAAAGTTCAGGAATATGAATAGAATATACAAACTCCTATATTTCACAACAAAATTCTATCGCAGAAAGAATAAACACAGCGATATTAGAAAAGGCAAAAGCTATGATATATGATTTAGAACTTAGTAAAGGATTCTGGGGAATCAAATTTGCAATTATAACCAAAACATGTCAGTTGCAATTGTTGTGTAAAAATTGGTTTAAATGGCTTCTCAGAAGAATTTGGAGGGTATTACAGTGACAACGCACATCTTTTGTTTAGTTATTTATTATTATAAACTGAGCATGTCAGATTTCACAATGAATGTACCATCGTAAACGAAGTCTAAAGCCTGGCTTCAAATTTATTGCCAGAAAAGTCTATAGCAAGGTCCGAAAGAGAATACGCCGATTTCAAAAAGTGACAAGAAAAAAATCGCGTAATCAATGTAACTGAGGACATACTACTAGCTTACATTGACCAACTGTCTTAGAAATTTAGCCCTAAATCCTTGTGGTCGATGTTAAAAAGCTGCGTGGAGTTTAGAGAAAATATTGAAGTTTGTACGTTTGATTTTCAATTATAGAGCTTACCGAAAGTTAAAACATATTTTTTTATTAATCAGATTCTATTTGATTGATATATGCAAATCATTTTATGATATAAAGATCAAATTTGTTTTAAAAATACAACCAAATTTAGTACAAGATAATATACAATAAACCCAAATTCGGCAGTAGACAAATTTCCGATGCCGAAAGTTAGCTTCGCTCAAAGACGAAACAAAATTTTGTAAATTAGATATGTCTCAAGTATATTTGCAACTTCCGTTAGATGAAAATTCAAAGAAATTAACAATCATTTCAACTTATATGGGACTTTTTGTAATGAGCCATATGGAATTTCGTCTTATACGGGAATTTTTCAGGGGTCATTCATAATTTATCAATTAATTTAGAAGGTACTGTATCTTTCTTTGATGTCATTTTGATAACAGGTAAAGATAATGACGAATTAGCATAGAGATTATACGCAGTTTTAGACATTAAAATTTGTCGGGTTAAAACCGAAAATGTATTTTTTTTATTAACAAAGCTCATTTTTTAGGTTATGAATTAACCAAATATGTTCCGGAAGATAATGTACCGATTCCGACTAAATGTAACGGAAATAAAGGCATATTTATTATATTAAATTTGTATCACATGGCTACTATAGCTAATGATACAGATTATTATATAAAAATGTTAAGTTTGAATGGAAAAGTGCTCAATAAACAGCATTTGATAAAATTAAAGAAATAATTCTTTCAAATAAAATATTAACGCATTACAATCCGGAATATCCATTAATTTTGACTTGTGATGCTAGACCCGTCAGGATTTCTAGTATTTTATCACATATTTTTTCAAATGGAAAAGAACATACATTAGGATTTGACGGTTGCGGAAAAAAATATTCCCAAATTGACAGATAAGCTCTTGCAATTATTTTTACCGTTAAATATTTTTTCATGAATATGTGTATAGCATTAAATTCACTTTCAGAACTGATAACACAGCGTTAAGTCATGTTTTCAATGAAAAAAGGGACTTCCAGTTATGTCAGCGCACGCCTGCAAACATATGCGGTTTCTTAGCTGCTTATGATTTTAAATTAGGACATATTAAAGGGTCAAAAATTGAAAAGGTATACGCTCTTTCTAGGTTACCATTTAAATTAAACGATTCTATACATCACGAGACTAGTGATAATTTCCATATAAATGCGGTTTTTGAAGATGCTATTTATTCATCATAAATTGATTTGACAAAACATGCGATAAAATCTGAAATGAATTATTTTTAAGAGTTTATTTGGATAACTGACTAAGTAACGAATCAGAGGTAATAGAAGAACTAAAAAATTATTTTAAAAAAAGTTTATAAATAAAAATATTGAAAATGGATGTCTTATGAGGACCCATAGAATAATTATTCCGGAGAAATTAAATTTATTTTTAGAAGAATTACACAGCACGCATTTAGGTGTAGTTAAAATGAAAAATTTAGCTCGATCATATAATTATTGAGTCGAAAATTGATTCCGATATTAAGAAAATAGCTTAAAATTGTCAGAATTGCTTAGCTAATCGCAACGAGGCACCTAAATCAATTTTAAATTTATGCCAATAGCCAAATAGTCCAGGTCAGGTCCAGGTTAATTTGGATTTCACTGGTCTAGTAAAGCAAAAAAAAATGTTCATAGTTATTTGTGATGCGTATTCTAGTTGGTTATATGCGAGCGAAATGAAAAATATTACTTATTCAGAAACAAATAAAATTTTAAGGCATTATTTTGCTACTTGGGGAAGTTCCAATTTTATTATTAACAGAAGAATTCGAAAGATTTTTAGAGAAAAATGGAGTAATACATATTAAAATACTACCATATACCTCAGTAACTAATGATGCAGCTGAAAACAGTTAAGATTTTAAAGAATTTTTCTTTTAAAAAAATATCGAACTCTAGTATTTCGACTAATAAACTTATGTTGCAATATAATAGCACACCACATTTTACAACCGGCGTTTCACCGGCAGAGTTACAAATTTGTCGAAATTTTTTTACGGCATTAGATCGTTTAACTCCAAAGTTTCGCACGATTCAAAAGTATCATAAGAAATTATAATAGTCTATTTAAAATCACAAAAATAAACGCGATGAAAAAAATGTACTAGTTCGAAGCTATGGTCAGAGAAATAAATGTTTCCGTATCCATTGAAAAAAGATTATTTCCAGTAACATATTCAGTTCGGGTAGGAAACGGGGGGCGAAGCTTTGGTACGTGTTTCACAGCTGGCACGAAGAAACAAGTTATTGCCACGCGGGAAAAATAGTTTATTTTTAATAATAATAATAAAAAAAATAATAATAACATTTATTGTTTTTAAGCAATGCTTCTTACAATGGAGTGGTACAAAAATCATAAAAAAATGTTTGTAGTTTATAGATTATACATAAATATAAATTTTAATTAATGTATACATATAAAAGCAGATATCACATATACCATTTTTGAAAGATTAATAATAAGGAAGTTCTATTTTATAATAGTTTAAATTTTAACCCAACTTTAATTGTAAAAGTTAAGAAGATAAGCTTAACACAATTAAATTAATGTGTCAAAATATTTAATATAAATAACTTAACTCTGGATGGATTTACCTATTCATTTAAATAAAAGCTTCGGATTTTCAATTCTGATATTGTACAGGATGGTGGCGATTTGGGATGAACATAGAGATTTAACATGGGATTTTTGCTTTACTCAAATTCCTACTTCCCTGTTCATTACACGATAAAACTGTAGAGTGCAAATTTGTACAGAATTAAAAGTTGTATACAAAACTGTTCCCAGATTTATATCTTTAGTTTCTTCTTAATTTTAAAGAGGAATTTCAAAGGTTCATTTAATTAATAGCAATAGCCATGATTTATGACATTGTAGGAAACAATATTATTTTATTCCTATTCTGTCAAATTGTTTTTGTTTGTAAAAGATAAATTAAACAATAAATGTTTATTTGCAAAAGCAAGAATTATTGTGGTAGAAATAAAAAAATATGGAATTTATTTTCCATATCAGATTGACGTTAATAATTTCTGAATACCAGAAAAAATAAAAATGTCATGGCTATTGATACGATAGAACAGAAAATTTATTTTTAAAATTGTGAAGAAACTAGGAACGTAATAAAAAATGTTTTACATGAAACTTTTAATTCTGTACAACTTTGCATTCTACAGTTTTTGGCGTAAAATGAATAGATCAGGAAATTGCATAAAACAAAAATCCCATGTTAAATCCCTATGTTTACCCCTAACTGCCACCTGCCACCACCTTGTATACTAGAAGACATGGTCAATTTTATTTTTTGTGAAATTAGGATTCTATGGACCTTAAATCGTGCTTATTCATTAAAATCTGGATATACGATCTTTAGCATGAATCCAATACCTCTCTTAGCGAGAGGTAAAAATTCAGAGTGAAAATTTTATTACAAGCGTAGGTTGCCAAAAATTGACTAATTCTGTGTCTAATACAGAGGCATTAACTGACGTTACTAAAAAATATTACTAATGTACCTGGAGATTAGACGTAGTAATAGAATTAGGAGACCTTTCGTACTGTAAGTCTATTTTAATATACGAGTACATTACATATTCAACTTTATAATGCCGAATGTTGCTTACTTTTAAAATCAAATTCCAAAAATTATTTGGTGTATGGTGATTTTGATCTTGAAATGGATCATGGCCTGTATTTAGACTCATATTAATTAACTCATTCAAAATTTAGTTCTTGACTTTTACCAGGTAATCCGAAGAAAAATATTTTGATATTTAATCTAATTAAGTCATTTTTAATATTGACTTAATCAATTAAATGATCTGAATCATAAACTTTAAAATTCAAATATTATTTTGTAGTACTTTATCAGATAAATTAAACTAATATCAATATTAAAATTTAGAAAAGAAATAAATTTTTGGAATTTGACCTAATAAAATGTCCATAAAACAAAACTATGATGTAGAGTATTTAGACAAAGGTTATACTGTATAATCGTCTATACATAAACCAGCAAAGATCTAGATTATTATAACTTAAAGCCATTTCAACTATATAATATAAATCATTATAGTATATTACTTTCTCAATAAAATTTCGGAAGCAGTTCAATATTATTACTTTCGGTTTTCAAGTAAATGATATCTTTTAATTTTCAAATAGAACACCCTCACCCTATATATTTATTAAAATTTAAAAGGTACATGTCATATGAGCAAAATATAAAATATCTTATCTTTGGTCTTCCTCTGTTTCTGCAACCTTCTATTACTAAGCTATTCATTCTTCTTCAAATATATTCATCTCTCCTCATGACATGTTCAAACCAATGTAATCGTCTCTCTTATTTCTTTCTAGAAACTACTTACACTAGAGTTATTTCCCTTATTCTTTCTTCTCTAATTTTATGCCATTTAAAATTCGAATTATTTGGCGTTGATTGGGACCGAATCGGATTCCCCCGATTCGCGACCAGACATCAGGCACGCGGCAACGAGACCCCCATAGGTAAATGGCGGGAGGTATTGTGTTGGTCACATCAGATTTTTGTTTCTAGAATTTCGGTTTTAAAATAGAAAATACTGACAGTTGTATTCTGTCGCTTAGTCGCTGCGACAAATAAATCGTTATTCGCCAGAAAATTACATGGGTTGTGCACTTGCGACTTTTAATCGCAGAAACATACATAGAACAGACATGAATTTCATAGAAACCGTTTGTTTGATTGCTTTGATTCGTAGAATTTTTAGAAAGCAAAATAAAAAGCAGTATTGGGTATATCTAGTATTAGTTAAAGATTACTAAGAGGTCAATTCTATAACATGATCTGAGTCATTTTTCTGGACTCTGTACACGTTAAGATTAAGCCTGCTACGTCAAGAGTCATGACTGAGTTCTGCAGACCACGCCTCCAACAAATTGTCCAGTGACGCACAAAATATTAGTCCGAGCGCCAAACGCTTCTATCTTGAAAAAAAAAATCAGACCAGGAAAGTTAAAAGATACTTTTGGAAAATATCTTATTCGATTTAGGTTTTGTGTACTATCTATTCATGAAAAATTTGCATAAATCCGAGATGGAATAAGCTCAAAACTAACATTTTTCGCAATTTTTGGCTAATTAAAATTTTACATTCTTATAAAACTAAAAGTTTTATTGAAAATTGCAAACTAATTATAATAACTGTATAAATAAATAAAATATTATTCGTGGTAAAATTCATGTAGTTAGAAAAACAACTCTATTACTATTTCTCGTCTAGGAATTTTATACCACATACATCGGACGTCCCGATTTTCCGGGATTCGTCCCTGTTTTGAGTTGTATGTCCCGGTGTCCCCATGAACATCTTCGGGACACGTAATTGTCGCGGTTTTCATACCCGACTCCAAATTTATTACTTATATCATCTATCGACATTTGTAATATTTATTTTATTACTAAATTTTTAATTGTTTTATATATTCTAATTTTATGCGGTACATTAATTTTATTTCTTGAATTATGAATGAAGTAAGTACGTTCTTTCATACGGTAAGAATACGGGCCATCGTTTTCTTATCCCTGTTTCAAATTGTGTAATTGTGCAGCATATTTGTGATTTTCCGAATCAAAACAGTGTGACTGTATATATTATGTATACGTTTTAGACAGTTTATCCAAGTAAGTCAAGAATCCGTTAAATATATTCGCTTTTCTAAAATGTTTTGTGATCTGGCAATTTACTTTTGTACATGAAAGGGAAAAACATGCATCTTTACATTCCTTTTAAAATATGTAACTTTCAATTATAAGGCATATTTGACCTTGATTGAAAAAAAATCGCCTGCGGCGTTTTTTTTCTAGATACCTTGCTTCATCAAAGTTTTAGTGCATGAGCTGCCACTAGTATTACAATCCTTTGAAAAATGTTCCGGTTTTGCGATTTATAAAACTGGTCACCCTAGAAAAGTCCAAAATTATTTTTAGTGAAAAAAATCAATTCAATACATTGTTTATGTCATGTGTTAACAATTTATTATACGAAAAAACGCAGCGTCGGTCGCTCGGCGCGTGAGGCACTATAAAATTCCTAATAGGACGAGTACTTTTATAATCTACAATTAAATTACAATAATCGTAGGTAAAGGTATTTGCTACTTCTTTGAAGAAGAATACTATAAATAATGATTCGGTGGTAATTTGAGATGTGATGACACATGTTTCAACTTGCATCTTGTTTGTTAATACTTAGTGATTTCAGTCAGTCATTTTTACGATCTACCGTCGCTATAAATATAATATTTACTTGATAAAAAAGTGACACGTTTAATCCTAATAAAACAGTTTACTATTTTGTACGTTTTTCTTTATTAAAATAATTTTTGCTGATATAAATCTTAAAAATAAAATAAATAAATATTTCATCACGGCATGTTACCCATTGCTGGGTGTGCCAATCTGCTTTGTATACAGATATCGGTAATCTTTATTTTTAATTAAAATATAGATTTTTAATTGACACCATTAAATATATTCCTATAATATTTTTAAATTTACGATTAAAAATAAACTTTATTATGCAACATAATTAGCCCCACCAATTAAAAAAAAAAAATTGACGAGCTTATGGATTCGGACTCTAGCCAACCGTGAACGTCAACATCACTTTCTCTCCCTTTACCTCGCACACGCTCGCACCGGACGATTGATTCGCAGATAGCAGAATTTAACGTGTACGGGATCTACCTCTGATATTGTTATTTGCTTCTGATTCTAACTTACTAGACTCTAATCTGCAGTTGAAAAATTCACCTGAAACATTTCAAAAGCAAAATTTATTTATTAACACACAGTGAGATATGCAACAGCAAATGAACTTAGACTACGACGAAATAGTTGCATGTGCGCGCAATATCATGGCTGTTCGTGGTGACTCATTTCAAGTTGCGGCAATCGCGTCGCTTTATGGAACGTGTTGCATCTTTTTAATTACTGCGATTTTTTATTCACATAAGCGCGCACTTATATTTTAAGACTTGTACTTTGCGACTGAACTATCGCGCGATATAATTATCACATGTGCGTGCCTGGCCTTAAAAATTAAAGAAAATTAATTAATATTATGCTAATTTATGTCTACCTACTTCAATACGTTTCTTCAGAAAAAGTGAATATATTTACTAATATTTAATTATTACGCTTGTTATTTAACGTCAAATAATATTAAATATACATATATTATATATTTTTTTAAATTGTTACACTTGATGTTTTACTGCAAAATTACAATAATATATAAAATAAAAACAAATTAATTTTCTGAATTTCATTATATTATACCAGCTATAAAACATAATGTCAAATAATATTATTAGAGTATATTTTTATAAAAAAAATCTATTACAAAACCTCCTGCATTCAATAGCAATGTAATAATAAATTTCAAATACAAAACCTCCTGCATTCAATAACAATGTAATAATTCAATCATTCCCCATTGTATTTTTCAATAATATATTACAGTATTGTTTTATACGATTGGATAACAAATTTCATGTACTTTTAAATTTGAATAAACATATCGGGTGTAACAAGAAAAGCGAGGTGTATGCGTCTAACATAGGAAAACAGTTTTTCCTTGCACAAAAGTGGCCTATTAATTATAGACAATATATTCTTCAAATAAATGTTTTAGAGAACAGGATATTCTCTCATACATAATTTTTGTTGTACTATAAAAACATTTTGACATTCTCAAACTATATTGGTGGCGCTTGACAACATAATTTTATTGCCTTTTTCACATGATAATGCATTAATAATAATTAATTGTCCAAAAATAATAGGGAATATTTTTTTTTTTTAAAAAACCTGATAGCAAATTTAATGTAATAATTGTTATCCTCTGTAGAACACTGTATGTTAAAATCAGATAAAATTGGTTATACTAAAACAGCAACAGGTATTCACGAACATGTGTATAAAGTTTTTCAGTTTGAATGGGAAGTAAATATTAAAAATATTTTAATTTCCCATGTTAAACGACTATGTATCGGATTTCGAACGCCACCCGTATGTCGATTTAGATACACAGATACGGATTTGTACGTAGTATTTAACAAATATTAATATCACACGCATTAATAAGTTCACATGTAGTTCATTATTTTGTCACAAGATGGTATAGCAAAACATTTTAAAACAGTTCTACACGAACAATCCCGAACGATTCGTAGTAGACCCGAGCATGTGCGTACTTAAGAAGCGACCTCTTATCACATTCGAACATGGAGTTATCAGCTGTGCAAATTTAAGTTTCGATTTTAACCAGTGGCTCTAAAAATCTACTATTTTTTCAATGGTAAATGTTATATAATAATAGTTATTTAACCAATCATCATGTCATAAGATTGTGGCAAATGTCGTCTTAAAAAACGCGATCCCCTAGTGGGCTGTGATGGCGTTTGTCAGAAGTATCAACGTAAGTGAAGACGCATTCAATCTCTTAGAAAAATCTAGATTCCTTTTTTTCTGGTGTCCATCATGTAAACTAAATTGTGATGTCGTTAATAAATCTGAAGTTCTCAATATTAAGTCTATTATAACCGAACTTTAAACTAAAATTTAAAATATCTCTATGAATTCAATTCGGTTAACAATTGATTTGCCAATTTAAAAATTGATTTAACGTCATACATTGCTGATTCTATAATTTGTGTAAAAAATGGACATATAAATTCTGTTGAGACTCAATTAACTGCCATCCTAAAATATTTTCCTGTATCAACATCTACTGTAAAAGTGTTGACCCTATTACTTCTGAAATTTCCATTACCAATGTAAAAACAGTGAACAATGGTGCCATAATAATTAGGTACAACAACGATGATCCAGACAAACTGAAAAATCTTATTAATAACAAACTCTCTGATAAATACGATGTTAAGCAACTTCCCGTTCTACACCCACGCATTCGAATAGTAGGTATCACAGACAATTTAAATAAAGAACAATTCTTAAATTATTTACAAAGACAAAACAAAACATGTTTCGCAGTGAATCCTCAGTGTGAATTATTAGACTTTTTACCTTTAAAAAAAAAATTATCAAGCTTTAGTTTAAGTCGACATTGAAACGTACAATAAAATTATGCAGTCTGAAAATTATTCATTGGCTACGATTATTGTGCGGTGTATGATGCTATTGAGTTGAGACATTGTTTCAATTGTTGCGGGTTCAATCATCATTCAAAACAATGTAAAAAGCAAGTGTCTTGTCCAAATTGTGCTGGTGACCACTCAATTATAGATTGTAAATCTTCTGAGCCCAAATGTATAAACTATATTAGATGCAACGTCTCAAATAAAACTAATTATAACTACTCATAATGTCTGGGACAATAAGTGCCTTTCACTTTCAAGAAATTTAAAACGAGTATTCTTGGTAAATAGCAACTACCATCCAATAATCGTGGCCAATCATTCAATATGCAACTCAACTGCTATTATCAAAATGTACAAAGTTTAAATAATAAGATAAATGATCTATTTACAGCTACTCACTGTGAATATTACGATCTTATTGCTCTATTTGAATCTTGGCTAAATGAAACTGTTAATGATTGTGAAATATGTAGCGATATGTATGACGTTCATCGCTGCGATCGTAAATTTGATGCCTGTAAATTAACACGTGGTGGTGGGGTGCTTCTCTTAGTCACAGATACCAAAAAAGCTTATTCCGAGTATATCCGTAAATGTGAATCATCCATCAAGGATGACCCTAAAAATTTTTGGACTTTCATAAATAGTAAAAGAAATACATCAACTATTCCAAATCGTATGTATCGCGAGTTAAACACTCCTGGTGAGATCGCCAATGCTTTTGCGTCATTTTTGAATCTTCTTTCTCTGCCTCATCAAATGTAAATTTTCAACTTAATCTTAGTGAGTCATCCCCTCCTTGTATCTCTCTTAATTCCATCTCCCTGCTCGATATTGAATTATCTATTAAAAAACTTAAGTCGTTACTTTCAAGCGGTCCTGATTTCATCCCTAGTTTGCTCATCAAATACTGCTCCTATCACTTATCTACGGCATTACTTCATATATTTAATTTATCAATTAAAACCGGAACTTTTCCGGATGCCTGGAAACGTACAAAAATCACACCCATTTTCAAAAGCGATGACAAATCCGATGTCAAGAACTACAGGCCTATTGCTATCTTGTCGAACTTCAGCAAAGTTTTGAAATGATCATTTATTCCAAAATATATCCAAGTATTAAAAATACAATTTCAAATTTCATCACGGTTTCATGGAGAAAAGATCTACTGCTACAAATTTAACATTTTTTACTCATTTCATTTCTTCAGCTCTTGATAACAAAGGACAGGTAGACTGCGTATATATCGATATCTCTAAAGCCTTTGACAAGATAGATCATGGTATTTTAATAAACAAACTTAAATCTTTTTCCTTCTCTTCCTCACTCATTTCTTTGCTGTTTCTTATCTTCTCAACGTCAACTTTCTCTACAAATCCTTGGTTTTAATTCGAACACTTACACTTCTACCTCTGGAGTTCCTCAAGGCTCAAATTTAGACCCTATTTTATTCCTTCTATTTATTAATGACTTACCTGACATCTTAAATTGTCAGAAACTACTTTTTGCTGATGATCTTAAAATATTTTATTCCATCTCATCAATTAAAGATTGCACGTTACTCCAGTATGATCTTCAAAAATTATCAAAGTGGTGTATAAATAATAATCTCTTTTTAAATATAAGCAAAAATATAATATAATGAGTTTTACCAGGAAAGCTTCATCTGTCGTTTTTGAACACAAAATTCTAAATAGTGATATAAATCGTTGTTCTATTTACAACGATCTCGGAGTGACATTTGATTCTAAATTATCATTCCACATTCATCTACATGATATTTTTAATAGTTCTTTACGTATGCTCGGTTTCATAATTCGTAACACTCGTACTTTCACTGACATTTCGCCTATTTTTGCTCTATACTATTTATTCATTCGTTCCAAATTAGAATATTGCTCTACAATATGGAATCCTACCTACGAATGTTATCAGGGCCTCATCGAAAAAATACAGAAAAAAATCTCAAATATATAAACTTCAAAATAAATCATATTTATCCGGACTATTCATTATCTTACCTAGACTTGTTGAACATGTCGTTCAAAATTCCTAGTTTATTCGAAAGACGCGAATTTAATTCCGCCCTCTTCCTATCAAAACTTCCATTCAGAAATTGATGACCCTACTTCTCTTAGTTTTCTTAATTTTCATGCTCCCTGCAAAACTATTCGATTTTTCACAACCTTTTACTTGCCTATCTCCAGAACCAACATTCTTTCTTGTTCGTCTATTTACCGTATGTGCCATATATGTCACATAAGGCTTGCGAATGTTGATGTTTTTCATCTTAACCCCAAGCAATTTCGTTTTACTATTTTAAAAAAAATGTATTATAACGCATAGTGTTTGTTTTTTATACTGATGTTTTGTATTTTAAATGTATTGTTTCTTGACTTTTATCCTGCTCTTTTATTGGGATCGTTCCTGTTGGGCATTGTATGTTAAATAAATAAATAAAATACTACTACATTTTTCGATTATTTTTAAGGTTATATTTTCCTAAGAACGAAAATCATTGTAAAAGAAGGTAAGCATTATCAATAAATTGCAAACATACCAATAACATTGACACTTCTAAAATGTCAAACTTAAATTTCAAATATTTCACAAAATTTTTGTCCAAAATGAAATTCATACTTCTCGAATTTCGCAACAGTTAACGTAAACAGGATGAGCTATAAAGGTACCTTTCCCAAATTTACCTGAATTTGAGTTGCGAACAAGCCTGCAAAAATATTAAGTACCACTGATTCCAAATGTCATATTCGAATTTCGTATAACTATCATTCCCTAAATGTGTAAGTAAGATAAAGTGAAGCTATTAGACATACGTATCGAAGATAGAATATAAAAAACATAAGTAAGATAGAGATATAATTACTTGTTATTTAGAGGTTCACAAATCAATGACGTGAGCTCAGTGATAAAAATTGAACTATAGCCATGCTGTTGAAATAAAATCACAAACAAATGTAATTATATTTTATCTATCAGAAACGTATCTGTCAATTTGTCTGTATCTGTTGGAGTCATTATTATTGGAAATAGAAGAAAAATAACAAATTTTTAAAAAGTGTTATTTTGATGCAAATTACATTTTTTTAATTTCCGGTAGGTAAGAACGTCATTATATTTGTTTGTGATTTTAATTTAATACCATAGTTAACTATGGACAAGTGACATTTATAAAATTTTAAATTCAATTTGCTCGGTTACGGAACGTGCAAAATAAAATATGATCCCTGAATTAGATGCTCAATTTAATTCTCTAATGTCCGGTTTCACCAACATCAAATAAATCTTCGAATAGCTTATTCGTCGAATAAGTGAAAAATATCGCATCAAAATATGACAGAATATATTTAAGCATTTGTGTTATGGTTCCGATGTGATATTTTTCTCTTATTCGATGTATATGCTATTTATGCCCAGTTGCACCACTGACCCTTAAATTTTAAGCCAGGCTTAAATTAAAAAAAATACAAATCGAAATTTTGAAGGCAATATTTAATTACTCATTTGACGTTTCGTCTAGATACGATATTGTCAATTTAAGGAACATTTATAATTAAGTGTCAGCGGTGCAACCGGGCATTAGAGATTTATTTGATATTGGTGAAACCGACCATAAAACATTTATATAGAATTATTTTCAAAAATTAATAGGCCAGTTTTCCGCAAGAAAAACTGGTTTCCTATGTTAAACGCCCATGGTCTGTTTTGCGAATTACACTCGGTATAGTATGTTCCATTTAAAAATTATAAGTTGCCATCATTTACTTGAAAACCGCAAGTAATATAATTAAGTTGCTTCCGAAATTATTGTAATTTATGTAACATAGTTAAAATCGATAAAAGTAGTACTAAGCGAGATATTTGCTAGTTTATTTATAGACAGATTCTCTGTATGTTGAGATCACTGAGAAATAAGTTCCATATTTTTGATCTGCCAGAATAACTCTAATCTGAGATCACGGTTGCAACGTAATAATAACCGCGAATTATGGTCGTCCAAAGTCCAAACCTTGTGGAATCAGAAAGGTTACTTATGATCTTAACAATACGCGAGAGTGAATTGAATTCTGTTATCCTATCACAAGACGTATTTTATTCATTGATTATAGGCACCACTAGAAGAACATGGAAAAATAATTGATTGGTAGTTTTAATAGGGTCATACCATAACTTTTAATTTTGTCTAAAACTATATAAAATTAATCGTAAAACACAGACTCGTTGGTTTCAATAAGTATTAAATGCTGTTTCTGTCCGGCTTTAGTTACAGATTACTATAGAATAAATTTTCATGTTTTTTTTTTAAACACTTGTGACTATGTAGATGTGCTCAAAACTCTAAAAGTTGCGATATTTTAATCTATCAATTTTCTATTTACCTTTCAAATTTTAAATATTATTTCCCTTCTCACCCTCTATTTGTGGAGAGTTCGCTTACCGTATTGGGAGGAGGAACGATTTGCCTAAAACGATAAGGTCCACCGAGTTTTTCTATCTAATCCCTTTCAAAAATTTACCAACTTTAAAATTTCCCAATTGTTCGTTGTGCGTGGACGAGTTACTCAGCTTCAGTCTTAGTTTCGAAATCGAACAGATCATGTGTGAATTTGCCTTCTAATCTTATTCAAATGCGTCATCCTATTCTAAAAAATATCCGTATATAGCAACAGCAATTATTTTAGAACGAATCCAATTACTCCTGATAGTAATTGATTATTTCATTGAGTTTATTTTATCTTAGACACACTCAAGACATTCATAATCAAATCCGTTTGCAAGTAGTTAATTATAAATAACTAATTGCACCCCTTTAAAATGTTGGAACAAACATATTGGCTGTGTATTCCGAACACACTTCTATAAGAAAAGTGCTTTTATTGAACACACTTCTCATAAGAACGTAATATAAAAGCACGCTCCAGAAAAGTGCTTTTATTATAAAAGTACGCTTGTAATATATTCCAATGTTTTTACTCTTTCGTTTAAGTTCAACAAAATAGTAGGCCAGGCGAAATGACAAAAAGTATGAAACAAAATATATTGCCAAAAATGTAAAATAAGTATTGATTAGTAAGGTAAAAGCACCGGTAGTTGACAAAGCACTAGTAGTTGACGCTTTGTGTTTGAATTATATTAAATAAACAAATCTGACTATTTTTACTTCCTTGTACGTAAGTAAAGGAAGTAT
Source organism: Harpalus rufipes (assembly GCA_951394225.1). Taxonomy (NCBI): domain Eukaryota; kingdom Metazoa; phylum Arthropoda; class Insecta; order Coleoptera; family Carabidae; genus Harpalus; species Harpalus rufipes. The sequence continues at coordinate 59,488,173 of OX596274.1, forward strand.
TGTAATCGCGAAAAATTTCGGTTTTCAGATTTCAACGGAAATATCCATTTTGATCATCCCTGAATCCATTTTGACTAATTTCGTCGTGACGTCTGTACGCATAACTCAAAACGTTAAGCCGTAGAAAGTTGAAATTTTGTATTTAGGACTCTGTGCACCTCCTTTCTGGTTATTACACAATTTCCAGAAGTGGCACTTTACCTGAAGCCTATAATAGATTTTAATGAAAAACTGTTTTAAAATATAATCCAAAACTTTTCAAATTTGGTATACAAGACTGTTATGTCAATCGAAATAACATAATAAATTTTGGTTAAAATAGGCTAACCGGAAGTGGTACATTACTTGAAGTTGTTAACAGTTTTTCTTGAATAAAATGATTTTATTTTGATTTTAGAAATAAATGCTTCAAATAAAAGTTTTAGAGAATTAATTTCTGTGTCTAGCACATCAAGTATTATTAATTAGCCCTTTGTATAAGCGAGATATGTAAATTTAAAAATTATATACTTTTTTGTTTTTGTAATAAAGCTTGCTATGGATTAGGACAAAAACATAAAAAATGTTCATGTCAAATTACGTTAAATACTTGCAATTTTATGATTCGTACAATAACAAATACTATATTTTTATTGTGAAATTAGTCATATTCATTGTTGTAATCAAATATTTCTTTGTTGGAATCAAAACTCTCTTTAAAAAGAACCTTTATGGTCGCTATATGTCTTACTGTTTTGAAGTTAAAATTAATATTTTGTAATTTATTTATTAAAAAAATATGTATAGTTTAATAATCGTACAAGGAAGTCGTGTGGTGTCCACATCAGATTTTTAATACCTAATACTTTTGCCGTTAATATAGTAGTATGACCATCTGTGTTGAAAATGTGTAACATTGGTTAATGCTGAAATCATCACATTGAATAAATGTAGTAAAGTATTGAATAGTGGGAGTTTTTCGTATCCGACTTGCTGAATTTTATATATACTTAAAAGGAATGGCTATCCCTGCCTACTATAAATGAAGCGAAAATTCAAATAAATTGTTACCGTACTAGAACTATTAACATTTTAAAAAATTCAAAATAGACGAACATACTTCTGATATGAACCTCCATTTAAAAAAAAAACATCATTAAAATCTAATAATACTTGACTTTGATTTTATGAGGAAACGGCATTTCTCTTACAGGGTCAATTAGCGGCGCTTTTACTTTATATGAATTTTTGTAGCTATTAACCGTGGATCAGTCGACACTAAAATAGTCCTTCAAAACTTTGGATAAGTTACAATCATTGTGATTTAACATGGCATTTTGTGTAAACAATAATGTAATATTTGTGTAAATGATGAACATGTACATGTCAGATTGTGCGACTTTTCGATCACATTGTACAATTATTTTATTATGTAATTCCATGTTCAAACGATAACAAATAAACATTTTGTATATTGTGAATGTACACTATCAATCATAGTAAATAGTGTTTGTTATACAGATGAAGGATGCATTAAAATATTTACTCAAATAATTTACACATTACCATTGCAACTTTTGAACATACCATGTCATGTGTGTAATGTATAAATGATGTATAATAAAATATTTTGTGAATTATTATAGCCGTAGATATACCGGGTGCCTACTTAAAATCTGTTAAGTAATACAATATATTATTATTCCATATTTTGCAGTAGTTACCTATTAATTGTAGAGGAAATTTGTAAATACAAAACAATCAATGGAAATTTTTATTTATTTTACGAAAATACGCTAAATAAAATTTGCAATTTACAGCATATTTTATAAAGCCTTGAGACTTCTGATGTTTACCTTTCGCTAAGAGAGGTATTAGATTCATGCTAAAAAGCGCATATCCAGATTTTAATGAATAAGCACGTTTTAAGGTCCTTACAATCCGATTTTAATATTTTTACGATGATTTGTGTGTGTGTGTGTGTGTGTGTGTGTGTGTGTGTGTGTGTGTGTGTGTGTGTATGTGTGTGTGTGGATGTTGGAACGACGATTTTTCAAAAACTATAAAACTTAAAATCTATATAACTACGTATTTCCCAATCGGACATTAATGGGAAAAGCTGAAAAGGTTTTGGTAATAATTGGACAACCGGAAGTAGCAGATTATTTCTTCTAAATATTATTTTTTGAAAATGTTTGTTCTTGCAAATTAAATTTTCTATCTAATACATTTAAATATTTAATTGTCTTCTATAGATTTAGAGATAAACGAAATATAATATATCAAATAATCTGTTGTATTAAATCTTACAGCCGAAATAATGCCGTGAAACCAATTGAAAAATTAAAATGTTTGTAACTGACAGATAAATATCAGTGTCAGAAATCCGGAGACATTAGTGAAGACTTTTTTTCTGGAAAATACATACATATATTATTTCTTATTGTTTAGTTAAATATTTAAAATTATAGGTATATTACACATACTCTTCAGAAATATTGTTAATCCCGACAATGAATTCGAAAAATTAAATACAATAGGGCGCTTGCAGCCATGTGACTTTATTAGTCTTGACAAGCAGATATGGAGGCCCGTGTCATAATGATAGCTAGTATTTATGTACATAGATGTCAAATATCATAATTTTTCATTCTAAATTTCGTGATTTTCCAATTCCATGTGGTCTTTTTCCTAAACAAGTAAATTCCACACTCGTGGACGTAAACTTAGAAAATCATGAATGAAACATTCTGACTTTTGACATCTTGTACATAATTACTAGTTGTAATTCTGCCGCGGACTCCCATATCTGATGCTTGTTAAGGCCAAAAACTCGTGTCCTATACTTATGTAAACGGAATTGGGGAGAGGTATTGTGCTGGCCACAACAGTTTTTTTTTTTTGTTAGTAGATCTGTTAAACAAACTTTAACTACAATATCAGTATTAAGAACACAGTATTGATAGAATAATAATCTTATAAAGAAATAACGACTTATATTTATTAAAAGAGGGCGCCGGCAAAAACTAGTCCTGCGAAATCGAGAAATTTTAGGACCATGCATTTGGGGTTACGGTGTAACATGGCGACTAACATGTTATGTGGTAGCACGATGTGGGTTTGATGTAAAAAAACCAATCATTCTCATTACTTTTCAGACAGTACTCGGTTAAGCCAATATTGTCTTCATTCAGGTGGGGATACAAATTAAACTAAAATTCATATTTATATATTTCCGATTTTTTATCGCTATTACTTCACTTATCGATAACTCGTTTCGGTAACCAACTTTAGTAATAGTATCCATATTTATTCCGAAAGTTCATCCCTAAACATATGTGCGAAATCTGTTCTCCTGATAATGTTTAGCCTCAGTTTGCTGTGGATTTTTGACAATTTTTTTGTGACATTTAATTTCGTGTTATGGCAATTCAATAAAAAGCGTTTTGAACATGTAGTGGAAAAACTGTGAAAATTTAACAATGAGGTTCAATCGTGGATTATCCCGCCAAGATTATTTTGATGAACTGAAGATGTTTGGGTGTGAGTCATTTTCATTATCTACTGCAAAACGATACGGTACAACGCATGTTGTTTTGGCAGTTAGTCTTGTTTTGACATTCAAGATGATAAACAAAAAGTTGACATTACCAAACGGAATTACAAAAAAAAACTTTTAAAAACAGCACAAAATGGATAGAATATTACACAGATACAGCGCGAACCACCAGCTTTTTAATATGATCACGATGTCCGGAGGGATAATTGACATTCGTATCTCATTTGTACAATTTTTAAATTTTAGATTTCGCAAATTTTCGAAAAGTTCAATTTTTTAACAAAATCAATAGGTTATGATGCCGTAATATTCACATCCATTCAAACCAAATGCGGTGATCCGTATTAGCGCTTTTATAACACGTAACCAGCTGTTTAAATTAATAAAATATATATCTAAGAAACTTAATGATTTTTTTTTAAAAAATATTTTTTATTTTTTTTAAATGTTTCCGAAAAAAAAAATGTTAGAACGCAAATTGGCAAACCTATCAATAGATTATATGCCGTGATATCATATTATATTATGATATAATTAATAAATAGCAAAATAAAAACTATAAAGTTCCTTATATTATAGGTAATTAGTGTTAGTATTCACATTTGTTCTTTGTGCTGTACAGAACAGTACCTTTGACATTAATTGTTGTCCACAAGTGTAGTTATTTGGTTTTGATAATGAAAATATATATTCAAGATTATACAAGATATGAAATATGTATATGTATGTAGGTATAATGTATAGTATTGGCTTACATTTGAAAATTTCGTAACTTGATAAATTTCTTAGCAATAAACCATATCTTAATGCCGTCCGCATTATTCCTATATTATTATTATTATTCACATAGGATGACGTTAAAACCTTGATAGGCATTGCAGGGTTATAATGCCATGTGGTACGAATTGCTCCGCTCGTCTCTGGCATAGCGTGGTGGTCGCGAACCACGTGCATGTGACAAGCCAGGTTATTATAGCGCTGATTTAAACACAACTCCGCGTATTTCCGTCCCAGTGAAACACACCGATAAATTTTACCCCGACGTTAGCTTTATGGACATTCTACACAGGTTTGTTTTCGATTAAATGATTCTGAAACGGAATATTGCTAGTACACAAGGAAAAAAGATTAAATGAAGTATACTTTCATTATTCTGTTGTGTAATTTTCATTTGTCATAATATGTATAGTGTGGATAATAGCCATGACCATATAAAGGAAGTACAGCATAATTCTATCTTTTGTTACATTTTTGAAATTAAAAAAGTGAATACTGTTATGCACATGAGATTGTTTAATGAGCTTTTATTATCAAATTGAAAGGATAACATAAATGACGTTGGAATTTCATGATCGCGAATCTTTAAATATATATATATATATATATAGGCGGTTAAATATTAGCTAAAATTTCTTAATTAGTAGATCATTTGAAATTAAGTTGCAAAAGTTGAGTTAGTTAGAACTTAGTTAATCAATTTTTATGGTCTGTGTGAGTCAAAATATGGAATTAATCAGAGAGTATTTTCGAATCATGTTTTCTAACTTGACAGTTTTTAAGGCAGCCTGAAATTAATTTGATTGTTTTAAGTACCCAGTAATTAGAATGTCAACTTTAGCAATTTTTAAGTCACGAGAAATTAATTTAATACTTCCAGAAATTAGATTTAAATGATAAAGCACTCTAAGTGTTGACTGCTTAGGAACTTATGAAAATAGAAGGAAAGAATTATGAAATGTATTATTGATGAAGAAAAATATATTTAAAATAAAATTCTAAAAAATATGAAGGATATGTCTTATTCTCAATAACTGCAGTGTTGAGACCTCGCCTGCTACCTGTGAGGCTTGGCTTACAACATTCATATGCACACAATATTCGGCAAATGCCAGCTGTAGATTATTATAGTTTTTGAGTATTCAGAGACACTACGTCTCTAGTTTTCATTATTAATGATCGCTAATTATATATTCAGTGTACATTAATTTAAACGCTATTAAATTAAAAAAAAAAACTATACATATGCTTGCTGCACATCCGCCGTTATTGTAATTCATTTATTTTCAGCACCTCATTGCGGCATTACTAAACATAAATGTCAGTGGATTGACAATATCGCAGCCGATATCCAGCATTCTTACTTGTTGCAGTCGCTTTATACAGCAGTTAAATTATTACTATTTATTATTATTATTTGTCATATAATAGCTCATATTTATATTCGCATTTTGTACCACATTATCGCAGACCTTTTCACTAACTATTTAAAATATTGCGCATTTGCTCTGCTTAGTCGTTTCTTATCTTCCGCAGCTGTCAGGTCAAGGTTTTTAGCTTCGATTTCCTACACACCATTTGTTGGCCAACTTTATGCACCTTTCACTCCTAGAGCACATCTTGTGGAAGTCCTGCAGATTGTTCCTGTAGGTGCAGCGTGTTTCACCCTTCCACTCCCCTTTGAAAATTTCTCTATTTCGACCAATAGATTTCAAAGATTGCTTATTTCGCATTTTTCATTGTTGCGTCATATTGTAGAGGTATTATTTCTTAGTCATTCTTCAATAAAGCCACTAACATTTATTTCAACATAAAATTTGAAAAATTGACCTGCGCAGCAACATATAGAGCGACCCTTTTCTTAATTTATCTCACTTACTTTTAAGGTAACTACTCATATGTGGTTATTTTATCTAACAATAGGAATTTTGATAGTGGTAGCTCCTTTTTACTTAATGAAGGTACACGTACACAATATTCTGAAATTATTGGTAGTTTAGGATAAACGTAGTGTTCTGTGCAGCAACTTATTGACAAAGACTGGAATACATATTAATAATTTCAATATTTGCTATTATGACTGAAATCACATACAGAACTATAATAGAAAAAAATGTATTTAAAACTCTTGCAACCAAACTAGTTATTTTTCAATTTTACCTCCCGCTGCCCTTGGTAAGGGAGGTATAGGGATCGTGCAAAAAATCGCATATCGAGATTTTGGTAAATAACCACGTTTGAAGGTCCTTACTATCCAATTTTAACATTTTCACGATGATGTCTGTGTGTATGTGTGTGTGTGGATGCTCTTTACTCTCTAACTCAAATACTATCGTTCAGAAACTTTTGAAACCTTGTCTTTCTACCTTAATCTTATATGGAAAGATGCCATTATATTTTGGAGTAAAACAGATACCCGGAAATGGCACTTTACTGGAAGCTCAAAATAGTATTTCTTCGAAAAATACCTTTAAATGTTATTTTTTCGAGATTTATGTTATACAAAAATTAAAGATTTTTAAATTTTCTACAGGTTTGCATTAATACTTTTTCTATACATTTTATGGATAAATTTATAAAACTATCTATAATTTTAATCCTGAAGCCTGCGCTTTAAACACAACTCATACACATGGTTACACAATTCAAATCTCAAATGTTTGTAACTGACAGATATATGTTACTATCAACAAACTAATCATTTCAAATAATAATTTTAACGTTTTAAACAGAATATAGTAACTGGAACAATAATTATATGGAAAGGAACTTAATACAGTTTCCAGCATAAGTAAATATGTAAAAATATAGGTAAGATAATAAAAACATATATCATCACGGCCTCGATCACGGCACATTATCCATTGATGGGTGAGCCAATCTGCTTTGTACGCAGATGTCGGTAATAATGATGACATATTTGTTCCGTGCAGGCGTATACCAGGCCTCACTTCACGCGAATCTTGGGAGCGGGTTCGATTCCGACCGACGTCAAATATTTTAGAATTTTAAATGGCACAAAATTGATCCCTGTGTTGCACTCTTCACTCTTCAAAATAAATATATCATCACGGCATATTACCCATTGCTGGGTCTGCTAATCTTCTTTGTACACAGATTTCGATAACGATGATGACATATTTGTACCCTGCGGGCGTTTACCAGGTGTCACCTTATGAGCGCTTATTGCTGGCGTGGAGAGTGTACCACAGGGTTCATTTTTGTGCCATTTAAAATTCGAAACATTTGGCGTCGGTCGTGATCGAACCCAGTGTTTAAATTTAATTTGATTTTAAGGATTTACATGAATAAAAATTAAATTAAACGGGAGGTATTGTGTTGGCCACATCAGTTTTTTTTATACTGAGACCCTGGTTAGAAAGAACTGCTCTAACCAAATATTGAGCTACCAGAACCAACAATCAGATTTTTATTATTGGTTTTATTATTATTATTTTTTTATTAAATGTAATGTTAAAGTAAAAAGGTAAATTATGAAATCGTACAGCTAATACGCCACCTTTTGGTGTACCCTGGGTAAATCTGAATGAGCTAGCACAAGTTGGCGACCAGTCAATCCTCAATTATTTTGAGTATCCAACTAAGTCTTTTCAAATGTAGTACCGATCTCGGTGACTTCATTGCAACAAGCACCAATTTCAACTGCGCCCTCACCCAAGAAATTATTTTTACTTCTAAATGTTACTACATTTAAATTTTATGTGACAAATGCTTTAAAATTTTTATACAGAGTGATCGGATTTCGAAGGCTAGTACTTGTACCTAAAAGGGTAACGACTTCGGTTAAATGAATTCGTCTTTAAAGCCCACCCCAGATGCCCGTCTTAGCTGTGCTTTTGTTTTACGAAAAATTCTCATACGCTATAAAATAATGACGAAAAACTGATTTTGATCAAAATTTTCATTTTCATAAATAAATAGAAAAATTTGCCAAATAATAAAGTTAAATAATTTTATTGTTCATCAGGCGGCGGCATAATTTTTTTGACATCATAATCCGAAATCTAACCGTAGTAAAATAATAACAATATTTTTTTTTATTGGTATCTCAAGATTTTGCATCTTATTGACCGTCTTAATACAATTATTATTTTATTGCGGGCTGAGTAAATTTTTGCTTATTTTTTCGTAACTTTGTCATAGCACACGTTGCATTGATGGCGATAAGATGACGAAGACGCAAACAAATATCCATACCTTATCCGGTATTCGAACCCGGTTCCCTTGGACCGTTATTCTCGTGAGTTCATGAAAAAGTGCACCAAAGATGTGTAAATTTTTGTCTATATCGTTGACCTATATTTTTTTAGATAACGAAGCACCACTAAAATATTTTCTTCGTATCATAGTTCTCAAAATTTCTATTCAGGAAGCATTTTTGTGAGATCTTTCTATATACATTATTAGTATTAAGACTGTGCAAGAAACTCGATTAATCAAAAAATAATAGATTATTGATTGTCGGATATGATAATCGATAATCACTTTATCAGGGAAACGATTATTATACTCGCATGTATAATGAATATGACCAACGATTATTGATTATTGTTAATACGATTAACAAATAACTAAATGTGGCCAAGTAATTGTTAATATTTATTTATATTAAATTAATTGTCTTTTTGATTCATTTTTCATAGGAATAGCAAATAAGAATGGCAATATTAAGTATACCGGTGTTGACCGCGGCACTAGAACATATGACTTTAACATGTAAAATCATAAACTGCACAGTATTGCCTATTTAACCGACCTCGTAGCTCTTATTGTTTCCGAGATCCCAATGGTATACCATTTAATTTGGGACACCTGATACTCTGAAATAATACTTCAAAATAATGTGTAGATTGTCCTAATTCTGATAAATACAGTTTTTTTTTTTGTATATTTAAATCTCAGGTCAATTATTCGATTTTCAAACTATAAACTATTATTGAATTAGAAAATTAAATGCATACCTACATACAAGTAGGTAAATATCGTTTAACGATGATCAATAAATAAGTTGGAGTAGGACAATATTCATAATCGTATAATAGTTTTTATCAATAATCTAGTATATTCCATTATCAAAAATATCGATTATCGAAAAAGTGATTTTCAATTGACTAATCAATAATTTTATTGTAACAACAATAATCAAATTCGATTAACTAAATAAATCTGTAATCGATTATTGAATTTCATAATCGCACTGCTCTTTGGTGTTAGTGTAAAAGCCCTGCCATTGATTTGCTAATATAGTACGTCCTCTTCAATCTGGGGTGTTTGGTTGCATTAATGTGGCAGCTTCTTTGATCCCGATGATACAATTTATAGCCTTCTAGATACCTTTGCAATCTACATATCGTATTACACAAGAAGTAGATGCAATATCCGATAAGGTTTAAAGTAAATTATTAGATAGTGATTATAATAAACTGAAATATGCACCACGCAATTATAACTTATCCTTTGCAGACACATTAAATAATTTTATAACTGTAGATGTTCGAATAATTTTGTCTCAATTTTTGTATATAAATGGTTTCCAGCACTGTTACATAAAGTAAAATGAACATTTTTTAAGTTGATTTTTTGATTTTATTTTGAAATATCGAAAGAAGACTATGATTAATTTTTTTAATGAATTTCTTGTTTGGAAACTTTTTATTTTACATTTTACTTAAAAGTAAAGTGTACGAATAATTATGTGAGCCATGTGTATGATACCAACTTTTTAGACCATAAGAGACGGAAAGAAAGACCCAAGATAGAAACAGAAAATAATAATAACTTAGACATAAATAGTCCCATCAGCAAAGGCAAACTAGTAAGTATAATAGAAATTCTAAAAACTAGTACTTGTTTCGGACCAGAGCAAATAACATGAGATGATAAAACACTTCCCGAAAAATATAATAGACTACATACTAAAAACATACAATATCATATCGATACAAAATGTATATCCAACAGCATGGAGAGAAGTACTTTCAGTATCTGTACAAAAACAGGAAAAGACAAATCCAACCCAGCTCATTATAGACCCATCTCACTTCCCAATACTTTAAGTAAATTATTACAAGAAATAATAAATAAAATACTTACATGGTTTCTGGAATCCAGAAACCTCGCACAATGCACAAAGCGGTTTTAGAAATGGAAAAACAACTCAAGACCAAATTTTAATCTTAACTACGGAAATAGAATACGCATTTCCAAACAAACAGGACCTAATAGCAATCCTTGTCGACATAGAGAAGTTATACATGGAAACTTAATATCCTGAACAACATGAAAAATAGGGATTAGAAGAAAATTTATACACCCAAAATTTCTTGGACGACCGAAAATTTAGAGTAAAAACGAACGGGTACCTCTCAGAACCAAAGGAACATAACAGAATACCGCAAGGAGAAATACTCAGCGTTGCTGTTCCTACTGACAATAAACGAGATCTCAAGTTCCACAACAGATAACGTTAATATCTCTCACTGATGATTTCGTTATACAGGGTGATAAAAAAGGGCAAAAAAACGACGGTATACAGGTTGTTCATTTTATCTTGTCCGCTATTGCTATCTTGAGCTACGGGGTCGGTTAAGTTAGTAAGGAATTTATATTTTTCTAAACTATTACAGATAGTTTCTTCGATTATCATTCAAATTATTTCACATACATATTGTGTTAATTTTACTTCACACTGACATTTATCGATTAATATTATTGAATTATTGAAACTGTTTCTATAGTGACGCAAAAAAGATTGCAAGATTTATGAAAATTAATTTCTTTATTTTGTACCTGATGTTAACAGTAGGTTTTGTGCGTTCATTTTTTGTTAATAAAGTAACAATTTAACATTAACAGTAGATAAAATAATTTTTTATCTATATTTTGGCTTTTTATCTACACTTTCAATTTTATCTACTAATAATGCTTAATGTAAAGAAAAGTTGTAATTTATAATTTTGACAAACCCGCGTAAAATTAGTAATAGTGAGTTTAGGAACAAAGTTGCGGCTTGACATTTTAATATCGAAAACGTCAGGTACAAAATAAAACAATATACACGACGATAAAGAGTCTTTACCGACTCGTGAAAACACCTACCACTTATCGATAAATTATTTTTTTATCGTCTTGTATAATAAATAACTATTATAAATATATATAATACCCCAAATCGTGCTCATTAAACAGTCACCATAGAATTTTTTGACGAAAGACAATACCTTTCTCACCTAAAAATGACTAAAGGTAAGAAAAATATTTTTTCCACCAATGGTTCTCAAAATACGAGATACAACTTTATTATTTTAAATGAGAACCTATTTTATTCGCTTGTTATTCAGTATTTTTTCTGATTTCAACGATATGCAAATATCGTACCCTAATATTATCAAATATTTGCGAAAAGTGCTAATGAAAATTTTGTTGATTTAATTTAAATCTGATTGTAATAAGAGTTTTATGAAGCTTTTCTTCGTAAACAAAATTCATTTTATCCCTGAGAAAGTATACGACATATTTAAATTGACATTAAACTACAATCAGCATGAAACAAAACATTCAATTGTTACAATCAGATTTAAATTACATCAGTATAATTTTCATTTGCATTTTTCTCAAATATTGACATAAGTATATCGGTGAATTAATAAAAATATACTGAATCGACTAAGCGAATAAAAAAATACTAATCAAAACTAAAGAATTTGTATCCCGTATTTTGAAAACCGCTGGTAGAAAATAGTTATTTGCAAGTGCTGAAAGTCTATCTGTCGAACCAAAACGAAAGTTGCAGCCTGAGCGAAGCGAAGGTTGCAATCGTTTGTGTTCGACAAAGGACTTTGAACACGTGCTATACACACTATTTTTTCTACTCCTGCAAGATAAAAAATAAGGAAATAAAGAATTATTTTTTAAAAATAATTTGACATTTATTTTCAATTTTTGAATTTGTGATGCGTATCTATGACAACAACAAACATTCTATACAACATTTGTAAGTAAAATTCGTTGCTAGGATACCGAAGGGTGCTGCAAAATTTTGTAGCACTAGTGCTGCAAAGAGTTACTTTCAACATGAAAAACAAACCAGAAAATTTTATTTTCAGAGCAGGAGTAGAAAAAATATATTTTGCTTATTATGACACACTAGTAAAATAGAAATTGTTTGCTGATTTTACCGACCTCGTAGTCCTTATTATAACTATAATAGTTCTCGAGATGAACACATACATTTCGATTATGCTGATTGTCAAGTATTTTTTTTTTACAAAATTCGGAATATTATTTACTTTTCATTTAATTCTTTTTAGTCCGCACTGGCGAAACAGACAAATTAACAAATATTTGTCGCTTTTCCTGACATGTTAGGTTAATAAATTTTTATTAGGTATTGTCTGTAATATCTGTTCATGCGAACAATTATCTATTAATTCAAATAATAGTATATTATGTTATTAGGAGTAGAAAGCGGTCTTTTTGTGTTGAACCCAGCTATTGCGGCCGAGGCGCTAGCCGAAGCCAGGCAAGCTGGGTAAAACACAAAAAGGGCATTCTACTCCGAATGACATATACTATTTTTTCTTCAATTGTTTCAAAGAAAATTGGGGATTTTTTAATATTTCTAGAATTGTTTTAATTATAGCGTTTGCAATTTCAGCCATAGTTGGCTGTGTACTCTATAAAACACAAACGATACAACTGTCAAATAACGATTTTTCAATATGGTCTGTGTTTCTGTGACGACTGCTGCCGCCAGCGGTGAACTAAGAAGCTAACATTTTTTTACTAGTACAACAATGAACAACATTGTTGTACTAGTAATAAAATGAATATCTTCTATAGTGTGTGTATAGTAGCATAATATGAATATTATTGTACACTTGAAGAAAAACATGTTTTCAGTTTCACAGAAATTACAAATAATAATAAATAGTATATTATTCAATGAGCATGTAATACATGCTCTTACTCATGAGAATGAGCCTTCCGGTTCGTGATGCAAATCATTCGAATGAGTAATAGCCAGAGCTGGGCAAATTACTTTCAAAAAGTAATTGAATACAATTACAATTACTTTAACCAAAATGTAATTAAATTACCAATTACTTTTGCATTGTAATTGACATTTTAATTACTTTTTCAATTACTTTACTAAAAAAATCTTTTACCTTACATTAAATAAAACAAAAATAATACTACACTGTTTAATATGAAATACAACATAAATAAAAATAATAAGAGTAATAAAACAAATCTGTTTAGGGTAGGAAATCCTGCCTCACTCCTAGATAGACACGAAAGTGATCCTTCATATAGAGGGATGCAAATGTTCTAAAGTGATTTGGAATTTCCGTAACACAAGTTACCTATATAAAGGCTGAGTCTGGGAAGATGCCCACCCCCTCCCCGCCATTTAACTTCTTAATTATAAGTTAAAAAAAAATATTCATATAAAATTTTTATTTTTTATTTAAATATACTATTTGATGGCAGATGTAGATATTTTTTATAAAGTCATGTTTACAAGATACGACAATCAACTTTTATTTTTAAATAGCAACCTATAATTATTTTACTAAAATATAAACCGCCATTTTTTCTCTTTTCAACGATGTAAATGTTTGTATATCAAAAATATGAGAAAAATCGAGATTACTTGTAATTAATATGTTGAAAGTGTGGACATCTTCCCAGACCTACCCTGATATATGTGTACATGGTTATTAAAAATATTTTATACTGATTTATATGAAACCCTATATGAAGACATTGCAAATTCCTTGAAAAGTATATTATTACTATTAGGATTCAGAAAAAATAATAAATTATAAATTAAGTAAAAGTCCAAAATACATCGTACGTCCCAACGTGCATGACAAGTTGCATTTGTAACCTGTTGTTACACCCACAACGCAGGTAAACTAGGCTTCGCCCGAATTCCGGGGATTCCCTTACTTGTTGGTTCAAAATAGTAATTAATATTTAAAACCCAACTTTTCATAAGTAATTGAGTACAATTACTTTTTTTACAAAGTAATTAATTACAAATTACAATTTGAGAGAAAGTAATTTAATTAGTAATTAATTACCAAATGTAATTAATTACTGCCCAGCTCTGGTAATAGCCATTACTTGCGAATAGAATACTATACTTTATCCACAACTGTCAAATAATAACATACTGTACTATTATAAAATCAGAAATAACCTAACAAATTTTAGAAAATTGTTTTTTTACAAACATAAACATAGTTAGCGTTGATCGCTAGGTATTTGTTATAACAAAATTATGAAGTGATTTGACATTTAGCAGAAATTTTTAAGTCGACTATTCAGCTACATTTTAAGCTTAAAAAGAAAATAAAACTATAAAAAATGAGAAAACTAGTATAATTTTGGCGTTTTATGTGGAAAAAATTACTTATCAAAAGTAATTCGTTGTACTCTTTGAAAGGTATGATTTGAATTTAACGATTGAATAATATTCTTCCATCGAACTGTCAATATTATTCAATTAGCAACAGTAACGATGGTCATTAATTGATAAAAAATGGTTGAATTATGGATATATTATTTGACAGTCGTGGATAAAATAAATTAACTTAGCTTGACTGACAAATCGCTTTCATTTGTTCATTTTTTGTTTCAATTTCATGGCTATCGCTATTTTTAGGATGATTTTCGACATTTTATATCTAATTTCTGCGTTATGGAGCATGCAAAATTAATTTTGATTATTTATTCAGATGTAGAATTTTATGCTCTACACTTTTATTTGAAGCTTTTTTAACTAAAATAATTACGAAAGCAGGGAATTGCGAAAGCATATTTTACATGTTAAAGTCATATGTTCCGTTGTCGAATCAACACCCTGAATACAGATGTCTCAAAATAAGTGGATACTATTGTGATCTCGGAAACTCTACGAGCTACGAGGTCGGTTAAATGAGCAATGTTGTGCAGTCTTAAGTGTTCATTCAGATTCCGATGAGATAATTTTAAAATTCGTAATTATTTCCTTTTCATTGTCTATTACGTTGTTAGATAATTTATTATTTTTAATAAAAATTTCATATTGGCAGTGGCACAGTAAAAACAATTAAATGAAAAATAATAATTCTCCGAATTTTTGTAAAATTATTTTTGACTGAGAATCAGTATATCGAATTTGTGCATACTCCCAATTTTTTTATCCTTTTTTAACAACCAATATGTATCAAAATAAAAACGTAAACACAATTAAAAGAAAACTACAACAAACGATAAATAATCTGGAACAATGGGCCAGACAAATGAGATTCAAGTTGTCCCAAACAAAAACAAAATGTATACACGTTTCAAAAAAACGGATGTCTTAAAATAAAAACAATAATGTGGCCAGAACATTATCTTCCGTCAATTCTGCGTATTTTCTACAAAATCCACACAGATTTTTTTATGAAAACTATTCACTGGGCGCTTTCTTTTTAGGGGAGAAATGAACTGATCTTACCTAGTGCCGAACTGAACTGAACTACACCTAAAAAGAAAAGTATGTTTTTTTTTATAATAAGTAGAAAATAAAAAGATGTATAACATTATATTTATAACATAATAATCTATTGAATTGAATTGTGGCTATAATCTGTTGTATTATCTGATGTGATTTGTTTTTGCCACATTAAATTATTTTACATTTTTTTATTTCCAATAAAATTATTTCACAAAGATATTATGCAAACTTCATTTGACACTGACATCTGGGAATTAGTGCTATATTCTAATTGTTTTCATGGTGCATCTTTTAACAGCATACGTTGCAAGATATTTCTTTATAATTTTTTATCTCTAAATACATTGAATATGAAGAAAAAAATATAGTTATATCGAATAGAGAATAAAATATTCTTTAATATTCGTAACCAAAATCTAATCAACTCTTCATAATGGACGTACAAACGAGATATATGAAAGAATTATAATTTTTCGAATTGTAGTATTGGAGTTATCGGAGGAGAAATTTTTGTTACACCCACACACACAGCATACACACACACATACATACATACACTGGCTTGCAAAAAAATCGCGAACACCTTAAAAATCAAGTAACCGAGTTTTTACCTTTTTTTAGCTATGTAAATACGATTTTTTTAAAATAGGTTAACATCAACTGTCAATGAAGTTGTCACCGTTGTCACTGTCATGTCATTATTTTAGGTATCGTGGAGCAAGTTCTTCATTGTGCTAATTTACTACTAAATTACAAATATATTCTAGACAAATTAAAGAACAACCAAGTATTTATTATAAGTGGATTATAAATAAGTAAAAATTATGAACGAAGTAACATTAGTAATTTATCGTGGCTCCATCAGCGCCCAGTACTTTATTTAATCTTAAGTTTCTGCTATTGATCTGATTGACCAACCCTCTTCTAACTTAGAAAGTATTACAACTTTCTCGTCTTCTGATAATTTTGGCATCTTAATTGACACTAATGACACTGACTTGTGACATTGACAAGTTAACAATCTAGACCGACTCAATACAGCAAAAAACAGGTGTACGCGATTTTTTTGCAAGCCAGTGTACATACATACATATGTAGCAGGCTCGCCTATTATCTAGACTGCTGCTACATGGCCCTCCCGACCAGGAAAGCTAATAGAGTAACGATAGTGATAATTTTTGGAGTTTGTTTAGTTTTTGATTTTCGAGAAAATAAAATTGACGTTTTTGTATTTGGTGTTTTTTATATTTTTACAATTTAAGAGTTCTCTTATTCTTTTTTCTACAAAGCGCGGCAGCGGAGTGGTCTGCCACGCCGGAGGTAGTAGTTACTATAATTCCTACGTTTGTGAAGCTACTACATTTGGTGACCCCGAAGTTAGGACAAATGGCTTCTGCCCAAGCAGACGAAGTTCCTAGATTGGAGGTGGAAGATTCTCTAATTACTCTTTCCCACAATTTCAAGCTTGCAAAATTCTGGCCAGACGATCCGGAGTTATGGTTCGCGCAGATTGAGGCTGAATTTGCAAATCAACGAATTTCTTCCGAGATTAGTAAATATAACAAGACCATTTCTTCTCTTCGGTCTGATCATGCGCTCATTGTTAAGGATTTAATTTTAAAACGTCCACCTAACAACCCTTATTCAACTTTTAAGGAAGAATTAATTAAAAGAAGTACCTTATCCGATGCTGATAAGTTTCAAAAGCTTCTGTCAACCACCGAACTTGGAGACTAAAAGCCTAGTTTTCTGCTTCAGAAGATGAAGAGCCTTATAGGAAATCGAATACTAGACCCTCTCATTTTGGAAGAATTGTTCTTGCAAAAATTACCGCGTAATGTTCAAGTAGCGGCAATTTCATCTGGTAAAGAAAATTTGGAACTAAAAGCAGAATTGGCGGATAAAATTATAAGCATTTCAAATTCATCGGTTCAAGTTGTTTCCCCACCTGGCTTTTCGGAGTACCAAGAGTTAGACGACTTAAAAATGGAGGTACGAAATCTTAAGAATCTACTAACGCGAAGAACTTCAAATTATCAAGATCGTCGAAATTTGTCATCAACATCAAGTGCATATTGTTGGTACCATCACAATTTCGGGTCCAAGACACAACGATGTGTAGCGCGCTGCAACTGGAGAGTTCCTGATAGAAGACAACCTGGAATTTTCGATAAAAATGTCAGTCGTTATATCACACAGTACAAAATTAGAACTCACAAAAATCCTTTAATTTCTAGCAGTAAGAGTACCTCTTCTCTTCGTTTATTATTCATCACTGACAGAACTTCAAGTCACCGTTTTTTTAGTTGATACAGGTGCGGAGATGAGTATCATTATTCCGAATATTGTACAAAGGCAGAATAGACATAGGCTTAAATTGCAAGCTATTAAGAACACATCCATAGACACTTATGGTAAAATTAAATCACCTTTAGATTTTGCATTAAATAAAATATTCACTTCGACATTTATTATAGCTCAAGTTCAACATTCAATTCTAGGCGCCGATTTTCTCCGTCATTTTAATTTACTGGTAGACGTCAAAAACGAACGTCTGTTAGACTTTCATTACAAACAAGTTTCCGCTGTCAATATTCTACAAATCACTTACACCTGTCAAAACTGTCACCTGTCAAGACTAATTTCTAGAATTACTGTCAGATTTTCCATCTTTAACCAACTCTTTTAATGCTAAACGTCAAGTTAAACATAACATTAAACATTGCATTGTTACAACCGGTTTACCGGTTTCCGCAAGGCCACGTAGATTGCCCCCAGAACGGTCAGTCATAGCCAAAAAAGAGTTTGATGATCTTTTAAAATTAGGAATCATTAGACCATCTAAAAGCATGTGGTCGTATCCTTTACATATAGTCAAAAAAAAAAGGAATCTGGTAACTGGCGTCCTTGTGGCGATTACCGTGCCTTAAATTTCATTACTGTTCCCGACAGATATCCTTTACCTCACATACAAGATTTTGCATCAAGACTTGAAGATGCTACTATATTTTCTAAGATCGATTTAATTAAATCTTACCACCAAATACCGATGGAAGAGAATTCAGTCGAAAAAACTGCTATAACAACTCCATTTGGTTTATTTGAATATGTCGCTATGCCTTTCGGCCTTAAAAACAGTGCACAAACGTTCCAACGTTTTATTAACGAAGTAATTAGAGGTTTAGATTTCTGTTTTGCTTATTTGGATGATTTACTAATCGCTAGTAAAACGCCTAATGAGCATTTGATACATTTACGACAAATATTTCTTCGGCTCGAGCAATATGGCATTCTCATCAATACCAAAAAATGTTTATTTGGTCAGGAGGAATTACAATTTTTAGGACACCAAATCAGCAAAATAGGTTTCACACATTTACCAAGCAAAATTGAAGCTATACGACTATTTCCTTTGCACACCACTAAAAAACAGTTAAGAGAATTTTTGGGTGCATGCTCGCCTATTATCTAGACTGCTGCTACATGGCCCTCCCGACCAGGAAATCTAATAGAGTTACGATAGTGATAATTTTTGGAGTTTGTTTAGTTTTTGATTTTCGAGGAAATAAAATTGACGTTTTTGTATTTGGTGTTTTTTTTTATATTTTTACAATTTAAGAGTTCTCTTATTCTTTTTCTACAAAGCGCGGCAGCGGAGTGGTCTGCCACGCCGGAGGTAGTAGTTACTATAATTCGTACGTTTGTGTAGCTACTACACATACATACATACATACATACATACATATATACATACATACATACATACATACATACATACATACATACATACATACATACATACATACATACATACATACATACATACATACATACATACATACATACATACATACATACATACATACATACATACATACATACATACATACATACATACATACATACATACATACATACATACATACATACATACATACATACATACATACATACATACATACATACATACATACATACATACATACATACATACATACATACATACATACATACATACATACATACATACATACATACATACATACATACATACATACATACATACATACATACATACATACATACATACATACATACATACATACATACATACATACATACATACATACATACATACATACATACATACATACATACATACATACATACATACATACATACATACATACATACATACATACATACATACATACATACATACATACATACATACATACATACATACATACATACATACATACATACATACATACATACATACATACATACATACATACATACATACATACATACATACATACATACATACATACATACATACATACATACATACATACATACATACATACATACATACATACATACATACATACATACATACATACATACATACATACATACATACATACATACATACATACATACATACATACATACATACATACATACATACATACATACATACATACATACATACATACATACATACATACATACATACATACATACATACATACATACATACATACATACATACATACATACATACATACATACATACATACATACATACATACATACATACATACATACATACATACATACATACATACATACATACATACATACATACATACATACATACATACATACATACATACATACATACATACATACATACATACATACATACATACATACATACATACATACATACATACATACATACATACATACATACATACATACATACATACATACATACATACATACATACATACATACATACATACATACATACATACATACATACATACATACATACATACATACATACATACATACATACATACATACATACATACATACATACATACATACATACATACATACATACATACATACATACATACATACATACATACATACATACATACATACATACATACATACATACATACATACATACATACATACATACATACATACATACATACATACATACATACATACATACATACATACATACATACATACATACATACATACATACATACATACATACATACATACATACATACATACATACATACATACATACATACATACATACATACATACATACATACATACATACATACATACATACATACATACATACATACATACATACATACATACATACATACATACATACATACATACATACATACATACATACATACATACATACATACATACATACATACATACATACATACATACATACATACATACATACATACATACATACATACATACATACATACATACATACATACATACATACATACATACATACATACATACATACATACATACATACATACATACATACATACATACATACATACATACATACATACATACATACATACATACATACATACATACATACATACATACATACATACATACATACATACATACATACATACATACATACATACATACATACATACATACATACATACATACATACATACATACATACATACATACATACATACATACATACATACATACATACATACATACATACATACATACATACATACATACATACATACATACATACATACATACATACATACATACATACATACATACATACATACATACATACATACATACATACATACATACATACATACATACATACATACATACATACATACATACATACATACATACATACATACATACATACATACATACATACATACATACATACATACATACATACATACATACATACATACATACATACATACATACATACATACATACATACATACATACATACATACATACATACATACATACATACATACATACATACATACATACATACATACATACATACATACATACATACATACATACATACATACATACATACATACATACATACATACATACATACATACATACATACATACATACATACATACATACATACATACATACATACATACATACATACATACATACATACATACATACATACATACATACATACATACATACATACATACATACATACATACATACATACATACATACATACATACATACATACATACATACATACATACATACATACATACATACATACATACATACATACATACATACATACATACATACATACATACATACATACATACATACATACATACATACATACATACATACATACATACATACATACATACATACATACATACATACATACATACATACATACATACATACATACATACATACATACATACATACATACATACATACATACATACATACATACATACATACATACATACATACATACATACATACATACATACATACATACATACATACATACATACATACATACATACATACATACATACATACATACATACATACATACATACATACATACATACATACATACATACATACATACATACATACATACATACATACATACATACATACATACATACATACATACATACATACATACATACATACATACATACATACATACATACATACATACATACATACATACATACATACATACATACATACATACATACATACATACATACATACATACATACATACATACATACATACATACATACATACATACATACATACATACATACATACATACATACATACATACATACATACATACATACATACATACATACATACATACATACATACATACATACATACATACATACATACATACATACATACATACATACATACATACATACATACATACATACATACATACATACATACATACATACATACATACATACATACATACATACATACATACATACATACATACATACATACATACATACATACATACATACATACATACATACATACATACATACATACATACATACATACATACATACATACATACATACATACATACATACATACATACATACATACATACATACATACATACATACATACATACATACATACATACATACATACATACATACATACATACATACATACATACATACATACATACATACATACATACATACATACATACATACATACATACATACATACATACATACATACATACATACATACATACATACATACATACATACATACATACATACATACATACATACATACATACATACATACATACATACATACATACATACATACATACATACATACATACATACATACATACATACATACATACATACATACATACATACATACATACATACATACATACATACATACATACATACATACATACATACATACATACATACATACATACATACATACATACATACATACATACATACATACATACATACATACATACATACATACATACATACATACATACATACATACATACATACATACATACATACATACATACATACATACATACATACATACATACATACATACATACATACATACATACATACATACATACATACATACATACATACATACATACATACATACATACATACATACATACATACATACATACATACATACATACATACATACATACATACATACATACATACATACATACATACATACATACATACATACATACATACATACATACATACATACATACATACATACATACATACATACATACATACATACATACATACATACATACATACATACATACATACATACATACATACATACATACATACATACATACATACATACATACATACATACATACATACATACATACATACATACATACATACATACATACATACATACATACATACATACATACATACATACATACATACATACATACATACATACATACATACATACATACATACATACATACATACATACATACATACATACATACATACATACATACATACATACATACATACATACATACATACATACATACATACATACATACATACATACATACATACATACATACATACATACATACATACATACATACATACATACATACATACATACATACATACATACATACATACATACATACATACATACATACATACATACATACATACATACATACATACATACATACATACATACATACATACATACATACATACATACATACATACATACATACATACATACATACATACATACATACATACATACATACATACATACATACATACATACATACATACATACATACATACATACATACATACATACATACATACATACATACATACATACATACATACATACATACATACATACATACATACATACATACATACATACATACATACATACATACATACATACATACATACATACATACATACATACATACATACATACATACATACATACATACATACATACATACATACATACATACATACATACATACATACATACATACATACATACATACATACATACATACATACATACATACATACATACATACATACATACATACATACATACATACATACATACATACATACATACATACATACATACATACATACATACATACATACATACATACATACATACATACATACATACATACATACATACATACATACATACATACATACATACATACATACATACATACATACATACATACATACATACATACATACATACATACATACATACATACATACATACATACATACATACATACATACATACATACATACATACATACATACATACATACATACATACATACATACATACATACATACATACATACATACATACATACATACATACATACATACATACATACATACATACATACATACATACATACATACATACATACATACATACATACATACATACATACATACATACATACATACATACATACATACATACATACATACATACATACATACATACATACATACATACATACATACATACATACATACATACATACATACATACATACATACATACATACATACATACATACATACATACATACATACATACATACATACATACATACATACATACATACATACATACATACATACATACATACATACATACATACATACATACATACATACATACATACATACATACATACATACATACATACATACATACATACATACATACATACATACATACATACATACATACATACATACATACATACATACATACATACATACATACATACATACATACATACATACATACATACATACATACATACATACATACATACATACATACATACATACATACATACATACATACATACATACATACATACATACATACATACATACATACATACATACATACATACATACATACATACATACATACATACATACATACATACATACATACATACATACATACATACATACATACATACATACATACATACATACATACATACATACATACATACATACATACATACATACATACATACATACATACATACATACATACATACATACATACATACATACATACATACATACATACATACATACATACATACATACATACATACATACATACATACATACATACATACATACATACATACATACATACATACATACATACATACATACATACATACATACATACATACATACATACATACATACATACATACATACATACATACATACATACATACATACATACATACATACATACATACATACATACATACATACATACATACATACATACATACATACATACATACATACATACATACATACATACATACATACATACATACATACATACATACATACATACATACATACATACATACATACATACATACATACATACATACATACATACATACATACATACATACATACATACATACATACATACATACATACATACATACATACATACATACATACATACATACATACATACATACATACATACATACATACATACATACATACATACATACATACATACATACATACATACATACATACATACATACATACATACATACATACATACATACATACATACATACATACATACATACATACATACATACATACATACATACATACATACATACATACATACATACATACATACATACATACATACATACATACATACATACATACATACATACATACATACATACATACATACATACATACATACATACATACATACATACATACATACATACATACATACATACATACATACATACATACATACATACATACATACATACATACATACATACATACATACATACATACATACATACATACATACATACATACATACATACATACATACATACATACATACATACATACATACATACATACATACATACATACATACATACATACATACATACATACATACATACATACATACATACATACATACATACATACATACATACATACATACATACATACATACATACATACATACATACATACATACATACATACATACATACATACATACATACATACATACATACATACATACATACATACATACATACATACATACATACATACATACATACATACATACATACATACATACATACATACATACATACATACATACATACATACATACATACATACATACATACATACATACATACATACATACATACATACATACATACATACATACATACATACATACATACATACATACATACATACATACATACATACATACATACATACATACATACATACATACATACATACATACATACATACATACATACATACATACATACATACATACATACATACATACATACATACATACATACATACATACATACATACATACATACATACATACATACATACATACATACATACATACATACATACATACATACATACATACATACATACATACATACATACATACATACATACATACATACATACATACATACATACATACATACATACATACATACATACATACATACATACATACATACATACATACATACATACATACATACATACATACATACATACATACATACATACATACATACATACATACATACATACATACATACATACATACATACATACATACATACATACATACATACATACATACATACATACATACATACATACATACATACATACATACATACATACATACATACATACATACATACATACATACATACATACATACATACATACATACATACATACATACATACATACATACATACATACATACATACATACATACATACATACATACATACATACATACATACATACATACATACATACATACATACATACATACATACATACATACATACATACATACATACATACATACATACATACATACATACATACATACATACATACATACATACATACATACATACATACATACATACATACATACATACATACATACATACATACATACATACATACATACATACATACATACATACATACATACATACATACATACATACATACATACATACATACATACATACATACATACATACATACATACATACATACATACATACATACATACATACATACATACATACATACATACATACATACATACATACATACATACATACATACATACATACATACATACATACATACATACATACATACATACATACATACATACATACATACATACATACATACATACATACATACATACATACATACATACATACATACATACATACATACATACATACATACATACATACATACATACATACATACATACATACATACATACATACATACATACATACATACATACATACATACATACATACATACATACATACATACATACATACATACATACATACATACATACATACATACATACATACATACATACATACATACATACATACATACATACATACATACATACATACATACATACATACATACATACATACATACATACATACATACATACATACATACATACATACATACATACATACATACATACATACATACATACATACATACATACATACATACATACATACATACATACATACATACATACATACATACATACATACATACATACATACATACATACATACATACATACATACATACATACATACATACATACATACATACATACATACATACATACATACATACATACATACATACATACATACATACATACATACATACATACATACATACATACATACATACATACATACATACATACATACATACATACATACATACATACATACATACATACATACATACATACATACATACATACATACATACATACATACATACATACATACATACATACATACATACATACATACATACATACATACATACATACATACATACATACATACATACATACATACATACATACATACATACATACATACATACATACATACATACATACATACATACATACATACATACATACATACATACATACATACATACATACATACATACATACATACATACATACATACATACATACATACATACATACATACATACATACATACATACATACATACATACATACATACATACATACATACATACATCATCGTAAAAATAGTAAAATCATATTCTAGGGACCATGTAATGTGCTTATTGATTAAAAACTCACCATCGAATGTTTTGACCAAATAAAATACCCTGCTACCTAAAGGTGACGAAAGGTTAAAAAAATCTGTTGTGTCCAGCACAATACCTCTTGCCATTTCTATTTTATATTATATAAGGAAGTAGATATTGTATATAACATATCTTGTAAAGTACACACAAAAAATCTAATTATATATATTCTTTCATTTTATGAGGAAGTTACTAAATGTTAGATATTCTTCCAATTCATTGACGGCATTGGCGGATATAAAGTACATACATTTCCTATAATTTTAAATATTTAATTAATAAAACAAAAAGAAATAGTAAACATATTACTAAGATAAAGTTCTCAGTAATGTCACTAAAAATGTTGATAAATTAAATTTATAGGTGTCGCTTGGCAAACGCTCGTACGATACAAATATGTCATCACCATTACCGAAATCTGTGTAAAAAGCAGATTAGTACTCCCAGCAATGGGTAATATACGGTGATAATATATTTATTTATTTCTTTATTTAAATACATACCAGCATATTTACTAATGCTAGAAATTATGTATATTAAGTTCCTTTCCATATAACTATTGCTCTATTTACAATTTTCGTTTTAAAATGTTAGTATTATTAATTTGAAATTATGTATATTAAGTTCCTTTCCATATAACTATTGTTCTGCTCATCATCATCGTGAAAATGTTAAAAATCGAATTGTAGGTACATACCTTAAACGTGGTCATTTACCAAAATCTCCATATGCGATTTTTAGCACGGTCCCTATACCTCCCTTACCAAGGATAGCGGGAGGTAAAACAGTGAAAGCATATTATGCACTACAAACAATATATTGTATCTGAATGGTTAGCATGTCTGCCTGTGGAATGAAAGAATTTTTGAAGGTTGGAGTTCGAGTCTCCATCAAGCTAAACTTTTCATTATTTATTTTTTATTTATGAATTAATTACGAATTGTAATACATTTGGAAATAGAAGCTAGATATTGAAATGGATAACAATATTTTATAAATAAAAATAATTGGTTTTAACAATGACAAAAATTGATTACAACAATCAAAATATGGATTTAATAGAAATTCATAATTCTTTCTTTTGATCTTAATAAAACATGATAATAACACAATGAATATGTATATGTTTTGTATTTTTACTGTATTTATAAGGAAAAGTATGTGGTATAGTTTAAAATTTTCCTTTTGACGGTTACTACGTCCATTGAAATTACTATTATATCGTGATAAAAACTTACCTATTTGTAATTATTTAACTAAGTCATCCATAATATCTTTAATATAATTTGTAATTAATACATAAAAAAAATCTGATGTGGACACCATACGACTTCCTTGTACGATTATTAAACTATACATATTTTTTTAATAACTCAATTACAAAATATTAATTTTAACTTCAAAACGGTAAGATATATAGCGACCATAAAAAAATACATGCCAATATTTTTAGTTGAATTAATGATATTGACTAATGTCATGAGTGATGTGGACACCACACGACTTCTTTGTGCGCCTATTATACATATTTTTTTAATAATTATATTACAAAATATTGACAGGCTTAAGCCAAGCCCGAGAAATATTTTAATATAGAACAAAAAATAATTCATTCACTACTATCTTTCTTAAATTAACATTAATCTAACCCGGTTCTTTTTAAAGAGAGTTTTGATTACAACAAAGAAATATTTGATTACAACAATGAATATGACTAATTTCACAATAAAAATATAATATTTGTTATTGTACGAATCATAAAATTGCAAGTATTTAACGTAATTTGACATGAACATTTTTTTTATTTTTTTGTCCTAATCCATAGCAAGCTTTATTACAAAAACAAAAAAGTATATAATTTTTAAATTTACATATCTCGCTTATACATAGGGCTAATTTAATAATACTGTGTTAGATGCAGAAGTTAATTCTCTAAAACTTTTATTTGAAGCATTTATTTCCAAAATCAAAATAAAATCATTTTATTCAAGAAAAACTGTTAACAACTTCAAGTAATGTACCACTTCCGGTTAGCCTATTTTAACCAAAATCTATTATGTTATTTCGATTGACATAAAAATCTTGTATACCAAATTTGAAAAGTTTTGGATTATATTTTAAAACAGTTTTTCATTAAAATCTATTAAAGGCTTCATGTAAAGTGCCACTTCTGGAAATTGTGTAATAACCAGAAAGGGAGGTGCACAACTAGATGTTATAGGAGTCCTAAATACAAAATTTCAACTTTCTACGGCTTACCGTTTTTGAGTTATGCGAGATATGTATGTACGTACAGACGTCACGACGAAATTAGTCAAAATGGATTCAGGGATGATCAAAATGGATATTTCCGCTGAAATCTGAAAACCGAAATTTTTCGCGATTACAATACTTCCTTTACTTACGTACAAGGAAGTAAAAACAACATTCATCTTTATCATCTAGTTTCATATGTTGAAGTTCTAGGTATCCTTTCATGAAATTTATACAGAGTGTTTCAGAACACCCATCCCAGATTTTCTTAACTAGTTCAAAATTTCAAATGGGAACCTAGGTCATGTGCGGTATCATTGGATGTGTTTTCTAAAAACAAACAACTTTTGTTGGAAACATTTTTACCTCTCGCTAAGAGAGGTATTGGATTCATTCTAAAAATCGCATATCCAGATTTTGATGAATAGGCACGTTTTAAGGTCCTTCCAATCCGAGTTCAACATTTTTATGATGATGTCTGTGTGTGTGTGTGTGTGTGTGTGTGTGTGTGTGTGTGTCTGTGTGATTGTGTGTGTGTGTTTGTGTGTGTGTGTGTGTGTGTGTGTGTGTGTGTGTGTGTGTGTGTGTGTGTGTGGATGATGTGTGTGTATGTATGTGGGACGTTGGAAGGATGATTACTCAAAAAACTAACTATAAGACTTAATATTTGTTTAACTACGAATTTCCAAATCGGACATTAATGGGAAGAGCTGGAAAGGATTTGGTAACAATTGAACAACCGGAAGTAGCAGATTCTTGAAAAAAAAATCTTGTAAATATTATTTTTTTAATTATTTTTTTCTTGATAGGTATATTAAAGAAAATTAAATTCTCTAACTGATACATTTAATTTTTTTTATTATATCTAGTATAGGTTTGGAGTTATAGTATGTATATAATAATATAGAATAATCTGTTGTTAATAAAACATGTTGCCTAAAAACCAGTTCAGATATTTAAATGTTTGTAATTGACAGATAAATGCAAAATGCCAGTGTCAAAAATCAGATTTTTCTGAGGTACGAGTACATTTAATGTATATTATTGTATTACTAATTAAATATGTAGTTAAATTATAGGTATGGTAATAATACATATCCTTTAGAAATATCGTTAATACTTCCAATGAATTTAAAGAATTTTGAACAAATTAGAACTGTAAGATAAAATTTCTCATAGAACGAAAGAAGAAATACAATTTCAATTATTTGTGTGTACAAGAAATGTTAAATTCGTTACTTATAGGGCGCGAGCAGTCATGTGACTTTGTTGGCCTTGGCAATCAGATGAGGATCCGTGACAGAATGACGGCTAGTAGTTATTTACATAGATGTCACAATTATCATAATTTTTCATTCAAAATTTCAAAATATTCTAATGTTTATTTGTCATCAATAGTATGGAATATATTTGTCGAGGAAAATAATTCACATGGATTTGGAAAATCATAATGTTTTGAATGAAAACTTATCATACTTGACACCTATGTACATTATAACTAGCTGTCATTTTAACACGGGCCCCCATACCTACTTGCCAAGGCCAACAAAGTCACATAACTGCTCGCGCCCTATGCAACATAAAATGAAAATGGCCAGAGGTATTGTGCTGGCCACAACAGATTTTATTTTATATTAGGTATTATGTACGTCCCGAATCCTGTCCTTCAAATGTCATATTAAACAACTGGAAAACAGGAATAAGCTGGTTATGTACCGATCAAGGCGGAAAGAACATTATACAATTTTTTGTATTTATTTCGTAAATAATACCTTATATAAAAAATGTTTTCAACAAAAGTTGGTTGTTTTTAGACTACACATCCAACGATACCACAAATGAGCTAGATCCCCACTTGAAATTTTGAACTTGAGTGTAGTTACGCCTACTTCCGGTAAATTCCGGAAGCCGAGACCACTACCATTAAAACCTCTAAGACGTCGTAGTTCAGAAAAAAAAACCTGGGACGAGTGATCTGAAACACCTGCATATTCTTGTTTTACTGAAAGTTTTGCCTTGAGTTTTCTTTCAAGTTGGAAATATCTTTTCTAGCTATTTTGTACGAATTACCTAATAAGTCATCTTCTTGTTTAAAATCAAGTCGAACAACAAATCTACCTGAAGAATCTCGTTGAGTATTTCTCGTGAAATGATCCTCACAGCTCTGCTCTTCTCGTGAAAGAGATTTGGTTAATTGGCATTTTTCCATTCCGAAATATTGCTACTTGTTTATTGATGTCTGCATTTACTGTAAAGTAGCATTGTTTACAGAGTTGGGACCAGTACTCAAAAAATGTATTTAAGTACTAAATACTAAGTAGTTACAAGAAAAGTATTTAAATACTAAATAAAAGTAATACTTTAAGTACATTTTTTACCTACTTACAGTACCAGTACTAAGTATTTTTATATGGGAGCAGTTAATATATGATAAAAAAAAGTTATCGAATTTAGGTGTATCACTCTCATCCAATAAGACAGTAAAAGTAGCCCACTAATTTTCGAGTCCTATACCTATTTAAATAAAATAGTATATTGTGGAACAAGTACATAGATGTGTGTCTACATGCGTGTAGAAAAGGCTTCACGCATTTAAAATGTTTAAAATAAATTCAAAAAAAAAAAAATGTATTATTGCATTTTACACATCCTATTAAAAGTCCGACTTCACGTACTGCGATTAATGTGTGTAGCTACTACTTCACGCATTGCAGTAGAAAAATTCTTTACTTATTTAGTTCTAATATATTGAAGAGTAAGTAGAAATAACCTTTAATAAATAAGTTGTCCAAAATGTTCATCATATAATGCATTACGTCTTGATATATCTTTATTTATGTCTTTAACTACGTTATTAAAACTGTAGGTAGCAAAAATTTAGTACCTACCTATACTTGCTCAAATCCGTGTTGATAGTAGTGTACAAAACACACAGCAATGTGTTCTTGCGCATGCGTGAAGTAATCAGTATTTAAAATATTTAAGTTTCTTTAAATACTTTTGGATAATTTAAGTATCGAAAGTATTTACGAAAAAAATATTTTAAGTACAGTACTAAGTACTAATTTTCAAAAGTATTTTAAGTAAAGTATTGTAAATACTGAATGTATTTAAAGTAATACTTCTAGTACTTATACTTTAAGTAGTTCCCAGCTCTGATTGTTTACTATTGTTTTCTGTGTGTTTTTTACTTTGCCTGAAACAATCCAGCTTAATTTAGTGTTTTGTAATAATGGAAGTCCTTTGCCAAGTTTCATTTGTTCTTGTATTAACAATTCGAAATATATTTTAGCTCCGATAAGGATATCAATTTATCTTGGTTCTTCAAAATGTGGACCTGCCAATGAAACTGATGAAAGTTTCAAATGTTTTCTTTCAATATATGTTGGCAAATTAACAGTAATTTTGTCTAAAACAAAAAATTCTAATTTTTTATTATTTTGTGTCACAGTTGATGAAATATCTAGTACCTACTATACTTCCTTTAATTTTAGTTTGGATTTTTCTGATTGCTTTGCGTGTTAAACATATTCATTTCGAATTGCAATTTAATCTTTTAATTAGTGAATATGTAATAAAGTAAGATTGTGTTGCACTGTCTAAAAGTATTCCGCATTGCTGTTCCTGACATTGGGATTGTTTATCTCGAATATTAATAAATGCTGTTGCTCGTTATTGTTCTTGTTTTGAAGTATGAAGTTTTACTTCTGGATGAAATATTTTCATTTTGTGATTCGTATCTTTCCTTTTCTAAATGAATGAGTGTATTATGTTTTCTCCTACATTTTTTGCAATTTCCAGTTTTACATTCTTTTTAATTTAATTGTTGAAATTTTATCATGTATAGTTTTCTGTTGAAATTCTATCATGTATAGTTTTCTATGGAAATTTTTCACACTTGAATAGATTATGTTTTTCATAACATAATTTACATGTATTATTTAAATTTGGTTGAAATAGTTGAAATGTAACATGAATGACTTCCAAAAAAAAAGCATCTTTGATTAATGAAATTTAGATAATATTGAAAAGTTGGCAATTTATTCAAATCTTTTTTCAATTCCCATTAAGATCTAGTGGCTGAATCAAGTTTTTGGCATAATATGTATATGACTAGTATGTACCAATTTTTTACAGGCAAACCAAGTGACTGCAACGATGGTATATATTGTTTGGTTTCTGGTGTTAGTTTTCTCAATCCTATGATATTGTCTTTTTCCACGTTTAGAATCTCAAAAAGAAGTTTAATATGGCTATTTATTATATAATTCTTGTTATCGTATCTGGCAACTTGAAGACTACTGCATAATTTCCTGAACCAGCTGCTACAGATTCTATAATTTTGAGTGCGTCATCTTTTAACCATAATTTTAAATAACAATATTTTTCGATGCTTAGTGGGTATTAATTGCCATAAATTAAATTTTTAAATAAATCGTAAAAAGCTAGCCAATGTTGCCACCAAATTTTGGAATATTGATTTGAGGTAAATTAATTTGCTTTGAACTTTATTATTAGTTAATTTTTCTGTTTCATTAATTGATGTTAACAGTTTAGTAGTATCATGTAATTTAGTAATTTTATCTAAATTTGCCATTGCGTCACAATAAATTGTTCCCAATTCCGCTGTCTTTCTTATTTCATAGTCCATTATTTTTAATTCAATTTTTGCCAAAATTACTAATTTGAGTTTTGTTATGTAGACTTGCTCAATGGATTCCGAGTCTTTCATCTGTTTTACAAATTCACGTGTTCTTTCAATTGATTGTTTTGCAGAATTTCGCTGCTGGATTAATTGCTTGTCTTTTGTTATATTGGGCATGATGATGAAATATGCAAATTTTGTTGTCACCAAATTAAACACGTGATTTTTTTTTTGATATTGTGACGTGCGCTCCGGAGAGAAAAGTATACGTGCGCCGCTGAAAGAATGTATCAGAGCGATGACGTAATCCCGGAATTTCCCAGATGTTGAAATCCCCGCGACGCGCCGGCTAGAGGTTAACTACGCCGTGACCCACTTTTTTGTATACAGGCCATTGTCGCTTCAGAGGGTTCTAGAATGATATAAGCTGTATAAATACCGGCCGAAAGAAAGCGGAGGGACGGTCTGATATATATAAGCAACGAGCAATGAACTTGGTGGTATAAATATACATTTTACCAGTTGTTAACATAAATAAATATAGTTATATAAATAAGTGTAGTGATATAAATATTGTATAGATAAATAATCGTAGTGTTTAAGCATTTAATAATATTCTTAGTGTTTATAATTATTTAATCATAGTGTTAGTTGTTTTTATTATCTTTTAATATTTAATCCTTAATTATTTATCGTTTAATAAACGTATTCTTTTAGTTAATAATATTTGTCTGTGTTTTACACTTCAGCCACATAAATAAAAACGTTACAATTGGTGTCAGGTGTGGGGTTGTTATTAAACTGTGGAGTGTAAATAATTAAAAATAAATAAAATGGCGACTAAACAGTTAAAATTAGTTGAATTAAAAGTAAGTGATCTCAAGAGAGAACTGGAAGAACGGGAATTAGATACGACAGGACTGAAAAGCGTTCTACAATCTCGTCTGCGGGAAGCATTAACCGCTGCTGGTGAAAATGCTGAAGATTACTTATTTGACCTATCCGAATTTGGTAAAATAAAAGAAGAATTAAAAAAGGATATGGCAGAAAATTCTCTAACATTAAAAGATGAATTGACAGAAACATTAGAACAAAAGTTGGAGGAGAGTTCCAGAAAATCAGAGGAAAATTCCAAAATATTAAAAGAAGAATTAATGGAACATTCTAGAAATTTAGAACAAAAATTAATGGAAAATACTGAAGAAGGCCTGAAGAATTAGAAGATAAGTATGACAAGAAGATCGAAGAACTACGAGAAACACTAAAATTACATCGTCGTCAGTGTCAAATTCCGATGTAGCTAAGGCAGGTCTACTAGAAAGAAACGAAAGTAGTAAAATCTGATACTACTTCAAAAATGCACATAAAAAAACCGGAATTTGATGGGAAGTCTTCGTGGCCAAATTATTTAAAACAATTTGAAGCGGCCGCAAAAGCAAATAATTGGACGTCCGAGGAGAAGGCTACGGCGTTGACTGTCTCGTTGCGCGGAGAAGCATCGATATCTTACAAACGCTGAAGGAAGAAGAACAAGAAGACTATGACCAACTAGTCAAGCGGTTGGATATGCAATATGGCAATGCGCATCTGGAACAGGTATACCAGACGCAATTAAGAAATTGGTATCAGAATCCAAAAGAAAGCCTGCAAGAATTTGAAGTCGACGTAGACCGTTTGGTTCGTCTCGCACATCCTACAGCTCCTGATAGCGTTTTGGAATGCCTGGCTACACAATCATTCATCTATGGAGTTCGAGACAACGAAACTCAGCAAGCATTGCGATTGGCCCGTCCAAAAACTTTAATTGACGCACTCTCATATGCATTAGAACATGAAGCTGCCAAACAAGCTTCATGAAATCAATCGCGAGTGCGAAATATGGATGCTGAGAGAAAGGAAAACATTGAAGATCTAGAAGAGACAATGCGAAGAATTGCAAGTGAAGTCTTTACCGGAAGAAAGAAACTCCGCTGTTGGAATTGGGGTGAACTGGGCCATCCGCAGAGACTTTGCAGAAAAATGCAAAAGAAGTGGGTCACGGCGTAGTTAACCTCTAGCCGGCGCGTCGCAGGGATTTCAACATCTTGGAAATTCCGGGATTACGTCATCGCTCTGGTACATTCTTTCAGCGGCGCACGTATACTTTTCTCTCCAGGGCGCACGTCACAATATAGTAACCCACAGATGAAATTCAACACGCGTAATTGGAAACCACTTTTGAACACTACTTTATAGAAAAAATGTAAAAGATATTTAGGTTCTTCCTGCCTAGTACCATCCAGCTCGAAGGATCATTAAATGTACTGGTCCTTCTTGTGGCGGGACTGTGGATTATCTTATTAATCTTTTCAAATAAAGCAACATACACTGTTTAAATGACTGAATTATATTATGTTACATACATACATATTGACACAAAAGTATCAGAAAAACATTTATTATTTATTTTATTGACAATGTTTACATGGATTCTTGTAATTATGAAATATATTTATTTAGCAATGATTACTAGATAAAAGAATTATTCTGAACGTTAGTGGTTATTTCAAATAATAGTTTTTTTTTTGTTTTTTTTTTTGTAGCCGTGTGCCTGAATGTTTGGTCGCAAATCTGGGGACCCGGATTCGATCCCAACCGACGCAAAAAATTACTTCGAATATTAATGGCACAAAATTGACCCTTGTGGTGCACTCTCCACGCCAGAAAAGAGTGCCCGTGAGGTGACGCCCGGTAAGCGCCCGCACGGTGCAAATATTTCATACACAAATAAATAAAATAAATATTTCATCACGGCATATTACTGGGTGTGCCAATCTGCTTTGTACAGATATCGGTAATGATAGAATATTTGTAAATATTTCATCATTACTGATATCTGCGCACATCCAGCAATGGATAATATGCCGTGATGATATATTTATTTATTTTTATTTTATTTATTTGTTTAGCTAGGCACTAAAATACCAGATTTACAACAGAGGCTGCCGAAGCTGTAAATCTGTGTTTAGTGCCATGTTGAACACATTAATTTTTGCCTATTTAGAATTAATTTTAATTTAGTGATTATTTTTACCTATTTTGAAAGTTATCCCAATCAAATTATGTTGCTATGCGTTTTTTGAACGGTTACTATGCATTTGTTGAGAGGTTACTATGTAAATATCAACAATAAGCAGTAAAAGTGACATTTTACAAACTGTCAAAAACATCGCACTTTTAATGTCAATCGTGGCCATGTGCCTGAGTGTCTGGTCGCGAATCTGGGGACCCAGGTTCAATCCCGACCGATGCCAAAAATTACATCGAATTTTAATGGCACAAAATTGACCCCTGTAGCGCACTCTCCATGCTAGCAATGAGTGCCCGTGAGGTGACGCTTGGTAAGCGCCCGCACGGTACAAATATTCCATCATTACCGATATCTGTGTACACAGCAGATTGGCACACCCAGCAATGGGTAATATGCCGTGATGAAATATTTATTTTTATTTATTTTATGAAAATACTAATGAAATTCTCGATAAAACAATGAGAAATTTAATGAGTAATATCGAAAATATAAGATTTGAAAAGTAAAGAAGTGTAAACACAATACCCTTTACACTAATCGAATAAGAAAAAAATCTGATGTGGAAAACACACGACTTCCTTGTACGATTATTAAACTACACATATTTTTTTAAAAACTAAATTACAAAATATTAATTTTAACTTCAAAACAGTAAGATATATAGCGACCATAATCTAACCCGGTTCTTTTTAAAGAGAGTTTTGATTACAACAAAGAAATATTTGATTACAACAATGAATATGACTAATTTCACAATAAAAATATAATATTTGTTATTGTACGAATCATAAAATTGCACGTATTTAACGTAATTTGACATGAACATTTTTTTTGTCCTAATCCATAGCAAGCTTTATTACAAAAACAAAAAAGTATATAATTTTTAAATTTACATATCTCGCTTATACACAGGGCTAATTTAATAATACTTGATGTGCTAGACGCAGAAGTTAATTCTCTAAAACTTTTATTTGAAGCATTTATTTCTAAAATCAAAATAAAATCATTTTATTCAAGAAAAACTGTTAACAACTTCAAGTAATGTACCACTTCCGGTTAGTCTATTTTAACCAAAATCTATTATGTTATTTCGATTGACATAAAAGTCTTGTATACCAAATTTGAACAGTTTTGGATTATATTTTAAAACAGTTTTCATTAAAATCTATTATAGGCTTCATGTAAAGTGCCACTTCTGGAAATTGTGTAATAACCAGAAAAGGAGGTGCACAACTAGATGTTATAGGAGTCCTAAATACAAAATTTCAACTTTCTACGGCTTACCGTTTTTGAGTTATGCGAGATACGTACGTACGTACAGACGTCACGACGAAATTAGTCAAAATGGATTCAGGGATGATCAAAAAGGATATTTCCGCTGAAATCTGAAAACCGAAATTTTTCGCGATTACAATACTTCCTTTACTTACGTACAAGGAAGTAAAAATAATTATTTTTTAACGTAAAAATCTAACATGGGCTCTATTTTAAAAAAAATCTGGTGTAGCCAGCATATTACCTTCCGTCAATCCTGTGTATTATGTACAAATTCCATAGGGCGCGCGCAGTCATATGACTATGCTGACCCTGGCAATCAGATATGGGCACCCGTATCAGAATGGCAGCTATTAATTATGTCCAGAACTCACAAATGTCATAATTTTCCATTCAAAATTTCATTTTTTACCTTCCGTCACCTCTAGGTAAGGAAGGTATTGTCTTTGGTCAAAAAATTCGGTGGTGAGTTTTCATTGAATAAGCACGTTTTAGGGTCTTTACAATACGATTTTACTATTTTTACGATGATGTCTGTATGTGTGTGTGTGTGTGTTCGTATGTGCGTGTGTGTGTATGTGTGTGTGCGTGTGTGTATGTGACCTCCTTTCATGCACGATATCTCCAATACTAGAATTTCAAAAAATAAAATTCTTGCATATTCCTCTTCCTTACAACCATATGCAGACTTGATTAGATTTTGGTTATAATTGGTCAACCGGAAGTACCCTCATTTGAAGATTTTAACAGTTTTTCTTGAAAAACTTAGTTAAATGTTATTATAACTTAAAGAATATATTATTCTCTATACGTTTTGATTGCATTTTATATTTCATATTCAACAGATATAGAGTTAAAGAATTATAAAGATAATATATTTTATAATTCAGCCAGCTATGCTAACTTAATCATGGAAACTGCTAATATATTCAGGTAATTCAAATTGACAGATGTCAGTATCAAAAAAACGTAAATTAATGAAAGAATAAGGGAAATAACTCTAATGTTTCTAGAATGATGGAATTTGTACATAATATACAGGATTGACAAAAGATATTGTGCTGGCTACATCAGATTTTAATGATCTGGATCTCTTAATGTTTAAGAAACTGGTATTATTTTATATTGACATATTCCTTTAATAATTTAATACTTATTTTAGTTCGTTTTCACTACCTGATTGTCAGATTCGTGGACAGCATATCCTCGAGGATGAGGGTGAAGATAACTTCGATTGTAGACAATTCCGTTTCAAGAAAATATGTTCATATAAAATGTGGCTAACCAATGAAGAATTCTTTAAAAAGATATATTATAGTCTATTCAGAACTTTTATGTTATGACTTTGACTTTCTAGTGGATTGTGGATTGACCGCATCCCAACAGGGGTGTAGCAGTACGTGCTACTCAGCCGAAATATTCTTGTACGTTAGAGTACACGTTTTCTTTAATTGACGCGTTATTATGATAATGACAATTTTCTTAAATTACAGATTAAAGAATATGATTCTAATGCAAAACTTTGGAGATTCACTTCTAATATCTTTGGATTCGCATTACCTGTTTATATTGATTGTACTCATAACGTGTTCAAGTGTAATATTAAATTTTTGCATGTGCAATTTTTAAATTGCAAACATTAAAAGTGTATAATGGAATATATTCAAAAATTCAAATGCAATCCTAATATTTTTGACCTTTTTGCTCTTATGAATTACATTTCATCCTAATAACAGCTATCTACTGCGAGGGTAATAATGGCCATAATCTTAGAGTGTTAGTTAGAGTATACCATCTACTGTACACCCTAGTCTTCCTTAAGAAATCTTTTAAAAGAGACTTTCTGTATGTATGAGATTTGTATAAAATATATAAAAATGACGGAAGGTCATGTGCTGGCCACATCAGATTTTTTGTATTATATAATTCCTTTTTGCGGCAACTGAATTCTATGCTCCTGATAACAAATAAGCCACGTGAAATAAGAAAATCATGAAATTTTCAATGAAAAATTATGACATTTGTCAGTTATGGACATAATTAATTGCTGTCATTTTGACACGGACCCCCATATCTGCTTGCTTAGGTCAACAAAGTCACGTGACTGCTCGCGCCCTATACATAAATTTCCTTGCAAAAGATCCCATATTTCCAGAAAATTTATTTCATAAACAAACTATGCAAATTGCACTTGACATCTTCTTCTTTAGCTTTTTCCATTCGTTAGGGGCCGCTATTTTTATTTTCTTCTTCCACTCATTTCTGTTTTGCGTATCGTCCTCATTCAGTTCCTTTTCTCTCAAGTCTTCCGCAATATAGTTATTCCATCTTATCTTTGGTCTTCCTGTTTCTTCTGCCTTCTACTACTAAGCTATTTATTCTTCTTCAAATATATTTTTCATCTCTCCCCATGACATGTTCAAACCAATGTAATCGCCTCTCTTGTACCTATCTAGAAACTTCTATTACTCGAGCCATTTCCCTTATCCTTTAATTTCTTACCTGTCTTTCCGTGTCTTCCCCAACATCTATCTCAACATCCTTATCTCTGTCACATTCATTTTCTTTTCATTGACACTGTTTCCATGGTTATAGCTGGCTGATTTATAAAATTTTATTTCTTTATAATACATTGAATATGAAATATAAAATGCAATCAATTCGAAATTATATATGTTGTTCGCTATTTATACATAGATTTTCCGTTTTCTGATTGTTTACCTCCAATCCTCCTTTCTTATATTCATCGTGGTAATGAAATATTTTGAATGCATGATTTTTCCGAGTGGTAAGGTGCAGACACATCGACTCAACTCCGTACTTTGAGGACCAAGTAATTTTGTGCATAACTTACTACAGGAGTATACCTAATAGTATACTAGATAATCATATATTACAATTTTTCTACAACGTTCACACTGACAACTCCGTTTTGTTTCCAAGTTTTTCGTTATTGTAAACTTGGTTTGCGTTTAGACCAATCAGAAAGCTGAAATCGTATGCCCTATCTTACTCCTAAGGCTATTCTTATCTGAAATACAGTATAGTTCAAGATTTAGTTGCTGAAATCTGAAGTTAATTTATTCATAAATATACATTTTTCCTTGGTTAGCTAACCTGATATTACGCTGGTGAAAACGACCTTTACAGCGGTAATAACAAACAAGGCTTAAGTTCAGAGTAGCTTCTTTTTAACACAGGAATAGTTATTCCTAGTTTATCACGAGCTTTCCCCACAAATGTATAATAATAATCATGGAATAAGACTTAACTTTAGAATAAACTCTCCATAAACGCCATTTTAACACAGCGTTAAGCGATATTCTCGAAATACCTAATCTGGAAATAGGAAATTATTTATTATTACCGCTGTTAGTATTATAAAATAAAAAAGATAGAAGTGGAGTTCGGATGGTATATATAAGGGATATTTTGAAAGTACGTTTGTACCGCGGCAGTCTTGCAATTATAATAGTATACACGCATGTCGAGTTAGCTGAAACCATTGACAAAAATATTGCAACGAACAATATTAATAATTCTAAGCAAATATTTCCAATGGAGGTATGGAAATCTGTATACCACAAAATCATCGATAATTCACTTAATTCAATGCTACGACATTATCAATCTATTATAAATACTTATTAAAGTATTAAATACGTAACATTATTTATTTTGTGACTAATTTAAGTTTCTTTCATAAATTGTTATTCTGGTTAATTTTTACCTTCCTTCATCTTTAGGTAAGGAAGGTATGTCTTTAGTCAAAAAATGCGATGATGACTTTTTAATGAACAAGCACGTTTTAGGGTCCCTAGAATACGATTTTCCTATTTTTACGATTATGTCTCTTTGTATGTGTGTACGTGCGTGTGTCTGCCTGTGTGTATGTGTCTGTGTGTGTAACAAAAATTTCTCCTTCGATAACTCCAAAACTATAATTCGAAAAATTATAATTCTTTCACATTCCTCTTTTGTACATATACAGTATGTCCCCGGATTAAGTTTACAAGAGGAAAAAAAAACTTATTATTGATTTTACGAAAAAATGCCAAGGGAAGAAGAATTTTTGGATGTTTAAAAACGCGTTTCAGTTATTAAAATTTTTAAATAATGCATGGTTCTTTTATTATAGCGATTTTTCGTATTTTGTCCTCCTAATAATTAATAGTTATTACATTCAATCAAACCTTATTTTAGTTGGCTTTGAAACAAATGATTAAATTTCAAAAGTAATTCGTATTATCATAAAGTAAGAAGTTATTGTTTAAAATAGTGAGAGTTTGTTAAAGAAATGTTAACATTAGAACAAAAAATATTTTTAGTGCAATGTTATGGTATGGGGGGTACAAGTTACCGTTACATAAAATAAGGTTTGATTCAGTGTAATAACTGTATTATTAGGACAAAATACAAAAAAAACGTTATAATAAAAGAACCATGCATTTAAAAATTTTAATAACTGAAACATGCGTTTTTAAACATCCAAAAAAAATTCTTCTCTTGGCATTTTTTCGTAAAATCAATAATAAGAATTTTTTCCTCTTGTAAACTCAATCCGGGGACATACTGTATATATATGAAGAGTTTATTAAATTTTGGTTACCATTGGTTAACCGGAATTACCCTAATTTGAAGATTGTAAGTTTTTCTCGAAAAAAAAAACTCTGTTAAATACCATTTCCTGACATTTCATATTATTATAAATATTAAAGAATATTTTATTCTTAATTCGAT
This sequence comes from Harpalus rufipes, assembly GCA_951394225.1. Classification (NCBI taxonomy): domain Eukaryota; kingdom Metazoa; phylum Arthropoda; class Insecta; order Coleoptera; family Carabidae; genus Harpalus; species Harpalus rufipes. The sequence goes on from OX596274.1 coordinate 59,532,840, forward strand.
TTAATTACATGCTTTTCTTCAAATTCAACAAATTTAGAGATAACGAATTATAAAGAATTATCTTGCAACCTATGCTGCTAGAAGCTGCACCATAGATATATAATATTCACATTTTATTGGAAATATAGAATCATTTGCAACAATTTTCTTTGTGGAATTTGTACAAAATACATGTGTGTGTGTGATGGTAATTTCGGCCGCGATAAATCCATTACTACAATGTGAAAAATTACATTTTTTACGTATTCCCCTTCCTTACATCCGTATTCAGACGTGATAGATTTTGGTTATAATTGGTCAATCGAAAGTACCCTCATTTGAAGATTTTAATAGTTTTTTTAAACGCCGTTAAATGTCAATTTTTCACATTTAATGTTATTATAAAATTAAATAATATTTGATTCTTTATACGATTTGATTGTATTTTGAGGCGCCGTTTGTTCCATTTATAAAAGTAAATAAATAAATTTATTTTACACTGATAAATAAAATTTCTTTCAATAAATATATATTTTTTTATTTGATAAATAAAATAATTATTGAGAAATAAAAATATTTATGATAAATAAAAATTTCCGTGTGAAAAATAATTTTTTTTATGATAAATAAAAGTTTTTGTGTGAAAAATAAAAATCTTTATGATAAATATTTTTTTTTGCGATAAATAAAAGTGTCTACGATAAATAAAACTTTTTGTTATAAATAAATATTTTTACGATAAATAAATCTTTTCGCGCAAAATAAAAGTTTTTCTGAGATATAAATGTGTCTCTGATAAATAAAAGTTGTATCTTTCAATTTACGACGATAGATGACGCTGACACCTAAAGGTAGGTCCTTACTATCTATTAGGAAACCTTCCGTCAACTGACCGAAAAAGTAATTGCATTTATCATTATTTAACCATAAAACACATACTTACTAATGAATTTCATACATTTTTATTTAATTGTGGAAAAAAGGTTGTTCTTTATTTTGATTGATACATTGTATTAAAATTAGAATTTATCGATCTCTGTTAAAACAAATAATTGTTAAGGGCCTGCATTACACATACCAAACAGATTTCTTAATGAAAGGATTACATGTACTCTTTAGTTTTAAATATATATATATATATATATATATATATATATATATATATATATATATATATATATATATATATATATATATATACTTTTCAAATAGATTAATAAATTATCCATTAATTTGTAATATGACGATGATTATTAAATATGAAATTGCATAAAGTAATAAATATGAAAGTTATTTATGTTGAATATAGTCTATTTCCTTTAAAATAACGTGTTTTTTTTTTGGGGCGTACTAATGACTGCAGAATAATATTGTATACAAAAAATGTTCAGGAATACGGGTTTAATTTATTAGTAATAACAAACCAAAAATTGAACCAGCTGTACTCAAAGGATAGAACAAAATTATATATATATATATATATATATATATATATATATATATATATTTAATTTTGTTCTATATATTGGTCTATATATATATTTAAAACTAAAGAGTACATGTAATCCTTTCATTAAGAAATCTGTTTGGTATGTGTAATGCAGGCCCTTAACAATTATTTGTTTTAACAGAGATCGATAAATTCTAATTTTAATACAATGTATCAATCAAAATAAAGAACAACCTTTTTTCCACAATTAAATAAAAATGTATGAAATTCATTAGTAAGTATGTGTTTTATGGTTAAATAATGATAAATGCAATTACTTTTTCGGTCAGTTGACGGAAGGTTTCCTAATAGATAGTAAGGACCTACCTTTAGGTGTCAGCGTCATCTATCGTCGTAAATTGAAAGATACAACTTTTATTTATCAGAGACACATTTATATCTCAGAAAAACTTTTATTTTGCGCGAAAAGATTTATTTATCGTAAAAATATTTATTTATAACAAAAAGTTTTATTTATCGTAGACACTTTTATTTATCGCAAAAAAAATATTTATCATAAAGATTTTTATTTTTCGCACAAAAACTTTTATTTATCATAAAAAAAATTATTTTTCACACGGAAATTTTTATTTATCATAAATATTTTTATTTCTCAATAATTATTTTATTTATCAAATAAAAAAATATATATTTATTGAAAGAAATTTTATTTATCAGTGTAAAATAAATTTATTTATTTACTTTTATAAATGGAACAAACGGCGCCTCATAGTATTTTATACTTCATATTAAAATAAATATAAAGTTAAAGAAGTATAAAGAAATTAAATAGCAGCTAGCTACACTCACTATGGAAACAGCTATTCTATTAAGAAAATTCAGATTGAAATATGTCAGTGTCAAGTGAAATTGACAGTATGTATGTGTTTATATTTCGTTGAGTATAGAGTAAGGCCTTGGTGATCCAGATTTTTAATATTCTTTATTTATTTCAGAACATCGGACGTTTCGAACCAAAGTGGTTCATCTTCAGCATTAATAAAATTTGTATGGAAAAATCCAACGTCGGTTAACATTTTGTCATAACTATTAGAAGTTATAAATATAAAAAAGTAAAAAAGCAATATAATAAAGGTCGAAAATGCAATACAATTTGATAAAAACCGCACCCATCTTAAGCTTACGAGTGACTTAATAGCACTTTTAGTGCTATTAAGTCGAAATGATCCTTCTCGACTCAACAAATATGTGTTTATAATTTTACTGCAAATATATAATCGTTTGCTAGAATATGGACTTTGTACAAAATACATAGAACTAACGGAAGGTAATGTGATGGACACATCACATTTTTTTAATGCAAATATAGGATTTTTATACAGTCGCTCTATATTTGTCGCACCTCACATCTGTATTGAAATATATAAGTACTGTATATTGAATGTTTAAAATATGGGGGAGTATTTTTTATTAGTTCATACGGAGTTGTTATATTTAGGTTAGATACTGTATGTTGCAGGTAGGTACTTTTTTGTGTATAGAAATGTTTTACGTAAAACGGGCTTAGAATTGGTATATTAGAAAAGAAATAAATTTGATGTTAGTTGCTGTACGCGTGCGCTTGGTGACCCGGAGCAGTGCCGTTAGCGGATCAATTGCGATATCAATTGGCCTGAACCCACACTTCTAAGAAACTTTAACGGCTTGAACTTGGACCCTCGTTACCGCGCCGTGTTGACTAGCAAGGGCTGAAGCTCAGCGTTCGTAGCTCCCGTTCCCGCATAACAGCGGCAATTTCCAGGCGCCTCGACGTCCGCCGTCCGTCTACGCACCCGTCAACCATCTTATGGCGGCACTTAACTTCCATCCAACTTCACCGCCGTAAAAAACTACTGTCACGACCGAGCGACGATGAATTCACTGCCCTGCTGTATCCCTGTTTGCCCTTTGATATAACGTGAAAAAAAAGGCTCAACCCAGTTCTGTAACCATATTTACATACATAAATACGGATTATGTCCTGGAAACTTTGCCACCAGCCACACACTATACTTATTCGTCAAGTGCGACCTGCAATCAATCTTGGACGGTACTTTTTATACTGACACACTATTTACACTCCTCGGTTTCCAACTAAGAGCAATATATTTTAACACTGCGCCATTATTTAGAAAGTGGGCGGTGGTGAAGAATTTTCTCGTAATTAATTACAGATAAAATATTTTATCCATACTTCCAATCTCTGTAACACAATGATATATTTCACTTCTTATTTTGTTCATATAAAAAAAAATGTTTACGTATTTTAGTTATTATTATGCCAAGTACCAGGCATTCGTAACAGTGTACATATACTCTAAGAAATTTTATTTTACATAGACGCTAAAATTACTTCAAACATATTCATAAGTTGTAATGTATATTTTACCATATAATTTTTTTGTAGCAAAATACATAATTAGGTTAAAAATTTACATATAACTTTAAATATTAGTTTAGACACATTGGCTGGTACCACAAGCCTTGTTTTAACTAAAACGATGTTTTAAGAAATGTCAAATTTCACTATTTAATATTATTAATAAATAATATTAAATTCATAAAAATATAATTTTAAAGCAGAACATAGTTTATAATCAAACAAATATTTTTTTTTAAAATAGCTCTTTAAACATAAGGGTGAAAATAAATATTGAAATTTGAATTTGACATTTCTTAAAACAGCTTTTTAGTTAAAACCAGGCTTGTGGTACCAGCCATAGACTTAACAAGCACAGAAATCTAGTGCTTATCATAAAAAATCTAATGTGGCCGGCACATTACCTTCCGCCAATACTGTGTATTATCATTGAATAAATAATCTACTACAAGAACGGCAATGCAAGCTACCTAATCGTCACGTCTCCTTTTAACCATAACATGCTGATGCTGCCACTGGCGGTGACTTATTAACTATCATTGAAGAAGAGAGAGCAGGCAATATAATGTGTTAGGAAGGGGAAGCATGCTATGTCTGTTTTGTATAAACAGTAAGAACGGTGTGTTTTAAACTGAGAGGAATATTGGAGAAGGAAATAAGTTTTGTGACCTCATATGAAAGACAGTATTTTTATTTTATTTTTGTCATTACAAATAAGTGAATAAAATTAATAGTAATTTGAAATGTACGAACACCGGCAAAATTAGGGGAAGGCCAAAAAAGCAATGTATTTAAAAAAGTATGACAATTGTCTTTCATATTTGTGTTGGTAATTCTACATCTACAACAAATAACAAATGACGATATAACACCTAAATATAGCCACCTAATAAAGATTAATTATAATTTATCAAGATGTTAAATATTGATCGGTCTTTAGTATTATAAAATATGGGTGTTTAATCCGTGTTCATTGGAGATAAAGGATTAACAATGATTTGTGCTTTTGTTTCCTTTTCAATTCTTAGCATTTAAAGTAAAAAAATAAAATTTAAAAAGTAGAAAATTATTATTTATTAGTAATAATTCATAATATATAAATAATGAAAAAAATATTTTAATTAAAAAACTGAATTTTCCATTATGCACAAATTATTACTTAAAAATAATATTTTTTCATTTTTTTAAAGAAATATTTTCTACTTCGAATTGAAGACAAAATCAGAAATTATTGTTAACCCTTGATCTACAGTGAACATGAATTAAACATCCATATTTAATAAAACTATAGAGACCGATAAATCAATCTTTATTAAGTGGCTATATTTAGGTGTTATATCGTCATTTTTTATTTGTTGTAGATGTAGAATTACCAATAAAAATATGAAAGACAGAGGGTTCATACTTTTTTAAATACATAGCTTTTTTGGCATGCCCCTAATTTTGCCGGTCTGTGCAAATATAATATTCGGTATAGTTGCGTCAAAAATCAATTATTACTTTAACAAAAAAAAATTACTCTTCATAGAAATTTTTACCTGCCTCGGAATAATTAAAAAATATGTACATTATATCATTTTTATAATATAGAAGATGGCTTGGCTAAAATGATGACGTTCCTGTTTTCAATTTAAAATAAATATCTCTAATTTCAGTACTACAAAAAGATATTTTAAAAAGGTTTTTTTTTAATATGTACTTTCAATTCTCAAAGGTACCTCTTTAATTTGAAAAGTAGGTTGTTATTCAGAAAAATTAATTGTAATTACAAAATAAAATTAAATTCTACATTTTGTAATGATTGTTAATTTATTATTAATTTAACAATAAAATTGTAACAATTAACAAACAGTTCAATTTTTTATAATTTATTACAAATTTATATCAAAAACAAATTTTTAAAATAACATTTTTTGCTACTTTTCAAATTAAAACTTGAAATTTCGGATTTAACAAAAATAATTGAAGTACTAAATTGATTTAACTTTTTAAATTAAATTATTATAACTGCCAAGAAATCTGTGCAATTTTAGTATTTCCAAGGCCAACAGAAAAATTTAAGAAGAATACAGTCACACTTAAGGGCCTTTCTATTAAATCACGTTGAGTATCATATTTTAATGTAAGTTCATCAAATAGAAGAACACAGTTTTTCTCCTGAACTTCCAGTACTCTGACTTTCAACTCAATTTTTTTGAAAAGAGATGTTTCCAATCCAGTTCCTGTATGGTTCACTTTTAACCATTTTCTAATTGTGGTAAAAGTAATTTTGATTTATCACGCATATATTTGAACAATGAGGGGGATTTATAATATATTTTTTCTTAAGATATACAGGGTGTTCAAAAAATATGGGACCAAATTTGGAAAATATATTAATCAAACCAAAACAAGAAAATAATCCTAATATACCCATGTCCGGAAACGAACCATTTCGGAATAAAACACTCTTTTATGCTCGCTTTTTGGCTAATGAAAAAGACTGTTTCTCTATTTTCTTTAGCAGTTTTCGTTTCCTTGGTGTAATTTCCGGCGAAGATGAGCTTTCATACATGGAAAATATATTTTTTCTTGCGGGTGGTGTTGGTTTTATTTCTTTGCATTTTTGTCTGTCCAAAATTTTAGTTTATATATTGGGTTAGAAGAGTAAATATATATGAATTTATTAATTTTGTAGCAGTAGCGAATAGCGATATAAAAGTTTGTAAATAAAGTAGGTAAGCTGCCGCAGAATAGCAGAGCAGAGCATTGTGATACTATTTTTGTGTATCAAGTATTGATGCACATGAGTTAACTATAGACATAATATATAATTACAATGTATACTATTGTATAAGTCGTATATGCTCCATATACAAAAATAAATTATAAATAAAATAAAATAAATATTACCCATTGCTGGGTGTGCCAATCTGCTTTGTACAGATATCGGTAATGATGGAATATTTGTACCGTGCGGGCGCTTACCAGGCGCCACCTCACGGGCACTCATAGCTGGCGTGGAGAGTGCATCACAGGGGTCAATTTTGTGCCATTAAAATTCGATGTAATTTTTGGCGTCGGTCGGGATCGAACCCGGGTCCCCGGACTCGCGACCGGACACTCAGGCACAAACTTATCCCTAGCATGTTTAAGACTTGAATCAAAAATTTCTTGGCGTAGGTAATATCTGTGTATTATGCAAACAATTATTCTTATTTGATTATTTGGCATATTGTTTTACAATTTACATATAAAGATTAGTAGTTCATTTATTGAATGATTTATTTGTATTACTTTTACATTGTGAAAAATAATAATTAATTGGCATTATTGTGTAATGATTCGTATGGTTAGGTGGGAGACCAGCCTATAGCTGAACCTTGCCATTGATGTCTTATAAAAATTATTATTATCATTTTATTTAATTCTTTATTGAAATTTGTTTCATTTAGCGGTATACTAATTAACTATTAACTAAACTATGGAATGATGCCATTTTTATATTAAAAAGATAGTTAGAATTTAAATATATTGACAGAACATTTTTTTTTACACCAACTTCGCTCATTTTTTACAACCGGTCGCATTTTCTCGGCTGAAGAATTTTTTTGACTTGACACAGATCTAATACGTTAGTAGATTAGTTGTCTCTTTCTAATATTATATATCAAAACTTTTTTCCATTATTTGCTAAATTAGTATCGATAATACAGTTTTCAGTTTACTCCACTTATCATTGTTTTCAGTAGTTCATGTATCGAATGGCTGATGGCTCTGCTGCGTTCGGTACATTTTCAACGTTACGGAATATTTGGCTTACATTGCCGTTCTTGTAGTAGATTATTTATTCAATGGTATTATGTACAAAATCCAAACACAAATTTTGTTGCAAAAGATTCTAAATTTTTAGTAAAATAATTTCATAAACAAACTATGCAAATTCCACTTGACACTGACATCTTCTTTAGCTTTTCCCATTCGTCAGGTATTTTTATTTTCTTCTTCTCTGTTTTGCGTATCGTTCTCATTCAGTTTCTATTTTCTCAAGTCTTCCGCAAGATAGTCCTCCAATCTTACCATTGGTCTTCCTTTGTTTCTTCTACCTTCTATTACTAAGCTATTCATTCTTTTTCCAATATATTCTTCCTCTCCTCAGGTATGTTCAAACCAATGTAATCGTCTCTTTTGTATTTTTCTAAAAAGTTCTATCACTCGAGTTATTTCCCTTATCTGTTCATGCCTTACTTTATCTTTCCGTGTCTTCCCCAACATCTATCTCAACATCCTCATCTCTGCCCATTTTCTTTTAATTGATATTAACATTTGTCAATTTGAACTATCTGAATATATTAGCAGTTTCCATGGTACTTCCGGAGAAATATCCCTATAAAATTCTAATAATAGTTGCTTAGTTTCTTAATTTTTATCATAGTATAGTATAGTATAGTAGAAGGATTCATATGCACAACCCACAGTTATTGTAAAACCATTACCATTGAATTTCTGAGACGTGTTTTTCACAAAATGTCAATATACTTATATGATTTTCACCACGCTCCATATATGTCATTTCCTGGTGCAAATGGAAAGTAAAAATGTAGTAAATAATATTATTGGAGATTTAATATAAAATCGTAATGGAAAAATATTGATACAAACAAAAAGACGATGCATCAATGTAAGTAATGAAAATCAAAGGTAGCAAACACATTTTAGCACAGGTGTAATTTATTCGAAAATCCTGTGCAGCAATTCATAACTAGCATGTGTACGCTGCTAATACACGTTTGCAGATGTGACTTACGAGATTCGATCGAGCAAACAGTGAGGATATGTGGATATAAATCTCTCTGATGCAAACTAACGTTCCACGATCCGAGTTATACAACGTAATTCATGGATTGGGAGTTAATCTTACAAACATGTGAATCAATTGCACACAATTTTAACACTTGGTATATCATAAGCAGTGCACGATCACATAATACTCAAACAGAACGAGTACAGCCCGCGGTTTTACTCTAATGCAATATGTATATCACACATTAATACCGGAGTTCTATTTGCAGTGAAGATATTTCAATTATTGACCAAGCGAGAGTTGTAATGCATTATGCATTAATCATTCAATATTTGTCTAGGATATTATTTCATGAATGTCGAATATTTACCATTAATTTCATTATTTGCACAGTAACAGTAAGATTATATTTACTAAATTATTAATTATCATTGTCGAATTAAACATAACGTTATTATTAAAAGAATTATTATAAATAAATCATTATTATGTATGTATATGTTAAGAGTAAATGTACATAATGGGATGATGTGCACACTGTCCGGCAAGTGTAGAGATTCGTTTAATATCGTTTTCGCTTGCAATTCAACTAAATATAACAACCTCGTCTAACACACAATATATATACAACAGGGTGTTAATACTAAGTCGTTACACCCGAAAATGGTAGATAGAACTCATTAAAACAAACAACTTTTCTTAGCTCAAATTTTTGATTTGGAGCCCCAGTTCATAGTTATTGGCGTTCTCTTGATTTTCGAAAAAACGTCATAACTCCCTTATTTTAAGGAATATTTAAAAAATACAAACCTTTCAGCATTTGCTTTCGGTTCTCTAAAACACTTGTGTTTATAATTATTTTCTATTTCATCAAATAACAAAATGGCGACCAATCAAAAATTTCAAAACAAGATATTTTGAAAACCACTCCATCGATTTTCGAAAATAAAACATTTTTAAAATCCTTAAACGTTCTTTTACAATATTTGTCTGAAACATTTTTTTGTATCTGTCCAAAAAAAAAAGTTTTTATTCAAATTGAATTGCAAGATAAATTTTAACAAACTGCAACAATCATTTAAAACAAATTAGGCTTGCTGCCATTAAACAAGAAAAACAAGAAACAAACAAGAAAAATAAAACAATAAACAATGAAACAACAAGGGTGGGACTAAATATGATTTTCAAAGTGGCCACCATTCGCAGCAACGCAAGCCCGGCAGCGTGCTTTGATGTTGGTGGAGACCTTCGCAAGGACTGCCTGCTTCTCTTTTATATCTTCTGCTGCAGCCACGATTCTAGCCACTAGTTCTAACTCTGTGCTCACCAGTGTCTCGTAAACAGAGGTCTTCATCTGATCCCAAAAAAAGAAACCTAGTGGAGTTAGGTCGGGGCTCCGGGCTGGCCACGCAACTGGACCTCTCCTCCCAATCCACTTATTCGGGTATTTTCTATTTAACAATGCGGTGACTTCTCGCGTTGTGTGAGCCGGTGCCCCATCATGCTGAAACCAAAGTCTCAGTCTTATGTTTAGTGGCAAGTCTTCAAGTAGTTCCGGCAGCACAGTATCCAAGAAAATAAAATAATTTTCACCATTCAATCGGTTTGGAGAATGTAGGGTCCAATAACGTACACCCCTATGATTCCAGCCCATACATTTACCGCAAAACGTTGTTGATGTGCGCGAATAAATGGTGCGTGGGGATTCTCGTCAGCCCACAAATGATTATTTTTAGAATTAAATACCCCGTCCCTTGTGAAGCAAGCTTCGTCGGTAAACAAAACAAATTTTTCAATATGTCTTCTCAGATTACAACGTCGAAGGAGCCAACGACAGAACAACAGTCTTGGCTGGAAGTCGTTAGGTCCCAAAGCTTTTTGCCTAGAGTACGGGTAAAGGCTCTGCTCATTCAGAACTTGCCAAACACTCACATGATTCACATTTAATCTGTTCCCTATTATTCTTGTGCTCGTCGATGGCTCATTTTCAATAATGTTAAGTACAGCCTCTTCAAATCTAGGGGTTCGACGTACCCTGTTGGCGTTTCCATCAGTTGTTGGGTAGAAACAACCAGTTTCTAACAAACGCCTACATATTTTTCTGAAGAGTTGGCTACTTTGTTGTTGACGATTCGGGTATCTTTCCCGATAAATTCTTCGAGCTTCCTGTGCATTACGCTTGCCTCCCCAAAAACCAGAAGCATGTCAAGAAGTTCAACGTTTTCATAATGATGCATGTTTACGTATAAATTATGCAAAATACGAACATACAAACGGACATACACGTGCGCTAAATTTGAAGTAACTTGTTTTTGAGTACTTGTCAAATCTAATACTTATGCAAGCCAAGTAAGTGAATAAAAACTTTTTTTTTTGGGCAGATAGAAAAAAATGTTTCAGGCAAATATTGTAATAGAAAGTTTAAGGATTTTAAAAATGTTTTATTTTCAAAAATCGATGGGGTGGTTTTCAAAATATCTTGTTTTGAATTTTTTGATTGGTCGCCATTTTGTTATTTGATGAAATAGAAAATAATTGTAAATACAAGTGTTTTAGAGAACCGCAAGCAAATGCTGAAAGTTTTTGTATTTTTTCAATATTCCTTAAAATAAGGGAGTTATGACGATTTTTCGAAAAACAAGAGAACGCCAATAACTATGAACTGGGAAATTTGAGCTAAGAAAAGTTGTTTGTTTTAATGAGTTCTATCTACCATTTTCGGGTGTAACGACTTAGTATTAACACCCTGTATATATGTATATATATATATATATATATATATATATATATATATATATATATATATATATATATATATATATATATATATATTTATATATATAGCCGTCAAATAAGTATGGGCTAAAGATTTCTACATTGTTCACAATTCAGTATGTCAATGTTGAAAATGCTAAGTTATGAAGAAATGGCAACAACGCAGGGCAAGGGACAGGGTGCGGAGAAGGGAAAATGTTGAGCATCAGTCTATATTTATTTGACGGCGACTATAGTAGTTCTCAATTTAAGTTTAAATTATATTAAATAAACAAATTTGACTGTTTTAATATTGATCTTGCTGTTAACATACTAGTAAAACTTTATTGAAAAGGTATAACACTGGCTAATTCCAAAACCATTACGTTGAACAAAAGTATTGATTCATTGGGCAGTGGGAGTATTTTTGTATCCGGCTTGTTGAATTGTTATTTAAATACTTGAGAAGATAAGTTAATAGAAATGTAATAAATTATATTATAATGATTTTACGTTATGTTGCAGCCGCATGCAGGGTGTCAAATACTAATACACATTTTCAGCTAATACAGGGCATTTTTTTAAATATTACATTTTCATTATTTTCCCATAACACACATCAATGAAAGAGTATAATTGCGTGTATTTTTGTTAAACAATATACCATGTTTTTAAACAATATTATTATACAATTTTATCTATTAAAGTGTTAACTACCGGTGCTTTTACATTAATAAACGCATTTAAATCTACCGTGACATCATTCTATTCTGATAAAACTATATTACTAATAACAGTTTTTCGCATCTGTAATGATGTTTTCATTTATTTATTAATTACATATATAGAAAAACTCTAATGTGGCTAGCACACTACCTTCCATAAATTATGTGTCATGTACAAATTCCATACATAAATTTTCTTGCAAAAGATTCCATATTTCCAGTTAAATTTATTTCATAAACCATCTATGTAAATTGTACTTGACAGTAACTAGCTTTTCCCATTCGTTAAGAGTCGATATTCTTGATTTTCTTCTTCCACTCATTTCTGTTTTGCTTGTCGTCCTCATTCAGTTCCTTTTCTCTCAATTCTTCCGCCATACAGTCTTCTTCCTTTTTTCTTCTATCTACCATTACTAAGCTGTTCATTCTTCTTGCAAAATATTATTCATCTCTCCTCAGGGCATGTTCAAACCAATGTAATGGTCTCTTTTGTATCTTTCTAGATACTTCTATCACTCGAGCCATTCCCCTTATTCTCGCATTCCTTGCCCTATGTTTCCGTGTCTTCCCCAACATCTATCTCAACATTCTCATCTCTCTGTCACATATATATTTTCTTTTCATTGACACTGACATCTGTCAATTAGAATTTTGTTAATATAGTAGCTGTTTCCATGGTTATAGCATAGCTGGCTAATTTATGATATTTAATTTTTACCTTCCGTCACCTTTAGGTAAGGAAGGTATTGTCTTTGGTCAAAAAATTCATTGATGAGTTTCTAGCGAATAAGCATGTTTTAGGGTCTCTATAATACGATTTTACCATTTTTACGATGATGTCTGTATGTATGCACGTATGTGTGTGTGTGTATGTGTGTGTGTGACGAAAGTTTCGGATCGCATAACTTCAATAACACGATTCCAAAAATTATATTTTTTTCGTATTCCTCAAGTTTACATACAGAAAAACAACTGATTAGATTTTGGTTATAATTGGTCAACCGGAAGTAGCCTCATTTGAAGATTTGATTTATTGTCATTTAACGTTATTATAACTTAAAGAATATATTATTCTCTATACGATTTGATTGCATTTTATACTTCATATTCAAAAGATATAGAGTTAAAGAATTATAAAGAAATTAAATTTTATAAATCAGTCAGCCATGCTAACCATGAAAATTGTTAATATTGTAACGTTTTTATTTATATGGGTGAAGTGTAAATCATAGACAATTATTATTAACAAAGAATACGTTTATTAAACGATAATTAAATGAGGATTAAATATTAAAAGATAATAAAAACAACTAACACTATGATTAAATAATTATAAACACTAAGAATATTGTTAAATGCTTAAACACTACGATTATTTATCTAACTAACATTTATATCACTACAATTATTTATATAACTACATTTATTTATGTTAACAACTTGAAACTGTTTATTTATATCACCGAGTTCATATCTGGTTGCTGGTATATATGAGACTGATTCTCCGCCTTCTCTCGGCCGATATTTATACAGCGCAACAGTCTAGAAGCCTTCCAAGCGACAATGACCCGTATACAAAGGAATGAGGTCACGGCGCAATTAACCTGTCTCAGCGCGTCGGGGATTGCATTACGCTCTGGTACGTTCTTTCGAAGGGATTACGTCATTGTTCGCATCAGTAGCGGCGCATGCATACTTTTCTCTCAGGGGCGCACGTCACAATATATTCAGATTGACAGATGTAAGTATCAATAAAAAGTAAATTAATGTGGCAGAGATGAGGATGTTGAAGTAAATATTGGGGAACACACGTAAAGATAGGTAAGGAAATAACTCTTGTTTTACAAGTTTCTAGAAAGATACAAGAGGGATGATTGTATTGGTTTGAAAATGTCATGAAGAGAAATGAAGAATATATTGGATGAAGAATGAATGGCTTAGTAATAGAAAGTTGAAAAATAGAGGAAGACCAAAGATAAGATGGAAAACTGTATTGCGAAAACTTGAGAGAAAAGGAACTGAATGAGAATGACACGTAAAACAGAAATGAGTGGAAGAAGAAAATTAAAAATAGTGAACCCTAATGAATGGGAAAAGCTAAAGTAGAAGAAGATGTTAGTGTCAAGTGCAATTTGCATAGTTTGTTTATGAAATAATTTTACTGGAAATTTAAAATCTTTTGCAAGAAAATTTATGTATGGAATTTATACATGTTACACAGTATTGACGGAAGGTATTGTGCTGGCCACAACAGATTTTTTTTTTATATTTAACTCTATATCTATTGAATATGAAGTGTAAAATGAAATCAAATAGTATAGATAAGAGAATATTCTTTAATAACAATTATAATAATATTAAATGTTACAAATTGTAAAAATCTTCAAATGAGGGTACTTCCGCTTGATCAGTTATAACCAAAATCTAATCAGCTCTTCATTTTGATGTAAAGAAAAGGAATACGAAATAATTATAGTCTTTAGAATTGCAGTGTTGAAGTTATCGTCTATGTAAAAATCGTCACACACATACACACACGTACAGACATCTCCGTAAAATGGTAAATTCGTATTCTAGGGACCTTATTCACTAAAAATTCACCGTCGAATTTATTGATTAAAGATAACACCTTCAGGTGATGGAAGGTAAAAAAGTATTGTTGAATCAATTCTTTGGTGTTTATTATACATACATAATACCTCTATAATCAAAAACTAATTATCTTTCCTCATAAATTTAAATATATATTTTTATAATATCATTGTAAATAACTACAACTACACCATGGAAACTGTTAATATATTCAAATATTATTAATTAGCAGATATCGGTGTCAAGTAGTTACCATATACTCGTATAGTGAAATAATTTTACTGGAATACTGTAAATATAACAGTCTTTTACAAAAAACTTTCTCTATGGAATTTGTTCACAACATAGAATTGCCAGCAAGTAAACTACGAGTATATTTTTAATAAGTTGGCCCAAGTCGGTAAATCGCGTGACATTCAATTCAAATTCACCCACGGAATGGAGGGTTAAAGTTAATAAAAATGAGTACAACTTTTCATAGATACAGAAACAGAATACAGTTAGCAATCAAATTATTAATATTATGACAGTAAATTTAAATGAAAGCGAACAGTGTATTTATTTTTAAATAAAATAATTATTGTAAATATGTATTCAATAAAGCATGTCTAAACAAAGGAAAGTAGAGGCAGGAATATTTAATAATAGATAAAGTTGTATTTGAAATTCTAGGACATGGCACAAGGCACAAGTTGGTGAGGCTGGGAAAGTTGGTTGACTGGCGACCGGCGACCGCGACCCAGCGGGTCAGCGCACAGATGCATGGGTTCGTGACAGCGACGCCATACATCACCCTCCTCGTAGCACATCTGCAACACTGACCACTCTAGAACCAGTGCTTTGCTTCTCTTATGTCACTTCATAATCGTGCAGGGATTTATTCACCATGTCATATTGTATACTGCAATAGCTTGAGTTCAGACTGCTAAGAGAAGTGCTTTTCATAACGGTTTAAAAAAATTACATTCATACACATAATTTGTTTCTTAGATTTTAACAACACATACCTTTACTTAGGTATGGTATTAAGTAAAAAAAGTGAATGTATTTAAGTTATTTATAGACTGCGTTTAAGTCTGTCCTGTGACTTTCTTTAGCTACTTGTTTATCCTTCCTCTTTGATATTTCTTAATATTTCATATATCCTTCCATCATCCCCTTCTTAATAATAATAATAATAATATAATAATTAGTTTATTCCACTGGCATATACAGGGTGGAAACGAACTTTATGTCATAAATTTAAGGGTGAGTAGTATGACATGTGTAGATTACGAAACTGAAAGATTTTTTTTAAAATTCGAAAAACGAAAATTCGACTTTTCTTAAGGAAACTTTTTTTTACTGCTGTTTTAATTCATATTTCATTAGAAATATGGTTATCAAAAATACATTCAAAATTAGTTGTATAAGGTATTATTCTTAATAATTAAATTAAATAGCATTTTTAACGAAAATAATTGTGTAATAGATAAAATAATGCAAATGCGTTGCCAGTGGTCCAGTGGTACCCAAAATGTTGGTTTCCTGAAAACTACCCTTAAATATGCGAATTTTAAAAAAAATCTTTCTGTTTTGTAATCTAAATATGTCATACTACTCATCCTTAAATTTATGACATTAAGTTCGTTTCCACCCTGTATACATATGTATAGAATACGTCATTTGTACATACTTTGTTTAAAATAATAATGATATAGTAATAAAATTATAAGAAGGAGACTTTATTATAAACTGCTCAGATATTCATTTAACGAGTAATGTGTTTTATCCAGAAGAATTTTTTTAAGTAGAGTTTTAAATTTACTTTTTCTTTTTTCTTCTCTAATATTGTTTGGCACTCGTACTTGCCCTTATACTATATGAAGTTAGTGGGTATCATTGTTTTTGTTTATACCTCTTTTTTGATAAACAGCAAAAAATTATAGCGCAAAAAACTTTTCATTTTACGCTAGGAGTACACTACGTGAAGTTAGTACTATTGTTTTTGTTTATAACTGTTTTTAGTAAATAGCAATAAATAAACAAAAAATTATAGCGTAATTTTTTTAAAAATTTTAGACAAGAGGTCTGCTACGTGAAGTTAGCAGGTACTATAGTTTTTATTTATAACTTTTTTTTAAAAGAGCAAAAAATGTGATATATACAGAAAAAAATTAACAAAAAATAGCACAAAAATAATATGATAATTTTAATATGTACCTGCCAACTTCACTGACCTACAAGGATTTAACGTGGGATTTTTGTTTTATGCAATTTCCTACTCTATACTGTTCACTTTACGACAAAACTTTTAGAGGGATAAGTTGAACATAATTATATGTTTCATACAAAACTCTCTACATTTTTTGTTATATTTCTAGTTTCTTCTCAATTTTAAAAAGAAATTTCAAAATTTCTTTTAGTTCGTAGCAATAGCCGTGACATTTGTTTTTCTTTTTACCTTCCGAAGAGTTGATTAGATTTTAACAGTTTTTCTTGAAAAAATGCTGTTAAATATCATTTTTTAACCTTTTATGTTATTATAAATATTAAAAAATATTTTATTCGATTTAATTATATTTTTTTTCGGCTGGATTCTAAAAAGACGAGTTTCGTAAAATTGCAATTTTTGTTTAGCAATGTATTCTTTAAGCTAAAAAATAATAAGGAAACAAAATTAGTGGACGGAAGTAAGTATTTATATACTGTTTTGTAAAAAGAAAGTCAGATTTTTTGTGAAAATTATTTGACAAAAAATTATCGCATGCAAATTAAAAAAAAATCTGTTGTGGCCAGCACAATACCTCTCGCCACTTCCTTTTTTTTGGTTACATAAGTATAGGGCACGAACAGTCATGTTACATTGTTGGCCTTAACAAGCAGATGTGGGGGCCCATTTCAGAATGATAATTAGTAATTGTGTACATAGATGTCAAATGTCAGAATTTTTCATTAAAAATTTCAAGATTTTCTAAATTCACGTAGTTAATTTGTCACCAGGAGTGTGGAATTTACTTGTCGAGGAAAATAAACCACATGGAATTTGAAAATCTGACATGGGCCCCATATCTGCTTGTCAAGTCACATGACTGCTCGCGCGCTAATGTATTTAACATTTCTTGTATACCTACACTCTAGACCAAAAATTCTACTTACATCTATTCCATATATTTAGATTATTTTAAATTTAAATTCATTCTATGAAGAAATTTTGTCCTACTCTTCCAATATTTCGAGATGTTTCCTATTCATTGTCGGAAGTAAGAATATTTCTGAAGGGTATGTGCAATATACCTATAATGTTAAATATTTAACTATTAATACATTAAGAAATAATATAATGTATGTACTTCCCAGAAAAAGTCTTCAGTAATGTCTCCGGATTTCTGACACTGACATTTATCTGTCAGTTACAAACAATTTAAATTCTCAACTATTTTCCATGGCATTCTTTCGGCTGTAAAATTTATTACAACAGATTATTTTATATATTATATTTCTTTTATCTCTAAATCTATAAAATATATAATAAAATATTTAAATGCATCAGACAGAGAATTTAATTTTCTTTAGTATTACCAAGAAAAAATTTCAAAAATAATATTTAGAAGATTTTTTTTAAGAATATTTTACTTCCGGTTGTCCAATTGTTACCAAAACCTATTCAGATCTTCCCATGAATGTCCGATTGGGAAATACGTAGTTAAATAAATATAAAGTCTTATGGTTTTTGAGTAATCGTCCTTCCAACATCCCACACACACACACATACATACACACACACACACACACAGACATCATCGTAAAAATGTTAAAATCGGACTGTATGGACCTTATAACGTGCTTATTCAATAAAATCTGGATATGCGATTTTTAGCATGAATCCATTACCTCTCTTAGCGAGAGGTAAAAAATAACTTTAATGTAACTGTAACCTAACCCACAGAACTCAATTTAGCAAAAGCCAAGTTGTTATATTACAATAACCATACATAACGTACAGAACTAAAATTGGCAACAAGTAATGCGGCAAAAGTAACAATGTCAGTAACACAGGGTTTTGAATCGAAAAAAATAACAGTTTTCGTACCATTGTTTGTAACTTCAATATCCACTATATTCAAGTTAATTGACAATATTTTGACACATTAACGCAAAATTATAAGTTAAAAATGTTATAAAAACCAGGAGAAGAAAGTAAATAAAACATAATTTTGCAAATATACATTATATGAATCCGTATTATTCGTATTTAAATGTAAGTATCTAATTAAATATAAAAATATATGTACTTCATATAACACTATTTTTTCTCAGAAAATGTGCCAAAATCATTGTAAATTTAAATTTCCGTGCCCTAATTTTTTGTGGAATTTAGTGTTTTTAACGGTTTTTTTTAGCTATATGTATATAACCATTAAAGCAAAACTCAGATTCTCGTGATTCTAGAATCTAGCCTTTTTGCTTCATATTCAATTAATTTAGATAAAAAAATAAAATAAATAAATATTTCATCACGGCATATTACCCATTGCTGGGTGTGCCAATCTGCTTTGTATACAGATATCGGTAATGATGGAATATTTGTACCGTGTGGGCGCTTACCAGGCCTTACCTCACGGGCACTCATAGGTGGAATAATTAATTAATTTAGAGATAAATATATATATATATATATATATATATATATATATATATATATATATATATATGCTGCTAAAAGCTGCACCATGGAAACAGAATAATCAAATATTACTAATTGACAGATGTCAGTGTCAAATAAAATTTTCATAAAATCTTTGTGAAATGATTTTCATGGAAATATAAAATAAATTAATATGGCAAAAACAAATTAGGTACATAAGGTAATACAACAGATTATAGTCACAAACCAATTCAGCAGATTATATGTTATAAAATAAATGATATATATCTATGTTTTTATTTTCTACTGCTTATTTAAAAAAAAAACATACTGTTCTTTTTAGGAGTAGTTCGGTTCAGTTCAGTACGAGGTAAGATCAGTTCATTTCTCCCCTAAAAAGAAAACGCCCATAGAATAATTTGTACAAAATACGTAGAATTGACGGAAGTTAATATGTTGGCCACATCAGATTTTTTCTGGTTTTCAGAACTTATTAATAGATATGGAAAATGAACCTCGTATTCTTCGACAACTATTTCCACCACACCAATTCTTTATAATAATGACACGTTCCTTATTCATATAAACATTCATTACTTTAAAAATTGGCAGACTATGAATAAAATAATGTTGCTACTAATTAACGGAACTTTTAAAAATTCTTTTTAAAATTAAAAAGAAACTAAAACAAAATTGGTTGGCAACAGCGCCAAGAATGAAAATTACATATAAGGTTTACTTGATAACTCGAACTTCTATTACTCATAGTCTTTCTGGAACAGAAAATTGCGCCCGTTTCTTGGATGAAATGAACATATATATATATATATATATATATATATATATATATATATATATATATATATATATATATATATATGTTTATAATAATAATGGCAGGTAGCATGAACAAGTATTTCAGGGTGATTAGCGAAGAGATGACTAGCACTTTTATTTTTGTCGAACGTTTAAGGATTAATTTGAAGTAAAATACTTCAAACAAAGATGCGTACAATGCATTTTGCTATAATTGTTATATTTGTTATTTTTTTCTAAAATAAACCATAAACGATAGACTAGTACTTGCCATCTCTTCGCTAATCATCGTTATTCACTTATTCATGCTAACAACCATTATGTTAAGTTATATATTTGAAATAAATATGTATGTAGTTTCTATTTACCTAAATAAATACCTACATAACATACACAATTTTTTGCGTAATTTAATTACTCGAAGTCTTGATAACTCGATTTATTTTTTTGAAAAGTCATACTTCGAGTTACCGAAGTTTGACTGTATCTCGAAAATTTACCGAAAGAAAAATTATTTTCATACACCACTGGATAGAATATAAAAATATTATTTAAACCATTTTTCTCCATTACTGATAATTTAGAAATAATTTAAAAATGAAAAAATCAATCAAATTCCGTTTAACAGAAGTCGTATCTTTTATTGTTTTCGTGATCCCAATGGTGGCCTTCGAAATCCGAGCACCCTGTCTAAAGCATTTTACAAACCTTTGCTGTATTTTACTCTAGGCAATATGAAAACCATACGCGACAATCTGTTTTATCGTTCCTACTGCAGAAACTTTATTCACAAATTTGTTGACGTTACATTTGATATTTATAATTATATAAAAAAAATGGGTGATGAATTACGCGAGAGAAATATTGAGGGGCATATATAAATCGAAAATATAATATAAAATATGCAAAACTATGCTTGTTGAGTGGAGTGTAATATAATTTCTATTTTACGTCTGTATCATAAATATTTGATCACATATTTTTGCTGTTGACAATAGTACACCTGTTTTAAATGTATTTAAATATTGTAAAGATTTATCTTATTGCACATAACATAACTAATTTCAAATACTTAGAACAATAATTTCTTAAAAGAAAAAATTCCAAGGTCTTAGTATGTATACTCTGTATTGAATGTTTAAAAACAATTGATTTTCAAAATTTAATAAGACCAGAATAAATAGGTACTCGTACAAACAATTAATTGTGATTATAAATCACAAGTATGTCTTTATATAAATTTGTTTAGAAAATCCACTAAGCGTACTAATAATAAAATTATAAAATATTTATATCGGACAGCTTATAAGAAATATTTATTTAACATCATTTATTGATGATGAAAGCCAAGTTGAAATTTGGGTAATGCATATAAAATTCTACAGCATGCTATATCTGGAAGCAGTGTTCACGTCCATTTTACAACAGTTAAGCGTTGCGCATGATTAATACGGCGGGCGTTCGATACTCCACCTCGAAGATGATTTGTTAGGGCGTAAGTTCGTGATGTGAATGGTCCGATGTGATAAACGTGACGCTAAATTGAGATTGATATTAATGTAGTCGTTTCGATGTAAATATCCAGATAATTTACGCGCTGAAAAAATCTTGGACCTTGAACATTCATCTACATAACTTGCTAATAAATATTCATATTATGAGGAATCAATTTACTTTGAGAAAAGAGAGTAACACAGTATATTTCATTTTGAAGATTTTCAAACTTCGAATATTCTTTCACATAAGATTATATTAAAAAGGTTTTCATCAAACAAAACCAAGCGTTCCGCAGTCTCGTCACTGATATTATATTCTAATTTAATTGAGGAGTGGCCCGATTACAGATAAATATAATATACAAATGAAATATATGTATTTTTATAAAGGCAGGTATTAAACATTTTAGTTTTTTTAAATTTATAAAAATTATTAACAACTTTCGGAAAACTTTCACTAATTACAGAGTGTTAATTAAGAAGCTATGGTTATAGGCGTTTGATATGAGAAATCAGTTTTTCCTTGCGCAAAAGTAACCAATTAATTTTAGACAAAAATGTTTCAAATAAATGTTGTTTAAATCACTAAACAGATTTAATTTCTCACGTTTGGTAACCTGTAAAATCGAATTTAAAATTGTGCAAATATTGCTCATTTATTGCGTTAGCCATTGAATTAGAAAATCACAAATTCACATCGTTTGGACTCTCAGAAATTTAATTTCATAGGCTACAAAATGTGAAAAAAAAATTAATTTTAAAAATAATATCTGTATATGTAGTGATTAAGGTTCAAAATTAATTTGTAACTTTTATTTTAAAACCGAATATCTAACAGTTTAAGCGGTTTCTTTGTTACTTTGTTTCAATTTCATAGCTATCGCTACAAATAAGCAATATTTATACAACTTCCAATTCGATTTTACAAGTTGGCAAACGGGCAAAATTAAATCTGTTTAGTGATTTAGATGTAGAATGTAATTATCTATAATTTGAAACATTTTGTCTAAAATTATTTTTTGGGCAAGAAAATAAAGATTTCCTATGTTAAACGCTTATGACCAGTTTTATAATTAACATCCTGTATGTATACATACATAAAAATCACAAATGTCCCACTTTGTGGGTTAACAAGCACGAATCCGAAAACAAAAATAACAACAGAAATAACTCTACTGACTCACTTCACTCTTTTAACAACATTCTTACAACAAATATTCCTCACTCTTAACGTTGCTATCTACCTTTTTTTTTAAATAACAATAATAATATTTAATATCATCAGCTGGCAAAACATAAATTACAAGGGCACTTACCGCAAAAAGGCCTCCCACGTATGCCGCCGTCTAGCTGGCAGAGAGGGGGAGGGGTTGTAAATCAAAAATTGTATCTTACTTACTTTTATAAGGGCGCCAGGTATTTTAACAATGAACCCCACTCACGAAAAATACCAAAATAATAATTCGAGGTGGGGGTTCAAAGAATAAAAGTTTAAGATAAGAGTTACGTATGATATTAGGTTTGTTTATAACAAAATTGTTAATAAATTTTAACAAACTCGGTTTATTAAGCAACACAAATAAATCCTTGCGACTATTGACAAATTGTTGTTGACTTAAATTATAATGAAAACTGAAATGATGAAAGAGGCAGGTGAAATGCAAAATAATTAAACTAAAGTCTATAGTAGATTCAAGAAAACTACTATGGATATTTCGAAAGAAATTCAAACAGAAAATCTTGCCAATGCCAGTATTGCGTCTTAAAGAATTAGACGTATTGGACGTGTCTGTGGTAAGAAAACTTTAATTAGTAGAAGATATAAAAACACGAGATTAAATTTTGAAAAACATTGGAATGTAGTCGACTAGTAATGCCGGATGAATTAAAAGTTGTGTCTGTGTGTGTGTACCAAAAATATCTCGTTCGACAACTTCAATACTACAATTCCAAAAATTATAATTATATCGTATTCGCTTTTCGTACGTGCATATGAAGAGTTGATTTGATTTTGGTTACAACCGATGAACCGCAAGTATCCTTATTTCTTCTTAACAGTTTTTCTCTTACAAACTCGGTTAAGTATAATTTTTGACACTTTACGTTGTTATAAATATGAAAGAATGTTTTATTCTCTATTCGATTTGATTTTTTTTTGCAATCAATAATGCCACAATCTCACCATGGAAACGCTAAATACTAATAATACTAATAATATTAATAATAATATGGGGTCTCGTGGCCGCGTGCCAGAGTGTCTGATCGCGAATCTGGGGAACCGGGTTCGATCCTGACAGACGCCAAATATTTTTCGAATTTTAAATGGCATAAAATTGATTCCTGTGGTGTACTCTCCACGCCAGCAATAAGTACCCGTGCGGTGACGCCTGGTAAACGCCCGTACGGTACAAATATTATGTCATCATCATTACCGAAATCTGTATACAAAGCAGATTGGCACACCCAGCAATGGGTAATATGCCGTGATGATATATTTATTTATTTATTTTATTTATAATAATAATAACAATAATAATACTAATAATAATTATTATAATAATAATATATTTATAGCCATAAAGTAGTATACAACTTGTTTACTTACAAAGACTACATCACAATAAGAAAATTTTCCAAATTAGACATTTACAAATTCATTTATCACAATAACATTTATCAATTAATTTTTTTTTAAGTTCTAATATTTTTTTATTATTTTCAATGTTTTTACCTCTCGCTAAGAGAGGCATTCAAGCTAAAAATTGCATATTCAGATTTTAATGAATAAGCACGTTTTAAGTTCTCTACATTCCAATTTTAACATTTTCACGACGATGTATCTCTCTCTCTCTCTCTCTGTGTATGTGTGTGTGTGTGTGTGTGTGTGTGTGTGTGTGTGTGTGTGTGTGTGGGTGTGTGTGTATGTGTGTGTGAGTGTATAATACTTAATATCTGTTTAACTATGTGTTTCTCATTGGGACATTACTGGGAAGGGTTGAAAAGGTTTTGGTAACAATTGAACAACCGGAAGCAGCAGATTTTTTTTAAAAAATTATATAAATAGTATTTTTTGAAAAAAAATGCTCTTGCAAGTATTAAAGTTTAAATTCTTTATCTGATACTTATATAGTATATTATGATAAAAGTGTATAAGCCGGCCATTAAAGCACGCGTGATAAGTTTAAAAGAGCTTTAAAGGCACGAGAGCTTTAATGGCTCATATACGTGTATCATACGCTAATTTTTATTATACCTGCACAATATGTTAGAAGAAAGGATCTGAAATTTTGATTTTGATGTTTCATAATTTTGTGTGATATGATGTAACATCGTTTACATGGATATTGATTAGTATTTGTTGTGTACGTTACTATGCGGATTTGCCGTTTCGCAATTTGTTGTTTATTTATTATAAACATCAGGACTATCGTTAATACGGAAAACGCGGATAGAATGGAGACGCAAAGTTCATCTAGTATACAAGAATTGGCTGAACAAGCTGAATTGAGATTGATTCCTAACAAGTCAAAGGAAGCCTATTTTAAAGAATATGAAAAATTAATGAAGTGGATGGAGATGAGCAAGAATTCGAAAACTGTCAGTGAGTGCCTACATACACGTCATAGAATTGACGGAAGGTAATGTGTTGGTCACATAAGATTTTCATATATATATATATATATATATATATATATATATATATATATATATATATATATATATATATATATATATGCTATATTCTTGTAAGCTTGGCGCTCACTTGTAAATAACTGCACAAATTGACAGTGAGCAAAAAATATGAAAGCGGTCACTTCACAAATAAGACAACTTATTTAGGTATATAAAGTGAGTGAATTTTTTCACGGTATCAACAATAATATAATATGCCTGAATACGAAAGTGATTTTATTTTTAAGTAAATCATTCTTATAAAATACTTTCATGTGCTTTAGTTGCGTTCTATTTTGACTCTTCTAAGTTTAGTTCAGTCAAGTTATATAAGGTTCCAGACAAAAGGTCGAGTATCTATAATTTTTGGGTATGTTGTAAAGACCAAGGCTAGTACTATGAAACCAACTTTGCAGAAATAAAAGCCCTTTGCAAGCAGAGTTATATTGAAAAAAGTATAGTAAGTAGTAAATAGTAAATAGTAAATAATAAATAATAAAATAATAATAATAATTTGAAAAAGGAAATATATCATAGACTACAAAAAGCTGTATTACTGGATACCTGCAACACCGTTCGGAAATTCTTCAATATAACTTAAATAACTAAATAAATAAATAAATAATAATAATAATAATAATAATAAGTTATTCTTTAGTAAAATGTCTCTTGGAACAATAAGTTTAAAATGACAAAGTTGCAGAGATACCAACCTACTACAAAAAATCAATGGTGCCAAATTTATAACCGGTGCTCTTTTTACCGCAGTTCTCAATATACACAACAAAATATTCTACTGTTGCTGAGTTTACGCTACATGCTACATCTGTATACCCCTCTCAGATATGTATATGTGTAGAATAAGCAGAAATTAAATACATGAGTCGCAATATTTTTTATTTATTAAATATTTGATTCAGTTATAATATTGTATTTTAAATACAATTCATAGATATAATTGCAGATATTAAGTGAGATATCGTAACACAGAGAAGTATAATAATTTATGGCTTACTAGGGTGTCGGACAAGCTCAACTTCTCGAAGTGCTAGTCAGTAGCTGTGCGGCATGAAATGATTTGCGTTGCTGCAGCAGTGTAATACCCCGGCGTCAGTGTCCGGATTACCCAAACGTAATCCGCTCCAACGTCACTTATAATTTCATTGTGTCCCCGTTCTAATTTCCACTTCTGTCCCGTATTTACCGCAAATTTGATGTAATTCCATTATTGCTCTTAACATAGTCTGACAGTGCTTCAGACTGCTTGCTCCTGTATATATCATATAATAGCTCTTCTCACACGTTCTTGGCTGCGTCTTATGTGTTCTCTGGCATATTAACAACTATTAAGTAAATGGCATTAATATTCTTCAATTACCTTATTCAAATGAATCGCATTTCAATTTACGTACAAACTAGTAATTGAATTATGATGGTCACTCTTATTAAATTTTAGTTCTACCAGCACATTACATATGACGTTAATTGAACAATAATTCTTAGAATTTATTTAGATAAGTACTTTATTGAAGACTACGCGATAAATTTGAAATTGTCTTTTCTTCATTCTTAATTTGCTAAAATCTGCAAGTATCCTTTCTGGTACTTTTATAAAATAAAACAACTATCTGCACAAATTTAGAACCTTAATATAATATTTCTGTTGTCGCGAAATAATAGTCATTTATTTTAAACTATTTAAACCCTCGAGCGCACAAGCACGAGATGATAAATATCCGCGAATTAAACCTTTATTTTAAACGGGAGTGTAATACAATTATTTATTCAATTTTAACGAAATAATGATAGCCATTATGAAAGAATTTAATTTTGACAAAATACAAAACTAATAAATAAGTAGTCTGTGTTTGACAGTTGTTATTGTTAATTAATTTTTGATGTTTTCAGGCGCTTTCCTTTTATATACGGGTGCAGCATAATGCAACACTTATCTCCTCTATCGTTGTTCCTTTTAAATGGGGTAGACTACTCTTATCTACCCAGTTACCTCGTCCCTGTCCCTGCAAAGCGCCAAGAAAATTTTGGTGTGAACTAACCACGCTTATATATATTTACACGTTTGTTTCTGTTATTTGATTTTGACGTTTTATTAGCGGTTTTTTATTTTTTAAATACTAAGCCCCATAAATGTAAAACACAAGGTAAAATAAAAATAACTTGTCAAAATCATTCACTGATAGACGAGAAGCATCTCTTGTTCCTTTTATTTTGTCCAGGGGAGTTGCGGATCAGTTCAGTTTAGTACTACTCACCCCTACATGTAAAAGGACAGCAACTCACATCTGTTATTATATGCTGCAGTAACTAAAAATTTAGTGAGAGTGATTTAATTTAATGTATTAATTATATGATTTCAAAATTCTTAATTATTAATATTTCAAAATTTTTAAAATTTGTATTATAAAAAGTAAATAAATTTTTAAACCGCCAAATAAAAGAAATAAACATTTTTTTTAAACTGCTAGGCTCTAGCATTAGAAATATGTATTTTAATTATTGTATGTAACTCGTAATAAATATTTTGACAAATTTTCATGCTTAGGATATTATATTGACATTAGTGTTGTAAAGTAATTTGTTTCTGAAAAGGGGGCGGTGAGCCACATTAATTTGGGAACCACTGCGCTAGAGGAATACAAAAAATATTTACTTATTTTATTATAAACGCTTAATGGTCTAAATAAATATGATTTTATAAGGCAAAATTGAATAAAAGCCATTATAATCGGCGTTTAATTTAAATGTCAACAAATATTGTGAAATCAAATTTTGTAGAATTATTAAATTTAAAAATGACTTTTATGTGGAGAGTAGGCAAATAAACATAAATTTGAGGGAAAAACTGGCCACAGCGATAGTTGAAACTAATTGAAATGAAATGAACTGCGTGGACGGTCACACACTCACAGCAATGTTTGCACGAGTCGTCGAGTACGCGCTATTTGCATTCAATTAAACAGATAAATCAAAACGACCGCCTATACACTTGATGCTGGACATAGGTCGACCAACATCATGAATAAATCATTGTGGCCAGCCCACCCCTGTATGAAAGTGACGTACAGGGCCGTATTTAGCGATTGAATTTACTGAGTTTCCTCTGCCTTTGATCTCGCAACAGGAAAGCGGAGACATAAATAGTAAAAGTTTATAGAGGACGAGCCGAGCTACTGTCAACACTCAACAGTATTGAAATGACAACCAGTTCAATCTTTTTGCACTTGAACGTATGTTAATACATATTGTTAATACCGAAAATGGATGTCAATTTTTCTTTTTTTACTTTATAAGCTTTTTACGCAGTAAATTGAATATTAATTCAGGTGATATTTTACAAAACGACTACACAGGAGTAGAGTCCATTCCACTGAACACATAGAAATTCCTTGCGCTCCGGTGCACTCGGAATGAAGCAGCGAATATTGACACACGAGTACCTTACGATCTATATCTATGACATTGTTCACAAATTCCTCCAAAATTATCGTAGAATACAGAGACGCTAAATAATATATTTAGTAGGCACAACGATGCATACAGTTTAATAAATGAAATGTTGGGAACCATGAAGGAAAACTAACAAAAATCATAATGAGAATATTCATTTCGTATTTTCGTTGTGGGGTGGATCAATTTTAGGATGAAACTTTTTACCTTCCACAACCCTACGTAAAAAAATCTGTTGTGGCCAGCACAATACCTCTCGTCAATTTCATTTTATGTTGCATAGGCCGCGAGCAGTTATGTGACATTGTTGGCCTTGGCAAGCAGATATGGGGGCCCGTGCCAAAATGGCAGTTAGTAATAATGTTCATAGGTGTCAAGTATCATAAGTTTTCATTCAAAACATTATGATTTTCCAAATCCATGTGGATTATTTTCCTCGCCAAGTATATTCCATACTATTGATGACATATAAACAGCATATCAGTATATCTTGAAATTTTTAATAAAAAATTATGACACATGACATTTGTGACATCTATGTAAATAACGACTAGCTGTCATTCTGACACGGACCCACAAATCTGCTTGCCTAGGCCAACAAAGTCACATGTCTGCTCGCGCCCTATAAGTAATGAATTTACCATTTATTGTACACACAAATAATTGAAATTGCATATCTTCTTTCGTTCTATGAGTAATTTTCTCTTGCTCTTCTAATATGTTCAAAATTCTTCAAATTCATTGACGGTATTCGCGGTATTTCTTAAGAACATATGTAATATTAACATACCTATAATTTATGTACATATTTAATTAATAATACAATAATATATATTAAATGTACTCGTACTTCCCAGAAAAATTTAATTTCGACAATGACATTTTGCATTTAACTGTCAATTACATACATTTAAATATCTCAACTATTTTTTAGACAAAGAGATTTATCACAACAGATTATTCTATATTAATATATAATATATCTCCAAACCTGTACGAGATATAATAAAAAAAATTATCCACGACTGTCAAATAATATACCCATAATTCAACCGTTTTTTATCAATTAATGACATTAGTTACTGTGCTAATTGAATAATATTGACAGTTCGATGGAATAATATTATTCAATCGTTATGTCAAATTCAACGCTTACGTTTCAAAGAGTAAAACAAATTACTTTTAATAAGTATTTTTTTCCACATAAAAAGCCAAAATCATACTAGTTTTCTCATTTTTTATATTTTATTTTCTTTTTAAGCTTAAAATGTAGCTGAATAGTCGGTTTAAAATTTTCTGCTAAATTTCAAATCACTTCATAATTTTGTTATAACAAATACCTAGCGATCAACGCTAACTATGTTTATGTTTGTAAAAAAACAATTTTCTAAAATTTGTTAGGTTATTTCTGATTTTATAATAGTATAGTATATGTTATTATTTGACAGTTGTGGATAAAGTATAGTATTCTATTCGCATGTAATGGCTATTACTCACTCGAATGATTTACATCACTCGCCTTCCGGCTCGTGATGCAAACTTCATTCTCATGAGAAATAGTATACATTACATGCTCATTGAATAATATACTATAAATATGTCAGATAGAGAATTTAATTTTCTTTAATATTGCCAAGAAAAAAATTGTAAAAATAATATTTAGAAGATTTTTTTTTCAAGAATCTGCTACTTCCGGTTGTACAATTGTTACCAAAACCTTTTCAGCTCTTTCGAAGAATGTCCGATTGGGAAATTCGTAGTTAAACAAATATAAAGTATTACTTTTTCTTGGGTATTTCTTGACTGTTGGTATGATGTAAAGGGTTACTGGTAAATAAATGGAGTTGCAGTCTGGTGATAAATGTTTATTATGATTTAATTTAACACAGGAAATGTTAAATTAAATCCTAATAAACATTTATCACCAGACTGCAACTCCATTTATTTACCAGTAACCCTTTATAAAGTATTATAGTTTTTGAGTAAGCGTCCTTCCAACGTCCCACATATATACACACACGCATACATCCACGCACACACACACACACACACACACACACACACACACACACACACACACAGTCACACACACACACACAGACATCATCGTAAAAATGTTAAAATCGTATTGTAGGCACCTTAAAACGTGCTTATTCATTAAAATCTGGATATGCGATTTTTAGCATGAATCCAATATCTCTTAGCGAGAGGTAAAAAGTATAGGAATCATGTTGAAAATAGCACATAGATACTCTGATGAATCGACGTCGTATATTTCTGTGGTGCACTCTCCACGCTAGAAATGAGTGCTCGTGTGGTGACGCCTGGTAAACATCCGCACGGCATTACCGATATATGTGTAATATATATACATGATACTAAAAACACAGAAGATATGATATTGCGCAGGAAAGAGTGGGAAAATCACGAGGTCACTGACGTCACGTGGAGAGTAGTCTGCTCTACAGCGCACCGTATTTTACTGTGTTTCTTGGTATAAATATTAGTTTTACGGTTTAGGTTAGCAATTACGTTAAACAGAAATGCGTTGTGCAATAGCTGGTTGCAATAGTGATAATCAATCTAAAAATTGTGATAAAAATGTCATGTTTTTCGTTTTCCAAGTGATGTAAATCTAAGTAAAGCTTGGAAAAATGCATGCAAACGCAAAGATGTATTTAAAACCTGCAATGCTAGAATCTGTTCTAAGCATTTTAAAGAAAGCGATTTTCAACGAAATCTGAAATATGAACTATTGAAATATTCCACTAAAAATCAACGTTTATTAAAATAAGATGCAATGGGGTCATTTCAAAAAAAAAAATTCGTTGTTTTTTTTATAAAATCATGAAATCCGTCTCATTTAATAAATATAATAATATAAAATAACATGAAATATGCGACTTTTCATTCATAAATTTGCTAATAAACTTTCGCGGCTGAAAATTCGTGACGTCATGGTTTGTTACTCACACAAAGACATTCCTCACTCACACACACACAACGGCCCACGTAGTATCCGTTTGCAAGCTAACCTAAAATTGTGACAGGTGACACCAGACGTAAGAATAAAGGTATGTAAATAAAACATTTAATAAAATAAATACCAAAAGTTGTGTGAAATATGTGTTTCGTTAACAATATGTTGCTGTCACAAAATCAAACTGAGAATTGATAACCCAAACAATCATAGTTCCGAAAACAACAGGTAGAGGGCTGCTGCCGCATCCGACAAACCGTGACGTATAGCCGTGACGTCAGCGTCCAAATATTTGATATTTAAGACAACTTTTAAAAAATCATATGTCTGATTGTAAAGACTTGTAAAGTGTAAAATATACACCTACATATTTAATTTGACCTATTCTTTCAAGAAAAAAATAAATTAGAAAATGTGAAATGACCCCATTCCATCATTACAAATTCCGAACAATTTTTCAGCAAAAACTAAGAATACAGATAACCGGAATAATCGGATTTTAAAACGAAATCGTTCTAAATTTGTTGATGATATTATTAAGTTACATTCTAAGAAAGTTTTCCCTATTAATAAATTCCATTATTTTCTACAAAATATATATGTATAGGGATAATGACATTAATGAAAATAGTTCAGATTCTGCTGGAAAAATTGGCTGAATCTATACAGTGTTCTGACAATGCAAAAAAGTTATTTTTTACATGTAGAATGTATTTTAGAATATTTTTTTAAAATAAATCATTGTTAGACCGAACTGTCTCTAAAAAACGAAAAATGTCAAAAATAATAAAATAAATTCATATAATGTGTAAATTCTCCAAATTGTGTTCAAACTATTTTTATGTATCTTTTAAATATAAATATATTCCTGTTTCGTAACATAAATATATTTCTCGAAAACCTTCTTCAATACTCTACATACCTGCAAAATAGTATGTTGTAAAGAAAATTCAAACTATAAAATAATTGGGCAATATATTTATTTTGTATATTTCTTTGTCTTTATTGAACTGATAATTTCATGGAGTTAAGAACGAGATTCATAATTACGTTCATTTATATAATAACTTGGACTTTTCAATGTAATATAGCAATATATGTAACAAAATATCAATTTCATATTTCAAAAAATAACTTGGAAATATAAAGGAATCTGTGCGGCAACTCTCCTCGTGACGTCATGCGCAGTAGAAACCAAAATTAGACGAGTGAATATCATATCTCCTCGCTCGTAGTATCATGATTATATATATATATATATATATATATATATATATATATATATATATATATATATATATATATATATATATATATATATATATATTATTCTTTATTACATCTTCAATGGATTGGAAGACATATATCAAAGAATCTGATAATCTTACTTTAAAGAAACCGGAGCATCCATTTTGTAATTTAAAATTCTACTGGATTTCAAATTATATCAGAATTTAAATTTTTCTTCGTATTTTCTCAGAGTAGAATTCGTTTCCAGCGTGTATGCTTGACATTTCTTTATTACGTATAGTTTGAAAAATTGAGGTATAATTCTACTATATATTTGTATTAATTACAAATTACAAAATCGAGGCCCTGATGGATTTCGAAGGAACAGTTGCAGAAACACAATTGTTTTCAATCATTTATTGTTGACTGTCTTCTTTTGCAAGGTTTTCTTACGACTATTTTCATAAAGATGTATTTTGGGGAGTATTATCATCCCCACCTAACTCTAATAATCAATAATATGCACTGTACTAATATATAAAATGATTATGAAGCCAACTAAAGTGCCAGATTGGGTAGAATGGAAGTATATAAATTTTTTAGAATATGGTATGACTAGACCCATAAATTAGCCGAATCTTGAATCAAACCTGCAAAAGGATTACATTCCTGCACATATATATTTTCTATAATGTATATAAGACTTAATTTAATAAAACTTTGCACTCTTCCAAAGAAATAAAAAAGTTTAAATAAAAAAGAAAATTATACGTGTTATTTGATATAAATTAATTTAAGAAAAATTGGAGCAATGCGCCGAATTCAAATGTTATACATTGAAAAATTCGAGAATATTTTCCAAGAAATTCCAAATTTAGTATTATGACTAAAATGTAAAGTAAAGTTACTTAATTTCGGCCATTAAGAAGACATTCACTGACAATCCCGAATTGGGAATGTGTTTTAATTGAAAGGCTTCAAAATTTGATCAGAAGTTAACTTTTAATTTCACCAATAACTATTCTCAATGTTAAACTAAATTTTAAAGGACTCTTCAACAGTTTATTGGTTGCGAAGTAGAAAAAGTAATATTTTATCTTCCATAAATTTAACATGGAATTATTTTTTGTAATAAGAATAACCTTCTTTGTTTGAGAGTTTAGGCAGTACATCAGGGTGAAACGGATAGGATTATATATCGTCATGTGTATTGATTTACCACACACTTTGTCAAATTCAAAATAGAATCGTCGTGGAAAACCCTCTGAGAAATCAGAACTTGCTCCCAGTACGAACGATATGAGCGCAAATATGCATACAGGTCCCCGAGGCACAGCTTGTTTTCATTGTTTTGTGTTCGTTTCTTTCTGCGGAAATACCTTCGATTTCTAGGTTTAGAGGTTTTCTACTTCCTCTTAAAATAATTTATGCTGATCTGCCGGCTCGTGATTTAATCAGGCTGTTCTTTTTCTTTGTTCCCACAGGAGGAATTTTTGTAATTTTAACTACGTGGTTGGGATTTTTCTGCTTTTTGTTTTGATTACCTAAAGTGAATCGATTTGTTTTTTTCGGATGTACGAGTAATTGTGAATTTACATTCGCGTCAAATATTTTTACCAATATCAAGATTTTTTTAATATTCAATAATTGTGATTAATTATTTTATAAAATAAAAGTATAGGAATGATTTGTTATTGGCGCATTCAGTTATCTAGGTTCAGTTCATTTCACTTAGGTTAACGCGATAGCTCACTGATGCCCAGTTGCACCGCTGACACTTAAATTTTAAGCTTAACTTAAACATAAAAATACAAATCGAAGTTTTGATAGCAATATTCAATTATTCAATTGACGTTTCGTTTCGCTGGGATATTGCCAATTTAAGGAATACTTAAAATTTAAACGACAGCGGTGTAACCGAGCATGAAAGTTTAAAAAATATCTTTTGAAAAGTTGTGTATCCCATTGCACATTTTTTTTACCAAATTTTATGAAGTGTTGCATAACTTATGAAAGAGAACTGACGCCGATGACATTAAGGTAAACGTCCACTAATCGACATCGTAGCTTCGCACGTATTGGACGCATCACACGTATCTGATGCATCGGAAATAAATATTCTTCGCATCGTTTTGTATGAACTATCGTTCATTCTATCGCATTGCACGTAGCGGATCTCAGTAAATCTGATCGGTATTCTCAGCAAGGCAACTTTGCCGATGAGTACGCAGCATTCAACTGACGTCATGAGCAAATCCGAGCAGTAAACGATATTAAACAGAACGGATCGAACGCGTTCAATGAATTTTTGCATTTTGTAGCGAATTTAATATAATTGTAGACATCATGGAATCCTACAAAACTATGAATAGTTCTACTTCATCTTCTACTAGATCAGGGAACAATGTATTATATTATCCATAAACCAGTATTCTTCTTCATCAATTAATATTTACAATTTATGTTTCGTTTCACCATCATTCGTACTCATTATTTTTTTTATTAAAAGACTACTTTTCACTATACAGTGGACATCCCAAGCTCGTGGCACAAAACTGTGCAAGAACTCGTTAAAAGTAATACGAAGCGTCCGATGATGAATGTCTTAAAAATCCATTTTAGGTACAATTTAGAAAGAAAAATATATAATATTTCTAGAAATATTGAAAGAAATAAAATTATATCGATAAAAAATATGAAAAACAGTTCTTTAGAAATGACAATGATAAATACATATTTCATCACGGTATTATACAATAGGAATTACTTTTATGATAATAAATTATTTTATTCCCTTTAGTGAGCCATGTAGAAGAATTTTTTATATCAAAAACATTGTCCTCATTGGAAAATAGGATTCCATGCATTTTCTTCTGTTTTGTTTTCTCTAATCGATATTCCTTATACTTATCTTTTATCAACTTTCCACTGACATCATTTTTTTCATATTTCCGCTGTAAATAATGGGGTAGTTACCATATGTTAATATTTAATGAAATTGTTATTTGTTTACAATATGTGACTCATAATATGATATATACTGTAATAAATTTCGCCATTTATTATGTAAATATTTCAAAAAAGTTATTTAAAATATTACATGATTCAAATCGACCTCTTCCCTGTGATGTCACGCTTACATAATTAAAGCCGCAAATGCCGCTAGTGTCGTTGTTTTACAGCGATGGGATGTGACATGTAAAAGTTAGTTGATGGTGATACACTGACGCCGTGGACATAACCATATTTCTATTTGTTTCTTAGACATTTATTATATCTTTCTCGTAGGTAAAAAAATATACATGATTATGGATTGTCTTTAAAATAAAATAAATAAGTAAAAAATACGTGCTAACTTGACAGCAATCAAACCTAACAAACAACTTCCCCATACCCCGCAAGACATACGTCGCGAAATATCGTTGTCATACTTCGAGCAGCACGTTAGAACTAAGTTGCAACAGAAACGGCAAGGATAACGTCACAGTGGCGGGAATAGATATCTCCGGTATTTTCAGTAATTTTTTCGCATTTAAAAACAAAAATTGTACAAAATAAAAAAATCTGTTGTAGCCAGCACAATACCTTCCGTCAATCCTGTGTATAATGTATAAATTCCATTCATAATTTTTCTTGCAAAAGATTCTAAATTTCCAAGTAAAATTATTTCATAAACAAACTATTCAAATTGCACTTGATACCTACATCTGCTTCCTCTTTAGCTTTTCCCACTCGTTAGGCGTCGCTATTTTTGCGTGTCGTTCTCATTCAGTTCTTTTTCTCTCAAGTCTTCCGCAATACAGTCCTTCCATCTTATCTTTGGTCTTCCTCTGTTTCTTCTACCTCCTATTACTAAACTACTCATTCTTGTTCAAATATAATTCTTCATTTCTCCTCATGACATGTTCAAACCAATGTAATCGTCTCTAGAAACTTGTAACACTTGAGTTATTTTCTTACCGTATCTTTCCGTGTCTTCCCCAACATCTACTTCAACATCCTCATCTCTGCCACATTAATTTACTTTTTATTTATACTGACATCTGTCAATTTGAATTATATGAATATATTAATAGTTTCCATGTTTAGCATAGCTGGCTGAATTATAAAATTTAATTTCTTTAAATTTCTTTAACTCTGTATCTATTGAATATGAAGCATAAAATGTAATCAAATCGTATAGAGAATAATATATTATTTAAGTTATAATAACGTTAAATGTCAATAAATCAAATTTAACTGTTAAATCTTCAAATGAGGCTACTTCCGTTTCACCAATTATAACCAAAATCTAATCAGTTGTTCTTCTGGATGTAAACTTGAGGAATACGAGAAAAATATAATTTTTGGAATCGTGGTATTGAAGTTATGGTATCCGGAACTTTTGTCACACACACAGACGCACACACACACACACACACACACACACACACACACACACACACACACACACACACACACACACACACACACACACACATACATACAGACATCATCGTAAAAATAGTAAAATCGTATTATAGGAACCCTAAAACATGTTTATTCACTAAAAACTCATCATTGATTTTTTTGACTAAAGACAATACCTTCCTTACCTAAAGGTGCCGGAAGGTAAAAAATATGGAAAATTTAAATTTAAAAATACTTGTTTCTAATAAATAAATAAAAAAGGCGAAACTACTCCATTTCGAATTAGGCCTAAAGGTGTTGCTATTTTCTTTTCTTGTACTATCATTGCTCTCATTTTTATCTCTCGCTAAGAGAAGTATTGGAATCATGCAAAAAATCGCATATCCAGATTTTAGTGAGTAAGCACTTTTTGAGGTTCCTAGA
Organism: Harpalus rufipes; assembly: GCA_951394225.1. Taxonomy (NCBI): domain Eukaryota; kingdom Metazoa; phylum Arthropoda; class Insecta; order Coleoptera; family Carabidae; genus Harpalus; species Harpalus rufipes. The sequence continues at coordinate 59,570,664 of OX596274.1, forward strand.
ATCCGATTATAACATTTTTACGATGATGTCTGTGTGTGTGTGTGTGTGTGTGTGTGTGTGTGTGTGTGCGTGTGTGTGTGTGTGCGTGCGTGTGTGTGTGTGTGGATATGTATGTGTGTGTGGATGCTGGAAGTACGATTTCTCAAATTCTATAAGACTAAAGATCTGTGTAACTACGGATTCCTAAATTGACCCCTGTGGTGCACTCTCCACGCCAGCATTGAGTGCCCGTGAGACGACGGTAAGGGCCCGCACGATACAAATATGTCATCATTACCGATATCTGTGTGCATAGCAGATTGGGACACTCAGCAATGGGTAATATGCCGTGATGATATATATATATATATATATATATATATATATATACAATATTGGGCAAAATAAATCATACACCTAACATTAATTTCAAATTTCCGTTGTATTTTTTTTATATTATATGCAAATTTATTAATACATACAAAAATGTAAGGGCATTTTAATGTACTTCAGTTAAATATATAATATAGAATAAAAATATTGTTAAATTATTTTAATATATTATTTCTTCTCCTTAAAAAATAATTTGCCTTGGACAGAATAAATCATACACTTTATAAAACTATTTATTTAATTATTCTGTTATCATTCATTATTCAGAAATTTATGTTATAATAAAACTCTGGAATCTATCTTTTTGGTAATGTGCTCTGGGTAAGTATTAGTCGTTAAAACAATGTCAGTAAGACAAATTTTCATTGATTTTCGCAACGTGGTCATCCGTGATCGACAGAATGGAGTATCTACTCGTATTAGAAAAATTGCTGAAAAATATTCCATTTCCATTGGAGTAGTTCAGCATATTTGGAAGAACTTCGAAATTCATGGAATTGTGACGAATTTATGTAGTAAAGTTCGAAAGCGGGCTACAACTCCTTGCGATGATAACAGAATCGTAAGAATATGGTTAAACAAAATCCAAGTTATCATCACCAAATATTGTAGAATTTATGGACCTGACTATTGGTAGTTAACAGTGCGTCGTCGACTTCGTGAATCTGGGCTAAAAAACTGTTTAGCTTCAAAACGTCTCTTCATAAGAGAAGATAAATAAAAAGAAACGACTCGAGTTCGCAAAGAAGTACGCAGCGATGTCTTTAGACTTTTGGAAAACAATAGTATGGTCGGATGAAAGTAAATTTGAATTATTTGGACATAAACGGCGGTGTAGGGTGTGGCGAAAATCGAATGAATCTCTAGAAGAAATCAATATTCAAAATACAGTAAAACACGGCGACGGTAATGTAATGGTTTGGGGGTGTTTTTCATGGTCCGGTGTGGGTAATTTATTAAGAATTGTAGGCAATATGAAGGCTGAAGATTACATTAATATTTTAATTTGGAGGAATCTGTTTTAAAATTGGGCGTAGAAAATAATTTTATCTTCCAGCAAGACAATGATCCAAAACATACAGCAAAGAAAACTGCTGCCTTTTTCAAGTCGACCCGAAAAAAACTGTTTGAATGGCCACCACAATAGCCGAATCTAAACCCAATTGAAAATATATGGGGTTATTTTGATCAAAATATTAACAAATCAAATGTGACGAACAAAACGTCATACCTTGCAGCACTTCAACAGGCGTGGGAGGAAATGGATCAGCAATATATGAAAAAAATAAGTAGAAAGTATGCCTCGATGACTGGAAGTAGCTATAAGAGCTTAGGTGGTCATACGAAATATTAAGGATTTTTTGAATATATTTTATTTGCATTTTTTTTTAATGTATGATTTATTTTGACCAAGGTAAAATGTATAAAATAATACATATTATTGGGAAAATAAAATATTCAAAAAAAATCAGCAACAATTTTTTCATTTCATACATATATTTTAAAATGACTTTATTTTTCTTATATACCAATGTTTTTTTCTTCTAAGGTTAAATAGATACAAGGAGAAATTGAAATTAATGCTAGGTGTATGATTTATTTTGTCCAGTACTGTATATATATATATATATATATATATATATATATATATATATATATATATATATATATATATATATATATATATATATATTAGAATAGATTCTGGTAACAATTGGAAAACCGGAAGTAGTAGTATTTTAGCAAAAATCTTCTAAATATTATTTTTTATATTTTATATTATAATACATAAAATTCTTTATCCGACACATTTAATTTTTTTATTATATGTTCAAAAGATTTAAAGATATAGAAATATAATCTATAAAATAATCTGTTGTAGTAAATCTCACAGCCCAAACATCTCCATGGTAACCAGTTGAGATATTAAAATGTATGTAATTGACTAATAAATGCCACTAATGTCAGTGTCAAAAATTCAGAGATAGTAGTGAAGGCTCTTTTTGGGAACGATATTTAATATTCCTTATTGTATTATTAATTATATATTTAAAATTATAGCTATATTATATGAACCTTTCAGAAATACCGTCAATGAATTGGAAGAATCTCGAACATTTAGAAGAGTAGGAAAAACTTGCTCATAGAATGAATTTAAAATTATAAAAAATACGTAAATATAAAGATTACGTGTAATTAGAATTTTTTGTTTGTACAAGACATTAAATACAATACATATACGTATATACCACAATGGAAAGGGCGAGAGGTATTGCGATGGCCACAACAGATTTTTAGATTAGAAGATAAAAAATCATGTAGTTTCAATAACATGAATTCAGCTTTCTCTTCTTTACACGTCAATCCTCTTCCCAACTCATATCGATCCATATAAAGCCTGTACCCATGTTCGCCGCATTTCTTGTTACTTTAGAATATTTCTTATATCTTTCTCAACTTCATCATATTCTTTTGATTCGAGAGGAAGCATTCCAATTTAGTAATTAATTGTTGAAATTGTATATTCATTTATACCCCGAAATAGATTAATGGCATTCAACTTGGTCTGACAAAGTCTGATTGTTCTTTATTTCAATTTATCACTGATCATTCTTTTATTTTCCGACTTGATAACATTTCGAGAATCTTCAAATACACCTAAATATTTATAATCAATAGCATCCTACACTTTATTTCCAAAAACCACCGTACTGTTAACATTACTGGCCGATTTTGCTTCATTGATCTTAAATCCCACTCCTTTCAGACAAATTTTGGTGTACTGACACAGTTCCTGAAGTCTTTCTTTCTTCTTCCCTAATAATTTGATGTCATCGATAAAGATAAATGATTTCTCTCTATATTAGGTTATATTCATTTTTTTTTACAATTTGGTTCAATATACAACTGAGAGTTTAAATGTCTAATACAAAAAGTAACGGAGAAAGGGCATCTCCTTGCAATAATCCTTGCTTAATCTTAACTCGTCCAAGTTCTTCTTTAGTACATATTAAATTAATCTGCTGCATATTTGTTGTAAATATGTAATTGGATCAAGTTTGTTTAAAGAAATTAAAAATCAAAGTTTGCTTTAAAACAGAAAATATAAAAACATGTCATAAAATATAAATAAATTGTTTGTCATTGTGTACATCATTTCAGTTCAGTTTTCGTTGTAACTTTCGTTCTGTGTTCAGTTTAAATAAATAATTTTGTACATTTTTCTTCTTAATTCTGTGTTGTGTTTCCTGTGTATCTTGTTCTTGTGCGCATCTTTCTGGGTGGTTTTCAACATTTTACAACAATATTTAATGTTCGCTGTATAAAATTAGTTATGTTCCCTGGTACTTCCATTATGTCAGTAGGTCAATGAAATATTGCAATTTACTTTACAAAGATCACTTAACATTACTGTAACTGATTTACTTGTCATTTTATATAACTTAGATATGCAGGTAATTGGTCTTAACTCTTTCGCTTCTTTTGCCTTCTTCACCTTCGGTATTAAATAAGTATTGCCAATATACATGGATTCGTCTACTAACTCTGGGTAATTAATCGCATCATTTATTTATTGTGCCAATTTCGAATGAAGTGCATGAAGTTTCTTTATGAAATTATACACACAAGTTTCGGGTACGGTGTTTTGAGAGATATTTTATGTGCTGTTGTACTATGTTTACTATTCTCTCACTGCTTAGTCCGTTTGTACTGTCAATGGCTTCATCAAATCAACAAATCTGTTGTAATCTCCTCTGTCATCTGTCACCCGCCATATCTGTTGCCAAAATTCCTTTACTTCGTTGTTGGCAATATTTTCGTCTATCATCGCTTTCTCTATTAAACTTCTATAAAACATCCTCCGGTTAAATTCGAACATTTTGTTTGTTCGACAGAATGCCTTTCTTTTCTCACCAATAGTTAACTTCTTTCTATACAGATCTCTTTTCTCCTCCAATTGATCCTTCAATATTTAAATTTGACTTTCATTATTCGAATGAGTTATTATTTTAGGGCTCTAATTTTGATTATAACTATTTACTATTTCCAACTGTAATTTACTAAATTTCCTCTCAATTGTCTGTCGCGAATTAGAGAATTTCTTCGGCATCTCCGTTACCTCTTCGTAAGTTAATTGACAAGCGTAATAAAAATCACTCAAATTACACAAAATAGTCAATTTTTGATCAAGAGTTTCCATAGCCATATTTAACATCTCAATGACCTCATAATTAATATCTTGACTATATATTTTTCTTGTTCGCCGTCGCTCTACATTTCGATTATGCATTTTTTTTATATTTGCATTTAAAATATTTTTAACTCTCGTGTACAGTTCTACATTTGTTATAATTGATAACATTAACTCCTCACGTTCTTCTCCCAGTCGACTATTTTCCACCTGTTAACTGATGCTTTACTCTATTATACTGATTCTTTACGTCAATTAACAAACTAGTATATACGACTTTATTATTATATTTCCGTTAAATTCTCTTCCTCCAGCCGTGTGGCTGGGAATTGTTATTTTTCATCAAGCGAATGCAACCATTTATCGGGCGAATCTGCGAGTCGCAAATATAGCATACTTGATACGTATTAATTCCTGATTTAACTGACGAATTCTGTCAGAAGTATCAACTGATAAACATACATAAAATGTTTTATTGGAGAAAAAAAATTATTAGGTGCAAATCTATACTTTCGCACCCGACAAATTATTTTGTTGTGTGTACTTGACCCCATACACCCTACAAGTCGGTGCCTATGAGTGTAGGTATAGATTAAAGAAAAGTCGTAGGTTTTAAAAACGGAAGTATTTTTTGGTATTTTTATGAAGAAATGGTAAGTAATTCGTAAAATAAATAATCATATATTATACAACAAGACGATTGAAAATTCTCTATTATACGAAACGTGTTGCCTGGAAACACCACGAAACCAAAGGTCGAGTGGTATTTTCAATAGGCAACTCGTTGAGTATGTCGAGAATTTTCTATTGTCGAGTTGTATACAGGTAGACTATATCATGAATAAAAAATAAATTAAAAAGTAAATAGTAAATTTAAGTAGACCTGTGGTCTATTTTATTTTGACAGAAACGTCAAACTATATACTACATAACCTATCTTTTTAAATATAGTTGTAGTATGTAATATTACATTGAAATGCTCGTATTTCAAAATAAATTTTTGTATTTCAAATAAACTAGCAACAGTGCAATTCCAGATTTGTGACCCAAATAATTATTTGTTTACTTGTCAAATTTTTACTTCCATAATTCCTTTCTGTCAAATAATAGATACGTTCATTTATTTGTTTCAGTGCACTTGGAGCAGTCAGTGTGATTTTAAATGTCTACTTAAAGCATAGAACGCACGATTTTCCTCCTCAAAGTGTAACTACAGATTCATTTATACTCGTATACTCGATACTGTGATCGAATGATAAAGATCATGCCCGTAAATATAATTAAAAATGACATTGCCAGTTCTGAGTACATAGAACAAAATAACCAAACGCACTTATAAGTGAATATACGAAGGTAGGTATATTCGAATATACCAAGGTTCGTATATTCGTTCACCATGGATACTCAATAATAACCGCTGTAATACGTGATAGCTAAGGAAAATCACACATTCTTATTGGTTTACAACTTAATGAATGATATAGTCATACGTAATATAACAAGTGATATGATTATCATTGATGATATTCTCGAGTGAAACCGAGCTGCAGATTTCACGAGTCCGAAGGACGAGTTGAAATGTGCTGTTTCGGTTTCACGAGCAATGTCTTCGATTATTAATCATATCACGAGCTTATATTTAATGAGAGAATATAATGAATTTTTGCAATCTAACCTAACCTAACTTTTGATATACATATTCATATTGTATTAAAACATGGTACTTACGAGTTTTATTTAATATTTCTGAGTTTGAATTATTGTTATTATTTATTTTTATACTCAAAATTAACTGTCAATGTCATAAATAAAGAAAACAAATCCCTTAGTAACGACTATAAATACGGTGTTTATTTCCTTGTTTTTTATCATCGCTGTGATAAACGCGTAGCTAGGGAGATTCTGAATGTTGATTGGCGGAAAACATGTCACGTGACTAAGGAATTATATTCTCAGTATAATATGAATATTTCGGTCTGTATAAATAATTGTCAGTATAAAATCTCGTTTTGTCAGTAAAATTTTGTGTTTTGGTTGGTGTAAAATTGTTTTTTGGTAAATAAAATTTAAATTTTTATTCAGTATGAAAAATAAAATTTCAGTAATACTTCATGAATGAATATATTATATATTATTTGACGCCAGATATAGATATTTAATTTGAAAGTTCATTTTTAATTAAAAAAGTACGTTAAACAAGTAACAAAATGTCTATATTATTTTTTATTTCCCATTGTTATATTTTGTTCATTTTCATTTTATCACAGCCACATAGAGTATTCGTATAAAAATAATTTCTGTTACTTTTCTTTTTTATCTTATATTTCTCGTTTTTCACATTTTTGATATACAAACTTTTACATCATTGAAATGAGACAAAAAATGGCAGTTTATATTTTAGTAAAATAATTATTGCTTGCTATTTAAACAATAAAAGTTGATTGTTGTATCTTGTAAACCTGTCTTTATAAAAAATATCTATACGTCTGCGGTCAAATAGTTTTTTTTTTAAATTATAAAACTTTTATTTGAATCATTTTTTCTATTACTTATAATAAAAAAATTAAGAAAGGTTGGGGGAGGGGCGAATCTTCCCGGACACACCCCCTATGTGAATATCGTATAAATGTATCTTGTTCTTGATGGGTTGGATTAAGTTATGGATAGATTAGGATATGATTAAATTAGGCAATATTTCGGTGAGTTTAGATTACGTTAGGTTATAATATTTTACCTATTTTGTAAAATAAATAAGCATTATACATACAGGATGTTGACGGCGACATATGAAACATATAAAATCATACTTTCGTAATTTTCTGCTTCCCTAATTATTTTAGTTAAAATGCCTTCAAATAAAAGTTGTACAGCTTAAAATTCTGTATTTGAATCAAAATTAATTTTGCATGCACTATAATAGCAGAAATTAGGCATAAAAATGAAAATCATCCCAAAAATAGTGATAGCCATGGAATTGAAATTAAAAATTAACAAATATCAGCGACTTATCTGTCAACATAAGTTAATTTATGTTTATTATTATTTGTAATTTCTGTTAAACTGAAAAGTTATTTATTTAAATTAATAGATATTTGCTCAATTGAACAGATATTACAAATAACTAATAAAAGTACATTAATATAACTTGACAGGTAATATGTTAAATATTTTTTCCGTCGACCGTTTATTAATAGGCTATTTTAATGTATAGGAAATCATTCATTAATGACCCCTATTAATGCATGATTTTTATTAATAAACGATTTATTGGGTGCGGTCACCACATGGAACACAGCATGTATTGCTAACGCTAAGTTGTAGCAAAAAGGTAGACAGAATTAAAAGTCATGCTTTTGACACTTACTAGCTAGGCATATTCACGTAGCATAGCTTTAAAATCAATTTGAAAGAATAAAATTCCTCAAATAACATAAAAAACCGCTTGCGTTGTCTAGCATTAAGTAAACTGAAAGCACCCACTGAAAACAATTGATGACAAAAATTATTGATTTTCTGACATAAAATTTGACGTTCGGTCAACCATTACTAACCTAAAAAAAATTGTCATGGAATAAAATTAGATTTTCCATTTAAGTAAGATACGGTCAACGAAAAAATATTGTAACTAACACGTGTTTTAATTGGCGATAAATGATCTCATCAATTAACGCGTTCGCTACGCTCACGCGTTAAAATGTCTCGATCATTAATCGCCCTCATTAACACACTTGATAGTTAAATAACTATTTAAATTGTTTTAATTCCATGGCTATCGCTATTTTTGGGTTGATTTTCCACAATTTTATACTTACGTTCTGTCGTTGTAGCTCATGCAATATTAATTTTGCTTTTTGATTTATATGTAAAAATGTAAGTTCTACAAGTTTATTTGAAGTATATCTGCCTAAAATGATTAGGGAAGCAGGAAATTATAAAAATATGATTTTGTATAATCAAGTTCTGTTTCGGTGTCGCAGTCAATACCCTGTATATGTGAATATCTTGTTCATGTTAGGTTAGGTTATGGTTCGGTTAAAGTATGGTTTTATTAGGTTATGGTTAGGTTAGGTTATCTAATATTCATATTAATGAATAGTCGGTACATTGTAAAATAAATATGCAGTACCTATATATTTTTTTGTGTGGTTAGAAGGTTAAGTTATGGTTACATTACAATACGGTTAGGTTAGAAAATGAACGCGTAACGTATATTGCTTTTCTATTAGTGTGATATATAATTCTGTATTTTTGTAGTGAAAAATATAAATGTTTCTGGTAACATTAATTGTTACGCCACGATTTATTAACCATCTTTGACACGTCTAATCGATTTCCTTGCTGCAGAAATATTTACTGACAATTTTTGTTACAAATATTGACCATTTATTTAAACTGCTGATAAATTATTATATTTATATAATATAAATACCAATCTTTTAAAAACAGCACAAGTCAACAGCTTAAAATACATGTTTTGTTTGTAATTTACAGCTCAAATAACGAACATCATGTCGTATGTCAGTCGATTTTCTGTTCATACTGACAAAACACAAACGCCCCTTTCAAAGTAAACGATTCAATTTTGCTTATTAAATTTCCAAGTCAACTAAAATATAATAAAATTCATTATTCGAACGAAATTATATTAAATGATCCAGCAATTATATTTTTTCATTATAGGTATTGAAACTACTTTGAATGTTTTTACTTTAACTCCAAACATAATGGTTGGTAGCTGCATTTGACTCTAGACTCCCTCTGGCACATCCGTTGACCTTCCTCGTACATATATACCATTATAATTTCGTGAACTTCTTTTTAATCCCTTTCATTCTGTTTGCCACCCTAGCATGAATACAATACATAATAAAATTATTCTAAATTAATATGGACAAAAAATGCATACTTAAACACAAATTGGACAAATTATTGTTTGAAATTCCAATAATTCTTTAAAGGTAAAGCAATAAAATATTCTCTGGTTTCTCTAGGCAAATATATCAAATATTTACGTGGTGCTTTGATATGATTCATATTGATTCTGTTGAGTCACTACTATGTTCAAACGGTTATACCTATTTATTAACGTGTATTGATTACTTTACTTGCAGAAGCAACATGTTTATTTAACATAAAAAGTTATTAAAGCTTTTGTTGCTGGCTGGGTATCAAGTTTTGGAATTTGTTCATTAATTATAACCGATCATGGACCTCAATTAGAATTAATTTTGTTTTAAGCTACTCTTAATTTTATTAAATCCTACTGCGATTGAAGCTACAATATTTCATTTATCTAATGGTTCAATACAAAAGTTTCACAGACCATTAAAGACGATATGAAAACCATATAAAAATGAAAAGGTTCGACATGATAATTTGCTTAGTCTTACTTGTAATTCTACTTTCCAAGAATTAATTATTAATTAAATGCTGAATTAGTATACGAAACTCATTTATGCTTACAGAAGGCCGATTCTAATACACTTGGAGACCAGAGACTCTCTCAATAAAGACTCTATTAATGAAGTCAGACATTAGGTATAATAATAGGAGGAGTCTAAGGTTAAATTATAACTTAAACTAATACTATTACCCCTTAACCTTAAAATAATAAAATAAGCTATAAGCTAAATACGTATTTCGAGAACTAATGTCTCATCATCAGTAGAACAATTTAAGCAGAGTAGTTAAGATTACTCAACATGTAAACCATGCCAGAGGTCTAACAACTCTGAGTTAACTACTCTGCTTAAATTGTTCTACGGATGATGAGAACTTAGTTCTCGAAATACGTATTTAGCTTATAGCTTATTTTATTATTTAAGGTTAAGGGGTAATAGTATTAGTTTTAGTTCAGATATTAGGGATTTAATTTTTTAGGTTAGCATATATATATATATATATATATATATATATATATATATATATATATATATATATATATATATATATATATATAGTACTGGACAAAATAAATCATACACCTAGCATTAATTTCAATTTCTCCTTGTATCTATTTAACCTTAGAAGAAAAAAACATTGGTATATAAGGAAAATAAAGTCATTTTAAAATACTTCTATAATATATGTATGAAATAAAAAAATTGTTGCTGATTTTTTTTTAATATTTTATTTTCCCAATAATAATACATTTTACCTTGGTCAAAATAAATCATACATTTAAAAAAAATGCAAATAAAATATATTCAAAAAATCCTTAATATTTCGTATGGCCACCTATAGCTCTTATAGCTACTTCCAGTCATCAAGGCATACTTTCTACTTATTTTTTTCATATATTGCTGATCCATTTCCTCCCACGCCTGTTGAAGTGCTGCAAGGTATGACGTTTTGTTCGTCACATTTGATTTGTTAATGTTTTGATCAAAATAACCCTATATATTTTCAATTGGGTTTAGATTCGATTACTGTGGTGGCCATTCGAACAGTTTTTTTCGGTTCGACTTGAAAAAGGCAGCAGTTTTCTTTACCTGGCGTAAATTTTCAAAAATATAGATAACTTTGATTTACCTGTCTACTTAAGTAATTTAATAAATTGAATACAAAATATTAAGACACATCCTCCAAAAAATGAAAAACTATTTGTTTTTTACATACATATCTTTGGAAAACTGGTCATATTTTTGTTCGAAATCATTGTCTTAAAAAAACCACAGTACCTGATTGTAGCGTTTACAAAATATTCGCAATTGACTCTTTGTATTATGACATCTGCCGGAGATAAATGGTACTACACATTTCTAGTTTCTTCATTTTTCGCTGTCACTGGACTATGCCTATGCACGTGTAGCATGTGTAGTATCCTGTTAATGCTGTATTATACCAGTTTTTGTTGTTCAATTATTATCTATTAATTGCTATGATGGAAGGAGCTCGTTTTAGTCCAATTCTAAGAACAACGAAAAGTTTGTTACGTTTACAATTGGTCTTATAAATATTTTTATAGCATATATGCATTATAATTGTTTCTGGTGTGTATTATTTCGATGATGAATTTTACTTAAAAAATACCACACAAAACAACATTACTTTTTTATTGTGCTTCCTGTTATTATCGAGAAATTTATCCTGCAAAGTCGAGGTTTAAATAAATAAATATGGTGTAATAGTTACATAATTCGCTCGTTTTGGCACATATTATGTTCATGAGACAATATCACGTTTTCATAACTTATTATGTACAATATTTTATGTAATTCCGCTAAAATAATATAAAAATACACAAAATTCTACGTTTTTCTATGACAGCTTAATATACAGATTTCAAACTTAATATACCAAAGCGTCGGCGGGAAAATAAGTGAATTTAATTTTTAATTTATTCCTTATGTCAGTGCATGCGTTACATTATTGAAAATGAGTTCTGAGTATGTTCTGAAACCGATATAGAAATTCCTTCTTATGTAGAGGAATTAAATGTAAGTCAATAATCTTTAAATTAATATTAAAGAAATAATTATTGATATATTCTAGTTCGTTTTATAATCAGTTTGTCAGTTGTGTAATATTCTTCAGTTTACAGTTTATTAATAGGTTATGTTAATTTATAGAAAATAATCCATTAATGACCACTATTAACGCATGATTTTTTATTAATAAATGATTTTAGTGGGTAACCATAGATACCACATACCATTGCTGAATAATTGACAAAATTTATGTGTTAAACGTTAGTAACCCAAAAGAAATTGTGATAGAATAAAATAAGATTTTCCAATTCAGTGAGATACGGTCAACGAAAAAATATTGTAACACGTGTGTGTTAATTGGCGATTAATCTCAACAATTAAAATGACTCAATCATTAATAATCTTCATTAACAAACTTGATAGTTACATAACTATTACGCAACTCAGTTATCTAAAGATTTTTACAGTACTCATATCGTAACAATTATGTAAAAAGTGACATTTCATAACGTCATAAAGTTACGTAAAATTCGACTTTTTAAAACGGAATTATATATACAAATAAATAAATTATTTATTTTACATTAAATTGTTTCAAATATGCTACGTTATATTATAAGAAAATTCCCTTTTTATTTACACTTTTTGATGAAACCTGCTTTACAGGATCACAACATATTATTATTGAGAATATAATTACATATTATCAATCGCCAGGGTTCCATTTATTTTGTGTGGCTCTTGTCTCAATAGTTTGAATACATGGCTCAAAATTTTAAAAATAGTGTCATTCAAATTTTATGTGCACTATTTAAAAATAATAATCCGCCAATTCCGTTTTTGGTTACATAAGTATAAGGCGCGAGCAGTTATGTGATATTGTTAGCCTTGACAACCAGAAATGGGGGCCCGTGTCAGAATGACAATTACTAATTATGGACATAGACGTGAAATGTCAGAATTTTTCATTAAAGATTTCAAGATTTTCTAAATTCAAGTAATTTGTCACCAGGAGTATAGAATTTACTTGTCGAGGAATATAAATCACATGTAATTGGAATATAACGAAATTTAGAATGAAAACTAATAACATTTGACATCTATGCACATAATTACTAGATATCAATCTGTCACGGTCCCTCATATCTCCTGGTCAAGGCCAACAACGTCACAGGACTGCCCGCGCCCTATTTTATTTAACATTTCTTATGTAGCTACACTCTACACCAAAAATTTTACTTACATCTTTATATTTAGAATTTTCATTTTAAATTCATTCTATGAAGAAATTTTAACCTACTCTTCTAATTTTTCGAAATGTTTCCAATTCATTGTCGGGTTTGACAGTATTTTTGAAGGGAATATGTACTATACCTATAATTTTAAATATTTAACTATAAATAAAATAAGAAATAATATAATGTATGTACTACCCACAAAAAATCTTCAGTAATGTCTCTGGATTTTTGACACTGACATTTATCTGTCAGTTACAAACTTTTTCATTTTTCAATTGGTTTCCGTGACATTATTTGTGCTGTGAGATTTATTACAACAGATTATTATATAACTTATATTTTCTTTTCTCTAAATCTAGAAAAGATATAATCAAATATTTATGTTTCCGGTAGAGACTAGAAGACTTTAAAGTATCTGCTACTTCCGGTTGTCCAATTATTACCCAAACCTTTTCAGCTCGTCCCAGGAATGTCCGATTGAGAAATACGTATATTAAGTATTATAGTTTTTGAAAAATCGCCTTTCCAACCGATTCACATACACACACACACACACATACATCCACACACACACATTATCGTAAAAATATTAAAATCGGATTGTAGCGACCTTAAAACGTGCTTAATCATTAAAATCTGGATATGCGATTTTTAGCATAAATCCAATACCTCTCTTAGCGAGAGGTAAAAATGTAAAGTTTTTGCTACAGATAAATATATTTTTAAATTACATAAAACAAATAAGGAAACACGACCATAACAAGATAGCTTATTCCACTTAAGAATAAAATACCGAGAAACTACCACACAATCGCTGTGTTATGACGTTGCATAGTTGACTCCGCCCATGTATCAATCGCGAATCAAAGCGATTTTTTTACTAAGCCTAAAAAATATGTTTAACGTAGAGTCGCGTGAAGGCCCAATTTCGAATTCGACGGACCTCAAACTTGAAAATTATTGCCAATTTTCAAATAAAAATCAGATTGGCTTTCCCATAAATGGGTAATAAGCCGTAATGATATATGTATACTCATTTATCAGAATCATTATATCCATGGCTCATTGCTCAAGGAAAATATATACTATTAAATAATTTTGCAAAAAAAGTATTATCAATATGATGCACTTATTTAAAAACATGATAGCACACATTGCAGAACACTTAAGCAAACCATAATTTCGATAAAATCCTCTTTGTGTGCGCTGAACAAGTCTTATTTGACCCGAGGTGTTTACTTTGTCTGTGGGCCAGTATGTTCTTTGTTCTGCGCTCAGCTGTGTTTTCAAAGAGACCTATAGAAATGTCATATAATGGGATGTAAAAAGCTCTACACTCTCTGCCTCTAGACAAAACATATTATGTATGCGCATTCAATTAAAATGCAATACATTTTGTATATGCTCAACTGTGTAACTAATGCGTCAAATTAATGCTAACATTACTTTTTATTATCTTAATCATCAATTATAACTAAAATAGAGTAGATTTTTAGTAAAACAAATTTATATGCCAATTACAAACTGTAATAAAACAAAGATATATTGGTAAATACATCCACCTACTGTATTATTGTAACTAACTGCAAATTTGTTTCTTTTTTCGCAGTAAAATATCAAGTAAATATGTAGTATTTTGTAGTAGTATTTATTTAACTATTTTACATTTTTACAATGTTTATAGTACGTCAAAGAAACATGGCAATAAAAATAATTTACATACGTCAAATTACATACCTAATCATTTGTTGGTTAAGTCAAAAGAGAACAAATATAATAAATAAACAAAGTAACAATGTAAGTTGTCTCACGCAAGTCGAAAAGGAAATGATTAGTAATAAAATACAATACATTATTTATTGTAAAACAATAAAATTTGAGTGTAATTTATCTTATACATTCAAAGGTATTTTAGCTAAAATCATTAAAATTGAATTTTAAATATTCTTCAGTCGTATAAAAACAGTTTCTCAATAAAAAAAATTTAACTGCATTTTTGAAAGCTTTAAATTCTAGATTTTTAATTCTGAATAGTAAAACATTATAATAGTCTAGATTTAAGGTGTTATTTAATGATTTTTGTAATCGAAAAAAAGGTTTCCTTATTAAATCTACAGATTTGGTGTTATGTGCTGAAAACCAAATTTCAACTTTCTTAATAGTACTATTATTAGCTTGCGTTAGATTTTCAATTAGAATCTCCAGTGAGGTGTCATTTGCAAACAATAATCGGATCCATATAGTTACAAAAATCATTATCATATATTAGAAAGAAGGAAGGCCCTAAAATATAGCCTTGGGGCACGCAGTACTCTATTTTTCTAAAATTTGATGTGGCACCATCAAAAGAAACACAATGGACTCTATTTTCTAAGTAAGATTTCATAAGATTTAAAGCCGATCCTGTAATACCATAAAATTCTAATTTATGTAAAAGTAAGGCATGATTAACGCAATCAAAAGCCTTTGACAGGTCACATAATGTCAGTGCCATATGTTTACCTGCTTCAAAGCTATAAATTCTATTTTGTAAAACATTATAAACTGCTGAAATGTTGAATGTCCAGCACGAAAACCGAATTGCTGACTGTTTAGTAAGTTATTCCTATCAAAGTATGAAACCAATCTATTTTTAATTATAATTTCAAATATTTTGGAAATTGTGGGTATAATAGATATAGGTCTATAGTTTTCAACCTTGCTAATTTCTCCTTTTTTTAAAATACAGGGAAAACTTTAGTTTTCTTAAAAGCTTCAGGATAAATTCCTTCATTCAAACATTTATTAAAAAGTGCAGTCAAGGGTTCAGTAAAATAATCAATTATTTGTTTTAATAAATTGTTACTAACATTTAAAATTATTTAACGATTTAATGTCATCGTATACCTCAATTACATCTGTAGGTTGTAATGTAAAGACACAAGAACTAGGTTGAGTAGTACTCATCAAAATATCTTCAGCTTTAAATTGACTCTTTGAAATATTATTTATTATATTAATTTCCAACGTCGTGAAGTAGTTGTTATAATCATCAGGTTTCAAATCTAAGTTTATGTTTTGATTTCTTACTTGATTTCGCTCAAAATTTATTAGATTCCAACTAGCTTTACTTTTATTGTCTGAATTTTTAATGAAATTATTATTGGCATTTGTTTTACACACTTTTATTTCTTTTTTATAATTTTTGAGTTTACGTTTGTATAAATGTACTACTGAAACAGATGTTTAAAACATGTAATTCTTCTCTCATGTTTTTGAGATCTGAATTATACCATTTAACCGGAGAACAGTTAAATTTTTTAATACATTGCATTAAAGGAAAATGTAAAGCAATTAAATAAGTTAAATTATCAATTAAGTAAGAACCACACTGTTCAGCCGAAATATGACAATATAAAAAATATTTGTGAAATCAATCATATTTAAAGAGTTTTTAAAAAATTAAATATTTTTCTGAGTAAATTGTCGGATAAGTATCGGCAGAGTACTTGCATCATTGAGGTCACTAGGATTAGGAAAAAAATGTCCTTTATGGTCAAAAAGACACGGATCTATTACACCCACTTTAAATTCGGTTTCAATAGTTGTGAAAAAATTATCGAAACAGCTACTAGTTCTGTTACTCTTGTGGCTTCAGATACTGTTTTCTGAAAACCATAAGATTTTATTAAATTTAAAAAGTTAAGTACTTCAGCAGTATTATGTTTACTTGACAAATCTAAATTAATATCTCCAGTTATTATAATTTTATTATAACTCTGTATGAGCTGATAGAGAAGTTCTTCAAGCATAAAATTTCTATTGTTACCTTTGCCTGTTCTATAGATAGTTATAAGTACTATTTTGAGTTTAATCAATTAAATTCCACACATTTATATATCAAATTCTATATTGAAACTATTCAAACCTATAATTCTGAAGAAAAGTTCATTCTTTAAGAAGATGGCCACACCTCCATGCTTACCTGATTCTCTGCAAAAAGAAGTAGGCAATTTATACTGCGGTAAATTAATAGTTTCTATAGCAGTATTAACGAGCCAATGTTCTCAGATACATAAAATATCAAAAGGATATTCATACCTTATTATTAAGTGACTGAATATTAATGTGAAAAAGACTTACATTGTTACATTTACATAATATTTTACCACAGCATAAAGTATATAATTTAGAAATATTATCATCTGAAACTAAACATTTCTTTGAGTTGTTCGTTTCTTCTGAAAAAAAGGTTTTAAACATGTTCCAGATGGCCATAAGGAAGGATCCATTATTTTCCCTTGAATACCATGGTGAATAATCAATCTAAAGGATGAATGTAACTCAGGGTATTTAGACTGCAATTTTACAATACTTATTTCAGGGCAGACACTTTTCACTTGATTTTTGACATCTTCTTCGGTAGTTATTGGGTCCAGTCTACATACATGTATGGAGGACAATTTAGGGATAGCTTTTAAAGTAGAATTCGAGGAGTTTAAATTTAGTACCATTATTAGATTATTTTAAATTGTATTGTACAATCAAAACAGTATACCTAAATTTTTAGTTGTCAACGTCTCCACCTACTAGTTAGTAGCGGCATCAATAAATGTAGTTTCCAAGTGGGTAACAAATATAATTGTTTTACACTTCCCAAAAAAAGACAGGAGGTATCGAAACCGATAGTAGCCGAAATATTAAATATACATATAAAGGTGTTAAAAAATGGGTAAAAAAATTGAGGGTATTATACATTTCGATATGCTGATTCTCAATAAAAAAGATTTTTTTCAAAATTCGGAAAATTATTTCTTATTTATCATTTAATTCTTTTTTATTGTGTCACTTTTCATTGAAAGTAATGAATATTTATTAAAAATAATGAATTATCTAAGCACGTAATAGACATTGAATAGGACTAAATTAATTCGTAATTATTTCCTATTCAACGTTTCTTAAGTAGTGAGATATATCATTATTTTTAATAAAAATTTCATGTTGACAGTAAAAAATAATTAAAGGAAAAATAAGAAATCATTTCCGGATATTGGAAAATTTCACTTTGATTGAGAATCAACACATCGAAATGTAAATTTACTCAAATATTTTACTCTTTTCTTTAATACCTTGTATATATCTTTTAATGATATCCATGAATATCTTATTACTATTCCAGTCAAGAAGTAAAATACAGCTTTTTTTACTTACTATCTGTGAGAGAAGCATTAGCATTCAAAATAAAACTTGCGTTATACAGATTTTAATGCATTTTGTTTTTATTGCTTGCCCTTGGTCTCGCATTTCTAGCAGGGCCAACAATGTGTAAACCTACATATCTATATATGGTTGAAAAATACTAACGTCTAAACTAAATCATTTTATACTCTGAAAATTTTTAAATCAATTTTAATCCAAATATTTAGGGAGAATTTTTAACAACATATAGTTTAGCTGTCGGGGTATAGAAGTTATTATCATGCCTAGTTTTATAATTGTGACTATCGGATGTTTTTGAAAAAGTATTTTTAAATATAGACAAGATTCATAAATATACAAACTTATAACAGTTAAGATGTCGTATTTTTTAAAGAGTTCACGACAAAATGAAGAGTAACACTGCAGCAGAATAATTCGCTTTAGGGCAATAAAGACTTTTTAGAAGCTCTTCACTTTCCCCATAAACAAATCCCATAATACGAGCCTCACACACATGCATAATTAATAAAACATAACGAGTCGACTCTAATCTTTTTTTGCTTTTTTCCAAAGTACTATTTAATATCACATTCAGGCAAGCGTCGATTAACTGTTATTGATGAACACAGGTAAAAAAGTACTTTTATAAATTTGCACTCCATGCAAATTTTCGATGAACTTTGAAACAGTAGTATTTATTGATCATTATAATGCAGTGCCGGCGCCAGGATGTAAATTTAGGATGCACAAAATAAAAAAAAAAATATTTGAAGGTGTGGGCATCCATTTATTTTAAATAATAAATATAGTATTTTTCCTTATACGCACATAAAGCAAAACATACATGCAGGTAAAGGTACATTTTCAAATATATATATATATATATATATATATATATATATATATATATATATATATATATATATATATATATATATATATATATATATACAGGGTGTTATATTTTAATGGACTAAGCAAATATCTCGTTTATTTATTATGTTAGTAATGTCTTTCATATAACATGATTTCTACAGCAACATGTAAGCTACTTGATGACGGATGTACATTCATGATACCACTTCCGGTTTATTAGTAATTAATATCAACTTTGAAATTTCAAATGGAACATACTATATTTTTTTACAAATTTGAAAAGTACATTAAATTTGCTTTACAATCATGTAAAATAATCCATATGTTACAATATGAAAAAGTAAAATGGCGGGCTACTTATTCTATTTCAAAACGTCGTGAAAAATGTATTGAAGAGGCTGGGAGTCATTTTGAATATTTGTTGTAAAATCATTTTTTTATTATTAAGTGTTTCTTATTCTTATTTTCTGTATTATTATGACAAGAAAAAATTATTTCGTTTAATAATAATAATTACAATTGTTTTAGTTCATTGTTTTATTTCAAGCCACAGTCATGGCTCACTATTCTATTTTCGACTAGGTGTATGAAAAAGTCCCCGCCATTTTCTTTTTAACGATGTAACATATGGATTATTTTACATGATTGTAAAGCAAATTTGATGTACTTTTCAAATTTGTAAAGAAATGTCGTATGTTATATTTGAAATTTCAAAGTAGATATTAATTACTAATAAACCGAAAGTGGTATCATGAATGTACATCCATCATCAAGTAGCTTGCATGTTGCTGTATAAATCATGTCACCAGGCAAAGAAGTCGAAAGTGTTTCATTTGTTTGATTACTAATTTGAACATTGTTTTGAATATTCTGCTGCATTGGTATATTCTTTTTACCCAGAATTGCTGCAGATATTTTTTTCTTATTCTCTGCGGAATTTTCTATGTATCCTTCTGCAACTGTATTACTTCTCCATCCTCCGTGACGTTTAACAGTTTGAATATCTGCTCCGGAATCTGCTAACAAGGAGGCGGAAGATCTTCTAAAGGAGTGGCCAGTGTATTCCTCCGGGTTAGGAAGCTTAAGAAACGTAGCGATGAGTTTAGGCATATTTCCAAATGTGTGAATTCCTACTGGGAGCGTTGTACATTTATTGTTTCTATATGACACAAAAAAACGAGAATGGGCGGCATGCTTTGGACGCAAGGCGGCATATTTCCTAGTAAGTTCTACCATATTCACACCTTCAACACTTCCAGATGTAACAAAAAATTCCCGAGCAATTTTAGTTTTAGTGTTAGGAATAACAATTCTAAAAACTTGATCTTGATCAGTTACATTTTCTACAAGTAAATCCTTCAGTTCTTCCCTTCTACATGCTCCACTTAATCCAATGATGAACACTACCTAAATATAAAAGATTGATTAAATAATAGAAAAAAATATTATTTTGATTGATTCTTTTACCTTTATCATTAAAAACTGTTTATCATCTGCATCTAACAAAAACTTTGCGATGTCTTCTTTGGTAAAAATTCTGGACTTCTTAGCTCTATAGCCTTCGGATTTCCGCTTCAAAAATGCGACCAGATGTATATATTTGCTGATATCAATGTTCTTCTTAATTGACAAAACACTTCGTAACATGGAGTAATACGACCAAAGGGACGAGGATTTTCTGTTTTTGGCCAACTCTTCAAAATATGCCAGTAACACTTTCTCATTTGTAATATTTTTCACCTTCTTCTTTATACACCATTCTTCGTAACGGTTGAACGTCATTTCGTAAGTTGCTTTAGATTTTTGTGGTAAAAGTGATGAAACAACATTTTGCGCTGAATTTTCTATATCAGAAGGCAAACTTTCTTCAGAATCACTCATTTTTTGCCGAAAATCACAGACCATATACATATACTATTGTCAAACCTTGTTTATTTGTAAACAAGTAATTTGTTACTATGTGGTTACCATAACTCCATATAAAGAGAACATCAAAATCAGCATATCTGATTTTTTAGATTTAATTTTTTGGGACGTCAAAAAAATAATGTATTTTATTTTCTCATTGATTTACGCCAGCATATAAAATTTTGTATGTTATACGGATCATAATATCAAACATTATGGTACACGCCGTGTTATCAAACTCGGCTTTGCCTCGTATGATAATCTTCACGACTAGTACCATAATTATTGACATTATGATCCTTATAACATAAATAACTATTATGTAACAGGAAACACAGCAGTGAAATGTTCATATAGCTGTAATTTTTATCCTATTAATAAACACAAGTGTAAATATGTACATACATATTAATGTTCATAATTAATATTTTTATTTTATTCGCAATTTTTTTTTTCATTTCTTCATAACAATAAAGAAAATGTTATTGCAACAATGAAAGTGGCTAATTACAAAATGGATCATGTTGTATAATAGAGTATTTATTGACTTTATCTTGTAAAAATAAAAAAGGTAATAAATAAAGCAACACAGACTATCGACGCGAGCTAATACACATACTTATATTTTAATTTCTAATTTCTTCTGAAATTGCCACCCCTAGGCACTGTCTATATGATCCTTATTGCGTTGGGACAGCCTTGAATATTTCTCTACTGTTAAACATATATAGTTATTTATTGCGCTTACGAATTATTGTTTAAATCATTATTTGTTACAAATCATTCGGCTGATCGGTTATATGAGGTACTTGCCCACAGGGCTCCGCCTCTTCCGGTAACCTTGTAGCAACGAGCCCGCGTTTGGTTTTAGAAACAGTATTTTAGAAACTTTATAGTTATTTAAGTATTAAAGGCGGTAAGTGCAGTTTACCGCTAGAGGATAATGTTTGGAAACCGAAACGTAATCGAGACATAAATGCACTTAAAGTCCGTGATGCTTATTATATTTTTTTGTAAGATTAGACTTTTTTACATCTTGCTAAGACAGGTATTGGATTCTTGCTAAAAATCTTATATCCAGATCTTAGTGAATAAGCACGTTTTAAGGTCCCTAGAATCCGATTTTAATATTTTTACAATGATGTCTGTGTGTGTGTGTGTGTGGTTGCTGGAGGTATGATTTCTCAAATTCTATAAGACTAAAGACCTGTGTTACTACGGATTCCTCAATCTAACTGTAATGGGAAGAGTTGAATAGTTTCTGGTAACAATTGGACAACCGGAAGTGATAGTTTCTAAAAAAAAATTTTCTAAATATTATTTTTTGAAAATTTGTTACTACAAATAATAAAGATAATTAAATTCTCAATCTGACACATTTAATTTTTTTATTATATCTCGTATAGGTTTGGAGTTATAGGATATAATAATACAGAATAATCTGTTGTAATAAATCTCGTTGCCCAAAACACAGTTGAGATATTTAAATGTTTTTAATAGACAGATAAATGCAAAATATCAGTGTCAAAAATCAGAATTTTTAATAACATTACTGGAAATTTTTCTGGGTGGTACGAGTATATTTAATATATATTATTGTATTATTAATTAAATATGCATTTAAATTATAGGTATCTTAATATTACATATATCCTTAAGAAATACCGCTAATAACGTCAATTAATTTAAAGAATTTTGAACATATTCGAATAGTACGATAAAATTTCTCATAGAACGAAAGAAGAGATACAATTATTTACGTGTACAAGAAATGTTAAATTCGTTACTTATAGGGCGCGAGCAGTCTTGTGACTTTTTTGGCCTTGGCTAGCAGATATGAGGATCCTTGTCAGAATGACGGCTAGTAGGTATTTACATAGATGTCACAATTGTCATATGTCATAATTTTTTATTCAAAATTTCAAAGTATTCTGATGTTTATTTGTCATCCATAGTATGGAATATACTTGTCGAGAAAAATAATCCACATGGATTTGGAAAATCATAATGTTTTAAATGAAAACTTATGATACTTGACGCCTATGTACACTACTAGCTGTCATTCTGACAAGTGCCCCCATATCTGCTTGCCAAGGCCAGCAAAGTCACATAACTGCTCGCGCCCTATGAAATGGCGAAAGGTATTGTGCTGGTCACGACAGATTTTTATAATGGGAATTATGATTTGTATTCTCGAGGTATATCACAAAATTATGATTTTTACCTCCCGCTACCCTTGGTAAGGGAGGTATAGGGATCGTGCTAAAAATCGCATATCGAGATTTTGGTAAATGACCACGTTTTAAGGTCCTTACAATCGAATTTTAACATTTTCACGATGATGTCTGTGTGTATGTATGTATGTATGTATGTATGTATGTGTATGTGTGTGTGTGTATGTGTGTGTGTGTGTGTGTGTGTGTGTGTGTGGATCATGTATACGCTCTAACTCAAATACTATCATTCAGAAAGTTTTGAAACCATGTATTTCTACCTTATTCTGTTTGCCTTAATCTGATTAGATTTTGGTGGCAATCGGATAACCGGAAATGGCAGTTTACTTGAAGCTCAAGATAGTTTTTCTTCAAAAAATACCTTTAAAGGTAATTTTTTCTCAATTTGTTATTATAAAAATTAAAGATTATTCCATTTTCTACAAGTTTGCTTTAATACTTTTTCTATATGGATAATATAAAAATTATATACATAGGTAAATGGCGGGAGGTACTGTGCTGGTCACATCAGATTTTTTAAATGGGAACATATGTTCTAAATATTCTCATTTTTGCTTATTTTATAAGCATAATAATAATATTTGTCGGCTTTTCAACACTTATATTATAGCTCCTATTCAAATACTTCATTTGCTATATTACATTTTATTATTACATTATATATTTTATACATGTATTTGAAAGCAATCGCATACATTCAAGTCCCTGGTGAGAATTGAACCCACGACCCCGAGATCCGAGCGGTGAAGATCGCTTTGAGCGCTGCCAAAAACACGCTTCCTCAACACGATCGACCACCGAGGCGGCTTATAATGATATATAACAAATCTACATACTTTTGTTTTAAACATGAACAAAAGATATTTTTTTTAATTTATTGCAGTGAAATATTGAAAACTAATAAGACACAGATGAAAAAATCTGATGTGGCCAACACAATACCTCCCGTTTAATTTAATTTTTATTCATGTAAATACTTAAAATTAAATTAAATTTAAATACCGGGCTCGATCTCGACCGACGCCAAATATTTCGAATTTCAAATGGCAGAAAAATTACCCCTGTAGTGCACTCTTCGCGCCAGCAATAAGTGCTCGTTAGGTGACGCCTGGCAAACGCCCGCACTGTACAAATATGTCATCATTATTACCGACATCTGTGTACAAAGCAGATTGGCTCACCCAGCAATGGGTAACATCGTGATGATGTATTATATATTTTTATTATCTTACCTATTTTCCTACATATTATGATGGAAACTGTATTAAGTTCCTTTCCATATAATTATTGTTTCATTTACTATTTTCTTTTTAAAACGTTAGTATTATTATTTGAAATGATTAGTTTGTTGACAGTGACATATAACTGTCAGTTGCATACATTTGAGATCTGGACTGCATAACCATGGAGTTGTGTTTAAAGCGTAGGCTCCGGGATTAAAATTATAGATAATTTTAGAAATTTATCCATAAAATATCGAAAAAATAATATGTAAAAGTAAAAAAAAAACAAATTTGGGCTTCCAGTGTCATTTTCGGTTACACCAAAAAAAGGTAGAAATACAAGGTTTCAAAATTTTCAAACGATATTATTTGAGTTAGGACATATACACATACACACATATACACACACACGCACGCACGCACGCACACACACACACACACACCCGATATGCGATTTTTAGCATGATCCCAATATCTCCCTTACCAAGGGTAGCGGGAGGTGCAAAGGAATACGAAAGAATTATAATACATAATGACATATCATGTACGTGATCTATTGGATTTAAATTTCTGAAAATAGGTTATATCAAAATGACTAAATATCAAAATTAATTATTTATTTTTATTTAAATACGAGTATATACTATGTGAAGTATATAAAAATTAGAAGATTTTTGAAAATTTAGACTTTAGTTAAAAACAGAAAAGTTTTCTTCATTAAAATGTGTAATTACTTGGCATTTACGATGCAAATTTATTAAGTTTCTAAAATCACGCACGAAATTTAAAATCCTGAAATTATTGGAGAAAATTCCAAATGGCAGTAATTTTATTATTCTTTTTCCCGGCAAATTTGCTCAATCTGTCGCAGGCCGGAGACATGTCGAAGTATTTAACGACGTTAAGGGCCATTGTGCGCCTTGAATACGAACGAGCGTGAGCACGGCATCGCGGCGCGGGTGCCTATGCAATAACCACCTCCGGAACGGAATGAGCCTGTAAAGTGTAAATGCTCTGCATCGCTATATCGATTCCACTCTTATTTCTGATTTATACTTCCCAAGCTAATATTATTCTTATACAAGTAACAAATGTGGTGTGAAGATACCGTATGTTCTATTCTTTCTTGCAGGTACGACAATATACTCATTTATAACACAAAGCAAATAAGTTTGCAAAATATAAAATAGTCCACATTTTTCAGGCATATTTTGGGTAGGTTTATATCTAGAATGCAATTTCAATTACATATACTAGTATAAGTATCGCTGTGGAGATAATTTTTAAAGAAGATAAAATAAAGTATTATTGTTATGGGTAATTTTCGCGACTGTGGTGTATATTAGGCGTTAACAAATACAAATTCTTAAACATTATTTGATGTACGAATAAATACATTCGTTTAAACATGCAGTTTTACAAACATCGTACAAAATTCGACAACAGAAAATAATAATATATGTATATTTCTAGTTTCTCATTTTATAAATAAATATTTCATCTGCTTCATACACAGATATCGGTAATGATAGAATATTTGTACCGTGCGGGCGCTTACCAGGCGTCACCTCACGAGCACTCATTGCTGGCGTGGAGAGTGCGCCACAGGGGTCAATTTTGTGCCATTAAAATACGATGTCATTTTTGGCGTCGGTCGGGATCGAACCCAGGTCCTCAGATTCGCGACCAGACACTCAGGCACATGGCCACGAGATGCCATATATATATATATATATATATATATATATATATATATATATATATATATATATATATATATATATACAGGGTGGAAACAAACTTAATGTCATAAATTTAAGGGTGAGTAGTATGACATGTGTAGATTACGAAACAGAAAGAATTTGTTAAAAATTCGCATATTTAAAGGTAGTTTTCATGAAACTAACATTTTTGGTACCATTGGACCACTGGCAACGCATTTGCATTATTTAATTATTAAGAATAATATCTTATACAACTAATTTTGAATGTATTTTTGATAACCAATGAAATATGAATTAAAACAGCAGTAAAAAAAAGTTTCCTTAAGAAAAGTCGAATTTTTGTTTTTCGAATTCTAAAAAAATTCTTTCAGTTTCGTAATCTACACATGTCATACTACTCACCCTTAAATTTATGACATTAAGTTTGTTTTCATCCTGTATATATATATATATATATATATATATATATATATATATATATATATATATATATATATATATATATATATATACATGTTATTTTACATTTTCAGTGTCCATTCGATTAATAGACCTGACCCTGTGGTGACAGGATAAAAGGGTTTATAAAGTACAAGATATATTTATCTTGTTTGTTTATAGTCCTATTTTTCCCACTCATCATCTAAATTCCTATTTATATGGTTTTCAAATATTTGCTTTTATGATATAAAATAATGAAAAACTATATTCGTAATACTATAAACAAAACTTGTAGGTTCTATAAATAATTAAATAACTATTAAAATATGTAAAGCAAAAGCAATGAAATAAAAACCGTAACATAAAAATAAATAAAAATATTGAATTACTGCACATTCTAAACTTAAATAATTTAAAATAAATTGAATAATTTCCATAAAATTGGCGGAATATATGAATATGCATAATTCTTAAAATATATCTTATTCCTTGATAACCAATAGAGAAAACCGTAGTGGGTATTACTTATAATAAACTTAATATGTCAACAGGCAGCATTAATTTATCTTCAGAATTAAATAATTATTTTAAAATTACTCCTTGGTAAATATTTTAGTTTTTAGATAGTACATATTCTGCATTTTCGTTCCTTCTTGCTTGCTCTTTCTTAATGAATATTTTAGAAGACAGAAAATTTGGATTAATATATAATTCAAAATGCTCTGAAAGCAGTGTCACCAACCGTACGATTATAATCGTATTCATACGATTTTTTTACTCTAAATACGATGTACGATTTACCTATCATAATCGTATGCCAAAGTACAATTATTTTCAGTAATAATAATTTATTAATAAAATTGACAATTCAAACTTCCCGGCGTAACAAATTTCATCTGCCAACCAGTCAGAAAACATCTGTGAACAGCCAACTAGCAGTCATAGTTTGAAATTTGTGACTGTGAACGCTGCATGTGAACGTCTATTTAGTAAAGTAAATCTTATCAAAACAGATATACGGAATAAAATCATAACTTCAACAATTAATGGTTTACTTTTAACAAAGCAGAATGTGGAGGCGGCGGATGGCTCGTGCATTAATTTAAACCTACAAAAGAAAATGCGCTTACTTATGAACAAAAATATGTATTGTTATTGACATAATATAGTTCATGTAAACAATATTTTGACGTTTGTAATTTTTATTTATTGTTCAAATAGATACATACTTTATTATTAAAATCAAGAGTTCCGAAAAAATACTGTTTTTCTTTATTAATTTTTCTACATAATATATAAAACACCTTTGTAGAAAAAGAGGAATCTTTGTTCCTACTGGTAATATTAGTATTTTTATTCTAAAATTTAAAAATGTACGATTTTTTTCAGCTAATTACGATTTTTTGTTCCTATTGATACGATGTTCAAAGTTGGCAACACTGTCTGAAAGTTAAAAATAGAAATTAGGGATGTTTACTTGAAATAATAACAATTATATTTTTAAATAAAAGTTTGTGAAAATATCCAATTTAAAATATCTTTTCACAATTTTAGTTACTTAATATGTACCTTATGAACACACATTTAAATGTCATAAAGTACTCTTAAAAGAATTTAAATCTTATTTCTGTTAGATTGGTAGCTAGATTTTTTACCTAAAATAATCAGGGAGGCAGAAAATTACCAAAGTATGATTTTAAATGTTAAGTCCTATGTTCTGGTGTCGTGGTCCACACCCTACTTCATTTCACGTAAGAAATAGCGTTTTTTTAGACAGAGATATAAATTCTGCTCTTTGATAGATCAGAGTGCAAACCTATTTCACAAAAACGAAAAAAAAAATCTGATGTGGCCTGCACAATACCTTCCGTCAATCATGTGTATTACGTATAAACTTCATACATTAATTTTCTTGCAAAAGATTCTAAATTTCTAGTAAAATTATTTCATAAACAAACTATGCAAATTGCACTTGACACTGACATCTTCTTCTTCTATAGCTTTTCTCATTCGTTACGGGCCGCTATTTTTTATTTTCTTCTTCCACTCATTTCTGTCTTGCGTATCATTCTTATTCAGTTCCTTTTCTCTCAAGTCTTCCGCAATGCAGTCTTTCTAACTTATCTTTGGTCTTCCTCCGTTTCTTCAACCCTGTATTTCTAAGCTATTCATTCTTTTTTCCAATATATTCTCCATCTCTCCTCATGATATGATCAAACCAATGTAATCATCTCTCTTGTATCTTTCTAGAAACTTCTAACACTAGAGTTATTTCCCTTATTCTTTCATTCCTTACCGTATCTTTCCGTGTCTTCCCCAACATCTATCTCAACATTCTCATCTCTGCCACATTAATTTACTTTTCATTGGGTGCGTTCAATAAGTCCCAGGAAAACAAGCAATCGGAAGTAAAATTTGTTGAACGACTTTGCTAGCCTAGCATTTGATTGATTTGCTCGCAAGCAATCCAAGCGCCAAATTTCTCGCTTGTCTTGCTAACTTATGAAATATAATGGCGGGAAATGCAAATTATACATACGAGTACATGAATTGCTGATTGAATGCTGTTTCTGTCTCATTTTATGGTGTGTTTATATCAATTACATGTCAAAAAGGCTTTCAAAGTTTTGTGATGAATGTTCATAACATTGTTAAATTTGAAATATTTTCAACCTAAAAACATGTTCAAAATTAACTCCACTATCTGAAAATAACTGTACCTATCTATAATTTTTTTTCTATAACTTTCGAGGCCAATAAAAGGGATATGAGAGATACACATATTATTTTGACAACTGTATAAATTTTTCGATGACATTTATGAAAATTAGTTCGTCATGTAGCTAGCAAATCTTTCAATGTACTAAGCAAGAAGTCTGGTTTGCTTACCTAGCATTTGCTTGAACTGCTTACTTCATTGAACGGTGCTACTGAAACTGACATCTGTCTATTTGTATTATCTGAATATATTAGCAGTTTCCATGAAATTTAATATCTTTATAATTCTTTAACTCTATATCTATTAAATATGAAGTACAAAATGCGATCAAATCATAGAGAATAATATATTCTTCAAGGTATAATAACGTTAAATGTCAATAAATAATATTTAACTGCGTTTTTTCAAGAAAAACTGTTAAAATCTTCAAATGACGGTACTTCCGGTTGACCAATTACAAACAAAATCTAATCACTTGTTCTTCTGGATGTAAACTTCAGAAATATGAAAAAATTATAACTTTTGGAATCGTGGTATTGAAGTTATGCGATCAGAAACTTTCGTCACACACACACACACAGACACACACACACACACACACACACACACACACACACACACACGCACACACATACATACATACATACATACATACATACATACATACATACAGACATCATCGTAAAAATGGTAAAATCGTATTATGTAGACCCTAAAACGTACTTATTCACTAAAAACACATCATTGAATTTTTTGAAGACAATACCTTCCTTACCTAAAGCTGGCGGAAGGTAAAAATATCAGCTGTCATTTGTTAGTTATGAAATAAAATCTACAAAATTAATATAAGTGATGTTCAACCATGTTTTGTTGTAATTTTTTATATTCAGGTACAATTTTACACATAAAAATATGTATTATTGACAAAGTTTAGTATCACGAATTTAAATTATTTATTTAATGCATGTAAAAACGTTCGGCTCTGAAACGCCATTTACTATGTTTTGGCGTGAAATGAAGGATAGTAGTGTTTAAGTTAGGTTAGGCTATTCACTTCTGTGGTGGGACTCGTTATGATAGCTATCACTGGCCATCGTCACTAAGTAATGGAACTGTCAAAACTAGTACTCTGTACACTCGCTAATCATCGCCAATGATTGCTAAAGTGAACTGTGATAGCAACAAAATAAGAGATGTTGCTATTCTGAATATATCAGTTCGCTATAAGTTTGTATTGTGGTAGCACCAGTTTTATATTATTAAAATGAAGCTTTAGTATAATAGTAATGTATTTCTACAGTATCTTTAATACTTATTTTTATTTGTCTAATAATAACGACATAAATATCTAACCTAATATTTTAGAACTATCATATTGTTCATTTGACCTATTTGTATAATGAGTAATAAAAATACCTGCTATACAAGGGTGATTTGAAAAGTACCACATTGAATCTCGTAAAAAAAGTGTCCGCCTAGCCAGGCAGGATCGACAAAAATATAAAAGCCAGGCAGAAACCGTTGTCGGCCATGGCCAAATTGGCTGAAGGCATAGCGGACAACGCTGCCTGCTATGGCGCTTAACCTGTTAAATATGAATGTTACACCTTAAGCTATGTTAATTATTGTAGTAATAAGAAGGTTCAATTATACTTTTCCTAAACCACATTCGTCCATTTATTTTTTGTTGATTTTTTTGTGACAAATGTTAGACTAGACTAGAAATTGTTAACTTTGGAGTCAAATCGAGAGTTAAATTAAAAAAAATTAGGAACCCTATAGAAGGATCAATAAAACCTCTATCCGCTATAGGCGATGCACTTTTGTTCAATGGCTCATGACAGAAAATTCAAAGTTTTAAATGTGTATGAGTGTGTAAAAATTGTTTTGTAGAGCAATACAAGTTGTTAGAAGTAGTTGATTTTAAAATTCTATTTTATTCTTGTATTATTTTTAAATAGCACGTACTTAATCGTTCATTATTTTAATCAATTATGCTCAGTATGTTATTTGGTTTTGTTCAGCATAAATAATAATTGTTCAGTAAAAAAATAGTTTTTGTTCAGTATTTTTTCATATTTGTTTAGTAAAAAAACATTTTTGTTCAGTATTTTTTTCATATATGTTCAGTATTGGCACTCAAACCTACTCTTACTTAACAAAGAAATAATTTTATATACTAACCGCTACACTAGCGATCCGTCGACGCTTAATATAACATCCTTAACTTTTCAAGGTCGGCAAGAACTACATTAACCGTGGTTCTAACTGGGATGAAGGACGGGCTGTAATTTAATGTTGGACAAAAATTAGTTCTGTTGGATTCAGTAATCGTAGTAAACATATTATTACGATTTGAAATGGGCGACGATATCATTCGATATCCGTCGAAGTTGATTCCCGATGAGTGTTTTTGAGAATTGATAAAAATTCAAAAACGACGGAATGCGCCGCGATGTCGATGGGCGTTGGTATTTCTGACACTCGTCGGAGTTAATTCTCAATGTGTATTTTCAAGAAGTAATAAAAACTCAAAAATGACACCTGTCGATGAGCGTCGGTAGCTTTCGACATCCGTTGAAGTCTATCCCCGATGAGTGTTTTTGAAAATTGATGAAAACTCAATACGTCGATATTAATTTACTGAACATTCAATATTTATACTGAACAAGTATAATTTAACTGAACATTTCTTTTTTTATACTGAACAAGTATTATTTTACTGAACATGTATGAAAAATATTGAACATTTATGAAAAATACTTAGCATAAAATACTGAACAAATAAATTATTGCCTTTTTAAATAAACCTTTGTTGATGATGTTTGATTTATTTTTATTACCTCTCGCTAAGAGAGGTATTGGATTCATGCTAAAAATCGCATATCCAAATTTTAATGATTAAGCACGTTTTAAGGTCCTCACAATCCGATTTTAATATTTTTACGATGATGTCTGTGTTTGTGTGTGTGGTGTGTGTGTGGATGTGTGTGTGTGTGTCTGTATGCGTATGTGTATGTAGGTCGGTTGGAAGGACGATATCTCAAAAACTATAATACTTAATATCTGTATAACTACGTATTTCTCAATCGGACATTACTGGGAAGGGCTGAAAAGGTTTTGGTAATAATTGGACAACCGGAAGTAACAGATTCTTAAAAAAAAAAATTGAAAATTTTTGTTCTTGCTTATTGAAGAAGAGTAAATTCTCTATCTGATACATATACATATTTTATTATATCTTTTATTGATTTAGAAATAAAGAAATATAAGTTATATAGTAATGTGTTGTAAAAAATCTCACAGCCCAAATAATGTTATGGAAACCAATTGAAAAATAAAAAATGTTTTTAATAGACAGATAAATGTCAGTGTCAAAAAGCCAGAGACATTACTGAAGATTTTTTCTGGGATGTACATATATTATATTATTTCTTATTGTATTAATAGTTAAATATTTAAAATTATAGGTATATTACACATACCCTTCAGAAATACTGTTAATCTCGACAATGAATTGGAAACATCTCGAAAGATTAGAAGAGGACAAAATTTATTCATAGAATTAATTTAAATTTATTTAAGATGAAAGTTAAGATGGTCTCCACTGTGCAACGTAAAATATAGAAAAATGTAATCTCATCGAAATAATGAGTAATAAAAGAAAAATGTACTTGGAGAATCTCTTAATTCTTGATCTGTGACTATTATGGAGGTGACAAGTCTTCTTTGAAGGACTTAAATTTGTTTCAAACAATATGGAACAATATACACGAGCACTGTAGACCAGAGTAATATTGAACGGCAGAAAAGCTATCAATTCTTCTCAAGTAAGTTGTAAATATTGACAAAATGACACATCGATATAAGAATAATCGGAGTGAAATCTATCCATCACTTTATTAAAGGAAATCAATGTGTTATTTAGATACATGTATGAAAAAATAAAATGTAAAAGAAAATATGTAAGAATAGATGCACATATCCAAATATATACATTTTAGACCGCCCAAAATTAATGTTTTTACTAGAAGAATATGAAGAGAAAGTAAACAAGAACGTTGTTCGAATTGAAAATCCCTGTTATCAGCCTAAAATTTATATATGGTAAACTGTACTTTGTAATTTATTGTACATAATTTATGATAAAATAACCTATAGATTTTGTAAATATATGTGAAAATTGTTTTGTGTTTAGACATGCTCTTATTGAATAATAAAGAAGTTTATACGTCATAGAGTTATATGAATATATTATTTGTATTTTTAAAAATATTCTTTGCTTTATGCATACAGCCAGGTAAAATATACGGCGAGAGGTTATGTGCTGGCCATATCAGATTTTTTAGGGTGCAGCCTTATCCCGGCTGGATGATGAAATTAACTAGGTATAGCATTCCAGGATTAACTAAAAAGGAAAAGATTAGAAAACAAATATGTCGTAAAAAGAATTGATAATTACTTCTGTTGCAGTGGCATTTAAACTTTTATACGACACATCAACGGAACGGAATCAGAAGGAAAATCTTATACTGAATAATAAAAAGGATAAACATATTGGGACCACCTTGGCTTTCAAAAACAGGTGGACTCTAATTTGCAAAATAGTATGTGACAATTCTGAAAAAAGGAAAAATACGAAGAGTATAAATAATCATTTCAATGTATGAGTCTCACAAAATATGAAAATTAGTCATTGTATCTTTTAAATATAGTAATAAAAATTAAGTAATATTTTAATATGCAATTGAATGGTTCGGAGAAGGGATATGCTGATATTAGTATAGCCTGAGTTTATATTTGTACCGCTATGACACATTGTCTGTCTTTATCTACCATGCTCATATCATTATGATATCAATATACTCCAAATTTTCAATAACTATTTTCTCGTAAACTACAAATGACAACTTAACCCATTAAAGCTCATTTTTTTACTAATTTTTCTATATTCTTAC
This sequence comes from Harpalus rufipes, assembly GCA_951394225.1. Taxonomy (NCBI): domain Eukaryota; kingdom Metazoa; phylum Arthropoda; class Insecta; order Coleoptera; family Carabidae; genus Harpalus; species Harpalus rufipes. The sequence continues at coordinate 59,605,157 of OX596274.1, forward strand.
GCAAATAAGTATATAAAAAACAGAAAAAAATATATTAATAAAAAATATTTTATTTTATTACAAAATTTCAAAGTCTTTTTGTCAAACCCCATTTGGCGATCTTGGGCAATGCAGTATAAAGGTTATGTATCGCGTACTGTAAATACATGGCATATGTCGAATTTAATTTATTAACACATGAAATAAACATACCTAAACCTAAATGTTATTATAGACAAAATTAATTAAAATATTGGTAACAAAAAAATTCTTCATATTACAATTTTTGATTTAGCGTTACACATCACAAAACAACATGTAATAGTTATTTAATGAAGACGTTCATGTTACTGTATAATGGAATAATTGTAGAAAAAAGTACAGTAAATTTTTTATTATTTATTTAGTAATAGGGAACCGGTTTCGGAAAAAATGTCCGTCATCAGCCCTCTAAAAGATAAAAAAAAACATGAAATAATATATATAAAGAATAAATCGAGAAAATTTTGATCAACCTTAATGACACGTGTGAAAAAAAAATTGGAAAAAAATATTACTTACCGTCAAATTATAAAAGGCAGAAAGACATCCATCTAAGTAGAAAAATGTTTAAACGTAAGAAGTAACATTACGATAAAAGTAATGAGAGTTAAATAAATATCAAGTAATCAAAGTAAAAATTGAAAAGCGAACAATAAAATTTATTGTAAAAAAAACGCTTAGTCACCAGGTGAAGATGGAGAACTGTAGTCACACAGTTCGTAACTTGCAAGGTTTTACAAAAACAATCACAGGAATATAAACTTACGCCTACAAATACTGCATCTCTACAACTTTATAGTCTCATTAAACTGCATAAAAAGACCACCCTATTAGGCCTATTGTTACCAATATAAACACTCCAGCATCTAAAATTGCCGCCATTTTACAACAATTCCTTCAAACTTATTATAAATTCCATACTGCTCATATGATACCAAACTCTAAAGATCTCATCCTACGATTACAAAATATATAACTACAAAATTCATACAGACTTATTTCATTTGATATTACTAACATGTATACAAACATTTCAATAGATGAAATCCTCAATATAATCTTTGAATTTTTAGATAACTTTGATAATGATGATCTTCATTTAAATGAAATAGATATAAATAATTTAAAATTGTTATTCCAACACACTATTCAACAATTTTTTTCAAATTTAACAATAAAATATATGTTCAAAAGGACAGTCTACAAATGGGCATCCCATTGTCAGGTATTTTAGCTAATATTTACATTGACAAACTTGAATCTGAACTTTTTTCAAATAAGTATTTTATTATCAATTCTAAAATTATATATTACACACGTTATATGGTCGGTACCCTTCAAATTTTCAGTGGTACAAATGCAGATCTTGTAGCTTTAAATAATATTCTTAATAACTTAGGTACAGTTCAATACACCTAATACGAATTAGAAAACTTAAATTCCATTAATTTCTTAGATTTGAATATAAAACGTAATACAGAACATAATACCCTTGAATTTAATATTTTCAGAAAACAAACTAATACTGATATAATTATTCCAAAACATTCAAATAACCCTGAATCACATAAAATTGCGCTTTTTTCTTTCATTATAATAGACTTATTAACACACCCCTCAGTAAACATAATTTTAACGTAGAGCTTAAAATAATTGAACAACTTGGTACTAACAATGGTTATTCATAACAAAATCTAGACAAAATTTATAAAAAAGTTAAACGTAAACATATTATTAATACAATTTATCCACAGAAATGTAAAAACAAACAATTCATTACACTTACATATCAAAAAAATATTTCAATTAAATTTTTAAAATATTTAAGAAAATTAGATTACAATGTTGTTTTTAAAAAGGGATAGAAACTTAGCCTCATTACTAAATAATAATAAAGAAAAAATACCTTTAGAATAAAAAGTGGCATTTACAAACTAACCTGCAATTGCAACGATTTTTACATTGGTTTAACTTCCAGACAATTGAAAATTAGATATTAAGAACATATCAATTCTAATACTAGATCTACTTTTGGTAACCACTTACATACTAAACAACACACTACGAACATTAATAATTTAAAACTACTGCATGTAGCTAAATCTTATAAAGAGCTGACAATGAGCAGATGGAAATTGATAAAGGTTTCAAATATTTCAATCGTAACAATAATGATGATAACAATTCCATAAAAATACTAAATGAATTAACTTATGAAAACAGACATAACAACTTGTACACTAACTTCATTTAAATTTTGGCGCTTTTTTCTTCAATGTTATTTACATTTAATTCCTAATTCCCCTCTTAATAATTTATACCTCGCAAGTTATGAACTGTGTGACTACAGTTCTCCATCTTCACTTGCTGACTAAGCGTTTTTTTACAATAAATTTTATTATTCGCTTTTCAATTTTTACTTCGATTACTTGATATTTATTTAACTCTCATTACTTCTTACGTTTAAATATTTTTTTACTTAGATGGATGTCTTTCTGCCTTTTATAATTTGACGGTAAGTAATATTTTTTCCAATTTTTTTTTCACACGTGTGTCATTAAGGTTGATCAAAATTTTCTCGATTTATTCTTTATATATATATATATATATATATATATATATATATATATATATATATATATATATATATATATATATATTATACCATGTCTTTTTTTATCTTTTAGAGGGCTGATGACGCACATTTTTTCCGAAACCGGTTCCCTATTATTAAATAAATAATAAAAAAATTACTGTACTTTTTTCTACAATTATGTAATAGTTATGTTTGCAAAAAGTATGGGAAATTAGTGATTTTGAAACGAATGCAAGTTCTCGAAACGAGGGCTCGTTTGAAATTTGCATCTGTGATCTTACAAAAAAAGTCTAAATGTATTCTAAATTTTTCGCATTTTATTTACTACTTAGGTAGTTGTGCATGATATTTGTCAGCAATTATGAATAATTTCCTTCATGGCAACAAAACTAAAATTCCATTAGTGTAAACATTCGGTTAAACGTCAATATACGTAACCCCCCTATTTATTATATTTCGTCCCGTCCAAATAACGAACTTTAGTTCATGTGCATTTACAAAGTCAGCATCAACTTACGCGTACTAGCTATACCTACAGACTGTTTCAAAAATATTGTAAAAAAAGTAAGGGCATATATTACTGACCCAAATAAGTAAAAAAAAACTTAATCAACATAGGTCCAATTATGAATAGTTTCCGAAATATAAGGCAGTGAAAAGTGATTTTTACAGGGTATACCTCTGCTATCACAAAAACTATAAGAGTTACGACTTCGATTAAAGGAGTCTTTTTGTTTGCCTTTCAGAGATCCTCTTAGATGTGCTTTTTTAAATAAAAAACTTATTTAAATATTCAATTACGCAAATATTTTTTTGTAAATAACAATGTAAAATGATATTAGAAACATAGTGGACGGCAAAAATATAAAATTATTAGAATAAGAATATTAATAACTACAGTATTAATGTTTAAAACAACCGAATTCAGTTATAGTAATTTTTACGATTTCGTTGTAGATAAATGTTAATAATAAAAGATTAATAATAAATTAACAGTAAATTTGTGGCCTATAAACATGTAGAGATATGAGAAACAAATTAAAGTGCAAGAGCTGCTGTAAGCTGAACTTTTCCTAATAAATATATTATTATTAATTTAAAAAAATATTCACTTAAATAATATTTATATATAAAAAATACTTTATCCCCATTTGGAGATTGTAGCGTTAATGTGTTAAACAATTCAAAAAAATATCGGAATTTTTTTGTGTAGTATCAATGTAAAAATTAAAATTTAGTCAGGTACATTTGATATAATTCGCATACAATATTACTTGGTTATTATTTACCTATAATTTAAATTTAAAATGTTCTTTTATTTAAAAAAAAAAATATTACCAAATAAGTTTTATCTGAGAGAGCTCGTTAGATAATACTCGTTTATCTCACAAAACCTCTTGTACTCAAGTTTTCTTTTTGTTTAAAAAGTTTGCGCTTTAATATTTAGCTCATTAGCGCCTACATATAATTTTTTGTGTGAGTCTGGTGTACCCGATCCGTAACCTGCTCAGTATTATTTGTTCCCTTCTGGTATGTCTAAAAACAGATTTTTAAGAAGTCATATAGAAATTTTCTTATATTTTAATAAATTTATATTTCGTATTGGTAAATAAAAGTAGAATAGAAAGGTTTTGGTAAATTATAATACAGTTTTATTTCACCTTCCTGTGCTATTTATCTCCATTGCCGAGGACACAACAATTCCTTCCGCAAAAAACAAGGTTGGTGGTAAGGGTGCAGGGGGTCTTTACACGTTAACGTCACATCTACGAGAGTAGACGAGGTGGTGGTGGCAGTGGCGGCTGTTAGCGGAACGAAGCCCAGCGATGCCATTAACATAAATTTAACTACGGCCTAACATTTTTATGGGTTTTCTTTATTTCACATTCCTCGTGCTACAAACGCGTCCATTTCATACGATGCCTTTCAATCAGTGATACTATAAAGACCATGTTTTATTATCGCAAATAAAGAATCACGAATTTTAAGATGAAATAGTTTTTCTAAAAACTCGTAAATATATTATTTCGATGATTTTAAACCGGGCGAATTGCCAGTACGGTACATAAAAAAATATTTTATTCTTTCTATGGCTAATAATAACTATTTATGTTACAAGTACATAATGAATAAGTTTATTGCGCACGTCTTATTTTATGGCCCAGTGAAACTAATAAAGTGGACAAGGACAATAAAGTGCGTATGTACGTGTGACATACATATATAGTTTTATGTTTGACTGTTAAAAATTTATAGTAATTGTAAGGTGTACAACGTTGCCTTTGATTTTATTATTTTTCTTTAGGTGCATGCTTTTTTGAAAATGGATTAAAAGAGATGTAAAATATAAAGAAAATTGCTTCTGTTGCAGGAAAACTCATCTTATCCATTAACTCCAGAGATCTATTCAAAAGCGCATGTATAAGGATTCTGGAACGTGGTTATTTTAACATAATTTGACACATGAGTCTAAATTATTTTATCATTATGGACTGCTCCAATAAAGACAGCCAGTCACTCTCAAAAAAAAAGTTGTTAAGGAATAATACACCTATAATTCAACCGATTTTTATCAATTAATGATCTTCGTTACTGTTGCTATTTGAATAATATTGACAGTTTGATGGAATAATAATATTATTCAATCGTTATGTCAAATTCAATTCCTACCTTTCAAAGAGACAAACAAAATTACTTTTAGAAAACACGAGGACGGAGTGATAAGTCCGGCAAATTATAATTAATGTCGTCACTTGTGAAGTAACATCTTTCAAGAGGCCGTGTTAAAATTTTCAGAGATATCCTGTCATTATTTACGTTTTGGCAGTCATTCAAATTAGAAAACCTATTTCAATTTTGCAACCATGAAAAAAAGTGGACTTAGTGATATTATTATTATTATTAGATATTATTTTTTGCTAAAAAACTATTACGCAAACCAAAACAAAATTTGATAAATATTATGGGGACTCTTCGACACCAATTAAAATGATTCACAAGTGAAATGGTATATTGATTTTTCTTGTGGTCGTACAAGCATAAGTGGTGCCGAACGTTTAGAAAGTCCAAATAAGATCACATTGCATTATAATAAAAGACCGCAGATTGCAAGTGCATTACATAGTTAAAATAGTACGGATCTCAGATGAAGGTGTGCCCAATATTTTACACGAACATTTGGCTATGAAAAGAATATCCACACGATGGATGTCGCGTTTGCTCAGAGTCGACCAAAAACGAACACAATGAACAACTTCAGAGGCAGGTTTGGCGATATTCATATGCAATAAAAAACAGTTTTTGCGTCGTTTCATAACTATGGACGAAACATGGATTTCTCACTATACACCACAAACTAAATGTAATAAAAATATCATGTATTTTTTGAATTTTTAAAATATTGTTGCTAGTTGACAAATTGTTTTGTAATTGTCAATGTCAGTTGAAATTTGTTCAATAAACCTTTTCTAAAAGGAATTATTCTTTCATTACAATTTATTGAACATATTTATTTTAAAGAAATAGGAAATAGTCAATTATGGCTCAACTATTGAAACCAGGAAAATTATCCATTGACCCAGGCTCATTTTTACCACAAATGGAATGAAAGCACTAGCACAGGATTTTTATGAATTACGTATCTCTTATGCAACTTACCGATTCATATAAGCTAAGAATTCTAATAAATAATGTCAATTTTAGAACTAGAAATGATTAGTGAATGTGAAACATTTAATGATTCTATGGCATTATTGAAATCCTGCTATATAAAACCAATTAATAAAGTATTCGCAAGATATCAATCGTCAACAAGAAGTAAGAGAATCAAAAGACCATTACTTCGATCAACTGCCTTTGGGGCGTGAATGTAATTTTAATGCAGTGATAGCTGAACGAAATAGGGATGATTTTATCAGAGATTCATTAATAACTGTTTTAAAATTCGCTGATATTCGACAAAGGTTATTAGAAAGTCCAGATCTTAGTTTGGATGATGCATATAGATAAGTACGATGTCTTGAATCCGTTCAACGTCAGACACCATTTTATACTATATCTAGTTCTAACTCAATAAACGCATTTATTCAATAAAGTGTCAATAAGGAAGTTAATATAAATAGTAAAAGATGAGGGTCAAGAAAATATATTAGCTGCAATGAATAGTTCAAAAACTTATCATGTGGTTTAGGTTTTCATTTACGTTCAGATTGTCCTGCTATAAATGCAATTTGCTATAAGTGTGGAAAGAAAGAACATTTCTAGAAAGTATGTAATCAACGAAAAAAAACAACTTATTATAGCCGTATTCTTTCGCTGCATTGGATCAGATCCATGTTACATGGATCAGTAAATTGCATGTTCTTTCGAACTCGGATCAGTATCCCCACCCCAAGGCCAAGTGATCCAGATCAGTGCCATTTACTCCAACAAAAACTTGGATTAGAAAGATCATATCACTTAAGATTCAAAAATGGCGGAAGCGGCGGCAGAATCTGTCATATTTTATAAGTCAATCAGAACAAGAGGTTACATTTAAGGTCCTAAAAGAAATTTAAACAAGAATAAACAATGGTAAATATAAAAAAATGAAATTCATTTTTCCCGACTGATTTTGACAAATACTTGTGTTCTTTTGAATAAATCCATCTGCGTCCACGTGACTTGATCTGATCTAATCCATACGATCAGTTGAAACTGATCCAACCCACCGAAAGAATACGGCTTATAGAAAAAACAATTGTTTCTGTTTTTCCACAATTATCAACTCCCATTTTTTTTATTGCTTCGATTCCTTTCATTTTAGCGAAAACTCTGGTATCAATAAAAAAAAATCTGTTGTGGCCAGCACAATACCTTCCGTCAATCCTGTGTATTATGTGTAAATTCCATACATAAATTTTCTTGCAAAAAATTCTAAATTTCCAGTAAAACTATTTCATAAACAAACTATGCAAATTGCACTTGACACTAACATCTCCTTCTTCTTTAGCTTTCCCCATTCGTTAGGGGTCGCTATTTTTTATTTTTCATTAACAATATGTGCTTTAATAGCTGCAAATGTTGAACCAGCTCGACTCTTTGAACATCTACTAGATGATTGCAAGCCTATTACTACCAAGTCTCGTCGACATAGTGACTCAGATAAGAGATTTATAGAAATAGAAATACAGAAGCTATTAGATGAAAATATTATTGAACCTAGCTTTAAACTTTGGAGTGCCCAAGTTTTAATTACTGAGAGTGCCCGTCATAAGAAAAGAATGGTTATTGATTACTCCAGAACTATTAACCGTTATACTCAACTGGATACTTATCCTTTGCCATATATATATATATATATATATATATATATATATATATATATATATATATATATATATATATATATATATATATATATATATATATATATATATATATATATATATATATAGAAGATTAAGTGAATAAAATTGCAAGATATTGAGTTTGTAGCACTATAGATCTTCGAGACGCTTATCATCAGGTACCAATCAGAGAAGAAGATAGATACTGCTTTTGAAGCCTGTGGTAAGATTTTTACTTTAAGAGAATTCCATTTGGTGTTACAAATGTGGTTGTTGCTTTTCAAAGAGTAATAGATGGAATAATTCAGAGTGAGCCACTAATATATATATATATATATATATATATATATATATATATATATATATATATATATATATATATATATATATATATATATATACAGGTGATCACGCGAGAATGAACCAGAAATTATGTCCGTTATTAAGAGAGATAGTGATTATCTTCAAAACACAAATTTACTACAGACAATATGGGTAATAAGATGTCGTATCAAGAAGCTTTCTATTACTTCCGGTTCCGGATTATGTGACACCAACTTTGAAATTTCAAATAGGATATATATAATTTTTATTTAAATATTGTAAGGCTATATGACAATAAACAAAATGTATACATTTGTTTGCTACTTATTATTACTTACCTATTATTTACTTATTTATTTATCTATTTATTTATTATTTATAATGTGTGCATGGGTGTCTGGCCGCCAACCTGGAGATCCCGGTTCAATTCCGACCGACACCAAAATTATTGCGAATTTTAAATTACAAAAAGCAATGAGTGCCAGTGAAGTGTCGCCTGGAAAACATTCGCACAGTACAAATACCATTACAGATATCTGTTTATAAAGCAGATTTGCAAAACCAGCAATGAGTAATATGCCTTGATGATATATTTATTTATTTTATTTGTAATAATAGATATTTATACACCAAATGAATTAAGATAATGTTTATTAATGAAAAGAGAGTCAAATTCTTTGAATGAAAAAAATATTCTTAACTTACGTGGTTTATACAATATAATAAAATAAAATAAAAAAAACTAATGAATTAGTGGGCTGAGCATGACAATGGTCGTTTCTTTGCATATAATATGTAAAGAAATTTTGTTTATATATAAATACCCATCACTGATATGCACTGATCTTTTATGGCGGGAAATATCCCTGAGGTTGGGATGTGGAGTCTTCCCACGTTGAGGTTGGAAAGTGTCAACTCTCCAACCACAGCAAAACTCTCCGCCCTCTTGGAAAATGAGGTTAACAAAAACTAACTTCCCAACTTTTTAAAAGTCAGAAATCGCAATATAACTAACCGATTGTGAATAAAAAGTAGTTAACTCCCTAGAGAAAGTGAATTGTTATCCTACTCTCTATACTGAATTACGTAATTACTATTAACATTTGAGGGTTGAAGTAAGAAACATCTTAAAGGAGCTTGTACATTATATCTCCTTTAATACATGAGATGAAATATCCCAGTACTTTGTGAAAAAGCAAGAGAAATACTAGAGACGTCTTCACGCATAACAATAACATGAAAACATGTTTTTCACGCTGGGAAAATGAAATGGAAAGACTTTTACTTGGCGATGCAGGGAAAACCACATAGCTCGAATGATTTATTATTACTTAAAGGGAATAAATAAACTCTAAACATAACTTCCTCTTATGCAAATTCTTTTTACAAGATATGTTTGCAGTATAATACTTTACAATACCTATATCTACCCATGAATACTTCTATGATATATAAAGTGTATTAGGTATATCATCAATATATCGATTTTTTTTTCATTTTTCATTAGCAAGTAGCGAAGTATTCATATTTCTTGTAGAAAGTACAAAGTTATGTTTTAATTTCTAATGAAACTATGTTCTTTGTGAGGCAGTACTGCAAGCACGCCTTATTTATTATTAAATGTAGTTTATTAATATTTATTTGTGGACATGTATTTACAATTATATTTTTTATTTCGACTATTTTTGTCCGTGTATTTGTTTACATCCCTAAGCAGGTAAAGGATGGCGCCAAGCAGGCGGTGACTCTGCAGCCACTTGAGGCTGCTACGAAGGTTTCGCCAGGGCATCTGGCGTTCCATATGTGATAAGAGGCGATGACAAACTTATGATATTCTAGAAATTTCCATCGTGCACCCAACCACCCACCCACACCGGTGACAGAGAGGGCAAATCTTACCCCCGAAACGCCCTAGATCGGAAGGAGGCAAGAGGGATATTTTGGTTTAAATACTGGGCCAGAAATCGTATTCTTCAGTCTTGCTTCGGCAGGACTCACAGATACCGGACCTCTGGCGTGGTTGACACGTTGAGTAACCTGGGATTCTGACATCACCGACTTTTTGCCTCTGGCGTGGTTCACACGTTGAGTAATTTAAAGTTCGGACTTAACAAAATTTTACACTTGGCTTGTCCGGGGTAAGTTCTTCAAGTTTAAACTCGACCACGTATCCAATACCTTATCCTACTTTCCTCCACTCAGCTGCTATGGCTATGTCAGGCACGTTTGGAATCCTACTTTCCCCCATCCAGCTGCTACGGCTATGTCAGGCACGTTTGGGACTCCCCATTTTTACTCCACTCAGCTGCTATGGCTATGTTAGGCACGTTTGGAATCCTACTTTCCCCCATCCAGCTGCTATGGCTATGTCAGGCACGTTTGGGACTCCCTATTTTTACTCCACTCAGCTGCTATGGCTATGTCAGGCACGTTTGGAATCCTACTTTCCCCCATCCAGCTGCTATGGCTATGTCAGGCACGTTTGGAGTCCTACTTTCCCCCATCCAGCTGCTATGGCTATGTCAGGCACGTTTGGGACTCCCCATTTTTCCTCCACTCAGCTGCTATGGCTATGTCAGGCACGTTTGGAATCCTACTTTCCCCCACTCAGCTGCTATGGCTATGTCAGGCACGTTTGGGACTCCCCATTTATCCCCCCCATTCACTTGCTACGAAGAACTTATCTTAGACAAGTAATAAACTCTTTCACACGAACATATTATGATTTATTGTTGTCACAATGATATAATGAATTTTTATCTATATGATCTGATATTGGTTGACAATCAAACGTAATTTTGCGGGTCGTTGCTTTGCAACCACTCAAGCTCAAGATGTGTGCCGTATCAGCACCGAGCGCTGGCCTGTCCACGTTCACTTGGGTATCACTTAACAAAACACCCCCGACGAGTACGACACAGGTACTCGTCGGATCAGACAGTGTGGCGACTCAGTCGCACACTCTACAGCCGTCTCGGTGGCGCCGAGCGTCCTGGTCAAAAGGTGAGGCAGCTCAGCTGCGAACCTAGATAGTGTTGCTAACCCCACGCTATCCAAACAAAGAATGACCCGTCGGCGTCGCCGAGCGTCCTGTTTAATTAAAGGTGAGGCAGCTCAGCTGCGAACCTGACCATACAAAGAACGGCCCATCGGCTCAGCCGAGCGCCATGGCAGTTCGGGAAACCGAACTTACCAAACTTACACATGCACAAACATGCACGCACACAAATGCGTTTGTGATTGTCTATCAATATACAAGGTCTAATTAATATATTATCTTCAATGTTGTTATATCAAATTGTTGGGACAACCTGTTTTGTGTTTTTGGATTAATTTGTTATAAAATCATTTGTTTAAATTGTGTCTAGATGACTCTCTGTGCGAGGTTTTAGCTGTGGTTTCCCTCGTACGTAAGGCGTGTGCCAGAGAGCGGACCATTCCACAGCAGGGTGCCATGTTCAAATCATTACACCCAATCATATTTCTCATATTATTTATTATTTGCTTTCATTATTCATTTTCAATAAATGCACAAAGATAGACATATTCTGTCTGCTTTTTGGAGAGAACATTATTCTTTAATTATATCAAATACCTATCCCGATTCCCCACTTTTGACAGCTAATCTGTATTACGAACGAAGTAAGGGTTACTTATTAAAAATAAACACAACGTAGGGTAAGTACAACCTTGAGATAGACGAGGCCAGGTATGTCGCGTTACACCTTCCGATCTAGGGCGTTTCGGGGGTAAGATTTGCCCTCTCTGTCACCGGTGTGGGTGGGTGGTTGGGTGGACGATGGAAATTTCTAGAATATCATAAGTTTGTCATCGCCTCTTATCACATATGAAACGCCAGATGCCCTGGCGAAACCTTCGTAGCAGCCTCAAGTGGCTGCAGAGTCACCGCCTGCTTGGCGCCATCCCTTTACCTGCTTAGGGATGTAAACAACTACACACACACAAAAATAGTCAAAATAAAAAATATAATTGTAAATACATGCCCACAAATAAGTATTCATAAACAACTACATTTAATAATAAATAAGGCGTGCTTGCAGTACTGCCTCAAACTCCAAAGCGCTTATAATAGGCAATACCTTATAAATATTCAAAGGTTTTGTGAGAAAGCACATTTAAGAGACACGTTTGTGTTGCTTAAAAATCAGAAAAAATATTATCAAATTTGACTGGATTAGTATCCGGGCTGCCAATAGGAACACAACTTGTCGCAATACGTTTAGTTACTTAATTATTAATAGTAATTAATTATGTATTTAAATAGTAATATATTTTCCAAATTAACAGCATTGCAATTAACATTTTCTCTCCATATGTTGTTTTCAGCTCCTTTAGCTATTCTGCCATTATCTCCTCTAAGGTCGCAAAACCTTTTCCTTTCAATCACCTCTTTATCGTGGAGAGAATGAAAAAGTCACAGCGAGCGTCTGTGTTGAATACGATGGCTGCGGCACCATAATGATGTGGTTTTTGGCCAAAATATCACGAATGATTAGTGCATTGTGCGTTGTCGTAATAAAAATACAGTAGTTGTTTGCCCACAATTATTTGCATGAGACGTAGAAAAACCAACTTCCCCGGGAAACTCCCTTAAAGTGATTTGGCGATTACTACGAACTTTGGCTAGTAGTATTTACTATTAATCAAGGTTTATTAAACCATGACTAAAATAACAAATTCACTTTCTTTAATCATACCATTGTATTTTAAATAGTAGTCATGCTTATTAGATAGTTAGGGTGAATAAATTTTTCAGTAAATACTACCAGTAATTGTCTTTAATTTTTGCCACGCCTGATTCTCTTATCAAACGTCTTCACGGCTGTCTTGGAAACGATTGTACACTTCATAAATCCGTGGTGTCACCTTCCTAGTCAAAAGCCTTCTCCAAAATTTGTACCACTTTACCACTGCATTTTGTATTTTGTTTCACACAAAATTTAATGTAGATTTTTTTGTTCCGTTATTTTTAAATTAAATAAAATCGGTGTGTAGAGTTAATTTGCCTCCTAATGTAATAAATTACCGTATAGTACGTTAAATAAAATAAACTCACCGAGTTTGTCAAAATGCTGTCAAACACAAATTACACGTCCAATCTAAATTAAATTTGACATACACTTCTGAGACCCTGGTATCAACGTGATAAAATAGCTCAAATAACGAGCGAAATATAAAAATTATCGTTACTTTTTGATCAAACCTCGTACAGTGTCACCTTTAGGCAAGGAGTTTTTAATGACAAGCACGTTTTAGGTTCCCTAGAATACAATATTACTATTTTTACGATGATGTCTGTATGTACGTATGTGTGCCTGTGTGTGTAACAAAAATTTCTCCTCTGATAACTCCGATACTACAACTCTAAAAATTATAATTCTTTTATATTCTTTTTTGTACGTCTATATGAAGAGTTGATTTTGTTTTGGTTACTAGTTAATAGTTTGAAAAAAAAAACTGTGTGGAATTTGTCCAAAATACGTAGAAATGACGAAAGGTAATGTGCTGACCGTATCCGATTTTTTAATATTAATCAGAGAAAATTTCACTGTTTATAAATTTTTTTGAATGTTTTTATACTACTAAAAATACACAGGCATATTTTCTGTAATATAGAGGGTGGGCAGAATAGACACATTTATATTTTCTATTCCAAGTATTTAAATTTTTTGCATAACAAAAGTAGACATAATGTGGTAGGGTTAAATGATTTGTACTACTGATTGGAATTTGCACTGGTCATGTATTCAAGATTACCATATTACTAAAATTGTTCACAAATATTAAGCGTAATCATTTCAATTACTAAAGAATTACCTTAACTTGGAAAAAAATCATATGCAATATCATCTAACAACAATATGAGTAGTAGAATCCTACCTTAAAATCACTCAAGATTGATATTGAGTAAAAAAAGTTGGATACGTTCACTAGACGCTAATCTTTCTTCGAGCCCAAAATCATAGTAGTTCGGCCGGCATAATATTTTACCTTAAATAATGATATTTCATATATTACAAAAAAAACCAATAAATATTTTATTCTTACAAAAATTATATTATTACCGAAAATATACAATTTCAGCATAAATTAAGAACAAAAAGATAATAGTTTCGATAACAATTAGGTTTTAAATTAAAGAAACTATAACATACGAATCAGAATAGTTCGACTACTAGTTTAATATTGTGTTGCGCCTCTTTTATAACGGCTTTAATTCTGTTAGGCATTGTATTAACTAACTTTGCACACTCATCAGGTTCATTATTATCCTAAACTTATTGCAATTTTACTTTTAATTCGTTTCCTGTACGTGCCGGATTCGTCCACAGTTCCTTTTTCATTGTATGCCAAATCAATTGACGATAAATCCGAACTACTGGAAATCCACTTCAGAGTAGGAATATTATAAAATTCAAGCCAGGTTTTAACGGTTTTTGCCGAATGACACGGAGTACCTTCGCGCTGAAGAAAGTAGATCCCTTCGACGGACTGGCATAAATCGATGGTAAAAAAACATCTTTAAGTATAACTTTATATTTATCAGCGTTAACAGTGTCATTTATAAATGTAACCTCCCTTCCAGACATACAACCCCAAATCGTAACGCTTATAGGAAATTTCACTTTTTAAATGAAACAGTCTGTCTGGTATATCTCGGAAAAAGTACACAATACGCGTTTTCAACGATCTCCTAGGCAAACTTCAAATTTGGACTTATCATTCCAAATGCCGCTATGTCATTTTTCTTGAGTCCAATTTTTGTGATCCTTAGCCCAATTCAACCGATTACGCTCTTGCAATTATGTAAGCGAAGGTATTTCTTTTGCCTAATGCAATATACAAAATACTAATAACCCTTTTAACAGAGAAATCGAAAGAAGAAATTACCTTATAAAACTTGTATCCTATTTGTTTAATTTTTACCTCTCGTTAACAGATGTATTGGACTCATGCTAAAAATCGCATATCAAGATTTTAATGATTAAGCATGTTTTAAGATCCCTACAATCCGATTTTAATATTTTTACGATGATGTCTCTAGCTCTCTCTCTCTCTCTCTCTCTCTCTCTCTCTGTGTGTGTGTGTGTGTGTGTGTGTGTGTGTGTGTGTGTGTGCGTGTGTGTGTGTATGTGTGTGGATGTATGTATGTGTGTGCATATGTGTATGTGTGTGGGGATGTTGGAAGACCGATTTCTCAAAAACTATATTACTTAATATCTGTTTAACTACGTATTTCTCATTCGGACATTAGTGGGAAGAGCTGAAAAGGTTTTGGTAATAATTGGACAACCGGAAGTAGCAGATTCTTAAAAAAAATCTTCTAAATATTATTTTTTAATCAATTTTGTTCTTGCTAGTAAAAGAAGAGTAAATTCTCTATCTGATACATATAAATCTTTTATTATATCTTTTATAGACTTAAAGATTTAGAAATATAAGTTATATAATAATCTGTTGTAATAAATCTCACAGCATAAATGATGTGCTTGGAAACCAATTGAAAAAAGAAAAAGTTTGTAACTGACAGATAAATATCAGTGTCAAAAATCCAGACATTACTGAAGAGTTTTTATTGAAAGTACATACATTATCTTATTTCTTATTGTATTAATAGTTAAATATTTAAAATTATAGGTATAGTACATATTCCCGTCAAAATACTATCAATTCCGACAATGAATTGGAAACATTTCGAAAAATTAGAAAAGTAGGACAAAATTTATTCATAGAATGAATTTAAAATTAAAAAATCTAAATATAAAGAATAGATGTACGTAGAATTTTTGTGTAAAGTGTAGGTGTACAACAAATGTTAAATACAATAGGGCGCGAGCAGTCATGTGTCGTTGTTGGCTTTGACCAGTAGATATGAGGGGCCGTGACAGGATGATAGCTAGTAATTATGTACATAGATGTCAAATATCATAATTTTTCATTCTAAATTTAGTGATTTTCCAATTCCATGTAGTTTATTTTCTTGGATAAGTAAGTTCCACACTCCTGGTGACTAACTACGTGAATTTAGAAAATCTTTACATTTAACATGTATGTACATAATTACTAATTGTCATTCTGACACGGGCTCCCATATCTGCTTGTCAAGGCCAACAGTGTCACATGATGACTGCTAGCGCCCTATAGTTATGTAACCAAAAACGGAAGTGGCGAGAGGTATTGTGCTGGCCACAACAGAATTTTCTTAAAGTGCTAGATCCCTAAATTTGCTTTCCGATCATTTCCTGCCATTGTACGGTAATATCTCGAACATTTTATCGGCGATTTTGTTTCACAACTCGGTGATCAGCATTAGAAATTCACGATAGACGACCAGTTTTTTTTTTTTTAATTTTTCTTTCCATAATATTTTCATTTCCTTTAAAGAAATTAATAATACCTTGTAATGCCGATCGTGGAATCGAATGTGAAATCGAAATATTTCGTGCCGAAATTCCATTTATATGGCAATCAATTAAGGATTTTCTTAAATCTTGACTATAATTTACCACGAGCCATTTTAGAGTAAAAACTTGTCACTTGTCAATTTGTACAAAATTTATAAGTGGCGGAACTATTCTGATTCGTATGTTATAGTTAAATTAATTTAGATTATAATTATTTGTGTTTAAAACATAATTGTTATGGAAACTATTTTTGTTGTTGTTAATTTAAGCTGAAATTGTATATTTTATGGTAATAGTATAAATTTTGTAAAAATAAATTATTTGAGTTTACCTTTAGGTAAGTAAGGCATTTTCTTAGGTCAAAACTTCGGTGATAAGTTTTTAGTGAATAAGCACCCTAAAGGTCCCTAGGATACGGACTTTACCATTTTTACGATAATATCTGTATGTGTATGTATGTGTGCGTGTGTGTGACGATTTTTTCATAGACGATAACTCCAACACTACATTTAAAAATATTAGAATTCTTTTGTATTCCTTTTTACCTCTCGCTACCGTTGGTAAGAGAGGTGTAGGGATCATGCTAAAAATCGCATATCGAGATTTTGGTAAATGACCACGTTTTAAGGTCCCTAGAATTCAATTTTAACATTTTCGCAATGATGTCTGTGTGTTTGTGTATGTATGTGTGTGTGTGTGTGTGTGTGTGTGTGTGTGTGTGTGTGTGTGTGTATGTGTGTGTGTCGAGACGAGACGAGACGAGACTTGAGGTCGGTCTTGTCTTGGTCTTGACTAAGTCTCGACTACACTGGTCTTGTCTTGGTCTTGTCGAGACGAGACTTGTAGTCAGTCTCGTCATGTCTCGAGTCTCGACAAGACTATAGACTCTGCGTCAATTAACAAATTGTTTATAAATGTACATAATAGTGCTTGGAAATCTAAGAAAATACATTTTATTATTTTAACTTATTAGATCAACAAAAATTTTAATAACTATGACGTATAGAATATCAATTTTGAAGAAGATCTACATCTCTATACCTATAGACAGGAGGGAAATAAAAATAAATTAGGTATTTCTGTGTATTAAAATATAAATACAGGATGAAAAAGGGTAATTTTTTAAGAGTATATATATTTTGATATGATGATTCTTGTAAATATATTGTATATTTTATTGTTGTTTTCAGTGTAAATAGTTACGTAGTTATTTTGTTGCTGTCCTCATTTCCCCTTCCCATCATTACGGTTTATTGTCAAATTCACGTACAACATCCCTTATAGACGCTTGACCTTAGTAATTCCAGGCATCAAAATTTCGAGTTTTCCGAGAATTCGTACACCCCAACAATGTGTTTTCTTCAGCTCTGTACGAGTCATTTTTTCTCTTCGATTTAACTGTTTAATTGTTTATTAATTTTTTTATTATATAGGTACTAAAATCTATTAAATTAATACACCTTTATTTCAATATTTATGTACGTATATATCATTAATAGGAGTATTATGCTTTTTCTATAATATTTTCTATTTTTGGAAATTTAAGCCAAGTTTCAAGTATCCAAATTATTATATTCACGTGAATTAATGTTTTAGGAACACAACAAAAATACATAATTATAAAATTTTAAAAATGAAAATGTCTTTTTTACGAATTTTCAAACAATATTTACAGCATTACTTAGTTCATGAAGAACTTTTAGAAAATATATTTCATAAAATACCTACGAACTGGTCGAGACTCTTGTCGAGACTTCAAGACTTTCTCCACAAGCCTTGATACTGGTCTTGTCTCGTCTCGACTTTTTAGTTGAGACCAAAATAATGATCTTGTCTCGACAAGACCAAGACGAGACGAGACAAGACCAAGACTGGTCCTAGTCTTGCGGCAACAACTCTTTACGTTCTAACTCAAATACTATTGTTCAAAAAATTTTGAAACCCTGTATTTCTACCTTACTTTTACTACATATGGAAAGAAGCCATTTTGGTGTAAAACACATAACCAGAAATGGCACTTTACTGGAAGCTCAAATTAGTTTTTCTTCGGAAAATACCTTTAAATGTTATTTTTTTCGAGATTCATGTTATATAAAAATTAAAGACTATTAAATTTTCTACAGAATTGAATTAATACTTTTTCTAAATGTTTTATGGATAAATTTATAAAACTATAATTTTAATTCCAGAACCTACGCTTTAGATCTCAAATGCATGTAACTGACAGATATATGTCACTGTCAACAAATTAAGCATTTCAAATAATAATAGTAACGTATTAAAAATAAAATAGTAAATAGAACAATAATTATATGGAAAGGAACTTAATACAGTTACCAGCATAAGTAAATAAGTAGGAATATAGGTAAGCATATAAATAAATAAAATAAATATATCGTCACGGCATATTAACCATTGTTGGGTGTGCCAATCTGCTTTGTACACAGATTTCGGTAACGATGATGACATATTTGTACCGTGCAAGCATATACTAGGCGTCATCTCACGGGCACTCATTGCTGGCGTGGAGAGTCACCTTTAGGTAAGGAAGGTATTGTCTTTGGTCAAAAAATTCAATGATGAGTTTTTAGTGAATAAGTACGTTTTAGGGTCCATATAATACGATTTTACCATTTTTACGATGATGTCTGTATGTATGTATGTGTGTGTTACGAAAGTTTCGGATCGCATAACTTCAATACCACGATACCAAAAGTTATAATTTTTTCATATTTCTCAAGTTTACATCCACACGAACAAGTGATTAGATTTTGGTTATAAATGGTCAATCGGAAGTAACCATATTTGAAGATTTTAACAGTTTTTCTTGAAAAAACGCAGTTAAATATCATTTATTGATATTTAACGTTATTATAACCTGAAGAATATATTATTCTCTATACGATTTGATCGCATTTTATACTTCATATTCAGTAGATATAGAGTTAAAGAATTATAAAGATATTAAGTTGCTTAAAATAGCCAGATATGCTAACCATGGAAACTGCTAATATATTCAGATAATACAAATTGACAGATGTCAGTAACAATAGATGCATTTATTGAAGTAAGCAGTTCAAGCAAATACTAGGTAAGCAAACTAAACTTGTTGCTTAGTACACTGACTGATTTGCTAGCTGACGAACTGATATTCACAAATCTCATCGAGAAAATTATATAGTTGTCAAATATAACATGTATATCTCTCATATCCCTTTATTGGTTTGGAAAGTTATACAAAATTAATTTATAGGTAGGTACAGTTATTTGCAGATAGTAGAACTAATTTTGAACATTTTTTAGGCCTAAGAAAATATTTCAAATTTAACAATGTTATGAACCTTCATCACAAAACTTTGAAAGCCTTTTTGACATGTAATTGATATAAACACCATAATATGAGATAGAAACAGTACAAGTTAAATTCATATATGTATAATTTGCATTTCCCACCGTTATATTTCATAAGTTAGCATGTCAAGCGAGAAATTTGGCGCTTGGATTGCTTACGAGCAAATCAAGCAAATGCTAGGCTAGCAAAGTTGTTCAACAAATTTTACTTCCGATTGCTTGTTTTCGATACGGTAAGGAATGAAAGATTAAGGGAAATAACTCTAGTATTAGAAGTTTCTAGAAAAGAGAAGAGAGAAGGAACTGAATAAGAACGACAGGCAAAACAGAAATGAGTGGAAGAAGAAAATAAAAAAATAGCGGCCCGTATCGAATGGGAAAAGCTAAAGAAGAGGAAGAAGATGTCAGTGTCAAGTGCAATTTGCATAGTTTGTTTATGAACTAATTTTAATGGAAATTTAAAATCTTTTGCAAGAAAATTTATGTATGGAATTTATACATAATGCACAGGATTGACGGAAGGTATTGTGCTGGCTGAGCTCGAAGCTCAAGTTGAATATATATATAATAATAATAATCATTTATTTCCAAAAGAGTTGTACAATACAACATAAGGAATGCCAAAAACATTCAAATATATATATATATATATATATATATATATATATATATATATATATATATATATATATATATATATATATATATATATATATATATAGCTATCTGATTGGTTTATTTTCCAATGAGTTTATAGTCATTGAGATATAAAACGTTTGAATTTATGTGATTTGTATAACTGCACCTTGCTCCTAAAGGAATTCTAAGAGAAAAATTTATAAACGTGAGAGTAAATTTACATTACTATATAATTAGTAAACAGAAAACATGATGAACTAATGCTTTAATACTTTGAAAAATTATTTCATGTAGTTAAACTGTTATACGAGAATTTTTAAAAATCAAATAGGAAATAATTACCGTTTACCAGAAGTTGGTAAAACGAACATAGACCCTTTTAGAACCAAGTTAGAAATTTATTAATATAAACGGAAAAAGTGTATTAACGAATTGGTTGATTTTCGAAATAAGTAATGTGAGCTGGCATATCGGGCATGTTGCTATTTTATTGAATATACGATTTAAATGGAATTTAAAACAGCCAAGGTGGACCAATGGTAGTATTGGCGAGTTCAAATCGAGGCTGGATGTGTATGTTTTTCATAATTTCTTTTTCATTAGTTTTGAGTATAAAATGTAAAGTCACGTCGCCATAATATCGTCGCACAAAAGATTACAAAAAATGTACCCAAAAATTGTGTATTAATATAGGTATATTCATGGATCAACAATATGCAACGTATGTCAATATTTTTAGAGGAGACAACACAAGCATATGAATAAACAAACAGCGTGGTATATTCTGTGTTTCACACAGCGGTACTTAAATGCAGTATAAACAAGAATAATTAATATGATAGTTATTTGCAAATTGAATCGCAATAGGCGATACGCGTTGAATACCAGTAACACAAACACTTGGAGTGATAGCATCGCTTCAGTGGCGAGCAATGGCGCAGCATTAGCTTGTTATTGTTGTCTGGAAATTACTGATAATGACAGTCCTGGAGCCAATCAATGAGCTAAATGCTGTTGGCACGCCTACTGTCTGCTGACATGTCCCCGAGGTGTACTCTAGTTCTTTATGCTCGCTCTTCTACAGATTGCCTCGACAAATATCAAAACCACGGCATCTATCAAACTTAACAGCACAGCAAACAACGTAGTAAACCAGTAGTGTACAAATTATTAATCACGAACCCTTCAGGGGTTGTATATAAATTATTGTTCGTAATCATGTATAACGATTACGCTTACATTAATTTGTGTTACGGGTAAAAATACATTTATTAATTAAAAATTATGTTTTACGAACATATGAACTTATTTTTATCGGACCTAGCGTTGTGCGTCTACGTGTAATCTATGATAGATAACTTACATGCCTAAAAAACGTAAAGAATGATGTTAATTGTAGACAATGCATAGAGAATATAAGCTATGAAATGTTTGTGTATATTGCATATGCACACTAGAGATTTAGTAAAATAAACTTGATTTCATACCTAACCTGGCAGGCCAGTGAAAGTCAGTTAATCACTGATTTTCACTGGGAGGTACAACTCTAATGAAAATTTTAAAAAGTTAGATTTTACTTTAAAGCACGTAAAAGACAAATACAAAGCACAATGTAATGTTTGTTTAAAAATGATATCAAATACTAGTGCATCTCGACTCATAGGTTTTTTTTTTGTTTTTAGAATTACACGTAACTTATGATAGACGTAAGTCAGGTTTAGTAAAAATATGTCCATTTAAAAAAAATAGATTGCAACTCAACAAAACTGGTGATTCCTTGTTTAAAAACTAGTGTCACCTATTGATTACAACTTAAAATACTAAAATGCTTCACTATTTCAATAAAATAACATCGTATGCTATTCACATTCACTCACTTATATGTATCTTGTACATTAATAAGTAATAGTAATATTTTTTGTTCCTTTTTACCTTCCGTCACCTTAAGTAACGAAGGTATTGTCTTTGCTCAAAAATTCTAATGAATAAGCACGTCCCTAGAATACGAATTTGCTATTTTTACGATGATGTTTGTACGTATGTGTGTGTGCGTCTGTGTGTGTGTGTGTGTGTGTGTGTGTGTGTGTGTGAGTGTGTATGTGACAATCGTTTCAGATCGCATAACTCCAATATCACAATTTCAAAAATTATATTTTTTTCGTATTCCTAAAGTTTAAGATGCATATGCAGACGTGATTAGATTTCGGTTATAATTGGTCCACCGGAAGTACCCTCATTTGCAACTTTAACAGTTTGCCTTGAAAAAACACAGTTAATTTTTAAGAATATGTTCTCTATACGATGTGATTACATTTTATACTTCATATGCAATAGATATAGAGTTAAAGTATTATAAAGATATTAAATTTTATACATCAGCCAGCTATGATGACCGTAGAAACTGCTAATATATTTAGATAATTAAACTTGACAGATGTCAATATCAATGAAAAGTAAATGAATGTGGCAGAGATAAGAATATTAAGATAGATGTTTGGGAAGACACAGAGAGATAGGATAAGGAATGAAAGAATAAGGGAAATAACTCGAGTTATAGAAGTTTCTAGCAAGATACAAGAGAGACGATTACATTGGTTTGAACATGTCATGAGGAGCGATGAAGAATATATTGGAAGAAGAATAAATAGCTTAATAATAGAAGGTAGAAGAAAAGAAGGAAGACCAAAGATAAGATGGAAGTACTGTATTGCGAAAGAATTGAGAGAAAGGGAACTGAATGAGGACAATACGCAAAACAGAAATGAATGGAAGAAGAAAATAAAAAATAGCGATCCCTAACGAATGGAAAAAGCTAAAGAAGAAGATGTCTGTGTCAAGTGCAATTTGCATAGTTTTTTTATAAAATAATTTTACTGGATATTTACAATCTTTTGCAAAGTTTATGTACGGAATTTCTACAAAATACTCAGGACTGACGGTAATTTGCTGGTTACATCTGATTTTTAAGTAAAAAATAAGATAATTATACTCTGTACGTACATGCGCGTAGACAATATACAAATTTTAATCACGTAAACATCATTGCCTATATCTACAGAATAATATTTATACTGAACTACATTCTAAATACCTAATGACCGTATTACACTTAGCGATAAATCGACCAATTTATTGGTCGACTTTTGACTCTATGGATATGTGTGAATTACCAAAATCCATCTATTTATCGAGGATAATAATAGATGAATAATTTTATTAAATAGAACAAGTTATATTTTATGTTGATTTCTCGATGAATTTTTAGTTACTTTTTCAGTGCAAACTCAGTATTAGGTCTGTTCGATGACTTGCACAAGATGGTTACAATGTTAACTTTTTAACACTGAAGCGTTTTACGAAAAGTTGCAATTTAGACAGGCGGTTCGATGAGAAAAATTTCAGAACTAATTCATATTTATCTGAACCGAACCGCGAGGTAGTGTAGAAAGTACAGATAGGAGTGGGGGTGACTATATGTCAGATTTGAAGCTGTTTTGGTTAAACTGAAATTTGATGTTATTTATGTTTTTTTTTCTAATTGCAAGTAATGGGCGAAAATTTTATATGTATTTATGAAGTAGATGATGATAAACAGTTATGAACATCTTAATTTTTTATAAGTTACAATTTCTGACAGCTACTAAACAACTTCGTATTTCGTTTGTTCGCTTGTTGAGCTTATCGTGTTTTTTTATACTTGTGAACTAGTACACACTGTACTGCACTACACCGCACTACACTAACATACACTGTAAAAAATTAATGGAATTTTACAACAATTTTAATTGTACATAATACTATAAATTTTATGGAAAATTAAATATTTGTGTAAAATTACTGTACTTCTAAAAGTATTTGTTAATTTTACACGTTTTCTAAAAATATAGAGTAAAATTACAATTTTCTTTGAAAATTACATTATTTCATGTAATTGTCTTATATTTTTAGTGAAATTTTAACGACAGTATGGAAAATTACAAGTTTTGCATCTTGATTCGTAAAATTACATTACTAAGAAGATATTTATACTCGCTTGTTGCAAGCGCCGGTAAGCCAGTGCTTGCAACGGGCAACAAGCTTTCTACGTGTTCGTACCCTTATGTGCGCGGTTGGAAGTGAGTGCGAGTTGACAAATGCAAGTGAAATATTACTTATGAAATTTGTTAATTATTGAAAATTGGTGAGTATTTGCTTTATTGTATTAATAAAGATTCCAAATTAAGAGTGTAATTCGTTTCGTACATCAAACATATTGATACCGAGTTTAAATTTATATTTAATGTTTCGATTTTTACAGGTTCTGCTGTTTGTTTTTTTAGAAACTGCCAGAGAGTAAGGAGTAATGTTTTCGTACTGTCGTTAAGATTGATCAAAGCAATAAAGGAAAAAAGATATAAAACAATTATTTTTAGAAAACTCTGTACTGATAGCCATTTACAAAAATCTGAATAATAGTAATTATTTGAAAATTATTGGTAAGTAATAATTTTACATTTGTTCAAAAAAATACATACATATTAGGTAAAAATACACATTTAAAAAAATGAATGTAAATTTACATCATACTTTGTAAGACTGAATTGCGTAATATTGTAAGAGAGTGTTTTTGGTTAAAACTATAATAACTTTAATAATATAGTACACTTTCAGAAAATGTCAAACAAATATTTGTTTAAAGTGTGGAATGTTACAAGAGAGAAAAAAACATTCATTATGCTAAAAAATTCCGATGATCTTTATGAGAAATTAATTCTGCAAGGTAAGTTTTATTAAATGCATCAGAATCAATTGAGATTAATTTGAATTTTATTTAGCTTCAGAAAGTGGCATGAAACTAATGGGGCATCAAATAAAAGTTTTAACAGAGAATCTTTTAGAAAAGTATATCAAAATATTTAAATTTGTTAAACCAAAAGGCATTAATACCGATTGTGATATAACCGAGCTATCTGCAGACTTAAAATGTATTAATGCCTTAAAATATATTGCACTATACTTCAAAGAAAATACAACATACTTTTTTCAGGAATTTGAGGTATACAATACTACTGCTTAAATTTATAGCATATTTAAACTAACATTGATTTTATTTCAGCTGGGAACTCAATTATCAAATTTGAAAAGTATATCAATGGCACCTTCGATTTTTTGAGCACAAGGTAACTACTTCCTAACAATTATTTTTTAAGAAAAAATGCCTTTTGTTGTAATTATGATGAGAAAAAATTATGTTGTAGTTGAGTAATGAGCCTAAATTATTTTATTTAAACGTCATTTAAAAATAAATCTTTATTAAAATATTAACATTTAATTTATTACTAATTGTAAAACTTAAATTTTTAAAAATCGAAACAAAAGTTTGAAACCAATAATTATAGATCTCGCCAAAATAGGAATCTGTAGAGCAGTATATTTAGTATTTTAACAAAACAAATAATATGAAAATGTTTGGAAATTCTGTAACTGACTGAAATATAAAAACATTAACCAATAAAATTTATTTTCTTTTTTTTCTTTTTAGAGGACGATTCTAAAAAAATATATTACGTATCCGTGGAAGACAAAATTATAAATAGCGGAACATATTGTTTTCAAAACGCCTTAGAAGTCGCATTCAGTTTCCATTATAATTTGAATATGCAGTATAATAAAAATATTTGCTGCACACTGGAATTACTCCAAAGGTACTTACTGAAAATACATCCAGAAACTGGATGTCGAAGCAAAAAAATTTATGTGAGCAAAATAATTAGTTTCATGAATAAAATAAAAAAGATTAATTAAGCATAGACTGATTTTCTTTAGTGTTTCGTTAAATTCAGTAGAATCTCAATTTCGTGAATTCAAAAAAATTAAAAAGGGTATTGTTTATTGTTACATGGTATAGTACTCGATGAACATTGAGTAAAATAGTATTTTCACGAGAATGAGATTCTAATGTAATTATTTTTCAAGTAGTATTTTTAATTTATATTTTTGATATATGTATTTTAATTTTAATATTGTATTAGTAATACTTGACTGATTGTTGTGATTTTTTGTATATTTATATAATATAATTTTTTATACAAATATACTTATATTTTCCTTGTCTAACATGGAATAAAGTGAGATGCAAGTTAGTACATTAAAAATGTATTTAGTACATATAGAAATGTATCCATTACATTTAGAGATGCATTATGTACATTAAAGAAGAGTAATTAGTACATTTTAAAGTGGAATTATTACACTTCTATATGTATAACTTACATTGCATGAATTTATTTTTACAGTACGGATTACATATATTACATCCCAAAGTGTAAGTATTACATTTCAGTAGAATTTTTTTACATAATATTGTAGTAAATGAAAACATTTTTAAAATGAAATTTACATTTCAGTTTAGGTTTTTTTACATTATTGAAACAAAAAAATACATTATCTATATGTAAAATTTAATTTAAATTGTATATTTACTTCAGGCTATATACAGACTGTAATAAAACATTTCTATGTAATTTTTACCACAATTATTGTTGGTTACAAAGTGACCAACAATAATTGTAGTATTTTTACATGATCTTTTTTTACAGTGTACACTGCATTACACTCATCGAACAGACCCATTACATCACATATTAACTATATTTCACGTTTCGCCGTTTATTTCTAAAACGATTATAAGTTCTCAACCTTTTCCTTTTTATGAAATGACTCGATTTTGATGAGTAACAGAGAAGAAGAGTCGAAAATCTATAATTATAATATTTGCGTTCATTGGTATTAAATATGTAAAAGAAGAAAACTCAGATATAACGACTGAGACCGTGGTTTAATAAAACTTTTTTACCAATTGACACTAAATTACGATTTTTTTGACAGCTAATCGTCTGTAAAATGTCACTTTTACTGTCTATTATTGCTATTTACATAGTAACCGTATAAAAAACGCATAGCAACATAATTTCGTTGGGTTAACCTTCAAAATAGGTATTAACAATAATCACTACATTAATATTCATTCTAAAATCGTAAGTGAGCGTTTGAAGCATTGTAAACGCTATATAACCCGAAGGCTAAACACCAAGTTCATACCGATGCCAGCAAGGTAGGTTTGGCAGGAATTCTCCTACAACGAGAAGATTCAAAAGAGCTGTAGAAACCTGTTGCGTTCTTCGGTAGACAAACAACATCATGTAAAGCTGCATACCATAGCTTTGAACTAGAGGCTCTAGCTGTCGTCGAAACACTTGATCGATTCCGAGTACTTACTAGGAAAAAGATTCACCCTATATACTGACTGTGGATCATTGAAAATTGCAATGACTAAACGGGACATAATACCCAGAATAGCTAGATGGTGGCTCAGGCTCCAGAAATATGGTTTTGAATTGACACATCGTTCTGGTAAGTGAATGTCTCACGTAGATTGTTTGAGACGAAATCCACATGAAGAACCAAAAGAAATGAATATAGCTACTCTAGACGTCATGAGCGTGAAGTTGACTAAAGAAGATTTGTTATTGACGCTTCAATTAGCAGATCCAAAATTACGTGAAATCATGGAAACACTAAAGAAAAATCCAATCTCCAATGAAGACAAACAAATTCACGTGAATTACAAGATTGAAGATGAACGATTGCTTAGAAAATATACAGGCAAATGAATAGTTCCTTCAAGAAATATAACACAAACCATAAAAGGATATCATGATGATATGGGACATTTTGATCTTGAAAAAACGCTACAAGTCCAAAAATATTACTGGTTTCCAAAAACGCGGAAACCTATTAAAAGATACATTGATCCGTGTATCCAATGTTTGTATTACAAACAAGCAGCAGGAAAACACGAAGGACAGCTACATATAATAGAAAGAATACCAGTTCATTTCAATACAATCAATGTTGATCACTTGGGACCATTCCCAACAAGCAACAAAGGAAATAATTATGTTCTAGCAATAACTGACAATTTTACAAAGTATTTGTACCTAAAAGGAGTTAAAAATACCAAATCGCAACCAGTGTGTAAGATCATGAAAGAGTTCATATCGATATTTGGTTGCCCTGCCAGAATTATATCGGATAGAGGCACAGCATTTACTGCCAAACATTTTGAAAACTTCCGCATGGACAACGATATTTAGCATATAAAAAATGCTACTGGCGAAATTGAACGCTATACCCACACCATAAGGATTGCCATACAAACCATGTCTCGCAACGACAAACAATGGAACGAAAACTTGGATAAAATTCAATTCGCTCTTTGTAGCATGTCCAATAAGACAACGAAGAAGAGCTCAAATAAACTTTTGTTTAGTTACCCCCGACGAAATGTCCTCCAGAATAAAGTAATTCTAGCTCTAGAAGAAACTGAAATAGATGAGTCAATAGATCTCGAAAAGATTAGAAATGAAGCACTCGAAAACATACAAGTTGAACAAAACCACCAAAAAGAAAGATTTGACAAGAACACCAACGAAATACGAAATAAATGATCTTGCTTTAATTAAGCGAGAACAGGCAGCCACCGAACAGCCGAAGAAATTAGCACCAAAATATAATGGTCCATACATATTAGCTGAGGTCCTACCGAATGACTGATATGTTCTTACCGACGTGCCGAGCGCGCAGAGAACACAAGGTGCGATCGATTTTCGTGAAATTTACTTTAATTTGTATAAAATTAATGTCTTCAGTGTCCTCGTAATGAGTCAAATTTCTGTAGGATGCATAGTTTTTGTGTAAAAAAATATTAAATGTTGAAAATTGGGACATTGAAACAATCCATCGAAAAGTACATGTACAAATTAAAGAAGGTAAACGCTGTCATGTGTCACATTTGGTATGTCAATGTTAATGACAAATCATGAATACCTTGTCGTCCTTTTAAATGCTGAATATGTATAAATAATGTGTAAAATTGAAGAAAAGAATATGTATTAAACGAGGTAGGTATATATAATGAATTTTGGCCATGTTTACTGCTAATTTATATATTTTATTTTGTAAATAGACTTATCAAAACATCTAAGATTATTAACTTATCGGTGGTCGTCCTTTTAAATGCTAAATATGTATAAATATTATGTAAAATTGAAGAAAAGAATATCAATTGAACGCGATAGGTATTTGCAATGAATGTAAGCCGAGTTTATTTTTAATTTATACTATATTTTGTAAATAAAATTTACAAAATGCTCAAGTTGTTAAAAACGACGAAACCAATGAGAAAGACTGGAAGAACATCAACGAAGAGAAAGACAAAAAAGACAAAGGCATGTTGCGTGAGCAGTTTGAGTGGGCAGTTTGGATGGGCATGTTACGTGGGTAGTTTGGATGAGCAGGTTGCGCGGGCAGGTTGCGTGGACAGTTTGGGTGAACAAGTTGCGTGGGAAGTTTGGATGGACAAAAGAGGAAATAGTTTAAAAGACTATTAGCGTTAGCACTTTCAGTTTGAAGTGTTCCTAGACTGATTGGACGTATGTATAGACTACAATAAAACACTTTCGGCGGAGCCCTAGGAATAAAATACTATTTAAATACCTTTTATTCAGAAACTTATATTTAACGGTAAGTGGTTGAATCGCTTCATGTTTGCGTAAATATAGTACGGTTACCAAAAAATGCAAGTGCCTTGAATTTTTAAATAATATTTATAAACTACATAATCATTGTAAAATAAAAATTTGAAAAACAGTAATATTTATATATAATGTTATATTCATAATTATTCTTGATTGATTTTACTATTTTCGTTCTTTCCGCAATAATATAAAGACAGGTACAGGTGGTATATCAATGAATAACCTATGCAGTTATTAACGATTATTTGTATTATATTAACGTTTCTTAACCTGTTCTAAATTTCGCACTGCTTTGTATTATTAACATTTAAGAGTTTTATAGAAGGAAAAATGAAGGATTTCTTTTAAGAACGAAAGTTTTGCTCGTAATTTTATACTAATTAAACGAAACTTATTTAATAAAAGACAGGACTACTGTAGGAATAAAATAATTGTGGGGTACGAGTAGTAAACAAAAAAATTGTTGGAACTTTGTTGCTGCATCTCACTAACCAGCTTGCTAATATCCGGTTTAATAGTAGATCGTTATATTCTGAGATCACAATCGACATTTTTCAATGTATTCCTATGTTGTTTTTCGTATGAACTAATGCGGAAAACGCCTGTTCATAAAAATACCTAGTTACATATGGGATGAAAGTACTAATGTCCTCTTTGCTAGAGCAGGATAATCAGAAACCTGAGTAAAAATGATATTAGACTGCACTGCTGATGCAACACGGTCGCACGACATGTTACGTGCATAGATAGTACGGCTGTAACACTGTCGCCAAACGGACCCTGTGCGTATTGCTGCCATGTATAAAAATTTGTTTAATTTTACTTGGAAACATTTGTTTTATAGTTTCATCTGTTTATATATTCGGTGTTACTCTACGAACCTGTATTATATCTCGGTGCAGTTGGTGACCCCAGGATAAGAAACGCTGCATTATGGTACATAAATGTTTCCAAAATAGTGTTCTTGCCATTAAGAAATCATACATTTACTTTTTATTCTCAAATCTCTAAACCACTTGCTTCTATAATTAATCTGTCTATTTCTTCTTGCATATTTCCGGAAAAGTGGAAGAAAACGAGAATTACACCGGTATTTAAAAAAGGTGACAAATTTAACATTTCAAATTATCGTCCAATCTCCATACTTAATAATTTCGCAAAAATATTCGAAATTATAATCCAGAAGTGTATTTACAGGCATACCAGCTCTATCATATCTAATGATCAACATGGTTTCGTTAAAGGTCGTTCCACCACTACGAATTTAGCTTGCTTTTCTCAGTTCACTGCTGAAATTCTTGATAAACGTGGCCAGGTCGATGTTATATACACAGATTTGTCCCGTGCATTTGACTCAATTGATCATGGAATCCTATTATCTAAAATAAGTACATATGGAGCATCACCTAATATAGTCCAATTATTAGGCTCATACCTTAGTGACAGAACATGTTACGTTTATTTTAATGGTTTTTCGTCAACCAGCTTCATAGCTACATCAGGTGTTCCCCAGGGATCCAACTTAGGTCCCCTGCTATTTGTCCTTTATATCAATGACTTACTTTCCATGTTTACTTGTTATGCATTAGCTTATGCCGATGATATCAAATTATTCACGTCAATAAATTCGGTTAATGATGCACAATTGCTACAGAATAATATTAATATTATGTATTCCTGGTGTGAAATTAACAAACTCACCCTTAATGTTCAAAAATGCTGCACAATTTCATTTACCCGCAAAATTAATATTATGCAGTATTCTTATAAAATAACTAATTCAGTACTTCATAAAGGAAAATCATTTAAAGATTTAGGTGTCACTTTTTCAAGTAATTTCATTTTTTCTGAACACATAAACAATGTCGTGCGTGACGCTAACAAAATGCTTATAAGAATCACTAACATTTTTGGGAATACGGATGCAATTAAATCACTTTTTCATACCTACGTTTTAAGTAAATTAGAATACGCTACCCTCATCTGGTACCCCTATTACACCTACCAACACTTGGCGCTTGACCGTATATATCGCAGGTTTTTGAAATTTTTGTCCTTCAAAATAGATAGAGTTTATCCTCCAAGGGGTGTAGGTCAGCAGGCCCTCCTTCAACGTCATAGGATGCCATCCCTGGCGACCCGAAGAGAGATGAGCAGTGCCAAACTCCTTTGGCTTCTCCTACGTGGTGAAATAAATGCGCCTTTCCTCCTGTCGCGTATCCAGATCCATGTTCTACGTCAGGCAGCCAGGTTCTCTAGGACATTTCAACTTCCCTCATCCCATTCGGACGTACTCCAGCGTGCCACCATAACAATTATATCAAAAAATGCGAACAATCTTTATATTGATATATTTTTGTAATCTTTGTCTAATTGTTTTTTTTTTCTTATGTTTTTTATGTGCATACACATATATGCTAAATGTATTCAATATTTATATTATGTATTGTCCTGTAAATGGTCTAAACTGTTGGGCAATAAATCAATATTATTATTATTATTATTATTATTATTATTATTATTATTATTATTATTATTATTATTATTATTATTATTATTATTATTATTATTATTATTATTATTATTATTATTATTATTATTATTATTATTATTATTATATAATATTTATTTCTATAATTGTATTTGAGTATTTTCCACTATATAATTTTACTATAATTAAAGACCATAACAATAACATCCTTCTATAGTGTGCATATTAATTGTTATTAAATTTTATTTAATATATTCGCATAAAAATTTTGATCTCTGTATACATAGATATTTGGTATTATAACGCAATATTATACAATTTCATTACAAGTTTCGTCAATGGAGAAAGGAGAATTTTGAAAAATCACTGTGAAAAGTAAATGGAGGAATTTAATTACTACACAATTCATTTACCTAAGTTCATAAGACGGTCTAAAGAGCATGAATATTATGACGCATTTGTTAATATATAATAGCTGAATGACATATGATTAGTAATGAGAATTATGTTCAACAATTTTATCTTTTATCTGTGATTTGAATATTATATCTTAGAAAACAGTAACAAAACACCATTTACCCGACACAATTTCTATATTCTCCGCCGAAGCATACAGCATACTACTACAGACTCCTATCTGTCACCCAAAGCATCCTATCATCCAAAACATTAAAAAAAATCTAAAAACTACTCCTACAACACTATAATATCTCCCTAATATGGATACCTGCCTAGGTAAACATAATAGAAAATGAAAAATCAGATTCAGTATGGAAAAAACAGACACAAATCCCGGCTGAAGATATAAAAACAAGAGCGAAGACAGAAATAAGAAATAGGTGGAATGAAGAATGGTCACGAACAACAAACAATAAACTTATATTTATCAAAGAAGGCACATACCAGTGGAACACACGAACTCCAGGAAGGAACAAACAATATTAACACTACCTCGCAACGGGCATACCAAATTGACACACAACTTCACTAAAAACCCTCAACCAATCTGCATCCACTGTAACACACTCGTTACCGTCCCGCATGTTCTAATCAACTGCCAGAGATACAACAAAGAAAGATTAACACACCAACTAAAACGAAACCTAAAGGTAACACTGGCAAAAGAAGAATCAAATAAAATAATCGAATATATTACAAGTATAAATTTATATAGTGAAATATAATCTTATAGTTATATCAGCACTAATGGCCTAGAAGCTAACACACTCAAATAAATAAATAAAAAAATAAAAAAAAATTAATATTTCATCACGGCATATTACCCATTGCTGGGTGTGCCAATCTGCTTTGTATACAGATTTCGGTATAAATCATAATTTCTCAATTTTTTGTTTAACATAATTTAAAAGGATTATTGTCATATGAAAACTTTTCATTCTAATGCAATACATAAAACTTTAACAATAGGGACATTGTTTTGTAATCTTATATAGAATTGTAAGGATTGTAGGAAGTTTGAAAATAAACAGAATATGTAATAAATTAGAAAAGAGTTATTGTTCGTAACACAGGCCTATTTGCTACTGAAATTTGTTTACAGAGGTATATTTAATGTTTTATATTTATTTGTTTATAAACGAAAATAAAAATTAATTTGCTCCCTAATTTTCATTTAAAATATTTTCATCATACCAGGTCTGGCTTTTAAATAACGAGACTGCTTATGAAAAAGAGTTTTATTTTAAAAAATATTTTATAATCGAATGCTCCCCTTCAATGTACTTCCCACCCCTCGCCGCCACACACCGTTCCATTCGTTTTTTTTTATTGGTCAAAGCAATGTTGGAAGTCTTCTTTTGTAAGAGCGTTTAGGAGCTCCGCCGATTTTCGCTTCACCTCTTCCATCGACTCGAACCGAGTTTCTTTTAAGGCAGACTTGATCTTCGGAAACAAAAAAGTCACAGGGTGCTAAATCAGGCGAGTACGGCGCGTAATCGAGCACTGGAGTGCCTCTAGCGGCTAAATAACGCTTCACAGACAGCGCGTTATGGGCAGGTGCGTTGTCCTGGTGCTTTTATATCCCTAATGCAGCAGAAACTGTTTATCTACATCATTTACAACCTTAAAGATACATGAATCAAGACAAGAAATTGCTAAGGTACGGGTAAAAGCACGGCGACCTTATATAGATAGAAGCTTATGATCGTTACGTAAGTAACACAGAATAAATAATAAAGAGTTCCAAAAATTATAAATGTTATATCATTTAAGTTTATACTAAATTAATACAAACTATAATACATGGTGACAGCGGAAAACCAGAAATCTCATCACAATCCTAGGTATGACAATATAAACTAACATAATGTCGATCTATTTCGCGTAGCGTGTGGTTTAGGTACCAAACCAGAAAAACAACAGGGTACGGCCCTTGTTTATTGTATGGAATAGCAGGCCGACGATGTATTCAAAACTATTTAACACAGTGAAGACAATGCTAAGAAATACAACACGGTAGTAAAAGCTCTTGAAAAACATTTTGTAGTTAACGAAATGTAAGTATACACGTACGAATGAGTACATTTAATCAACGGTACCAGAGAGAGGAAGAGACTATAGAGGAGTTTATATACGCATTATATGGCCTTACTGAACATTGCAAATACGGTACTCTACGTGAACTTTTACGTGATCGTATCATCGTCGGAATCTGAGGTCGCAAGTTAGCGGAACGTATGCAGCTTACAATTGACCTTAATTTGAAGACGGCAATTATGATATCAAAACGGAGCGAAAACCCGAGTTTTGGCTTACAAAGTGCCAAGAAGGAAGGAAGTTCCTGAAAACGTCAAGACCGAGCGTCCTTAAGTCACAAACTAGAAAGAGGGCTACATTGAAACAATCACAGTGATCGGAGGAGATGGTAGGTGGCAAACGGTCGTTTTACTTTAAGAATACAAAGGTCAGTTTTAAAATTGTCAGTGGAACACTATTTGTATTAAAAAGCATTTTTTTTCTCTAAAGATCGTTTGCATCCGTCACCGATTCGTCAAATGGTGGAAACGTTAGGTACTTTCTGGGAAAATGTGCAATATCGAAATACGTCGGTAATGACGCAGATATACGTCGAACGAAAACTAACAGACCTTCTACCTGTCGGCAATACAAGCGAAGAAATTAGCATAATTATTAAGAGATGCAATGCTGCAGGTACCGTGAAAGGCAATACAAAAATGTCTTATGATCAAGACATATCCTAAATTGTTTAAAGAACTTGTTCGGATTCGAATACCATAAAAGATAAATTAATAGGAAAACGTAGTACTTAGGCACTCAAAACCCGTCGTTGCATCCCGATACCAATGTTGAAAGAAATCAAGACAAACCTCGACAACAATATTAATCTTGGAGTCATCGACCAGATCAAGGCTTTCAACGAAAGAAATAACTCGTATCAGCACTTATTTTTGCATGGTATGATCCAGCAAGAGAAGCATTCATTTGAAAATCGCGTGAGCGCAGTTTTGAAACAGAAGCAAAATGATAGCAAATTTCGAACAATAGCGCATGCATGGAAAATACTGACGAAAAATCAGCGCATTTGGCCTCAGGTAGAAAAGGAGAGATAGGTTCTCTTGTGGGCTTGAATTGTACTCACAATCACAATCGAGACCGATTACAAACCATTGGCGCCGATGTTCACATCAAAAGACCTCGTTGATTTGAATCCGAAACTTAAGAAAATGCGACTACGTATAACGCGTTACTCATACGAAATATGTCATGTGGAAGGAAAAGAATTAGGAATCGCCGATATTGTGTCAAGGCAGCTGGTCGGTCAATTTGAGAACGACAGCGATTTTGTAGAAAAAATCAATGCGTACGTCTAGATGGTTACAACAAATTTACCAGCTTCAGAACGTCGAATTCAAGATATCATCGACATGTATACGACGACTCATGCTTGAAGATCATCGAGTTCCGCAAGACCGATTGGCCCGATCAGAATATATTAGCAGCAGAATTGAAACGTTACTGACAGCACATGTCTGAATTTAGCATCGAGAGTAAGAATAGATCTCAAATCTTTATCTCTAACTCACGTCTCCGTAGCATTCTTGAAAGAAATCCATGAAGGACATCAGGGAATCACGATGTACCAGGCATGAGCGAATACTTTAATTTGGTTCAAAGATTGTCAAATGACAGTGAAAAATGTGTAAAAAATTGCTCAAAATATGTGACTGAGACGACAAACCGGTATGAGCCATTAATGCCATACGAATTTTCTTCAATGAATTTATTTTATCATAACAATCGTTATTATCTTCGAGATATCCAGAGATCGCGCTTTTAAGCAGCCTACGAGTAGTCGTTGTGATCAAGCACCTTAAATCCATCTTCATGAGCAATAGAATGCCAGAAATGGCTTATAGAAAGAACGAGACAGATTTCATACCACTATTAACTTCAGAATTCACAAAGTTCAGAAGAGAATCGGAATTGGAGCACAATGTATAATATCAACTTCGAAGTGTCCTCAGAGTAACGGTGGCGGTGGTCAAGATCATTAAAAAAGAGCCTAAAGATAAGTGACGATCCATATAAAATCATACAGAGTCACTCCAATTTTCAACGGGTATTCGCCGGCTGAACTCTTAATGGGGAGGAAAATTCATACGTCATCATGGAACCAGAAATCTACCGACCATGAAAGCAGATGACAAAGTCTGGATTACTGACATTAATGGTGCGATTCTGAACTTGAAGCACTCTAAGTAGTGAACGTTACAGAATGTAACGAAAATGCTATTCTGCACGTAAATGTTACCGATACGCTAGCGCTGTAAAATTTACGTTGAGTGAAACAGACGATGAGTCTTTTACATCGGGTAAGTACATTCTGACAAAACTGACAAATTACTCGTAACTAAAAAAATTATATAATAGTGTCACGATTAATAATAATGAAGTACCTAAGTTTAAATATATTTTTATTGGAAGAAAATTACCGAAAATAGGTACATTTTAATTGTAATAGTAATGAATATTTTATTTACTTTACATGAACTACATGCGTGGATGCAGAATATATTAGTTTTTCCATAAAATTTAGATATGCTACAAATAGGAAGAATTGGGCTCCTACATCCAAAACAATTTAACTTTGCGGATAAATCTTTCCACTTGTTTATTATTTTTTTTATCCAATGTCGGATTAAATGTTCCAGTGTGAAAGGAATAATCCTCCTCCATTTAATTTATATATGTATATTACATATTGGTCATATCTGTAGTATTAAACCGGGGGCCAGTGTTACGTTAAAAATGTATCACGGTATTCCAAATACTGACCCTCGCTGCTCATTTTAAATACTCTGGAGAACGATTTGCTGTCATCCCCGAAAAAAAGACGATCTACCCAGCTGTGGGTCATGACTCAAAACTGTGGAAAAAAATGATGTTTTAGAATCTAAGTATTCCGTATAGGACCTACAGAAAATGACATTATGTATATGTAAATGGTAGCCGATAATTATTAGACGTTTTCTATCGTTACAGAGGGCGCTAAAGCCTTTTATTGCTGTAAATTTTACCTACCAAAAAATGTTTTTGGGAAACTCTCATTAGATAAGAAACCACACTTATAGTCAATCGTTGGTTACCAAGTAGCAAATTTGCGTATAATTTAGTAAGCAAATTGCTTTGAAATACTAGTAAGTGCCACATTTTATGATAGGGGTGCATGGTGCAATTTTTTTAAACATTATTTACATAACACAGTCATCGTTATAACAATTTTTTCACAATGGAATTATATATTTCCATGTAATGTGCAATATTTAAATAAAATTGGATCCAGGCACATCATAATAAACATGGCACCACTGTAAATAGTTCAACTTTCAACTATTGTAATAACCCCAGTAAAAACATTATGTATGGCATTTATGAATTTTTATTTCAAATGGTTGTCCCTGAAATATGAAGTGGTATACTATCAACCACCGCCTCCACTGACGAAATTGCAAGGGTAAGGGGACCCGCGTACACATCCAGATTGTCTGGCCATAATTTTTTGTCTTTTAGGGTAAAAATTGTCATTTGACTAGGTTAGATTCACAACAATGAATGGCTTTATGGCGCCCTGTACCGATTATAAATGTCTGGCATTTATTATTAGCTACCATTTTATACATTGTCATTTTATTTAGGTCCCATTCAGAATACCTAGATACTAAAATAAGATTTTTTTTAAATAGTTTTGGGTCATGAATAACAGCTGGGTAGATGGTCTTTTTCCAGGGAAGGCAGCAAATCGTTCTTCAGGGTGTTTAAAATGAGCACCAAATGTCAGTTTTTGGAACACCATGATACATTTTTCATGTAGCATCAGCCTCTGTCTATATTACCTTTTCGTTTCTTTGAATTTCTGTGAAATTTGGTTAAGCATTATTTGATTTGTCTTACGATTTTCTGAGAAAGTTATTTAAGCATTATTTTATTTGCCGTACAAGAAAGTATTATAATAAATATATAATACAAAATAAATGTTTAACAAGATAACTGCATAATCTCCACACCTGCAGTTGACAAAAAAGACACTAATGACACTTCACAAAATAATAATGAAGTTAGCTACAATTTAAAGTAAGCGCTGTAGAATACTTATATATAGCGGTACATTCAGAATAGACATTTTCAGAGCGATGTAAAATTTTCAGTTAAAGGGCGCTGCAACGTACAACGCTGTATATTTACGGCACTGTAGCGCGTTTAGTTCGGAATCGCACCATAAGCGACCCGAAACTGTTCTTAACCGTACAAACAAATCAAGATCTTATATAATAAACAAATTCAAATTAGTTCCCTTTCCTCATAAAACGAATTGGGTAGATACAAGTTGCCCGTCAAAATACCACCAATGTGCGAACATCATCCACAAGTATTACAGGAGGTATACTAAACGAGAATTGAAAAAAATCTTAAAGCCTCCCAATGAATTAGTACTTATTTTTTTTATTTTTATTTAAAAACTAGAATGTATAGCTGTAGTTTTTAAAATGGGTCATAGGGCTATAGCATAGAAAAACAGGTTTTAGCTGCTAAAAGATTTTATATTAATTTATAGAAAAAAGAATTAGGGCATATTATAAAGACACCAAACGCTTTAAAATTCTGGTTGCATATAAAGCCACAAAATAAATTTAAAAAAATGCAAATTTGAAAACAAACGTCATTAACCACAAAACTGACAGTAACAAAACAGTTGCTGACTTAAGGCAGCTCATTAATAAACGTTTATTTGCATTTTAATTGTTATAATTACTATTATTTTGGTGTTTCAAGTTAGTAACTTTTTTCTCTATAATATGTATCACCTATTTTATTTATATCAGAAACTTTTGGCAGCTAAAAACTGTTTTTGTATGTTATAGCCTTATAACCCGTTTTCAAAATTACAGCCTGTATATGTTTGTAAATCGATTTAAACCTCTAGGGGGGGGGGGGGGAGATGTATAATAATACATAATTACAATAGACATTAAATTGTATTCCTGACAAATGACATACATAAAAAGAGCAATTTTCTTCAAACGTCATCACCTTTTGTGACTCTAGTAGGCTATATTTAGGTATTATGTCGTCATTTATTATTTGTTATAGATGTCAAATTACTAACACCAATATGAAAGACAGAGGGTTCGTCCTTTTTTGAAATACATATCTTTTTTGGCGGACCTTTGATTTTGCATGTTTGTATATATAGGATCAGAAACCTGTAACATCGTCATACGTGTCACTATAACATAATAGATAACCTAAGAATATAGTTGCTCAAAACCATTAACTGCTATCAAATTGATACCATACAAATTGAAATACAAACAGACTTTACTTTTAACGAAATAACATATTAAAGAACAGCAGACTTACAGATTCCAATTTCAGGGATGGCAATGAACGTAAGAATATGTACATGGAATTAGTGATAAGAAAAGTTTACATTGTTTTGCAGTGATTCCTCGACATATTTTTCAGCCACATTGTTAGATTTCCATTCGAATGAACAACTTCAGAGGGCGTACATACTTCAATTTCCGACATAATTGCAAACAAGGTGAATAAAAAATGCAGGTTTTATAGAAACGTCAAAACATAAAAAAAATTCACTTTAAAGTTTATAACAAAAAGTGAACAAATACGAAAGTATCTATAGCAACAACGCAATTGAAATCCGCAATTGTACTTTACATAAAATGTTTTTAATTACTGTTACGTCATATAATGAATAATATTTTTAAAATATCTACGTTTGCAGAAAAAAATATAATGTGTTATTCGGAGTAAAAGTGTTTTTGTGTAGCTCGCATACAATTGTCGCTTCGCTTGTCGTGCAAACTTCCATACTCGCCACAAAAGTATCACTTTTACTACTAACACAAATTGTGGTAGTAGTAAAAGTATATTGTGTTACATAATACACTATTATGCTATTTGTTGTAGTTCCCGGTTCATAGAATTGAATTATTGTATTAACATGTAATCATTCCCATTTCCATCTTTAATATATCACGTTGATAACTAAGAAAGTATAGGGGCAAATATGACGCGTTGTGACCCAAGAGTTCCGCGTTCAACTCTCACTCTGGCATGAATATTAATGATCGTCTTTATTATTTTCGTTACCTCACAATAACTAAATTCATTAGCAATACAGCGACCGTAAGACGAAAAAGTTAAATGATTTGAACAAAAAGTTGAAAATTACTTCCTCCAAATTTTAGTTTAAGGTATAGTTTTTTAATAGTAGAATTACTAAAAACAAAGTATGTAGTCTGAGCTTCTACCTTTAGTATGATCACAGATTATTACCTATAATACGTATAGTTATCATTGACAATGTAAATATTTATATTCAAAGGTACACAAAAATATTAGAACCTGTTAAAAAAGAAAACGTACATAAACTTAATATTAATTACAGCAATATTTCAAAATTATAAAAATTTAATGATTAGATAATTTAAAGTTAAATTTAGGATTCGATTAAATAATCTAAATAAAAAATATATTTGAGAATGAGAGCGTCACGCTAGAATTATTTAAAATAAAACACATGGTTCGTATTTATTAGAATTTTATTTTAAATATATTAAAAGTAGTTCACTTCAACAATAATAATTTTGTTACCGAAATTTATTTACAAAGCAGATTGGCACATCCAGAAATGGGTAATATGCCGTGATAATATATTTATTTATTTGATTTTTACTTCACCAATATTTCCTTTAACTTTTTTAAAGCTCTGCCAACAGTGCCAACCAATCTTCTTTTGGAATGCTTTCAAAATAATCATGTTACTGTTGCAGCTTCAATCTCTTTCTCAGACTAAAACCTTTTACCCTGTAAGACTCAGTTTACTTTAAAACGATTAGTAAATGATGGCAATTCTTTAACATGAAATAGTTCAATAAATATTTAACTGCAGCAAAACTCAGTGTGTTGCTTAGTCGAATTAACTTTAATATGTAAAATATCCTATAAACCAATATTTTTTAAATATTTGTAAAGGTTTCTTAACAAAAAAATAAAATTTATGTTTCATTTTACAGGTAGAGGTACTTTTGTTTGTTAAATTTTCAACAATTCTAGTGCAACCCTCGTATATATCAAGAAGCCCCCTCATGTGAAGATTACCATAAATTTGAGTAATTTGATAATTTCTCTATATTTGTAGAGTTATCAAACTTTTACAATAATAATACAATATCATTATCAGTAATTCCTTTTAAGTTTCATAGTCGTTGGTTTGTTAACTCCAATGTTAATTACGAAACAGATAAGTATTTAGTCTAGACCCAAATCAAGAAACCTCTACAATATTTTAACGGATTGCGAGTATTTGGCAAACAAAGCGCTCCTGGCGATGAAGGAAAGGGGATAATTAACCCAACAACAGCGGAATTATCTCTACAAATTATCAAGATTCTAGCACTCTCAAAATCTTACAATACACCAAGTTTTCCTTCGGCGAAGTTGTGATACATGATCAATGGTAATTTCACTATTGTTATTCGGTACAATATATAAACAAGATTTATTAACTTACACAAAACGGGCCTTTCTTTATGGAAGATAGTGGAGAATTAGATCTCTGGATTTACCCTGGAAAAAAATAATACAATTAATATCTCCAAATATTATATTAATATCAAATTATAGATGAAAAGTTCTATGTATTTAATTTGACAATAAAATACGATGTATCATCGAAAGATAATGTAAAATCAGTAAGTTCTTTTACAGCTTTCGAAAAAAATTAATGTTTGCGCATTAATCTTAGTATGCGAAGTAAGCCATTGAGTTCATAATTTAGGTAAGCATAACGACATGTATTTAGCTTACTAGAGCGCGAAATATTTGCACACCATCCCAAAATTAGGTACAAAACGGCAAAACTTTACGTTTAAAATTGTAAAAATATACAAGTATTTCTTATCAATAAATTGGTATACTTAATTAAAAAACTGTTGTGGCCAGCACAATACCTCTCACCACTTCCGTTTTTGGTTACATAAGTATTGTAACGGAGGGTGCGTAGGGTGTAGTGAAAAGCACCCCCCCCAATATAGAGCGCGAGTAGTCATGTGACTTTGTTGGCCTTAACAAGTAGATAGGGGGGACCTGCGTCAGAATGACAACTAGTAATTATGTACAAAGATTTTCTTAGTTCACGTGGTTAATTTGTCACCAGGAGTGTGAAATTTACTTGTCTAGGAAAATAAACCACATGGAATTGGAAAATCATTAAATTTAGAATGAAAAATTAGGATATTTGACATCTATGTACATAATTACTAGCTATCATTCTGACACGGGCCCACATATCTGCTTGTCAAGGCCAACAAAGTCACATGACTACTAATGCCCTATTGTATTTAACATTTCTTGTATATGTAACATGAGGGCGGTGTTACAGAGGCTTATGCTGATGGTTTAAGCTTCTTTTACCAGCGATGACAACTTTCACTAACTGGTGGTCGCTTGGATGGTCGACCACCAGTTGATTAATGAGGATCAAACACAGACACAATTTCACTTAACTTTGATGGCCGATGAACACTTGAACACACTTATATTATGTACACAGACATTGTTAGAATTTAAACTACTTTATTTACATGATCTTATTTACACTTACAATAAACTTAACTAAGCACATAAAAATATAAACTAAACAGTTACATCGTTGTAACCCTACGTACTAGCGTCTAGGACGCGCTCAAACTAAAACTCGAAACTATATGTCACGTCGACACGAGTATCTAAGACAGTCTATATGTCTTGTCAACATGAGTATCTAAGACCGACTATCTAAAAACAAAGCGTTACTGTCGTGAGAGACTTATTTCTGAGGGGTTGAAGAGGGTATCATATGGCATCCATACCAAAATACAATAAGCAATAATATATGTATGTACTTCCCAGAAAAAAT
The DNA here is from genome assembly GCA_951394225.1 of Harpalus rufipes. NCBI lineage: Eukaryota > Metazoa > Arthropoda > Insecta > Coleoptera > Carabidae > Harpalus > Harpalus rufipes. Next base: position 59,649,371 of record OX596274.1, read on the forward strand.
CTGCTGTATGTCTCCGGGTTTATGATACTGACATTAATTTGTCAGTTACAAACATTTTAATTATTCAATTGGTTTCCATGCCATTATTTCGGCTGTAAAATTTATTACAACGGATTATTTAATATATTATATTTCTTTTATCTCTTAATCTATAGAAGATATAATAAAATATTTAAATGTATCAGATAGAGAATTTAATTATCTTTAATATTTGCAAGAACAAAAATATTCTAAAAATATTATTTAGAAGATTTTTATCAAGAATCTGCTACTTCCGGTTGTCCAATTGTTACCAAAACCTTTTCAACTCTTCCCATTAATACCCGATTGGGAAATACGTAATTAAACATATATCGAGTTTTAAAGTTTTTGAGAAATCGTCCTTCCAACATCCACGCACACTCACACGCACACACACACACACACACACATCGATATACACACACAAACATCATCTGGATATGCTATTTTTAACATGACTACAATACCTCTCTTAGCGAGAGGTAAAAAGCGGATGTCACAAGCACATGTTAAATAAATAAAAAAATACTAGAAGTTCATTACATTATTATAGTAGAAATTTAAAAACAATTATAATTTTAATTGAAATATTGTAAAAAAAATCATAGATACTTTTTTTTGTATTACACGTGCGCGTCACCATTTTGTAACAAAAAAGTTTGATCTGTCAAAAACCGCTAAACTGGAATAGTTATAGTTCCTAAATTGTGCGTTCGTTAGTAACAGTAATTTATTAGGAAAGGAAATTTGATATGAAAATGATTGTGAATTTTACTCTGAATCTAGATGTGGCGGATTTTGAAAATTGTGACAAATAAAAGTATATATGACTCAGTCCATCAATATTGGTACATTTATTTATTGAGTTATTAGTATTATTTACAGGTATCATTTCTAAAAATGTTCTTTTTAATTATTTTTTCCGCATCTAGTACTTGGGTTTATTGTATGACATTTGACGTTTGTTGCAGTGCTCTACCAATACACAAAATGTAGGATTTAGTTTCGTATCACTTTTGTGTGATGTTATTCTACCTTTTAATGTTATACAAATTAATCCTACATATTGTGTTTCGCAGTCAACGCACGGGATATGGTACACTATATTGGATTGATTTTGTATACGAGTTTTATCCTTTAATTTATAAAATACGCTGTTCACTGTTAAGCTACTTTTAAAGGCAATTTTAACTGCTTCTGTTTGGTAAATTTTGGCTATTTAGTTAGTGGGTTTGTTTTGTTAGTGAATTATAGTGTGAACTGCTGGACCAAGTAGATTGAAATGGAAGCACGTCTATCAATTTTCAGGTTTTTATCCTAGAGCTTGATCAGTACTTAGGTTTCGTCTGTGTCCAATCCGAAGAATGATGACGTAATTAGAAGTGTTGGTTAAGTAGAACCGTGGGTAATGTGTAATGAATTTAAGTAAAGTGGCCTTTCAAGACTAGTAAAAGATTTTCATTTATTTTATTTATTCATTTACAAAGAAGGGCTATACAACAGGACAAACCCCAATAACAGTGCAGAAATTACAAAATTAAACATTACATTTTACAAAGTCGAGGCCAATTTAAGAAACAAAGAATTGCATTATATAGTTGTGTATAACAGTGGTAAGAAAAGATAAATACATGGAAATCAGTACTAATTAGTATACAAATGATGAAATTTAACAAATATTTGGAATGTAAGTAAACTAAAACAAAATAAATTTGGTATATTAGATACAGAAGCAAATTATTGTAAGCATATACTAATCGAACAAGCGGTGAATTAATGGCAGAGTTTGTTATACATTGTTTAACAAAGAATAAATCACAAGATCGAGTAAAATGATGAGAAATCAGTAGAGAAAATTTATTTAAAAGAGCAGAACTGTCAATATAATTATTAACAAAATCGAATTACGCGGGTATCTAATGTTCAGAAAAGACATACATTTTCTTTATATACAGACTGAGTTATAACGAGAGTACCAAACTTTAACAGTTTGTTAGGGAGGTCATTTCGAGTGAAAAATATCATATGAATATATATTCTAATCTATATAGTTAAGCAACTACAAGAAATTAAAGTTTTATTAGTGGCATAGTTAATGTATCAATTTAATAACAACTTACCGATGAAAAACAAATTAAAGGAGTACATAAATAAACAAATAAATAAATACATGATATGAAGGTACTCGTATATTTGGATATCTGCATTAGTATTCACTTGACACACGGCAACCATTGCCATTGCAATACCTATAAATAAAAACTATATCTGTATATATGACTGCAGTAAAATGGATCATTGTCTTACAAAAATTAAATGAATAAGCTCAATAAACGATTAACTAGATAGAAAAGAACTTATGTTCATATGACATTTTTACTCGAAATGACCTCCCTCACAAACTGTTAAAATTTGGTACACTCGTTACAAATCACGCTGTATACATGATAGTGCGTTGACCAACAAAAGCAGAGAATTCTAAATGAGATCGAACAAGAGACTAGGAAGAACTTTTTTTTTTAAATAATATTTATAAATTTTTTTTTAAGAATCTGCTACTTCCGGTTGTCCAATTATTACCAAAATCTTTTCAGCTCTTCCCAGTAATGTCCGATTACGAAATATGTACTTAAACATATGTATATTATGTTTTATAGTTTTTGAGAAATCGTCCTTCCAACAATCCACCCACACACACAGACACCATCGTAAAAATATTAAAATCGAATTGTAGGGTCATTAAAACGTGTTTAATCATTAAAATCAGGATATGTGATTTTTAGCATGCCAGTATATATCGCTAATTTAGAAATCAGGATAAATAATTAATCTGGTCAAATGCCTTACTACAGTCAGCGTACACTGCATCTACCTGTGTTTTATCATCCATTGACTGAAGAATAAAGTCCGTGTATTCTACAAGGTTTGACTCCACGGATCGACCTGAATAAAAGCCAAGTTGCTCAATATTTGCAAATGTTGTTTTCTAAATATTTTTTTCAAATATTGTTTTTCAAAAATGCAAAGTTTAGATATCGGACGATTACTTTCAACCACATTTTTGTTGCCATTTTTGAAAACGGGAACTACTAAGGCTTTTTTTCCCGATAATGGGACAGTGACCTTCATTCAGAGATTTATTAAATAATAGAGTTAGTGGAATGCAAAGAGAAGTAGCACAATGTTTAATAAATAAACTGGGAGATCTCATTTACTAATATATAAAAATAAAAGATGTGTACTCTGTGTAACAAATGTAAGATTCATGCATCCAATCAGTTACCGTACGATGTTATACTTGGGATAATATTGTTGACAGCGGAGTTGTAACCGTTGTTGTGGACGAAGACGGTACTAGTTTGTCTTGAAATAGAAATATAGTATGGGCGAGCGCCTTGTCCAAAATAAAATAATCGGTCAATAAACCGACATGTAACACTGATAGTGAGTTGATATGTAGAAAATGGATATACAATAATTATATTTTAAAGCTGTTATTATTGAATATTGAGATTTGAATAAATATTGAATTGATAAGTCAGTTCATGAATTAAATTAAATTTAGGTGTGAATATGGTACTGGTTTGAAGTAGTCCCTGAATCTGTTTTTACAGAACAAACTACAAGGTGTTATTAATAATATCCGAGTCTGGACTACAAGGTAAATAATTACAAAAAGAGGATTTTAAAATTTACAAAAATTGTAATAATAATAAAGGGTAAATCATATTTCTTTCCAATGTTTGGCATATATATCACCGCATTTTCGTTGCATAACCATAGATCTTTTAAGGTACAAGAGGATGGTAAAAATTGACATAGTAGGTTTTCCACGGTTTGAGGTTCTTCACATAAACAGGCGCCGTCTTCCACATATCCCCATATCCGTAAAGTTGTCGTTACATCTTCCCATGAGAAAACGAAGTCCGTTCAGGGTTTTGCAGACCCTTTATTCTAAAGTTGATCCTGCAGGTAGTTTTTCTTTCGAGTTCAAGGTGTTGAAATAGTCCTGAGTCGGTTATTACAGAACAAACTACAAGTGGTTGAAATAGTCCCTGAGTCTGTTATTATAGAACAAACTACAAATGATTTAAATAGTTCCTGAGTCTGTTATTATACAGAAAAATTATTAGTAGTTGAAATTGCCCATGAGTCTGTTACGACAGAACAAACTACGAGTGGATACTATTTCTTGTTCTATGTGATTAAACTGAGTGTTTATTTGGTATGTGATTGTTTTACAAAAACAGGTTGCAGTAACAATGAGCAGGTAAACGGTATTCCAGATGGAACAGAACTTGAAGTATCCTGACAGCGGAATACTGATACAAGATGGCCGTATTACAGAATTAAATTAAGAACGCCGAAAATTATTATACCACATTCTAATGAAGATTAATATTGTTATGATCAAACAGTAATTTATAGTTGCGTAATTAATGAGCGTGATTGTGATTTAAGGACTATTAAAAAACAGATAGGCGTGTTACCATAGCAGCGCTCAGTGTTTATTGAGTAGTGATCGAGTTATCGTCAGTACATATGTATGAGGGCTGCTCTTTGACAGTATAAATCTATTGTTATTGATTAGTTTTTTTTGTGGAATTCGTGTTGCCTCTAACATGTATATAGTGTTCTTCTAAACATACGCTAGCAGACATGGTACATAAATAACTATTTTTTAAATTTCGTATAATTTCTGGACTCATCCATAGTAACATAATTTTTAAATTTTAATACTGCTAACAAACCGTAATCGGTTGCTTTATAGGAATATTTCATAATGATAAGAATAAGGTAATTTGGACTCAATTTTGTTAAAATATTCAAGTGTGGTAAACAGTACAAGATGTAGTTTTTCCAACACCCAATTTTAAAGTGACACGTTGACTTTGTCTATTGAAATACCATTATGGATGGGTAAAAATTTCAATTGTCACAAGCAAGCAAAGCAACAAAATTTCCGTTAATAATTATTACAAAAATGAAATATAAATGTCAAATGTTATTCATAAACCTTATAGTTAGTTTTAAACAAAAAAGACCTTATTCATAGCAGGTATTAAAAAAAATGTAAAAACATTTATCCAGTCACTACTAAGTTTATCTATCGCCTGCTAATTTTTTAACTGTGGATAAAATGTCTTTACTCACTGCATAAGCAATTATTAATGATCAAAAAAATTTCGACAAATGACAAAACTTTAAAAAATATTGGATTGCGTTTCCATAATACTTACAAAGCAATGTATAAAGTGCTACGTTAGTGCTATACATAATTTTTGCAAGTAGCACTTTACGTACACTTTACATAAACATTTATTAACACCAGTTCTAATTTTAAATTAATTCATATTGTTTGTTTTTCATTATTTCATTCAGTTTTATCTTACGGTATTCTTTTATGGGGCCACTCGCCATAAACTATATTAAAATATTTCGTCTGCAAAAGAAAGCAGTGAGAATTCTTTACAATCTTTCATTTAAAGACCACTGTAAAGAAGCTTTTATTAATTTAAAATTTTTGTCGTTGCCTTGTCTATTTATTTTTCAGACACTGATAGATATTCATAAAAATAAGGATAAATAAATAAATAAATATTTCATCACGGCATATTACCCCTTGCTGGGTGTGCCAATCTGCTTCGTACACAGATATCAGTAATGATGGAATATTTGTACCGTGTGGGCGCTTACAAGGCGTCATCTCACGGGCACTCATTGCTGGCGTGGATAGTACGCCATAGGGGTCAATTTTGTGCCATTAAAATGCGATGTAATTTTTTGGCGTTGGTCGGGATAATATGTTGAAAAATGGAGATGTGCACACTTCTAACACCAGATCTGTAGATTTAATAAGGAAACATTTTTTGCGATTATAAAAATCATTAAATAACACCTTAAATCCAGACTATTATAATGTTTTACCCTCCAGAATTAAAAATCTAGAATTTGAAGCTTTCAAAAATGCAGTTAATTTTTTTTTATTGAGAAACTTTTTATACGACTGAAGAATATTTAAAATTCAATTTTAACGATTTTAGTTAAAAATACCTTTGAATGTATAAGATAAATAACACTTAAATTTTATTGTTTTACAATAATGTATTGTATTTTATTACTAATCATTTCCTTCTCGACTTGCGTGAGACAACTTACATTGTTACTTACTTTGTTTAATTATTATATTTGTTCTCTTTTGACTTAACCAACAAATGATTATGTAATTTGACTTAAGTAAATTATTTTTATTGCCATATTTCTTTGACGTACTATAAACATTGTAAAAATGTAAAATAGTTAAACAAATAAATACTAAATACTAAAATACTATTTCATTCAAGTTGGGACTCTATTTGTATTTTACAAAATGTCAAAATCAGGACAAAGTTTATGCCTGTTCATTTCATTGCATTCTTACTGTAATGTGTAATGTGTTATGAAATAAGTTTTGATGACCGTTAGAAAATAAAAAGTGTTAAAATATGAATGCTAAATACCATAAATTACTTTTTATCCAGTATGGAACTCCCAATTAAATTTTAGTAAATTTCAAATACAAATTAATTTTGTCAATATAGAGTTTGTTCATTTTTAAGTGGCTACCATTGCGATTTCAAAAACTATAAGATATAGGTACGAAGTTGATTAATTTAGCAAAGAATTTCTATTTTACATGGGCATTTCAATGATAAAGTGAAAAAAAAATTAAACCAGCGGTTCTCAAAATATGGTTACCAACTATTTTATTTTAAATACAAACATACTTTTTATTTTCTCAGTCAATTAGCAAAATTTTAAATTAATTTCCCCAAAATATGGTATTACTTAGAGTGCCATGACTAAAAAAGTGAATATTTTGTTTACTGTTAAATGGAAAATTATCCTCTTCATATCATTTTTAATAAAAATGGTTCAATTCACACACGACAAAAAGGTAGATATGTTCGAAATTTACATTTTGTGTCATAAGAATTCTCGTGCTGCAGTTAACATGTACACGAATATTCTATAAATTTCTATAAATAATAAATTCTTTAATTGAAAATAAAGTTCTTTCTTTTTAAACATATGCACTTTTTTAGGTTATGGTAGTCTTATTAATATCATATTTTGGGGGAATTATTTCAAAACTTTTAATATTTTTTTCGAAAATTTTGTTACGTAAAGGTATGAAAATTGTATATCGTTCAATTCAGAATAAAAGCTCTATTGAACGAGCAAATAAAAAGTATATGTTTCTATTTAAAATAAAAAAGTTGGTATCCATATTTTGAGAACCACTAGTCTAAATTTATTTTTCAGTTTATCACTGAAATACCCATGTAAAATGGAGATTCATTGCTAATTTAAGTAACTTCGTATCTCTTATAGTTTTTGAGATCGCAATGGTAGCCACATGAAAATGAACACCTTATATATTAAATTTAACAATATTGATTGAAAAATAACAATGTTATTTTGTAAATATGTAAAAAAAAATTAAAAACCACAATTTCAATGGCCTTCGGACGAAACGTTCATGTCTCGAATTAAATTCCTGCTACCTAAACGTTATAATACAATTTCGATTCCTACATTACGTGTTCATTTTTCCAAAGATATGTCATGTATTCGAACTATATTTCATTTTTTTGGAGGAATATTCCATTTTAAGAGTGACTTGGTATCAGTAACGCGTCCAAAAATACTCAACGACAAAACAGTCTCATCAAAACAACTTTGTGAAAGAATGACGCCTACGTTGTACGCCTTGAAGCAATATTGATTTCTTTTTTATTCCTATGTCCAAATTCTTATATTGATATAAAAAGAATAATTTAATTATTGACGAAACCTTCTATAAATTTTACGGATCAATTAACCGCAGTAGTTAGTAAATGACGGAAGAATAGGTGTATATAATATACAGAGCTGTGCAATATTTAATTAAATTTAGTAATTAAATTACTTTTTACCACAAATTAATTCGTAATTATTGACAATGTAAAAAACTGTATATCAATTACTTTTGAAATTTTTCAAAATAAAATGCTAATTATTGTTACCTGCAAAGTATAATTTTGTATTGTTTTGAGAACATTAGGATCAGCTCCATCGTCAGCCGTAATACTCGGTATTTTAAAGTTGAATATACCGAATATTTAATTCTAATATGTAATATACAATTAAATATCTCTATATATTTAAATATATTCGGCAAATATACATATAATTATTCTTAATATGCTATCTTTAATTTTAAATATATATCGTTTAAAAATATACGAATCGTAATAGTAAATACATTTTTATAATACTTTTATATATACGTTTCCCAATACTTAATATTTATACATATTTAAATTTAAAATTTTGATGTACAATATACAATTTTTAATATACATTTCTCTCAGTTATATTCAGAAAACAGTAATGAGTTAAAACGAATAAATTATATACTTAGTACTATTAATGAATTGATTAATCATATTTTCTTTTTGTCGTGAGGTTTTTATATACAGGTAAACACGAGAAACCGTCACATAGGCGTTTACCATGGGAAAACCATTTTTTACACACGTTATCTGCCCCGTGTACATTATGTAATGCTGTAATTGTGGGATGTATACCCTACGTAAGAAAATTGTCTCTAAAATGATATGGGTTAGTTATTTTTAAATTAAGTTGTTGTTACTGTATTTGACGGAACCTATTTTGTATGAAAATATGATTTAAAAATAATTATTGTTCATAGTTCATAATTCAATGTAGATTTGAATACCCTGTAGTATATATGACTATGTGGGGTTTATGCCTCAACGTAGAGTATAGTTACCCAAGTATATTTAATAATCTAGGTACATTTGTCAAATTAAAAAAAATATACGTTAGAGAATGAAGTTTAGATCGCCAGAAATGATTATACATACAGCAATCTATGATGATTAATATTGTTAAGATCAAAGCGTAATTAGCAGTTTTTTTAATTTCATTAGAGTCTGATTGTGATGTAAGGACTACTAAAAAATGAGACCTGTTACCATAGTATATCCCTCAGTATACACAATATTATACAAAGTTGTGATGTAAAATGTAAAAAATATATATGTATATATAAAATAAAATGTGAATTTAATAAAAACACAAAAATACCCTTATCTATTACAGGGAAAATATTCAGTTATTGTTGTTACACTAATATTTTCTTAATTTATTATACTTTACAATGTCTATAAATTTTCATTTCTTGACGATTGGGTAATTAATATGCATTCATTAATTCAGTATGCCTGAAGTGAATAAAGAGATTTTATTTTTTCACGTATAATATAGAAATTGGTGATTTTCAAGGTATACTATAACCCTGAGAATATAATTCCTTAGTCACGTGACATGTTTTCCGCCAGTCAACATTCAGAATCTCGCTAGCTACAAGTCTATCACAGCGATGATAAAAAACAAGGAAATAAACACCGTATTTATAGTCGTTACTAAGGTATTTGTTTTCTTTATTTATGACATTGACAGTTAATTTTGAGTATAAAAATAAATAATAACAATAATTCAAACTTCGAAATATTAAATAAAACTCGTAAGTACCATGTTTTAATACAATATGGATATGTATATCAAAAGTTAAGTTTGGTTAGATTGCAAAAATTCATTATATTCTCTCATTAAATATAAGCTCGTGATATGATTAATAATCGAAGATATTGCTCGTGAAACCGAAGCAGCACATTTCAACTCATCCTTCGGACTCGTGAAATCTGCAGCTCGGTTTCACTCGAGAATATCATCGATGATAATTATATCACTTGTTATATTACGTATGATCACATTACTAAGTTAAGTGATTAGAACAATACAAAACATATGAAATATACAGGATGGTGACCGCGACCCCGACTTAATTTCCTGCTTTTCTAATTATTTTTGGGAAAAATGCTTCAAATAAAAGATGTAGAGCATAAAATTCTTTATCTGAATCAATAAGCATCATTAATTTTGTATGCCTTATAACGGCAGAACTTAAGTATGAAAATGTCGAAAATCACCTCAAAAGTAACAATAGCCATGGAATTGAGACAAAATAAATAACAAATGTGTAACAGTTTATCTGTCACGTTAGGGTAATTTCTTTATATTAGATGTTATTTCTAATTTCTGTTTCAATTATGTTAATTTAAATTGATATTCGTACACTTGAACAGATTTTACAAATAATAATGAAATTAAATTAACCTAGCTTGGCAGATAAATCGTTAGCATTTGTTAATTTTTATTTCAATTCCATGGCTATACCTATTTTTGCGGTGATTTTCAACGTTTTTATACCTAATTGTAGACGTTACAAGGCATACAAAATAAATTTTTCTTAATAATACAGATGAAGAATTTTATGCCCTACAACTGTTATTTGAAGATTTTTTACCTAAAACAATTAGGAAAGCAGGAAATTACGAAAATATGATTTTACATGTTAAAATCCTATGTTCCGGGGTGGCGGTCACCATCCTTTATATATAATATTCATACACAAAATAAAATACCAAATAAAAATTAGTGAATGCTGACTATACTTGTGAATATGCACTTCATATTTTTCAATTTAGTGATTATTTTAGTGTTTTAAAATCGGTCGTTCAGTCAGTTAGTAATTTCGTTCGTTATTAACCACTATATACTACAATATAAAAAAGGGAATAGTTTAACCATAGCAAAAGTAACATATGTTTCTTTGCTTTGTAATATTTTTCTATAAATTTTGTTTTATTTGAAGATGTCCTTCAATATTTTATAATATTATTTATGCCATCATATTACATTGAAAATACTTACATACGGTTTACTTGCGTTGTGTGTATTTCAAAGACTATCTCTGGCGATCAGTAGCTAGTTGTATAGAGTTCAGTAAAGCATGATTACGTTTGCCCTGTACCTAAGCCCGGAATATTGACGACCCGTTTCCAGTATAAAAACAGCTCCAATTTCTTCTTCGGATTTGGAAACCGCACCAAAATGTGTGTTGCATATGTGTAACAACTTGGTACACAAAATCTGTGTGACATCTGTAGGAATAACATTATTATAGAACAGTTTAATAAAATATTCACAATTACATTCAAATAAATGATTTCCATGCTTTCCTTATTTCATGTAAATAATGGAATATTCAACTTACCTTTATGAAATATAGAAAAGGAACAATAAAAATCACAAGTCCAAATGCAAAAGCAAAGTAAAATAACCACGTGGAGTGAAACAGAAATTGGTTCAAAATCAAAATAGAGTACCAAATCCAAGCTAAAATATATCGATGCCAACTTGAAAGTCAAATATTCAAAATCCAAATCGAAGTCCGAAATGAAAAGCAAAGTCAGATATTTAATAAAACACATATCAAACGGCACTGGAACTGTCGAAAAGCAGAATGAAAAATGCAAAAATATTATTTTATCATAATATTCCATGTTTTATTCAGCTCTTTAAAATTTCTTGCCATTTCTTGTTTGAAATAAATTTAATTAATTAAGTAATACAGAACTCAAATTACCTTGAAGAAATATATTTTTAAATTTAGAACCAGTATGCCATGAAGCAGGTATAAAAATATTTGTTGTTGTTGTTATTATTACCAGGCCAGATAATTATCGCTAGCTGAGTTCCAAAGCCGTTAAGTGAAAATTGCTGGTATTCCTGCCTCAGTGTTTATTGAATAGTGATCGGATTACCGTCAGTACCTTATTTGTGTATCAGCGTTGATTTTTATCAGAATAGACTTAACGTTACTGATCAAAGTGTTTTTTTTTTATAATTTTCGTATTGTCTCTAAAATCAGAAGTGGGATTCGCCTGTGATCCGCAATACTGTTTCGGGATTTGTGTTTTGTTGATGAATTATAGAGTAAAGTGCATGGCCAAATAGATTGAGATGGAATTACTGTCTATCATTTTGTAGGTTTTTATCCAAGGCATTGTCCAGTCTGAGTCCAACCCGGAAAGTAGTGACATAATTACAAAAGTTGGTTAAGAAGAACTTTCAGTAATAAGCAATGAATTTAAGTTAAGCGGCCTTCCAGTACTGGTAAGAGATTTTTATTGCATTGCAAACCAAGGTCACTACACACTTGCGATCATAATAGTTTCGTAAGATTATTTTCAAATATTACAGTATAAGCAATAGTAATATTACTTCCCCTAGGGCTCCGCCGATAGTGTTTAATGATAGTAGTAATATTATTGTTTCATAATTAGTTTATATCAAAAGTTTTTGTTGACTTAGCTTTACGGTAATAGAAAAGACCTATCCACAATATTGTAGGCAGGGTACGTGAAAGGTATAGTGGGTAAAAGTAAGTAATTAATTGATTATTATTATTATTATTATCATAGACACCCCCACTCTTTAGTAGAGTCATTTTTTACATCTACTACGCATAATTATATATGTATATCTTGACAATCGATATTTTGTTCTGACATATACACTGCACCCGATCGTGCACTATGCTTGCAGCATTCTAATTGTATATGTAGTGTATGTTTAAATACCAAATACCTACCACTACAGAGCCTAATAGAGTACTTTAGTACTGTTGTGTTTGTCTCTACTACCACGACATTTATAATAATTTTTCCCATGTAATTTATATTGTTATTTCTGTACTACTTTGATTTAAATAAGTAATTTTTTATATTCGTTTACATGTATTCTGCCAAATAGGAAGAAAAAAAGGAACGATAAATTTCATGAGTTATAGCTATTGCGCCCGACAGAAAGTTAATTGTACCTCTCGCCCGGCAAGAACGCACATTAAATATTATTTGTAATGCATTTATTAAAGCGGATTACAAATTGGTTGCATTAGTTTACAATAACCTATCTTAGGGGTGGTTATAGAATTGCGCAAGATATCGTTGCCAGCAACGTTGTCTGCAGACGGGTTAGTTTTTGTAGTAAATACAAATTATTCAGTTGCTTGAGGTAGCTATGTTCAATATTCCATTAGTAAACAGTTATGAAACAAAACTTAGTCCCTTTGCATAGAAACGTGAAATGAAGTTGCGTTCGTTGGTCATGATATTGTCGAACTGGTGTAGGTAAAGTAGTAACAGATAAATAGTATCAGTTAGTTATTTAATAATAACAAACAAACTAATACAAATTCCTCAAAGTCTCTTCGGTATGTCTTCAAAAATAGTAAAAATATTTTCTTTGTACTTTCCACAAAAGTTCAGACCCGTAAAACGGTAATTTTGTTTCCTTATTCCTTTATAGCAAACTCATTTCCTTTTTCATTGACTGAGACTCACTTATATTTACTACGTCTATCGTTGTACATTCCGCAACGGTGCTAATGCTGTATTTTGTTTAACTTTTTGCCACCATACCAACTATGCGCGAGTAATCATTAGCCTAAGTACGGTGATGTATGACCTGTAGGTCGAGGGTGATAATAGGCTGGACACTTCGTACCCCTACTCCTACAAAGTAACCATCCCTGTATACAAAACATTAAAATGAGACATTCCTCGTGCAGCAAAGATCTACAGTTTTTCGTAACCTTCACATAAAACTATAAATTTTGGATCAATGTTCTTACACAATATTCATCATTCAAAATCTGAAATAATACATTATTATAAATGTAATAATGTAAATACATACATTCAATTTTTACGTGTTCTATTACCATTACCAGAGGAGTCCAAATAACATAGAAACAATATTTTTTTAAGAAATATATTATTCATTTGGTCATGAATCTGGCAGTACTACACTTATATGGTTTATTTTTAATTTAATTACTATTAACCCATCGTCATTAATTATATCTTCGGGTGAAGTATCAAAAAAATATATTTCTTCTCAATGACAATACACGAATCTCTGATTAACAGATTCATTTTTGATCCACATTAAAAAACTACAATTTCAGAGATTACTGGTGCCGACATTTCTGTACCATCGGGAATTAAAGTTAATAATTGTACAAATTATAATTTTCATTTTAAAGTTAATCTAAACAAATAAATTTCAAGTTGAGTTTCTAGTGTTAGTACCAAAAAGTAATTTCTTTTGAGTTCTAGTACCAAAACATAATTTTCATTGCTGTTTTGGTTACCATAAAATCAATATTTTGTTATGATTTAAAAATATATATTTTCCGTTGACCGTTTATTAATAAGTTATGTTAATGTAAAAATCATTCATTAATGACCCCTATTACTTCATGATTTTTTATTAATAAACGATTTTAGAGGGTAACCATAGATACCACATACCATTGCTGAACAATTGACAAAATTTGTGCGTCAAACGTTGCTAACTTAAAAAAATTATAATAGAATATAAATAGATTTTCCAATTTAGTAAGATACGCTCAACGATAAAATGCAACTAACACGAATGTTAATTGGCGATTAATGCCGCTCGTTAAAATATCTGAACCATTAATCGCCTTCAGTAACACACTTGATAATTAAATAACTATTACTTGTAGTTATAAATTATAAATAATAATTTAGCAAAATTTATTTTTTCTCGATTTTTTCTTTCACTTACTAAGAAAGAAAACGAGTAGTGCCAAAACAAGCCAATGGAAACATACATAGTATGAGGTGTGGCAAAAAAAACGGGACTTATAGCAAAACATGGTTGTTTTTTATAATTTTAAAACTTAACAATTATTCCTCTCAACATATTACCCTTCCCTCCCTATGCTCTGCTGCATTCGAATTTTCCATTGTTTGAAACAATGGTGCAAGTCTTCTTGTGTCAACTGCTTCCGTTTTCTCTTTTACCTCATTCCCTTCAGTTATGACTCTATTTTAGGAAAAAGATAGAAGTCACATGGTGCTAAATCCGGCGAATAAGGTGGGTTTCCGGCATAGGAATCTTCTTATTAGCCAGAACGCGCTTTACGGACAAAGAATTGCGGGCAGGAGCATTATTCCGGTGTAGGATCCTCACGTCGTTCTTCCACAATCCTGGTCTCTTCTTCCTCACTCGCTCTCTCAGCTTCACCACGACCTCAAAATAATACGTCTGATTAACATTCTGACATCTGGTACTCATTCAATAATGATAACACCATCAAAGAAATCGATTACCATTGCCTTCATTTTTGACTTACTTATTCATGCCTTTTCATTCCCGGTGACATGGGAGGTTTCCAGTGCATTGATTGTCTCTTGAATTCCGGATGCAAGTTTCATCACATGTAATTATCTTTTCAGCAAGTCAGGTTACGCTGTGAGTCGACCTGAGTGCAAATCTGTTTCCGTATAACTTTCTGTTCTTGACTGTGCTTTTCTGGTACCATTTTAGCGCAAACTTTGTGCATGCCTAACTGTTGTACACCGGAACAATAATACTCCTGCCCACAATGCCCTGGCCATAAAGTATTTTCTGGCTGAGAAGATTCTTGTGCTGGAATACCGTTCTTACTCGCGGAATTTGGCACCATGTGACTTTTATCTGTTTGTAACGTTCTGTGGTCCCTCGGCAACTCGTTTGTGCCACTCATACACTCGCGTACATGATATCACATTAAAACCACCGTACTCAACAGTTTCACACAGTCACTTGGTGATTTTTGCAATTTCACAAAGAATTTGAGAATTAATCTCAAATAATCTTAAAATTGAACAACTCATTAAGAGTTGTTCAATTTTAAAACCAGACATGATTCCGGCAAAACAATAAAATACCTGTCTCTTTAATTACTGATAACTGACTAACTACCAGAGATAGCTATCTCTAGGGAAGCAGGCATATTCTCGTTTGTCTCATGTCGAGAAATTGACCTATTTTAATATATATTACTCATTTATTTTAAACTTTATCACAAAAAGAGCTATGTAGTGCACTAAAGTGAAACTTCGTTATTCCTATTGCCAATTATCAACATTTTACTATTTATAATAAAGTCACAGGACTAACCTGAAAAATCAAATTTCGAGCAGTAGCCTCTTAACAGTTAAAATAAATTCAGTTACCTTAGCCTTACAATCCGAGTATCTGCAAATTCATGAGGACTAACATTTTTCATTTTTTGTTAAATAACAGAAAAAAATACAAACAAGCTGAATAACAATAGTTATAAACAGATTTTGTTCTTATTTCATTTTGTTCTAGTTTCTAAGGTTAAAGTAACTTGATTTTATTTTAATTGTTCGAAATTTGAATTTTTCAGGCTAGTCCTGTGACTTTATTATAAATAGTAAAATGTTGATATTTGGCATGATGAATAAAGAAAGTTCACTTTAGTGCCCTACATAGATAGCCCTTTTTGTCACCCTGCAAGTGGAACAACGCAGACTGAGGTTATCAATAGAATAAATTTCAACCCAATGTTTGATTGGAACAACCGGCCCTCAATATTGTTTATTTAACTGACAGTTGAAATTTTAGTTAGATATCGTAAAACTACCCTATACATAATGTCATTCTTTAGTTGTTTATGATCAATTTTACACAGAAGTGTGTATGTTATTGTTTATATAATAAACGAATTCATGCAGCTATTCACATTTACATTTAATTCTCATTTATCTTTTTTTAAATTTGTCATTCAGGCAGACTACAAACATTATTTATTTATTTTTTAAAACGGACACTTTTCCTACACTGTGGAAGTTATTTAGAATTGTTCCAATTCATAAATCAAGAGATGATACTAACATAGCAAACTATCGCCCCATTTTAATCCATTCAAATTTTAGTAAGATTTTTGAAAATATTTTATATAGAACCAAAGAACCATTTATAGCAATGAACATAACATATTTGTTTTCTCACAACACGTCTTTGTTGAGCGTAGATTAACTTCTATAAATCTAAGTTATTTCACACAATATATTTTATCGACACTGGATAAAAATATCCAAGTAGATGTTATACACACACAAACACGCGCGCACGCACGCACACGGATATAATTGGATTTTAAAACTTAAGTAATTTAAATTTGTTATAATTTTTTTCTGCTATGATATAAATGAAACTTTTTAATTGACTTCTCTTATTCTAAAACAAACAATGGTTGTTCATTAATTAGTCTTCTTTCTGTTGTAGAACGACCGAGGCAGAACACTCAGTTTGATTGCTGCGTCTGTCATCATAAGTTTTAAAATACACTTTTTTGTATATAACTGAAATTTTGTGAAAAATGTATTCTATGTACTTAAAGTTTAAATTTATATAAAATATAACATTTTTTTTTTAGAAATTTCCGGTTATTTTATACATAAAATTAATAATTTGCATTAATTGTATATCGGTCTGTTAAATCTTTTATAAAACTGTAGTTGATTTTAAATTTACATTTCAGGCATGTCTTGTCATTTCTGTAAGGAAACAAATTCTCTCTAATGAGAAACGTTCTCTTTGAGTTAAACATGTATCATTAATTAACGAAATTCCATTAAAGAAGACTGGTACATTCAGAATTACATAAAAGGCGCACTTTTTACTTTTATTTTCATGGAGAATTTATATAATTTTATTTAATTTATCATGTTTTACAAATGCATATTTTTACTTCAACAATCAAAATCACAAAAAAAACAGTAAATATTATTGGTATGGAAATATTTTTTTAAATAACATGTTATCCTGTTTGCTATTAACAAATTGGTTTATTATAAGTATAATTATAGAATTTAAAACTATTTCTTATTTAGTTTACTACGTACTCCAAGAAACTAAAGTATGGCATAAGAGAACATTTTTCTGCAGTTTGTAAATGGCAGAGATAAAAGAATAATTTAAAGTTCATTCAATGAAACGAAACTTCCATGCAAAATCTTTACCTCATGGTGAAGTTATATATATATATATATATATATATATATATATATATATATATATATATATATATATATATATATATATATATATATATATATATAGCCTGTACTATCCGTATTCAACAGAAAAAAATTACTATAAAATTTCGGTAACAGAATATTAAAAAAAAAAAAATTATGATAATTATTCACTGCACTTTATATCGCAAAAAAATATATTTATACAACTGTGTCGTACCTACTCGTATATTTTTTGTGTAAAATAACACAAATAATTGTATATTTGGAAAAAGATAAAAATATATCCATCCGAAAGCTGTAACGAATATTTTTTTATCTTCGTATTGTTATTATAAATGCACACAGCTATGTTTTTTTTGTAAAATAAGCAAGGCACTGTTATCTTTCTTAGGGCCGTTTTCATAATAAACTTTTTTCGGGAGTGTCTAGAAAATAAGCAGCTTCTAATCACATAATAATAATAACAATAATATGTTTATTTGGCATAGTAAAAAGTGAATACATACATAGTACATGCCATGGTTAAAATTACAATAGAGATAAAAGTACATGCGTAAAAAAGAGAATCCTTGCGTATTTCAATATAAAATTAAGAAATTACATAAACACAAAAAAATATTGAGGTACATTAATAGCAATAAATAGAGTCAAATCTTAAAATTTATAATGGGTACAATTAAAAAAATTCATCAAGTGAATAAAATGCATGTCTCAGTAACATAGTTTTTATAGAGTGCTTGAACTTTGATACTGGTAGCTCTTTAATATGGTCAGGTATTTTATTATATAGTTTCATACAATTATATAAATATCATTTTTTAAACTTCTCATTTTTAAATTTGGGAATATTGTAATTTTTGGGTCTGGTTTTATATTTATGACTGCTCTGATATTGCGTGAATTTATTAGGATATAATTTAATGTAGTTAAGACATTGCATTATATATATATGGAGGGGAGAGTTAAAATTTGTAATTTAATGAAAATCGGTCTGCAGTGGGCGGAACTCTTTATTGTCTATAATACGCACAACACACTTTTGTAGTTTAAAAAGTCTATCACAGTTTTTATCACTGTACCAAAATATTGTCCCATAATATAGGATGGATTGAACAGTCCATGGTAGGCTAGTATTACAACACTTCACAGAAAGCCGTATGTTACGAAATAGAAATATTAATTTAGATAGTCTACTTTCGGCAGTAGAGATATGCTGTAGCCACATTCTGCTGCGGTCAATTTCGAGTCCGAGAACTTTTACAGATTCGTTTGCGTCTTGTGATTCATGTTTATTGAAGATCAGCGTCTGTGTTTTCTAGTCATTTAATACAAGCATGTTGTTGGAGTACTACCATCCTGTAGCTTGTTTTAATATACCTTAAATTTTTTCTTGCATTTGCGCGGGATAAGTGTGCTTTACGAAGAATGTTGTGTCATCTGCATAAAGTACTATATCATCGCAGGCAATAGAATGCGGAAGTTCATATATATATATATATATATATATATATATATATATATATATATATATATATATATATATATGAGAAATAATAATGGTCCAAGTACTGATCCGTGAGGTACACCATGTTCAGTTGGTATTGTGCTGGAGCAACTTTTATTTAGGGCAACATACTGCGAGTTCGTAAAAATGATGATATTAGTTCTAGCGGGGTACCACGTATTCCTTAACGCTCAACTTTATTAACTAGTACTTCGTTAGTGATACAGTCAAAAGCTTTTGTTAAATCGACAAGCATTAAAGCTGCTATAGAATTATTCTCTATGGAGTTATATATGTTTGACATTATGTGCAATAGGGCGTAGATTGTTGATCTTCCTTCTCGGAATCCATATTGGTTTTCACAGAGAATATCATGTTTATTAAAGAATGTAATTAGTTTTTAATAATTTTTCTATTATTTTTGAAAACCGTAGTACAATAGCAATCGGGCGATAATTGTTCACACACTTAGGATCCTCTTTTTTGTGTACTGGTGTAATTTTTGACATTTTTAAGCAAAATGGAAATACACCTTGCATAAATATTTCGTTGATTAAATGTAGTAAGGCATCAAGTATGTACGAAGCGGAGATTTTGATAATTTTCGTAGACATATTGTATGCATCAGTGGATTTAGAATTGCTTAGTGCGTTTATAGTAGTTAGCAATTCATCTCGATCTACTGGATTTAGGAAAAAAGAATTCGTACTGCACGCAAGGTGAAGTATATTTCTAGAGCTTGTGGAGATTTTCTTGTGAATTTCGTTAGTCATGCTTGCGAAAAAGTTGTTAAATTCGGTTAGAGATATATTCGGTGTTTTTAAATCAATATATTTTTTTTTTTTTTTGGTTTTATCATTGCCCAAGCTGTTTTGCTTAGGTTTTGAGAATGAAGTAGTTTTTCGTTGTTGTTCATCTGGTATAATTCCTGTAATTTGCTATTATAGATTTTTGATTGTATTTTAATCGCATTTTTAATATAATCTGAAGTATATAACTGTCCTATACTTTTTAAATATGTTAAATAATTTCTTTTTCTTAGATCACTATCACTAAGAAAAACTTCCTAAAGGAAGTTTTTCTTATTATTGTTTTTTATTTTTGCCCGAGAATGAGACAGTTCAATACAATAGGCAAATTTATTTAAAAACACTTGAAATTTATCATTAATATCTTTTAAAGCATACACAACTGTCTATGTACTGCGTGAAAGTGGTGAAATTTATTCTAGTTTTACATTTAACTGGTTCATCGGCGCATGATTTGTTAATTTTATGATTAAAGAATATGGCACGGTGATCTCCAACGCCAATAGCGTGTACTTTAGGTTCAAAGTCTGAGGTTTCGATATTCGTGAAAACGTTATCAATACATGAAGCGCTCGTGCTGGTTACTCTTGCGGGTGATGTTACTGTTCCTAAACTGGAAAATCCTTTCTCACTGAGCTAGCTCGGAAAATTGCCTTTAAATAATAATAATAATAATAATAATAAAAATAAAATAAAATAAATATTTCATCACGGCATATTACCCATTGCTGGGTGTGCCAATCTGCTTCGTACACAGATATCGGTAATGATGGAATAATAATAATAATAATAATAATATATATATATATATATATATATATATATATATATATATATATATATATATATATGAATATTTTCAAGACAATCAGTAGTTAATTATTTATTTCTTATTTCCTCGCAATAAATAATAAAATAATGCATACCTACAGATTTTTATTTATTTATTTTTCAGGACCATGATGAAATTTTGTACCCAACATGAATGAGCTCACCAGCTTCCACTGCTCACCCTAGAATATGCTTGCTCACCTAGTAAGAAAGTCTCACTTTTAGGTCTTGTTACATAAATTACTATTATCTTCACTTTAACATTTGAATTTAAAATTTTGTTCGTTTTCATAATTTAACTGTAGCACTTTGCGAGCACTGTAGCACTACTTTAAAATAAAGATATTGAGCAAAACTCATAACCTTTTACTAATTTAGTAGTGATAAGTACTAGCAACAAAAACCATTTGTCAATCAAAAGACTGTCGTGATAATTAAAAATGATTTAAAAGATATAGAGATAGATGGACTATGAAAATATACAGATTTTCTAAAGAAACTAAGAAAAATAATTATTTATTCAGAAATGATATAACACCAATATCTAGAAACGGTGGTAGTATATATGCAGAACTACAAGTTTGTATTATTTGTAATACGATTATAATCAGTTTATTTTTGTGTAATTACTATTAGTTTATTATTGCAATCAAATTTTATTTATTGTAATCAAAAAAATCTGTTGTCATCAGAATAAATAAATAAAGACAAGAACAATTATTATAATCATTTTTTTTGTGTGATTGGTCATTTTCTTTGTTGGAATCACATTCTCATTATTGTAATCAACCATTTCAAATTCATTAAATTAATAACTTTTAGTTTTTGACACACGATTCAAATTCATTTTTCATATTTGCAAATATACGCGCGGCAATTTTGATTCATATATAATTATTTTTATTTGTTGAAAATTATTTTCCGCCGTCAAGATTTTGCCCCCGTAGGCTTCAGCCTACTTTGTCTAATAGGAAATCCGCTACTGGCCATTTTGGTGGCTAATAATATCAAAATGAATTTCGGTTCTTTTAAAATCTTACCATCTTAACTTTTGTTCACTATTATTTCTAAATTTTCTTCAATTGAATTTAATAAAAATATTTTTCCCCACGCTCTCGTTTGTTTTGTATTTTCTTAAATAATCTTACTTTTCATATTCAATAAGTACACTTAATTATTTCACAGCTCTCACAACTGTCAAATCTGTGGTTATTTCACAGGTTATATCTACTCTAGTTTAGTAGCACTCTAACTTGTATTTACAGATCTTTCATAACATGTTTATTTCTCTATATCCCTCTCACTCAACGTTTTCATTAATATTACAGGGTTGCCACATATACTATGCTACTAGCTACAATAAGCTATTAGTGAAATAATGAGAACCAGTAAAACTAGTAGTTACACTAACATATTTTAGTAAGGATAAACCCCAACCACAAAATCAATCTAATATAGTGTACCATATTTCTTGCGCTGACTGCTAATCACAATATGTAGGCCTAACACTAAAAAGGAGAATAACATCACACAAAAGTGATACTAAACTAAAACCTACATCTCGTGCCTTGGCAAATCACCACACTAAATACAAACATCAAATAATAAAAACTGTACAAAGTATAATTATGCGAAACTTGGTGAAACTGTTCTAAATAATAATATTAAAATATTTAAAACACTTAAAATGACCGAGAGGTTGATACAGAGACTGAAATCTTGTGAAACGTGCCAAGTGTTTTAAATATTGTAATATTATTATACAAACATCAAATGCTATATAATGAAACAGAAATAATAAACACAGAAAAGAGAAAATATATTGATGGACTGAGCCATATATACACTTATTTGTTATAATTGTCTATTAATATTCAAAATTCTCCACACCGAGATCCAGGCTAAAATAATAAAAAAAACATTTCTATTTTCTATTCAAAAAAATATATGTAATAACAGAACGCACTCTCTTAGGATCTTAACTATTTCTATGTTTTAGTGGTTTGTGACAGTTAAATTTTTACAAAATCGTGATGTACTTACACCGTCATAACATGCAAAATAAAAAATAATTCAGCAAAATTTCAAAAAATATCTAATTTGATTGTGATAACCATTTTGGTCAAAAAAAACTTTAATATGTAACTAAATTATGTCGTATTATCAGCGTGACTAAACCACGTGATTGAGGCACGCTTCAGTAACAATTTTTTAAAAACTAATTTGAGTATATCAATTTTTTTTCTAATGCATATTCTATGTATTCACTATAACATTTTCTTATTTATTATTATTATTTTTTAATTCTCTTTACGTACCTACTTGTTAACTTGGCTTAGGGGCTCACAAATCATGGTATTTAGCATGGTGGTAGCGCTTCAGGTTTAACCGGAAGTGGTATTAACTTTCATACTTCAAATAGGACACCCAATATATCTTTACATATTGGAATCTAAGTAAAATTTGGAATTCAACGACATGATTGAAGTGCATCTTTATTGAAAAAATAAATTATATTATAAAAACGTAAGAAAAAATCTGATGTGGCCAACACAATACCTCCCGTTTAATGTAAATTTTACGATGATGTGTGCGTGTGCGTGTGTGTGTGTATGTATGTATGTGTGTGTGTGTGGGACGGTGGAAGAATGATTACTCAAAAACTATAACACTTTATATTTGTTTAGCTACTTATTTCCCAATCGCACATTCATGGGAAGATCTGTAAAGGTTTTTGTAACAATTGGACAACCGGAAGTAGCAGATTCTTCAAAAAAAATCTTCTAAATATTATTTTTTGAAAATTTTTCTTGGTAATATTAAAGAAAATTAAATTCTCAATCTGACACATTTAAATTTTTATTATATCTCGTATACGTTTGGAGATATAGTATATAATAACATAGAATAATCTGTTGTAATTAATCTCGTTGCGCAAAAAACAGTTGAGATATTTAAATGTTTGTAATTGACAGATAAATGCAAAATGTCAGTGTCAAAAAATCAGATTTTTTTGAGACGTGGAGTACATTATTAATTAAATATGTATTTAAATTATATGTATTATTAATATTACATATATCCTTAAGAAATACCGCTAATACCGTCAATGAATTTGAAGAATTTTGAACATATTAGAAGAGTAGGACAAAATTACTCATAGAACGAAAGAAGACATACAATTTCAATTACTTGTGTGTGCAAGAAATGTTAAATTCGTTACTTAGGGTGGAATTCATACCCAGTCCTCCATTTATACTTTTCCTCGACTCAAACTCAAAGTGACGTTTTCTAATTTATAAACATTTAGGAATATTTGTACCTCGACTCATACTCCACTCGTACTCGACTCATACTCCACTCAAAATGACAGTTTGGAATTCATAGACATTTGAGGCCTACCTCACACTTACAATATAAGTATGCTTTGAGGAAAATTTCGAATGGAGTAAATTGATACCTTAAGCTTCCTCTTACATTCAATAACTTTGTAATAGAAGACAATTTTAGCTTTAATGAGTCTGTAGATTACATAAATAGCAACGAATTTATTTATGTACTTCGCGAGGAAAATAATCCACATGGATATAGAAAATCATAATGTTTTGAATGAAAACTTATGATACTTGACACCTATGTACATTATTACTAGCTGTCATTTTGACACGGGCCCCTATATCTGCTTGCCAAGGCTAACAAAGTCACATAATTATTGCTCGCGCCCTGTGCAACATAAAATAAAAATGGCGGGAGATATTGTGTTACCCACAACACATTTTTACCTTCCGTCACCTTTAGGTAAGGAAGGTATTGTCTTTGGTCAAAAAAATTCAATGATGAGTTTTTAGTGAATAAGTACGTTTTATAGGGTCCCTACAATCCGATTTTACCATTTTTACGATAATGTCTGTATGTGTGTGTCTGTGTGTGTGTGACGAAATTTTCGGATCGCATAACTTCACTACCAGGATTCAAAAAGTTATAATTTTTTCATATTTCTCGTTTACATCTACAAGAACATGTGATTAGATTTTGGTTATAAATGGTCAATCGGAAGTACCCTTATTTGAAGATTTTAACAGTTTTTCTTGAAAAAACGCAGTTAAATATCATTTATTAACATTAACGTTATTATAATTTGAAGAATATATAATTCTCTATACGATTTGATCGCATTTTGTACTTCATATTCAATAGATATAGAGTTAAAGAATTATAAAGACTATATCATTCATTAAGTTATAAACCAATAAGAATGTGATTTTCCTTAGTTACCACGTATTACAGCGGTTATTATTGAGTATCCATGGTGAACGAATATACGAACCTTGGTATATTCGAATATACCTACCTTCGTATATTCACTTATAAGTGCGTTTGATTATTTTGTTCTATGTACTCAGAACTGACGTCATTTTTAATTATATTTACCAGTGGCGTGCGGTGCGTTTCTGGGTTGGGTGTGCAGAATTAAAAAAAAATATATTGTATAGGTGGAATGTTTGGTTAAAAATTCAGATACTGAGAAAATAAAATTAGAGTACCAATATCATTATTTCCTTTTGTATTTAAAATTTATTTATACATATGAATACATATTAACCGATACTATACACGGTGTTATATTTTAATGGACCCAGCAAATATCTCGCTTATTTATTAAGTTAGTAATTTCTTTCATATAACATAATTTATACAGCAACATGTAAGTTACTTGATGACGGATGTACATTCATGATACCACTTCCGGTTTATTTGTAATTAATTTCAAATGGGACATACTATATTATTTTACAAATTTGAAAAGTACATCAAATTTGCTTTACAATCATGTAAAATAATCCATATGTTACATTATTAAAAAGTAAAATGGCGTAAAATCCGTAATAAGTAATTCACTTGCAATTTTTATTCTATAAATTTTCAAAAATACAAATATAAGTTAAATAAATAATATATAAATTATATACCAAATATTTACCTAAAATAAATAATTAAATTTTGTGTCTAAACTTGTCTCAAATGTAATTTTAAGGCGCTACGTGCACAAAATGTCCTGCACGCCGGAGAGTGTGATGGAGCGATACGTATTTCTAATATGTTAT
Organism: Harpalus rufipes; assembly: GCA_951394225.1. Lineage (NCBI taxonomy): Eukaryota > Metazoa > Arthropoda > Insecta > Coleoptera > Carabidae > Harpalus > Harpalus rufipes. The sequence continues at coordinate 59,675,460 of OX596274.1, forward strand.
CCCTGTCTGCGCAAATACACTACATACCCTATGACTCTGTGTAAAAATATGCGCGCAGAGTGCAGTGTGGGGACTTGCACGCGTACGAACAATTCGTACTCGCACTCGCACATTCGCTTATGATAGACAACCAAACACACTTCACTACGTTATTGTCCCATAATTATATCAATATTTTTATATTTTGTATATCATATTTAGATCAAATCAATTAAATAATTTATATTTTAATGTCTTACATTTGAAATCATTCGCAGGGTGTGCAGTGCACACCTTGCACATACGCCACTGATATTTACGGACATTCGATCACAGTATCGAGTATACGAGTATAAATGAATCTGTAGTTACACTTTGAGGAGGAAAATCGTGCGTTGTATGCTTTAAGTAGACATTTAAATCACACTGACTGCTCCAAGTGCACCGAAACAAATAATTGAACGCATCTATTATTTGACAGAAAGGAATTATGGAAGTAAAAATTTGACAAGTAAACAAATAATTATTCGGATCACAAATCTGGAACTCTACTGTTGCTAGTTTATTTGAAATACAAATATTTATTTTGAAATACGAGCATTTCAATGTAATATTACATACTACTACACTTATATTTAAAAAGATAGATTATGTAGTATATAGTTTGACGTTTCTGTCAAAATAAAATAGACCACAGGTCTACGTTAAATATACTATTTAGTTTTTAATTTATTTTTTATTCATGATATAGTCTACCTGTATACACCTCGACAATAGAAAATTCTCGACATACTCAACGAGTTGCCTAATGGAAATACCACTCGACCTTTGGTCTCGTGGTGTTTCCAGGCAACACGTTTCATATAATCGATAATTTTCAATCGCCTTGTTGTATAATATATGATAATAATTTTCATAAAATAGCCAGATATGCTAACCATGGAAACTGCTAATATATTCAGATAATACAAATTGACAGATGTCAGTATCAGTAGCACCGTTCAATGAAGTAAGCAGTTCAAGCAAATCCTAGGTCAGCAAACGAGACTTGTTGCTTAGTACACTGAAAGATTTGCTAGCTATATGACGAACTGATATTCACAAATGTCATCGAGAAAGCTATACAGTTGTCAAATGTAACATGTGTATCTGTCATATCCCATTTATTGGTCTGGAAAGTTATACAAAATGAATTTATAGGTATGTACAGTTATTTGCAGATAGTGGAATTAATTTTGAATATTTTTTTAGGTCTAAGAAAATATTTCAAATTTAACAATGTTATGAACATTCATCACAAAACTTTTGACATGTAATTGATATAAACACACCTTAATATGAGATAGAAACAGTACAAGTTAAATTCATATATGTATAATTTGCATTTCCCGCCATTATATTTCATAAGTTAGCATGTCAAGCGAGAAATTTGGCGCGTGGATTGCTTGCGAGCAAATCTAGCAAATGCTAGGCTAGCAAAGTCGCTCAACAAATTTTACTTCCGATTGCTTGTTTTCGATACGGTAAGGAATGACAGAATAACGGAAATAACTCTAGTATTAGAGGTTTCTAGAAAGATACAAGAGAGACGATTACATTGGTTTGAACATGTCACGAGAAGAGATAAAAAATATATTGGAAGAAGAATTGCTTAGTAATTGAAGAAACAGAGGAAGACCAAAGATAAGATGGAAGGACAGTATTGCGAAAGACTTGAAAGAAAAGGAACTGAATAAGAACTACACGCAAAACAGAAATGAGTGGAAGAAAATAAAAAATAGCGGCCCGTAACGAATGGGAAAAGCTAAAGAAGAAGATGTCAGTGTGAAATGCAATTTGCATAGTTTGTTTATGAAATAATTTTACTGGATATTTAGAATCTTGCAAGAAAATTTATGTATGTATGTATGTGCTGGCCACATCAGATTTTTTTTTACTATAATTCATTTGTAAGTTATAATAAAATACAAATAATGAAAGGGACAGTTATTCCCATTTCCATATTTGAAATTGTGCCTTGTTTCCGTTATATTGAGTATCACGCGAAGAGCATAGGCGTAGGGGGTTAACATTGTAATGCGGTGTGCGTGATTCTCACTAAAGTAGAGTACTTGGTTTGGTTATTATATATTGTGTAATTTGGTGTGCAGCTCACAGCACTGCGTAAATTTGCGGCGTTTGGCTGTGCGCCCTATTAACTGTTTAACTACTGCGGTTGCTACCCTTCACCTTATTACAGACGGTTATAATTTAAATACACATGTGGAAATTTTCTTACTGCCTCGACGAATATTACTTCTCAGTTATCTTTTAGCAATCTGCGCACGAGTAATTTGAGAAACTTTGTTTATATTCACACGGCGTTCTCATGTTGAAAATATTTAATGAAATAGGAATAATTAAATTTACTTAACAACGTAAGACTATACGAATAAAATTAAATAAAGCGATATTTCATTCATCTTTTTGATAACATTTTCTGTTTCGTTTACAATATTCTGGTTTGAGTCTTTCCATAATAACAACCATTACGTAAATACACGCTTGAATATATTTTTTGTACGGATAATCATTTTTATTGCACAGTGTTTCTTTTTTATGTATTTCTTTAATTATTTCATGTCGAGTTTTATGTCTTTATCAGTTTTACTGACTTTCTAAGCTCCGTATCGTAAACTTTATCACATTCAAGATTAAACGTCTTTTATGTTCTATTCTAAGTGTGAAATTTAACGCCTTCCATACACTAATAATTAAAATTGCGAGAACATGCCTTCCACGTCCACTGCTAATGGCATCTACATTACTTTTGTGACTGAATATTTTTAACAAAATTAATAAGATTTTAAATTGAAACTAATAGGTATTTCAGAAGAAATATACAGGGTGTTAAAAAAGTAAACTTTTTAAAGGCTTATAGTACTGACCAAAATGATTAAGAAAGCTTAATCAACATGGGTCTGATCTCCAATATAAGATACAAGATATGACAGTGAAATATGATTTTTTAAGGGATTTACCTCTGCTATCGAAAATTATAAGAGTTACGACTTCGATTAAATGAGACTATTTGTTTACCTCTCAGAGGTCATCTTAGATGTGCTTTTGTTTCTTTTCTTTTAAATCAAATTTTCTATTTCGAATAAGTTAAAAGTTGGGGCAACCTTGGCCGATATTTAATTGTCAAATAACTTCGTATCTATTAGAAATTCAGAGAAATGTCTCATATAAAATTTTATTGGCTTTTTTATAGCCTATTATTTACTGACATAGACAAAATTTTGTTCGACCGCTATCTTTGTCAATTTTCTTCGATTTTTCGTTTTCTCGAAAACATTTTAAGATCAAACCTATGTTGATTATTTTTTTTGCTCATTTTGGTGAGTACTATAAATCCCTTATTTTAATACTGTGTATTATTCGATTGTCATAATTTTTTATCACTTATTAATGTTAATTCTGATTTATATTTACGAGTATGTAATTACTAAACTTAACGAAATAATATAGTAAATAAAGAGAAAACCATGAACAATTAATGATGCAACAATCAATATTGTGATAAAAACCAAAAAACGCATTATATTATTTTCTCTTTATTTATTACAAAGTTCTAATTATTTCTAAATGATTGTAGTAGGAAATAGAAGATAGATTTTTAAAATTTCAATATTTTTTTTAGTAAAAATTATAAAAACCTTCCTGCTGAAGAATCGAACCCAAATTTTTGAGATTTAAAATTCCAAAAGCAACTATGATAATAATTGAACCACGGAAGACATTTGAAAATCGTTTCATATTACGTCATCAAATAATGAAACAATTATTTATTTATAAATGTTCATAATTTTTACAATTTATGCAATGATAATAAAGTAATTAATAATAAATAACGTACACGGAGAAAAGTACTATTATCATGTTCGATATCATGGCGTAATTTTTTGCCGGACACTTTTTATGTACAAAAACTGTTTCCCCAAGTTAAACGCCTATGTCCAGGATTACTTGGGACACCCGATATGTGTATATGTGCATGTGTACGTATATTGTGATGAACCAATCCCTTATTTGTGACTGCTGTTGCTTTCCTCGGGAGCCATTCTGTAACTGCCTGAGGGAATAGGTAAGGATTGCGGGTAGCTATTCTGAGGTCCAGGATTCTTATTTATAAAGCGGTGCATAATGCATAAAATTTAAACTGTGTTAATTCACACATGCAAAATGTACAAGAATTAATGATATAAAATAAAACCACAGGAAAAGTGGACCCATTTTTACATTCCGTCACCTTTAGGTACGGAATAAGGTATTGTCTTTGGTCAAAAAATTCAATGATGAGTTTTTAGTGAATAAACATGTTTCAGGGTCCCTGTAATACGATTTTACCATGTTTACGATGATGTCTGTATGTATGTATGTATATATGTATGTGTGTGTGTGTGTGTGTGTGTGTGTGTGTGTGTGTGTGTGTGTGTGTGTGTGTGTGTGTGTGTGTAACGAAAGTTTCAGATCGCATAACTTCAATACCACGATTCCAAAAATTATATTTTTTTCGTATTCCTCAAGTATTCATCCAGAAGAACAACTGATTAGATTTTGGTTATAATTGGTGAACCGGAAGTAGCCTCATTTGAAGATTTAACAGTGATATATGATTTATTGACATTTAACGTTATTATAACTTAAAGAATATATTATTCTCTATACGATTTGATTGCATTTTATATTTCATATTCAATAGATATAGAGTTAAAGAATTATAAAGATATTAATTTTCATAAATCAGCCAGCTATGCTAACCATGAAAATTGCTAATATATTCAGATAATTCAAATTGACAGATGTCAGTATCAATAAAGAGTAAATGATTGTGGCAGAGATGAGGATGTTGAAGTAGATGTTGGGGAAGACACGAATAGATACGGTAAGAAATTAACTTTAGTGTTACAAATTTCTAGAAAGATACAAGAGAGACAATTACATTGGTTTGAACATGTCATGAGGAGAGATGAATATATTAATAGAAGGTGGAAGAAACATAGGAAGACCAAATATAAGATGAAAAGACTGTATTGCAGAATACTTGAGAGAAAAGGAAATGAATGAGGACGACACGCAAAACAAAAGAAGAAAATAAAAAATAGCGACCCCTAACGATTGGGAAAAACTAAAGAAGAAGAAGATGCCAGTGTCAAATGCAATTTGCATAGTTTGTTTATGAAATAACTTTACTGGAAATATAGGATCTTTTGCAAGAAAATTTATGTGTAGGGTGCGTGCAGTGACATGACTTTGCTGACTTTGGCAAGCAGATATGGGGACCCGTGTCAAAATGACAGCAATTAATTATCTCCATAACTGACAAGCATTATAATCTTTCATTCAAAATTTCATAATTTTCTTATTTCATGTGGTTTGTTTGTTATCAGGAGTATGGAATTCAGTTGCCGAGAAAGGGAATCATAAAATACCAAAAATTTAAAATCTTTTGCAAGAAAATTTATGTATGGAATTTGTACATTATACACAGGATTGACGGAAGGTATTGTCCTGGCCACAACAGATTTTTATGTATAGATTGCGATAATATAACGTCAAAACCGAGCGGGTATTACAAATATTGAAAATGGGCTTCTGGTTTCTTAACTGCATTTGAACGAGTTTTTTGTGAACCGTAAATAGAGTGAAATTTAAATAACTGTCATCTGTTAGTGTAAACACAAAAAAAAAATATAATTAAAAATTGTTTCCTGTGAAGTTAATTTTATTGCAATATGATTTACTTCAAATTCATAAAATATAAATATGTAACAAAATCAGTAAAATGGCATTAAACTTTCTACTTTTCAAATCAGGCAAATGACAGCTATTTAAATTTGGCGCTATATACGGTTCACTAGCCGTGTTCTTCGGGGTGTGGTTGTGATTTTGTGAATCCTAATTAGTGTAATCATGATCCTTTTTGAATGATTATTTAAAAATTATATCAACAAAACAACTTAAATAATACAAACACCACCTAGCGTCAAATTTCATATGCAGACCCCTGCAAGCTAACTTAGGTATTACTTGTTTTATAAATAATCTACTATCAAGTGTTATAGTTAACATTTAAAAGGTATTATGTAGAAGTAAAAAAGTGTTCTTGGTAAGGAATATGAAGTATGTTTACTTAAAATAAATCTTTACGTAACATATTTTCTTTGTTTCTAAAAGTATGGTGGTTCATTAAATGCTTTTGTAAGAAAATCATATTTCCTTTGATGCAACAAACCCAACATTGATAAATTTCTAAGCTCGAAAACCTATTTTCGTCAACCATTTTTAAATTTGCCCTGAAACAAATCCGTATGATCATTCAAAAAGGATGATTCAGAAGGGAAAGGGGAAGGTTGTCTAGTGATCACAAAATGAGAAAGTGGGGATAACGAATAGGAAACGGAAAAAAATACATCATGATCACTTTCATAATTTAGATTGCGAATCACAACCCGAAGAAACACGGCTACCATAAACTCTTTCAATATGCAGTTAAGAAACCGGAAGACCACTTTAAAGATTTGTAATTCTCGCTTAGTTTTATGTATGTAAGACTTTTGCAAGAATATTTTTCCACAAACTGTTAGTAGTATAAAGCTGTCATAGTTTTGTCTATACAATAAATAAGATAAATATATCATCACGGCACATTACCCATTTCTGGGTGTGCCAATCTGCTTTGTACATAGATATCGGTAGTGATGAAATATTTGTACCGTGCGGGCGCTTACCAAGCGTCACCTCGCCTAGACAATGGTTTCTTATTTTTCGGAAAGTACATAGGAATAATAGCTTACTATGGTTATACTTTTAATAGACGAGCCTTAATATTTGTATTACAAACCCAAGCCATTATAACCGTATTTAATTTCACGTCAGAATAAAAAAAAAATGTATCAGTGTTTTAGGACTGCTGTATTCCTATTTTGTTAAATAACGTGTATACTCTATTTGAAATAGCCAAAGCATTTTGACAGTTAATTGGGGCGTGGTTTAGGAGTCTGTTTTATACCAAAACATTTTCGATGTTTTAAAAGAAGCGCAAATTGCACAAAACGGTAAGAGAATAAATATAGCGAAGTACTCGTAAAACCTAAAAAAGACAATACAACAATAAATAATGCACAGTACTTACAAAGAATGAAATTAGAATTCACCTAATATTTGAACTTTTGAATCTATCTGTCAAAATTATTTCGATATGTCAAATAGACTATAGTAGAGCTGATATTCATGTGTGTCAAACAACAAAAAATAATAATGCCGAAAACAAAATTAGGTTTCCTAAAAAATAATGAACAAAAGCCTATCTGCCGTATGCTTGTAAAAAAGACGATTTTGTTATTGTAGTGTCTTTTGTAAGAAGTTAACAATGTTCTGAATAAAAATGGAAATAAGGTAAAGATTATAAGAAATACGAGTACCATTTTCAAAAGCAAATGACAATTTTTTGCATATTTTTATTTAAATATATTTGATGATTTTTTCATATAAATCGTATTCAAATTTGGACACTTTTTACCTCTCGCTAAGAGAGGTATTGGTATAATGCTAAAAATCGCATATCCAGATTTTAGTGAATAAGCACGTTTTAAGGTCCCTAGAATCCGATTATTACATTTTACGGTAATCTCTTTCTGTGTGAGTGTGTGTGTATGTGTGTGTGTGTGTGTGTGTGTGTGTGTGTGTGTGTGTGTGTGTGTGTGTGTGTGTGTGGATCTGTGTGGAATTTGTACATTATACACAGGATTGACGGAAGGTATTGTGCTGGCCACTGTGTGAGGTTGTTTGAGGTACAATTTCTCAAATTATATTCGAATAAAGATCTGTGTAACTACGGATTTCTCAATCTAACAGTAATTGGAAGAGTTGAATAGATTCTGGTAACAATTGGACAACCGGAAGTAGTAGTATTTTAACAAAAATCTTCTAAATATTATTTTTTGAATATTTATGTTATTACAAATATTAAAAAACAAAATTCTCTATCCGATACATTTAAAAAAAATTATACCTGCTATAGATTTAAAGATATAGATGTTTAATCTATAAAAAAATCTGTAGTAAATCTCACAGCCTGCTCACAATCCAAACATCTCCATGGTAACTACTTGAGAAATTAAAATATCTCTAAATGACAGATATATGTCACTAATGTCTTTTTCTGGGAACGATATTTAATATTTCTTATTGTATCATTAATTATATATTTAAAATTATATTATTATTACATGAACCCTTCAGAAATAACGCCAATTCCGTTAATGAATTGGAAAAACCTTGAACATTTAGAAGAAATGGAGAAAACTTGCTCTTAGAATGAATTTAAAATTATAGAAAATATGTAAATATAAAAATCTGTTGATTACGTCATCGTAAAATTGTATCTTTTTTGATACGTCTCTTAACAATTCCTTTTCTATTGAAATTAAAGCTGGAATGGCAGGCTAGACGCTAGACGCTAGATATAGTCAAATTTTTTGACTCTGTCGGGTACAGTAATAAAACTATAAATGAACTATAAATATCGCATTTTATGATAAAGCGGCATATCCTTTACTTTCTGCAATATAATACTGTTTGGCATCGGCCCATATTTTTGAGCCGCTCTATTCATGCATTGAATCAAACGTCTACCAGGTATGTATAGGAAAATAGCCTTACAGTCCTTTAACATAAATGAATAGAGCGGCTCAAAAATATGGGCCGAAGCCAAACAGTATTATACTACAGAAAGAAGGATATGCCGCTTGATCATAATTGCGATATTTATAGTTCATTTATAGTTTTATTACTGTACCCGACAGAGTCAAAAAAATTGACTATAGTGCAACATGTAGCCCAGCCAACTACGGAGTTCTCCCCACCATTCAACCCAGGCCGAGAAATTTTCACCCTTACGTACTTATTTCCATGCTTTTATTTGGCGATTGTAAGATTTTTTTTTATATTTATATAATTCAAAAAAACTAATAATTAAAATATTAGTTGTAAAAGTAATTATTGTAATGATTTATTTATTTAACTTTTTCTTACAATATGTCAATTGAATTTAATTATTCCCATTGTTGTAAATAGTTCGTACCGTTGTTAATTTTTTTTTTTTTTTGTTGTTGGTATTTGTACAATTCTAAAATTCATGATTTATTAATAGTTAGCTATACATTGTGTATAAATGTTTAGTTTAAATAACTATGATAAGTAACAGCACAATTAAAATACAAATAAATAATAGTTTTAAATTTATGAAAACATAAAAAAATCACAACAGTAACAATGAATAGTAATTATTAAATCGTTTTTATAAAATTAATTAAAAATTGTAATATAAGTATCTTACTCGCACTTATATATAGACTCATCAAGGCAGAAAATGTGTAAATTCGCGAGAAAATAACACTATTTGAATGTTTATATAGCATATTATAGGAACAATAATTGTGAGTCCATATATATGGTAGATTTATATTACTTCAATACATTTTAATGAAAAATAAAATTATAAAATTTTACAAATGTTTTGAATTTAAGCAGTGAGGCCTGGCATCACAAGCCTCATCTGACGCACCGACTCTGATATAGTGAGCTCTTTACTTGTGACTACATTTTTTAGCGGGAAACAATTTTACCAAGCTGTTTGGCATCCATGAAAGTACATGTCGTTTTCCATGACTCATGTTTAACAATATGGGACCGTGGCTGTTTTTGCCAGGAGCTCCTCAATTATCCGTTTGAGTAATATTATATATATATATATATATATATATATATATATATATATATATATATATATATATATATATATATATATAAACAAAAGTTAATCAGTTTAAATTTAATCATTACCAATATCTGCAGATTGGCACACCCAGTAATGCGTAATATACCGTAATGACATATTTTATTTAATGCGAAAAATTTAATAGTCTATTAACTATGTATGGCTTTCGCAGATATTTAATATAAATTTACAATATGTTTAATTGAAAACGCTGTTATCAAATGAACATGTATTTTTGATATTTGAAATGTAAAATACAGGTTCGATCAATTTCGGAAATATCTGAATTTAGCATAATGGCTTACGGATATATCGCAGATCAGAAGCAAATTACTGAATTACAGGTCCAGCTTAAGTGTGAAGCCACACACATCTGATAAGCTATGCTACGGACATTTACATCGAGATTCAAGTGAACGTTGTTGGCTTCACTGGAGATTGAATCTGAAAGCTATGTATCCCTGACGTAATTGAAGCTTCAGGCTTTTGTCTTTGAAAGCATATTCATTTTCATCGCACCATTATAACATATAAACTAGCTATTTTTCTCTAAGAAATAATTTAATCAAAACACTTAAACAAAAAATTACTCAGCACAAAAACCAAATAAGAAATGTAAACCAATAAAATAATAAATACAAGTTACCACAGCCCATAATAATAATAATGTCAAGCATTCTTTCGAAAGTGATGCAGCAGTAAATATCGCTAGCACCACAGTCACAGTGGGAAGATTTAAAACAAGCCCTGCTTAACATGTACTCTCACAAGAGATATGTACACATTAGATATTGAAATCACTGAGTTGAAACAAGGAAACGAAACAGCATTCGAATTTTACAACCGTGTACAAGATATTTTGAACTTACAAATTTCTTACATAAACAATCAAGTTGCTATACTAGCTAGATCCGTCTTAATCTAATATTTCCAAAACTATGCACTCAGAATTCTATTACGTGGACTTAAAGAACCACTTTGTACACTCATGAGGACCAAAGACCCAAAAGACATGAACACTGCATTAAATATGTTAACTAACGATTTCCAACTCGAAACACATAGTCTTACACATACACACTTACAACACAGAAACATTTCACAACACACTCAACCACCTAAACAAAAACAGAACATACACACGTAATATAGACAAACACAACACCCACAACTGATATACAGACCTATTCCACCCACTAACCAAAATTATAAACCAAATAATAATCAATTCCCTACAAACCAACAATTTAAGAAACCATTCAGTACTCAATACCCTAATAATCAAGTAGCTAAACCCAATAGTCAACCCCAACAAAACGTCTTCAGACCAAATCCTAACAACAAAGCCCCCAGACCGACGCCTATGGGTATCAGCACTAGGCAGTCACTGACACCACGCACGATACCCATTCTGTATCGTCCGCAACAATTCTACCCGTTTCAAAACAGACCCAACTACATAGCAGAGGAATTATTTACAACCGAAATAGACGATTATGTAACGCCAGAAATTGACGCTCAGAATATAGACTATTCCGAGAACGAGTTAAACCCTAATTACTACGTTACTGAGCCTGATCAGGACGAGTTTTTTCCAACACCATCCTCGGAACCAACATCGACACTGGTAGTACACTTTCATTTATTAACCCAAACATTGCAAATAAATTTTTCAAAACCCAAATAAAAAATCTGATGTGGCCAGAACAATACCTTCCGTCAATCCTGTGTATTATGTATAAATTCCATACATAAATTTTCTTACAAAAGATTCTAAATTTCCAATAAAATTATTTCATAAACAAACTATGCAAATTGCGTGTCGTTTTTATTCAGTTCCTTTTTTTCTCAAGTATTCCGCAAAACAGTCCTTCTAACTTATCTTTGGTTTTCGTCTGTTTCTTCAACCTTCTATTTCCAAGCTATTCATTTCTCTCCTCATGACATTTTCAAACCAAAGTAATCGTCTCTCTTGTATCTTTTTAGAAACTTTTAACACTAAATTATTTCCCTTATTCTTTCAATCCTTACCGTATCTTTCTGTGTCTTCCCCAACATCTATCTCAATATCCTCATGTCTGCCACATTCATTTACTTTTCATTAGGTGCGTTCAATAAGCTCCAGGAAAACAAGCAATCGGAAGTAAAATTTGTTGAACGACTTCGCTAGCCTAGCATTTGCTTGATTTGCTCGCAAGCAATCCAAGCGCCAAATTTTTCGCTTGTCTTGCTAACTTATGAAATATAATGGCGGGAAATGCAAATTATACATACATGAATTAAACTTGTAGTTTCTTGGGTATTTCTTGACTGTTGGTACGATGTAAAGGGTTACTGGTAAATAAATGGAGTTGCAGTTTTTACTGAATTGTTCCTGATGTATACAAGCTTTTATTACTTTGATACTTTTGACGACATTTTCATCTATTTTTACTTAAATTTTCGTTTGTAATGAACTGTATCCCAATTACACATTAACCATCCCTGAGGATGGTTCATTTGGAACCGAAACGTAGGAAATGTTATATTAAATCCTAATAAACATTTATCACCAGACTGCAACTCCATTTATTTACCAGTAACCCTTTAAACTTGTACTGTTTCTATCTCATTTTATGGTGTGTTTATACCAATTACATGTCAAAAAGGGTTTCTGTAATGAATGTTCATAACATTGTTAAATTTGAAATATTTTCTTAGACCTAAAAGAATGTTCAAAATTAATTCCACTATCTGCAAATAACTGTACCTACCTATAAATTCATTTTGTATAACTTTCCAGACCAATAAAAGGGATATGAGAGATACACGTTATATTTGACAACTGTATAACTTTCTCGTTGACATTTGTGAATATCTGTTCGTCATATACCTAGCTAGCAAATATTTCAGTGTACTAAGCAACAATTCTCGTTTACTTCCCCTACCATTTGCTTGAACTGCTTATTTCATTGAACACACCTATTGATACTGACATCTGTCAATTTGTATTATCTGAATATATTAGAAGTTTCCATGGTTAGCATATCTGGTTAATTTATGAATTTTTGAGTGAATTTTAATATCTTTATAATTCTTTAATTGTATATTTATTGAATATGAAGTATAAAATGCGATCAAATCGTATAGAGAATAATATATTCTTAAGTTATAATAACGGTAAATGTCAATAAATGATATATAACTGCGTTTTTTCAAGAAAAACTGTTAACATCTTCAAATAAGGGTACTTCCGATTGACCATTTATAACCAAAAACTAATCAGAAAAAATTATAACTTTTGGAATCGTGGTATTGAAGTTATGCGAACCGAAACTTTTGTCACACACACACAGACACACACACACACACACACACACACACACACACACACACACACACACACACACACACACACACACAGACACACATACATACATACATATACAGACATCATCGTAAAAATGGTAAAATCGTATCAAATGGACCCTAAAACGTACTTATTCACTAAAAACTCATCATTGAATTTTTTGAACAAAGACAATAACTTCCTTACCTAAAGGTGACGGAAGGTAAAAATGATCCATTTAAAATTACTACAGCATATGAACGAGGAAGAGAAGCACGGGATAAAAAAAACTGCTGACGGAGTACTCTGAAATCTTTCACTGTGACGATAAGGCATTGACATTTACTAACGAAGCAAAACACTATACGCACAAAGGATGAAAGATGATATACCTGTCTATACCAAAACTTACCAATACCCCTTAATTCATCGACAAGAAGTATAAACACAAATTCAAAAAATGGTAGACCAAAACATAATCCCTCTAATTCTCCATGGTCCTTTCCTATATGGGTAGTCCCCAAAAAACTCGATGAATCAGGGAAACGTAAATGGCGTTTAGTTATCCGAGTTATCCGCTACAGAAAAGTAAACGAAAAGACTATTGACGACAAATACACCTTACCTAACATAACTGACTTACTCGATAAACTAGGTCGTTGCCAATATTTTACTACACTGGATTTAGCATCCGGTTTCCACCAAATCGAAATGGATGGAAAAGACATTCAGAAAACGGCTTTTAACAAACTTCACACTATACACCCCAGGATAATCAAAACAAATGACCTTTATGAAGAACTAAACAAAATTTCAGAATATTACAATGATGAGTTGCCATTTGAAATAAATTTGGAAAACATTGCAGAAATTGAAAATTTACTCTCAGTTAATTACAAACTACAAGACAACAAAATTTTGTATTTTATCGAAATTCCAGTAAATTATGAAATACATTTGGAACTAATCCATTTAATTTTAACCCCTACAAAACACAACTTTAATTTAATTACTATTATACCCAATCGCGATTGTATTCTGAAGTCTGAAACTGGTCAAATAAGATCTCTATGTGGTACATGTACCCGAAATAAAAGAAACATATTCCAATGTCCTAATAAAATCAAGGAAATAACCGAAGACTCTTGCTAGGCTAACTTCCTACCGAAAAACACCGTCGAAAACTGTCATTTCGTCAAACTAGAGATAAAGAATAACCATCTCGAATATTTAGAAGAAATCAACAAATATTTGGCTATATTTCCGTACCCCGAAAAATTATAAAATAAATGCAGTCACGCCGACAATATAAGAAGCCTTCAACGTATACTCCTCATCAAAGATGATGGATGTAAATTACAAATTCAAACAAAGAACTCGACTTCAAACATGGTACACTTGCTTATCCAACAGTAATTGAAAATTATAAAATTAATTTCAATAAGACACAAATTCCCAAAACTACAATTGAACTGAACAAAATCTCCGAACTCAGGCCAATAAACAAGTTAGAAGACACCTTGCACGGCGATATAACAAGATATGAAGAATATGGCATCAAATACCCCATTTTGGGTTATGTTATAATTATTATTGTTGCTATTATTTCTGCCATTGTCTATGTTGAAAGGAAACTTCACTCAAATCCACGAGAAGGAATCAGTCCTCAGCCAAAAACATTGACCCAAACAACTTCAACCCCCAGGTCGCCGCTGAAGCTTCCTGATGAAGGTAAATTCTAAGAAGGGAGTAGTTACCATAGCCCATATTGCTGCAGTTCCCAGGTTTATACACGACACCGGAAAGCAGAAACTATATATTCTGTAACTTTACTTAGTTTTAGTCAGTCTGATGTAACCATACGTAAATTTCATACAAAGTACTTAAATGTAATAAAATTAAATAAATAATAAACTGTAACTTTGTGACAAAATAAAGGATTAGCGAATATAATCTTTCAACTTACAATAAACAATCTTTTAAAAATCCTTCCGCGAACCTTAAAAATATAACTTACATATAAACAATTTTTCCCACAAAATAATTGATAATTTTATTGATTTCATTCTATGTAAACAAATAGGGTAATAATATTTGTTTCGAATATCCTTCATGTAACAAATAGTAAATAATTTTTATTTATTTATTTCTATGCATATAGTCAACTGGCAACAAAAAAATTATCAAAATCACAAATTTATCTAAATAAAAAATCATAATAATTAACATATACCCATTTTTAAGTGAATACTTACTCAGCTATGCTAACTTAACCATGGAAACTGCTAATATATTCAAGGTAATTTAAATTTACAAATGTCAGTCCCAATAAAAAGTAAATGAATGAAAGAATAAGGGAAATAACTCTAATGTTTCTAGAAAGATATGAGAGACGATTACATATATTGGAAGAAAAATGAATAGTTTAGTAATAAAAGGTGGAAGAAACATAGGAAGACCAAATATAAGATGGAAAGACTGTATTTCGGAAGACTTGAGAGAAAAGGAACTGAATGAAGACGACACGTAAAACAAAAATGAGTGAAAGAATAAAATAAAAATAGCGACCCCTAACAAATGGGAAAAACTAAAGAAGAAGAAGATGTCAGTGTCAAGTGCAATTTGCATAGTTTGTTTATGAAATAATTTTACTAGAAATATAAGATCTTTTGCAAGAAAATTTATGTATGGAATTTGTACATAATACACAGGATTGACGGAAGATATTGTGCTGGCCACATCAGATTTTTTATTTTCATCTTCCACTCATTTCTGTTTTGCGTGTCGTCCTCATTTACTTCCTTTTCTCTCAAGTCTTCCGCAATACAGTCCTTCCATCTTATCTTTGGTCCTCCTCTGTTTCTTCAACCTTTTATTACTAAAGCTATTCAATCTTCTTCCAACATATTCTTCATGTCTCCTCATGACATATTCAAACCAATGTAATCGTCTCTCTTGTATCTTTCCAGAAACTTCTTACACTAGAGTTATTTCTCTTATTCTTTCATTCCTTGCCGTGTCTTCCCCAACATCATCTCTGCTGCATTCATTTACTTTTCATTGATATTGACATCTGTCAATTTGAATTATTTTAATAAGTTAGCTGTTTCCATGGTTAGCATAGCTGGCTGATTTATAAAATTTAATATCTTTATAATTATTTAACTCTATTGTCCGGTTGCAGAAACGTTCATCACCCCTTTGTTTAATCAACGGATCATCAAAACGGTCAAACGCAACGCGATTTTTTGACAGCAATGATTTAAATGTAATAAGAATAAGGAAACTGATTCGAATTTGTTTGCTTCGATCTTCTGTTAATTAAACAAAGCGCTGATAAACGTTTCTGTAACCGGATATATATATATATATATATATATATATATATATATATATATATATATATATATATATATATCTGTTGAATATGAAGTATAAAATGTATTCAAATCGTATAGAGATCTTTAAATTATAATAATGTTAAATGCCAATAAATGATATTTAACTGCGTTTTTTCAAGAAATACTGTTAACATCTTCAAATGTGGGTACTTTCGGTTGAACAATTATAATCAAAATCTAACCACTTGTTCTTCTGGATGTAAACTTGAGGAATACAAAAAAATTATAATTTTTGGAATCGTGGTATTCAAGTTATGCGATCCGAAACTTTTGTCACACACACAAAGACACACATACAAACACACACACACACACACACACACACACACACATACATATATACAGACATCATCGTAAAAATGGTAAAATCGTATTGTATGCTATCCGAAACTTTCGTCACACACACAAAGACACACATACAAACACACACACACACACACACACACACACACATACATAAATACAGACATCATCGTAAAAATGGTAAAATCGTATATTGTATAAAACGTGATTAATCACTAAAAACTCATCATTGAATATGTTGACCAAAAACAATACCTTCCTTACCTAAAGGTGACGGAAGGTAAAAATATGAAGACAGACTTCATAACCGCCTAACAACCTTGCAATGGACATACTAGACAATGAAAAAAGGAGACTGAAACGAACCAAACCTTTCGAATTACGAGCCTAAGTAACCAACCAAGAATTCCAAAATGAAGGAGAACCGCTGGGATCTGCCTTCTCACATGCTATTAAAATCTGTAATATATCACAATTACTCGTTGACCAGTTATATATTATAATTATTATAATAAAAAAAATATTTATATGCAAACTCATTGCGGAGTAAATTAAATGCATAACCTATGAATTGAAATATAAACAGAGTTTACTTTTGAGGAAATAACATAATTAAAGAATAGCAGACTTACAGATTATAATTACGGGACGGTAGTGTACATAATAATACTTAGAATTAAAGTGATAAGAAAAGTTTATATTGTTTTGCAGTGATTCCTGGACTTATCTTTCAGCCACACTGTTAGATTCCCATCCAATTGAACAACTTTAGGGATTGTACATTATAATACTTCAAATTCCGACATAATTGAATACAAGGAGGATATAAAATTTCACAGTTTTACTTTAAACGTCAAAACGTAATTTTTTTAACTTCAATGTTTATAACAAAAGTGAACAAATAAGTATCCATAGCTAATGTCTGTAGTAAATATTTTTCTTTAAATATCTACGTTTGAAGAAAAATATAATATGTCATTCGGAATAAAAGTGTCTTTGTGTGCCTCGCGTGCAATTGTTCGACTCGCTTCGCTCGTCGTACAAAGTTCCACGCTCGCCACACAAAGTATTACTTTTACTCCTAATAACACAATATACTATTTTATCGATTGAAATTAACACTGCGATTTTTTTCACAGCTAACAGTCTATATACTGTCACTTTTACTGACTATTACATAGTAACCGCTCAACAATCGTACAACATACGCATAGCAATATAACTTAATGGTGATAACTTTCAAAATAGATATTAAAAATAATCAACATGCAATAAACACAGATTTATAACTTCGGCAGCATTCATTGTATGAAACGGCAACTTCTGCTATAAATTTGGTATATTAGCGCCTAGTTAAACAAGCAGTTATTATTCACAATCGATTAGTAATATGTCCGTTGCTAACCTATCAAATAGTTGGAAAGTGACTTATTGTTTACTTCACATCCCAGCTAGCTGGTACAGTATATTAAAACATAAGTTACAGAAGGCAAAGTATTTTATCATTAACATTATCATTGTTAAAAAGTAGACTAAACAAACTATAGGAAAACTGTCAAAAATTATTAATAAAATTCATGTCAAACTCAATGATTAGTAATTAATCAATAAATATTTTGTCATGTTACCTAGCAACATTATCTTTGTTACAGTAGACTAAACAATTTATAGGAAAACTATCAAAAAATATTAATAAAATTCATGTCTAACTCAATTATTACTAATTGATGACCTAGGTAAATTTCGATCATCCTACATAGCGCTCGGCTGCAATAGAGCATCTCCCAACACGGTATGACAGAAACTATAAAATAAATTTATAAAAACCATATTTGCGTTAGCCGTCAGTCTAAAAAATAAATAACTACCAAAAATATTGTGTACTTTCTCTAATTAGACCGAGAGCCCATTTACCATAATTCACATAGTATGGTACAGAAGGTTTTTCCTTGGGGCAAGATGCAGATAGACTCCCCATAACAGAATAATGGTGTCTTAAAAGTCGAAACGGTGGCTTTACGCCATTGTAGTATTTTCAAAATTTAAAATTCAATGCGGGTTTGTGTTTTGGTTTGCGAATATATCTTTCAAGACTTCGAAACCGATATACTGCAACAATTTTTACTATCCATGTTTTATAGGTAAAGAATTAAAATTATGTATGTAAAAATGGATATTCCATATCTCCGTATGACATCAAATTTTAAGTATGTTTTTCAAAGTTTCAATTGATATTAAGGGTGCATTTAGTGTGGATCTACACATATATATAACAGAGCATTTACTCGAAAGTGTTTATGTTTGTAATCTGTTTATTTAACAACATACAACCATGATTATTTTTTATATAAATTAATTATACATGGGTTCAATTTGCTCGTACATGTTTCACGCAATCCATAACCCAAAAATTATAAACGTCAAAATTTAAGTGCGCAACTCTTCTGAGGAAAGTCCTGAATGTTATAAAAAATGATGATAAAGTTTATAACTCTATGCTACTTCATGTTCAATTTTTTTACTATTCAGAAAATGAATGTTAAAAATTTATTAAATAATGTATCGTGTCATATGAGCTGAAAGACAAAAAAAAAAATTAGTGAATACAAGGATGAATTTAGCAATTAGGACTATGAATCGACTACAATATACATAAGTTGGATGATGACGATTACACAATTAAACTTATTTGTAGGAGAATAATCTATACGTAACTATTTGTGTCTAGAGAAAGAATATTTGGAATAGTTCCATTTTGATTTCTTTATTTTCCTATTATCGTAATAAAGACTTTACTAACACTATTTAATTTGAATGATCTTGTGTCATTTTTTAAAGGCAAGTTGATGGAAGTACTACATAAAAGAATATTTGGGGGTAATTAAATATTTATGAACACATGGCATAGTCTATTCGTCGTGGACTGCAAGTTTACCTTACACATCTGGATCAGTTCTGTTCTATTCGCAGTTGTAACAACCTCTACTCCGTTACTGTTAGTAACACAATGCGAAATGGAACCTCCACAAAAGAAAAAAAAATAGAAATCGGAGGGATATCATCCTTTAATTTAAAAGGATTATTAGAAGAAACGTGGATATGGCTTACGTTATTAAGTATATACAATGTGGACTAAAACTAGAAATTAAATACCGGGGCTATTTGACGGACGTAATCGAAGCAAATGCTGAGCAAGTACGATAAGATATGGTCTATACTAAGTATTGTTTTTTCTATTCATTGTATTAAATATGCTATTTTGTAGCTAAAGTGTTGTTTTGTTACTTGTATTGTAAATGTTTTTGTTTGATAAATATTGTAATATTAATAAAATGAAAACCAAACATATATCGGAGTTCTGTTTATTAATATACCTATATTTTACAATGTACATATATATGGCATAATATAAGGAAATATAGTATATTTGCAGAGATAGTATAATATTTTCTTTAATTTTATGAGTATAATTGTTTGAAATATATCTATAATTCATTGGAATAATTAACCAAATATAATATATTCAAACATAATGTATTACTAAGTTCTTTATAATATATACATATTTCATAGAGATATATTGAATATTAAAAGGAAATACAGTATATTTGCAGATATAATGTATTTTCTTTAATTTAATGAGTATATTTGTTTGAAATATATCTGTAATTAATTGGAATAATTAACCGAAAATAATATATTCAAACATAATGTATTACTAAGTTCTTTATAATATATGAATATATCATAGAGATATATTGAATTTTAAAAGGAAATACAGTATTTGCAGATATAATATAATATTTTCTTTAATTTTATATACCTAGATTGTATAATGTAAATATATGGCATAATATAAGGAAATATAGCATATTTTCAGATATATTATACAGGGTATATCAAGATAATGTAACAGGGCCTTTTATTCATGTATATGAAAAGTTACACAAAAAAGTGATTTGCTATTTTGTAAGGCATAGAGGGGGACACATTTTGACATAACCATTATTATTTTAATGCCAGTGGTACTCAACTTATGGATGAATGTTACATTTTTTTAAATAGCATTATAATTTTTTTATATTAACTCATTAAATAGATGATTTCCTTCTGAATTCAACGATATAACAATATCATACCCTTAGAAAAATATGATAAAAATTAATTCAAAGTTGGTATTTCATTTCTATTTTAATTTTTTTAAGTAGGTTATGCAAACATTTAATCATTAAAACAAAAGAAAATTATCTGCCAATTTCGTATTACATTGTTATCCATTATAATAATTAAGGTAATTCACGTTAACTTTGTAATAATTAAATCAATAATGGCAGCAGATTCAGCAAATACTGATTTTATTTACTGATGCATAGATTCATCAAAATGCATTCCTAGCATGCAATTTATTTGCAGAAAGTTATCCTAATTACGCACGGCAAAATAGTAATTACGCGAAGTAAAAAAATAAAATAACGAATATTGTAAAATTTCGAAAAATAATATAATACGCAACAATGACATACAAAAATGACGCATAATTTTCTTTTGTCTTAATAGTTGAATATTTTCTTAGTATACTTAAAAAAATTAAAATACTAACTTTGAATTAATTTTCATCAAATTTTTCGCAATGTAAGGGTATATTATTATATTGTTGAATTCAGAAGAAAATTCGCTATTTAATGAGTTAATAAAAAGTATATAATGCCATTTAAAAAAATGTTACGTTGATCTATAAGTTGAATACCACTGGCTCTAAAATAATATTAGTTACGCCAAAATATGTCTCCCACTGTGCTTTACAAAATAACTTACTCACTTTTTCGTGTAACTTTTCATATTCACAAATAAATGGCACTGTTCCATTATCTTGATACAGCCTGTACTATCTTTAATTTTATGAGTATAGTTGCTTAAAATATATCTATAATTAACTGAAATAAATTAACCAGATATAACAAATTCAAACAGAAGTTCTCTATAATATATGTATTTCAAAAAATATATTGAATAATATAATGAAAGACAGTATATTTGAAGAGATAATATATTTTCTTAAATTTTATGAGTATAATAACTAAATAAAAAAAGCTAAATAACCGTTATTATTATTATTTTGTTTATTTCATTGAATTTTTGGTACAGTTTGTACAACGACCTTGTTTGGCAAGGTAAGTATATACAATACTTTGTAATTACATACATAAGAGGTAAGCATACAAATACATGTTACATTTTGTGGTTCTAATTTATTGTTTTATTTCAGGGTCAGCTGTTGGGACCATGTAGTTCTAAGTGGTGTTCGAAACATCTGGGTTGTTCAATGCCATTCGTACTATTCTGGTTGAGCACTATTTTCTGCATTTCAAGGTAAGTTTTCCGTTCTATTTGCAGCACGTCCAGAGATGTGAACAGGGACTTGGGAATTTCTCCAGTCGCTCCTATTATAATAGGGACGATTACTACGTTTTCAGTATGCCATAGGGTTTTTATTTCTTGTGCGAGTGGTGTGTAGTTTCTAATCTTCTCCCTGCTTTTTTCTTCGATGTTATGCGGCGCTGGCACAGCAATGTCTATAATATAAACTGTGTTCGTTTTGAAGTCGTGCAGTGTTATATCTGGTCTATTGTGTTTGACGGGGTGATCGGTCAAAACTGTTCTGTTCCAATATAACTTGCCATTGTTGTTAGATATGACATTTTCAGGTTCATATTTGTAATATGGTTTGGTTTCTATTTCCGTATTTATTCTATATGCTAAGACGTGGTGTACGATTTTTGCTACATTATTATGGCGTAGAGTATAATCTGTTGGTGCTAGAACTGAACAACCGCTTATAAGGTGGTCAATATTTTCGGTTGATTTAGCACACATTCTGCATTTATCATTGGTAACTGTATTATCTTTCAGAATATGTTTCTTGTAGTTT
Organism: Harpalus rufipes; assembly: GCA_951394225.1. Taxonomy (NCBI): domain Eukaryota; kingdom Metazoa; phylum Arthropoda; class Insecta; order Coleoptera; family Carabidae; genus Harpalus; species Harpalus rufipes. The sequence goes on from OX596274.1 coordinate 59,698,223, forward strand.
CTTGTAGAGACGACTTGATCTTGTATGGCTAGTACAAATCCTTCTGTTTCGGCGAAGATATTACTGTGCTTCAGCCAAGCTGTACTCGCTTGCTGCTCAATGTGCGGCAGTCTTATATTTGCTAGGTATCTACCATGTAGTTCCTTCCCAAGCCAGTTGTTTATTTTATCTTGATCTGTGATAATGTTGTTAGATGGATTGTAACTTTTGTTTTGAAGATTCAGTGGAGTATGGTTGGTATCTGCGTTGCATATATCTTCATGAAGGGGGATTGTTTGACTCTTTGTTCGGAAGTATTCACGCAGATTATGCACTTGCTTGTAATGACTGGTATGGAGGTCTACAACCCCACGGCCGCCTTGCTCTCGTGGAAGATGGAACCGTTCCACGGAGCTCCTGGGATGATGTGCTCTGTATTTAGTAAACATCACTCGTACTTTCCGGTTCAAGTTTTCCAGATCTGTTTTTGTCCATTTTAGGACACCAAAGCTGTAAGTAATAACTGGTATGGCATATGAGTTTACCGCTTTAACTTTGTTTGCGCCTGATAGTCTGGTGCTAAGTATAGTTTTTACACGCATCATCATCTTTTTCGTCATTTGTTCTTTCATTTCAGCTTCTTTGATTGTTAGATTCTGCTGGAATCCTAGGTATTTATAGTATTCATGTTCTTGCAAATCTACGATTTTCTCCCCAGAGTCTCCTTTTAGTTTGTATTCTCCTTCTTTCTCCCATTTCCCTTTAGTCATTCCATTTGTTCTGCACTTGTCAATGCCAAAATCCATTTTTATGTCTTTAGTGAATGTTTCTACTAATTGTAGTGTCTGTTGTAGGTGGTGTTTGGTATCTGCATATAGTTTGATGTCGTCCATGTATAATAAGTGTGTGATCCTGCGTCCTGACTGGAAATTGTAACCTTTGTTTGTGGAGTTCAGGTAGGTAGACAGGGGATTTAGAGCCATGCAGAACCAAAGTGCGCTAAGAGCATCACCTTGGAAAATTCCCCTATTGATCTTAATGGGCTCGGTAACAGTGTTCCCGAAACAAAGTTTTGTTTCCCATCGTTGCATCATTGTTTGTAGTGAACTAATTATAAATGGATGAATCTTATACATATTTAAACATTCTATAAGCCAGGAATGCGGTACGCTGTCGAAGGCTTTTTGATAGTCTATGTAAGCTATGTGTAAGTCCTTTTTCATGGTTTTGGCATCTTTATTATTATTATTATTATTATTATTATTATTATTATTATTATTATTATTATTATTATTATTATTATTATTATTATTATTATTATTATTATTATTATTATTATTATTATTATTATTATTATTATTATTATTATTATTATTATTATTATTATTATTATTATTATTATTATTATTATTATTATTATTATTATTATTATTATTATTATTATTATTATTATTATTATTATTATTATTATTATTATTATTATTATTATTATTATTATTATTATTATTATTATTATTATTATTATTATTATTATTATTATTATTCCTCTCAGCCTCCTCCGTCTTTACGGAGGGTTAAAAACCTAGTTATCGGCTTACAGCAAGACATCTAGATGTTGAATATTTTACTATTTGTGTTTTTGGAGTACGGATACTGTTTATTATTGATTATTTATTATATCGTCTTTACTTTATGTTTAACACCTTCCTTACGATGTTGCAGGTGTCTAATATTACGGCCTTCTGGAGTTGTATGTACGTGTTAGGTTCCAGTTCCAACTTCTCGAGAGATTCGTGAAGTCTCCAAGGGATTTCTCCAGTGGCTCCAATTACTATAGGAATGATTACCACTCTTTCCTGTTCCCATGTATTTTTTATATCATTTGCTAATAGTAAATATTTATTTATTTTTTCATTTGACCTTTCCTTGATATTTGCAGGCGCTGGTATAGTGATGTCAATCAGGTAAGTACATTTTTCTTCTTTGTTCTGGTATACGATGTCTGGTCTGTTGTGTTGCACTGTCTTGTCCGTTTGTATTGTGCGGTCCCAGTAGATCTTTGCTTGTGGGGTGTCTATTACCGCTTTAGGTTTATAGTTGTAGTATGGGATGTTTTCAGCTTGTAGAATTCGATTTCGAAGTTTTAAATGTATGATCTTGGCAACGTTATTGTGTCTTCTTAGATAATCTGTTTGGGCTAATGTTTTGCATCCCGCTATAATGTGTGCTACATTTTCGTTGCCTTCATCACACATTCTACATCTTGTGTGCTTTACAGTGGCATCCTTGAGTATATGTTTTTTGTAGTTTCTTGAGGCGATAACTTGGTCTTGAATTGCCATAATGAACCCTTCTGTTTCAGGGAACAGTCCGCTCTTCTGTAGCCAGGTGTACGATGCTTTTTCATCGATGTGTCTCTGGTTTGTCAGTGCGATGTACCTCCCGTGTAGTAATTATTATTATTATTATTATTATTATTATTATTATTATTATTATTATTATTATTATTATTATTATTATTATTATTATTATTATTATTATTATTATTATTATTATTATTATTATTATTATTATTATTATTATTATTATTATTATTATTATTATTATTATTATTATTATTATTATTATTATTATTATTATTATTATTATTATTATTATTATTATTATTATTATTATTATTATTATTATTATTATTATTATTATTATTATTATTATTATTCCCCCCCGCGGGCCCACCTTGTCGTGGTGGGGGGGCTTAGTAGCCTTTGTTGCCAGCAAAGGTGAAACTAACGGGACCAGACGATTTCTTATAACCGGTCGATTAGTAGGTGATCGTCCGTGCACTGATCTTTTTCATACCTACCTGCATGTTAACCGTGTGCGGTGACCCGTGTCGGTGGAGGAGGGGATCCTGGTAGTTGAGGAAGCCCCAACACACTACTTTGGCCCTGAATTCACCTAAACGGGAGGTCGCAGGCTAACCCACCTGAGGCCAATCGGTTCCCATCCCGTTACGAGGCTGGGGGGTGAGTAGTCTTGGGGATGTGGCGGGATCACCGGGAAGCGGGCGTGCACGAGGACTTAGCGGCCCCATCGTGATCTCTCCCGTGGATTGGCCCTGCTGCTCTCCGGGATTGCTATAGTCTTTGGGAAGCCCTGGCACTATACCGGTTTGCGGTATTAGTGTCCCTTTTGAGACTCCATGGAGGGTGGGGATACCAAAGACCGAAGGTTCATTTTAAATGAACATGGAATATTCTAAGCCGCTGTCTGGTTCGCCGTCCTCCAAAAACGGTGCGCTAGGAGCCGTGTCAAAAGCTCCCGGGGAGAAAACCCCGTCAAAAAACAAAATTTCTTGTGAGGGTACGCCTAATAACCTCACTATTGATATGAACCAAGAAAAGGAGGTAGTACCCCGGTTCTTGGTCATTCAAAGGCTTAGTGGTAATTTTGACAAAGTTAGCCCTTTTCTTCTACAAAAATTACTATTTGGATTGGTAGGAGATTTAAAAACCATTAAAAAAATTAAAGATGGTCTACTTGTGGAGACAGTTTCAGCTCCTCAAGCAAAAAAATTATTAAAATTAATAAAAATGGGAGATATGGAAATAGAAGTGGTCCCTCACAGAACACTTAATGTATGTAGGGGCGTCATTTATTGCAAAGACCTTTTGAATTGTACAGTGGAGGAGATATGCTCTGAGCTACGGGAACAGGGTGTAATTGAAGTAAGGCGAATTAAGTCAAGAATTAATGGTGAATACAAAGACACGCCGAATCACATCTTAACCTTCAATACCCCGAAACTTCCAGCTAAGTTAAAAGTAGCGTATATGTCCCTCCCTGTACGCATGTATGTCCCTGCACCGATGCGCTGCTTCCGATGTCAAAAGTTCGGACACACAGCTGCACGGTGCAATAGTCCACACATTTGTATATGTGGAAAGGTCTTGCATGAAGGAACCCCTTGCATGGAACCCATTAAATGTATCAATTGTGAAGGAGACCACTCTGCTCGTTCCAAAATTTGCCCACTTTATAGACAAGAGGTTGCCATCCAAGAGCTCAAAGTAAAAGAGAATATTACTTATTTTGAAGCAAAGAAGAAGGTTGTTATTCCTACACCGGCCGGTATGTCTTATGCTAATAAAGCATCAGCTTTAGTAACACCGGATCCTACTTCTTTTGCGCAGCAAGTAATTCCTCATCTTGTTCAAGCATTAAAAAGTGTCTTTGTTACAAAAGAAATTTTTAATGCCAAACAAAGTGCACCTCTTATCTCCTGTAATCCTATTTCGACTCCATCTAAAATTCCTACACAAGGGAAGAAAAAAGCAAATTCTACTAATTCTTCTTTTGTGCCTATTTCTTCTGGTCCTTCTTCTATCATTCCTACAAAGGAAAAGAATAGGGCAACTACTATTGTTTCTTCTTCCGACGAAGATCTTTCCCTAAGCTCTGCACCTTCGCAGCAGCAAAAGAAAAAGAAGGGTTGGCCTATAGGCAAACCAAGGAAACCTGTATAGTTCTTCAACATAACATTATAAGTCATGAACAATATTATTCAGTGGAATATTAGGGGATGCGTCTTTCATTATTGTGACTTGAAGATGCTACTATCGGAATTTAATCCGATATGTACGTGCCTTCAAGAAACACACTTTACACCAGGCCAGGCTTACTCATTGAAGAATTATAGTATAGTTAGGTTCGATTCTGCACCCAATATCCGGGTCAACGGAGGTGTGGCGATTATCATAAGACAAGATGCGAATTTCAAACAGGTTAATCTCAACACTAATCTTCAAGCGATTGCTATACGAATGTCAGCCCCATTTAATGTTACGGTCTGTAACATATATTTACCTGACGCCAACTGGGATTTGACTGACATTCAAGCTATTATTCAGCAACTTCCCACTCCCTTTATTCTTCTGGGAGATTTCAATGCCCACCATTTCATATGGGGATCTGGGCATATTGATCCAAGGGGTAGAATTGTTGAGAACCTGCTTGATGATCCAAATCTTGTTCTTGTAAATGATGGCTCACCTACATATTTTAATGCCCGTTCAGGGACCTTTTCCTGTATCGACCTAACTATACTCTCATCAACATTATCAACTCGTTACTCTTGGCGGGCACTTGATGATCTACATGGAAGTGATCACTTTCCTATAGTGATCACTACAGACACTCCTATGTGTGAACAAGTGTTTGCGCCAAGTTGGTTAATGAGTAAAGCCGATTGGTCATGTTTCAAGGCATCCCTTAAAATTCCACCCATGACTAATAACACCAATATAAATGTAGAAGAACTAACACAAAATATTTTCTTAGCAGCAGAAACTGCAATCACTCAGAGCAAGTCCAAAGCTCAAAGAAAGTCGGTTCCCTGGTGGAACCGCGAAATTCAAGAGTTGGTCCGGGATAAAAAAATGGCTTTCAACCGCTTCAAACGGATTCCCACTCAGGAGAACCTTATTCTTTTTAAAAAAGCCAGAGCACTAGCACGACGTTGTATATTGGAAAGCAAGCGAAAATCTTGGGACGAATATGTTTCTGGCATTTCGTCCAGTACCACAACTCAAGAGTGTTGGTCAAGGGTTAAACGTATCGCTGGGCATGGTAATTCTACAGGTATAACGTACCTAAAACTGGATGATGGAACTTATACAGATGATCCATCCGCTATCGCGGAAATAATGGCCGACCAGTTCCAAAGTACTAGCAGCTCTTCAAATTATGTACCTGAGTTTCAAAACTCAAAAGCGGACAGGGAAGTACCGCTAGATTTCAGCACTACTGAAATTCTTAATTATAACGCTGCATTCGTACTTTTGGAACTGGAATATGCTCTCAGCCAATCGAAGTCGTCATCTCCAGGCTTAGATAGAATTACCAACGATATGCTCAAAAATTTAACCCTTGATTTTAAACTACACTTGCTTTCCGTATATAATATGCTCTGGCAAGAAGGTTCATATCCTGAGAAGTGGAAGGAAGCCATTGTCATCCCTATCCCTAAGGTCGGAAAAGACCTATCGATACCGTCAAATCATAGGCCGATCAGTTTAACGTCTTGCATCGGAAAGATATTCGAGAGAATGATCAACAACCGTCTTATGTGGATTCTGGAAACCAATTATTTTCTGTCAGATCACCAGGCCGGGTTTCGAAAATTCAGATCCACCGTTGACCATCTCGTATATCTAGAAGATGCAATTCTCACTGCTTTCAATAATAAAGAACACTTGGTTGCAGTGTTCTTTGATCTGGAGAAGGCCTATGATATGACGTGGCGGTATCACATTCTTAAGAAGCTACATGGCTGGGGTTTCCGTGGTAATTTGCCGCAATTTATTTCTTCTTTTCTGGCAGAACGCAAATTTAGAGTTCGGGTCGGTACCTCTCTATCATCCTCAAGGATATTAGAGAATGGAGTACCCCAAGGCTCTGTTTTGAGCGTCACACTTTTTGCCATTGCGGTAAATGAGCTTGTGTCCTTTGTCAGCTCTGTAGGTATGTGTCTGTATGTTGATGATCTCGCCATTTTCTGTTCTGGTAAGAAGATGGGAGACATCAACAGAACTTTGCAATCTGTAATTAACAGCATTACCCGGAGGGCTGACAAAATTGGATTCAGGTTCTCTCGAGAAAAAACCCAGTGCATGCACTTCTGTCGCCTAAATCGACCACACTATGGACCACTCCTTTTTATGAGGGATAATACTATTAAAATCGTCAATAGCGTCAGATTCCTGGGACTCTATTTCGATTCAAGGCTAACTTGGAAAATACATGTTGAAGAGCTAAGGACTGTTTGTCTTAAAGCTCTCAACATTATAAAAATGTTAGCGGGTACTAAATGGGGAGCAGAGCCCAAAACCCTTATACGGGTGTACCAATCTCTGGTTTTATCAAAGATTGATTACGGGTGTGTCGTCTATGCCTCGGCAAAACGGTCAACCCTCAACAGACTAGAATCAATCCACAACCAGGCTCTACGGTACGCTCTTGGTGCGTTTCCCAGTACCCCCACATTAAATTTGTATTCAGAGTCAGGACTGACGCCACTTGATGTCAGACGTAAAAAGTTTCTGCTGCTTTATGTTTCTAAAATCAAGTCCTTACCGCAACACAAGAACTTCAATACTTTCTTTCGGAGTGATAATTGGTGCAATCCACGACAAATTCAAACCAGACCCGCTGGTATCCGCGCGAAAGAGCTTCTAGACCAAATAAACTTTGATATACCATTATCGATTCCTGTAGGGGAATCTGAAGTACCGCCGTGGTTGTTTCCATTAGCTAGGACTAACTACATACTAACTATGTACGACAAGTCCAACAGTCCCCCGATAATGATACAGTCAAGGTTTCTAGAGGTTCTGCACGGGTACAAAAACACGATGGTAATTTATACAGATGGTTCTAAAACCCACCATGGTACTGGTTGCGCAATTGCTGTCGATAACACACAGCACTCATGGTCAATGCCTCTTCTAACTTCTATCTACACAGCAGAGTCCTATGCTATCTGGCAAGCCCTACGGTACTGCGAGTTTGTCAGAACTTCTAGAAAGTTCCTCGTAGTAAGCGATTCTTTGAGCGTCCTACAAGCAATTTCAAACCCTTTTACTGTTGACCCAATTATTCAGCATATCTTGTCCCTCATGAAACATCTTCATGAGACAGGGAGAGATATTTACTTTCTTTGGGTGCCAAGTCACGTCGGCATTAGGGGTAACGAATTGGCTGATGAGGCAGCACGTTTTGCCGCTGATAGTAACTCTGTTGATGTCGTAATGTATAAATCATCAGATATAAGTCTTCATCTGAAGAAAGAGGTATTGGCTTTGTGGCAGCGCACATGGGATGGGGTTCAGAACCATCTAAAAACCATTAAGCCGTTGGTTGCGCCAGTTTTATTGCCGAATGATCTTACCAGAAGGGATCAAGTCAAGATCCATCGTCTGAGAATGGGTCATACAAGTCTGACACATGGGTACCGTTTAAATCGGGATAATGCCCCTATGTGCACCAGATGTGATACTGCTCTGACAGTTGAACACATTCTTGTTGCATGTCCACAGTATGATCTACTCAGGCGACTATATCATTTAGATCAAGACCTTTCCTTTATTCTAACAGACTCTGATAAGATCCGTAATGTTCTGAAGTTTTTGCGTGCGGTAAATATATATGAAAAGTTATAGACTTGTCTATTTTTTCATCTCATAAAAATTTTCTTTATGTAATTCTTGTATTCTTTTCTATTTTTCTCATTATACGTATACATAAGTATGCGTAAATACTTATATTTATATATTGTATTTTATGCATGTGGGTTTTGTTGATCTCGTATACATATGTATATTTATTTTATATACATATTTATTTACATGTTACTTTTTTTTCAAAATTATTATTATACATCTATTTGTAATACTTATATAGTAGTATATGTCCCGTATATTTATTTATATTATACTTTTTGATTAGTATATGGGCTAATAACCCCAGCAGTTGATGCCCTCTTCTAGTTAAAAAAAAAAAAATTATTATTATTATTATTATTATTATTATTATTATTATTATTATTATTATTATTATTATTATTATTATTATTATTATTATTATTATTATTATTATTATTATTATTATTATTATTATTATTATTATTATTATTATTATTATTATTATTATTATTATTATTATTATTATTATTATTATTATTATTATTATTATTATTATTATTATTAATATTCCGTAATGTATTTGCAAACCATATATAGGTTTCGTTGTATCCAAATTCCACATATATTACACAGACCTACATAAGAATTACTGTATATTTCATTGCAGCTACGCGATAAGATACAGAAGGTTTGACCATGGGGCAGGATGCATAATGACTCCCCATAAAAGAATAATTGTCTTAAAAGTCAAACCGGGGGCTTTTTTGTAAATTTTTGTACGTAATATTTAGATATTTTTGCTATACTTATACATACACTAAAAAAACAATATTTTACAATAATTCTTATATATTTCTGCATAATATGAATATGGAGAAGCCTATATATGGTTTGAAAAGACATAAAGATATATTTATTCCAAGGAATTATAGATATATTTCACACAAATATACTAATAAAATTAAAGAAAATATTATAATTTCTCTGCAAATATACTGTATTCCCGTTTAATAATCAATATATCTCTATAAAATATTCATATATTATAAAGAACTTAGTAATAAATTCTATTTGAATATATTATATATGGTTAATTATTCCAATTAATTATACATTTATTTCAAACAAATAAACTCATAAAATTAAAGAAAATATTATGTTATATCTGTAAATATACTATTATTCTTTATATTACGTCATATTTGTATTTATATTGTAAAATATAGGTATATAAATAGAACTCCAATACATGTTTGGTTTTCATTTTATTAACATTATAATATTTATCAAACAAAAACATTTAGTAGAAGTATATAACTAACAAAACAATTCTTTAGTTCAAAATAACATATGTAATATAATGTAAAGAAAAAACAACTATTAGTTTCACCATGTCTCAATCATTTGCGTCGATTATGTCCGTCAAATAACACTGGTATTTAATTTCTAGTTATAGCACACATTTAACATGTGGTGAATTGATTTTTGTAATATAGGAAATACAATTTTTATTTTTCTAATATAATTAATTTAGAACAAAAGTGCAAATACCAAAGATGTTCGGAATTAAAAATGACATCCAAAAAGGCCAAATTTATTGATATAGTACATGCTTGTCACGAAATAGATATAAATTAAAAGTTCCAATCTTAAGCTGCTATTAGAGTGCCGTGAGACAGCAGAATAAACTGTCATATGTTGTATGGTTTGATATTAAGAATGTGTTTCCTTAATTTTTACTTTAATTTTTTTTTTATTGTAGAGAATATAATTCATTAGTCACGTGATATGTTTTCCGCCAATCAACATTTAGAATCTCCGTAGTTACATGTCTATCACAGCGATGATAAAAAACAAAGAAAATATCACTTTATTTATAGTCGTTAAGGGACTTGTTTTCTTTATTTACGACATTGACAGTTAATTTTGAGTATAAAACAAGTAAAAACAATAAATCAAACTCCAATATATTAAATAAAACTCGTAAGTACTACGTTTTAATACATTACGAATATGTATATCAAAAGTTAGATTAACATAATGTGTTACAAACATTCATTATATTCTCTCAAGCTCGTGATATGATTAATAATCGAAGATATTGCTCGGTTTCACTCGAGAATATCATCGATGATAATCATATCACTTGTTATATTACGTATGATAATAGCATCGCTTAATATAAATGACAAATGTTCATTTATTTTAAAGTAAGCGTCAAATTGTCATTTATTTGGATCTTTCGATTTATTTTATATCTCATGACATTCTGAAAGCAGCCTGAAAATTGGACTTTTAATATATACCTATTGCGTGACAAGAATGTACTATATCTATAAATTAGGATTTTTTGGATGTCATTTTTAATTCTGAACATCTTTGGTATTTGCAATTTTATTCTAAATTAATTAGGACAGCAACAATATATTGCATAAATCAATTCACCAATCCGGTATATATATGTATATATATATATATATATATATATATATATATATATATATATATATATATATATATATATATATATACCGTGTGTCCCAAGCAAACCTTGACATAGGCGTTTAACATGGGAAAACAGTTTTTTGTAAATGAAAAGTGTCGGGTATTTAAAATGGTAATAGTACATTATCTCCTGTACGTTATTTAATACTAATTACTTTATTATTATTGCATAAATCAAAGAAAATTATAAGTAAATGTCAACAAATATTTGTTTCAATATTTTACTATTGAATATAAAAATATTTTCAATTGTCATTGTGGCTGAATGGTTAGCATGACTGTCTGTGAAATGAAAGAACTTTTGAAGGTTGGGGTTCAAATCTCCATCAAGCTAAACTTTTCATTTTACTTATTTATGTATTAATTACGAAGTATATTAAAGATATTATGAGATAATATGCATGAATTCGTTAAATAATTACAAATAAGTTTCTATCACGATATAATAGTAATTGGTTGGGGTTCAAATCTCCATCAAGCTAAACTTTTCATTTTTTTATTTATTTATGTATTAATTATGAATTATATTAAAGATATTATGAGATAATACACATACTTTCTTCTTTATAAATATAGTAGAAATACAAAACATACACATATTCATTGTGCCTCAATCATGTTTTATTAAGATCAAAAGAAAATATTATGCATTTTTATTAAATCCATATGTTGATTATTGTAATAAATTTTTGTTATTGTTAAAACCAATTATTTTTATTTATAAAATTTTGTTATCCATTTCAATATCTATATTCTATTTTCAATTACAATAATTTTAAAAAAAGCTTTTTCTATAAAAAATATTTAAAGTATTTTTCTTTTCGTGGCAACAATGTGTTCATTGTTTGGTTTTTTGTTTTGTTTATATGAAATATTCGTGTCAAAATGAATTTCTTAAACGTTAACGATCGAGTGAATATTATAAAAATGTATTACAATTGGTAATTAATTCAAAAATAAATAAAAATAATGAAAAGTTTAGCTTGATGGAGATTTGAACCCCAACCTTCAAAAGTTATTTCGTTCCACAGGCAGCCATGCTAACCATTCAGCTACAATGACAATTGAAAATGTTTTTTATTACATAATAAAATATTGAAACAAATATTTATTGACAGTTATTTATAATTTTCTTTAATTTCTGCACTTACAATAAAGTAATTAGTATTAAATAACGTAGAGGAGGTAATGTACTATACTATTATCATGTTCAATAGCATGCCTTAATTTTCTTTCTTTCTTTTTATTTGCAAAAAACTGTATTCCCATGTTAAGGTTTGCTTGGAACACACGGTATATATATATATATATATATATATATATATATATATATATATATATATATATATATATATATATATATATATATATATATATATATATGTGTGTGTTTTCAAGGCACAAAGAAATATTAAAAATATGCATTCATGTAAAGATATGTTATTTAAATTAGGATTTTCACCAGAATAACAAAAATAATAATTAAATTATTATCGATTTGTTCAAAGACAGACTGTGTCATTTGATCTTAAATATTTAATTACCTCCAACTATGCTTTAATACGTAGTGCTTCCATCAACTTACCCTTAAAAACTGACACAAGATCATCTAAATTCCATTATGTTAATAAAGTCTTTATTACGAGCATAGGAAAATAAAGAAAAAAAATCTGATGTGACCAACACAATACCTCCCGCCATTTAGTTTTTATTAATTTAAATACATACCTATGGGGTCTCGTTGTAGCGTACCTAATGTCTGTTTGCGAATTTGGGGAACCCGATTCGATCCCGATCAACGCTAAATATTTCGAATTTTAGATAAAACAAAAAAGAGCCCTGTGGTGCACTCTCGACGCCAAAAATGAGTGCCCGTGATGCGACGCTTGGTAAATTCCCGCACAATATAAATATGTCACTATCATTCCCGAAATCTTTGTACAAAGCAGAGTAGCACACCCAGCAATGGGAAATATGCTGTGAAAATATATTTATGTATTTTTTTATTTAAATACATACCTGCATATTTACTAATGCTAGAAATTATGTATATCAAATTCCTTTCCATATAACTATTGTTCTCTTTACAATTTTTGTTTTAAAACGTTATTATTATTATTAATTTGAAATTATGTATATTAAGTTCCTTTCCATATAACTTTTGTTCTATTTACAATTTTCTTTTTAAAACGTTACTGTTATCAATTTGAAATCATTATTTTTTCGACAGTGATATTTATCTGTCAGTTACAAACATATTATGAGTTGAAATGTGTAACCATGGAGTTGTGTTTATAACATAAGTTCCGAGATATAATTTTTATAGTATTTTCTTTATCGAATTTTAATGGCACAATATTGACCCCTGTGGCGCACTCTCCACACCAGCAATGAGTGTCCGCGAGGTGACGCCTGGTAAGCGCCCGCACGGTACAAATATTCCATCATTACCGATATCTGTGTACGAAGCAGATTGGCACACCCTGCAATGGGAAATATGCCGTGATGAAATATTTATTTATTTATTTCTTTATAAATTTATCCATAAAATATATATAAAAAGCATTAATGCATACCTGTAGAAAATGGAATAATCTTTAATTTTTATAATAACACATTGCGAAAAAATAACATTTAAAGGTATTTGTTTAAGAAAAACTATTTTGAGCTTCAAGTAAACTGCCATTTTCGGTTATCCGATTGACACCAAAATTCAATGGGTTCTTTCCATGTTAGAATAAGGTACAAATACATGGTTTCAAAAGTTTCTAAATTATGGTATTTGAGTTAGAGTGCCCAGAAGATCTACACACACACACGCACACATACACATACACACACATACACACGCACACACACACACACACACACACACACACACATACACACCCACAGACATCATCGGGAAAATGTTAAAATTGGATTATAGGGACCTTAAAACGTGGTCATTTATCAAAATCTCGATGTGCGATTTTTAGCACGATGCCTATTGGCAAGAAAGTATTGCTAAGCGATATGACATCTGGTGGCAAAATAATGAACTACAGGTTGACTTGGTATTAAAGTACGTAATTTTAGAAATTTGTTAAATATTATACGTATTTGTGTATCTAAAGTGACATATATATATATATATATATATATATATATATATATATATATATATATATATATATATATATATATATATATATATATTGTAATATGAGTAACAATTATTGCTGCTTACTTGAGTGCACATTGTCACGTTAGAAAGGTAATAAATTATGTTGTCACGAATTCCCGCGTAAACAAAAAGTTCGTGTTTATATTAAAAATATGCTTGACAAGATGAAAAAGGATAATAAAGGGTTTTCCAATAAGAGGTGTTATTTTGAATAGCCCGCTATTTCGGTAGATGTCGCTTTTGAAGCTGTCATTTTTTGACATTTGACAAGTAGAAACTACGCCATTAATAAAAATGGAACGATACACGCTTCAACAACGCATTGAAATTATTAAAATTCACTATAAAAATGGTGAAAATTTGGCAGAGACGGTTCGTAAAACTCGACAATTTTTGGGTCGTCGTGAAGCACCTTGTCGGATCGCAATACAGAAATTGGTGGAAAAATTCGAGCTGTTGGGACAAGTTAGTGATGTGAAGAATAAAACCCGTACACGTCGCTCAAGAACAGCCGAGAATATTGCTGCTGTAGCCGAAAGTGTTGAAGAAAACCCAGGTTTGTCCATTCCTCGTCGTTCTTTGGAATTAGGCATTCCACAAACGTCATTACACCGTATTTTGCATAAAGATTTGGGTCTTAAGGCTTATAAAGTCCAGTTAACACAAGAACTCAAGCCGGCCGATCATCAACAACGTCGTGTCTTTGCTGATTGGGTCGTTGAAATGCATGAAAATGATCCGGAATTCCATCGAAAAATCATCTTGAGTGATGAGGCCCATTTCCACCTCGGTGGCTTCGTCAACAAACAAAATTGTCGCATCTGGGGCTCAGAAAACCCAAGAGTTATTGTTGAAAAGCCTCTCTATCCTCAACGTGTGACTGTTTGGTGCGGTTTATGGTCCGGCGGAGTCATTGGACCTTACTTTTTCGAAAATGAGGCTGGAGCAACAGTTACGGTGAATGGATTGCGCTATCGAGAGATCATTAACGATTTTTTATGGCCGGAATTGGATGGTATTGATCTGGACAACGTTTACTTTCAACAAGACGACGCTACGTGCCACACAAGCAACGAAACCATTGATCTTTTACGGGAAAAGTTTCCGGACCGTGTTATCTCTCGAAGAGGTGATCACAATTGGCCACCGAGATCTTGTGATTTAACACCTTGCGACTTCTTTCTTTGGGGCCACGTGAAAGAGAAGGTCTACGCCAACTGCCCAGCGTCGACTCAAGACCTCAAAGATGGAATTCGTGAGGCTATCGAGGACATAGGACAGCCACTTTGCGATTTGGTTTTTCAAAATGTCATGAAAGGGATATTGTCCTGTCAGCGTGGTCGTGGTGGTCATTTGCCTGATGTTATTTTCCACTATTAACGGCATACCTTCCTCTTTATAATGAAATAAACATCCGATCATTTATATTAAAAAATCTGTTGTGGCCAGCACAATACCTTCCGTCAATCCTGTGTATTATGTACAAATTCCATACATAAATTTTCTTCTAAAAGATTCTAATTTTTTGGTATTTTATGATTCCCTTTCTCGGCAACTGAATTCCATTCTCCTGATAACAAACAAACCACATGAAATAAGAAAATCATGAAATTTTGAATGAAAAATTATGACACTTGTCAGTTATGGACATAATTAATTGCTGTCATTTTGATACGGGTTCCCATATCTGCTTGCCAAAGGCACGCGCCCTATACATATTTTTTTTTTGCAAAAGATGCTATATTTCCAGTAAAGTTATTTCATAAACAAACTATGCAAATTGCACTTGACACTGACATCTACTTCTTCTTCTTTAGTTTTTCCCATTCGTTAGGGGGTCGCTATTTTTTATTTTCTTCTTCCACTCATTTTTGTTTTGCGTGTTTTTCTCATTCAGTTCCTTTTCTCTCAAGTCTTCTGCAATACAATCTTTTCATCTTATATTTGGTCTTCCTATGTTTCTTCCACCTTCTATTAATATATTCATCGCTTCTCATGACATGTTCAAACCAATGTAATCGTCTTTCTTATATCCAGAAACTTCTAACACTAGAGTTACTTCCCTTATTCTGTCATTGATTTACATTTTATTGATACTGACATCTGTCAATTTGAATTAGCAGTTTCCATGGTTAAGTTAGCATAGCTGGCTGAATTATGAAATTTATATGAATTTTTTTATCTTTATTATTCTTTAATCCTATATCTGTTAAATATGAAATATAAAATGCAATCAAATCGTATAGACAATAATATATTCTTTAAGTTATAATAACATTTAACTGAGTTTTTCAAGAAAAACTGTTAAAATCTTCAAATGAGGGTACTTCCGGTTGACCAATTATAACCAAAATCTAATCAAGTCTGCATATGGTTGTAAGGAAGAGGAATACGCAAGAATTGTAATTTTTGGAATTCTAGTATTGGAGATATCGTGCAGGAAAAAACGGTCACATACACACACACACACACATACACACACACACACGCACATACGAACACACACACACACATACAGACATCATCGTAAAAATAGTAAAATCGTATTGTAAAGACCCTACAACGTGCTTATTCAATGGAAACTCACCACCGATTTTTTTGACCAAAGACAATACCTTCCTTACCTATAGGTGACGGAAGGTAAAAATGGCATTTTTCTTTGAATATCAAAATAACACCTCTTATTGGAAAACCCTTTAATACAGTGCGTGAATCAGAAAATTATAAATTAATATATCAGTCTTGTATACTTTGAAAATTTATTCATTATATTTCAAAGAAAACATTTTTTTAAAACGAGGTTAGTTTTATAAATGTTCACAAAAATATCATTTCCCAGCAAACACAACTTTGTACTCTGTACGTAATTTTGACATAATTTTGTAACAATCATGTACTTTGTAATGTACTGCGGAAGTTCCTGTTACATAGAAATAACCTCCGAATGTCAGCAATTGTTCTCTAATCCAGAATATACTATAGATATGTAAATAGGAACCTCTGTAATATAGGTATAACAATTGTACATACACGTTACATCAACGTTTATTATGTGTATTATTTGTTACATGAGATGTTATATCAATGTATTATTTATTACATGTAATGTACTTTCTTTAGTTACATCTAAAGTAGGTAGGATATTTAATATACAAGGTAATAAAATTCAGTTATTCGTTATATGAATAAAGTTTTATTATTTTAAAAAAGTAAATATTAACAAAATAAAATTCTTTTATATTGTAAATTAGAAGAAAAAAATCTCTGGCTGTTTGTTTCTAATTTACAGTGTATACTCTATTTTTTTATGTACGCAGTATGGAAAATATAGGACCAGTTTGACTTTGTTTTTTGGTGGATAATATCCTGATTATCCGATCAACAAAATCAAATTGCCTTTGTATTCCCCACACTGTTCTTTAAAAATGTAGAGTTTGGTTATAAAAAAAGCTAAATAATATGACGAAATTATTGCTTTGTTCTCTCTGGCCTTTTTTGGCGTGTCGTAACCACTCGGATGCCGCCAGCCGCCACTTCGTATTCTTTTTCTGTTTGTCCCGTCCACGCCTTTAAGATCACTCCTACAACAATTACAAAGTAAATAAAAATATATAAAACCATAAAAGATATATGTGGAAAAATGTGGTTCAAAGACTTGTTATTGTTAAATAAGAATTATAATTAAAACGAGTTTAATCTTACCTTAAAGAAACGCCTTCCGAAACACAGAAACAAACCAAAACAAATTTTCGGTGGTACAAGGTAAATACAGACACACACACACACTACAACACAGGACCACGGACGACAGACGACGCCACACGCTACGTCACATAAATCACGTACTGCGCCAGCGCATAGCCACTTCTACTTGTATTATTTGTACATGTTCGGTAATTTTAAATTTAATTGCGACATACTTTTCGAACATACATAATACGTTATATGCTAAGCTACAAATATTACATGGTAAAAGCATATGTAGTAGATGTTAAACTAATGTACTTATTTTCACATAACAATGTGTATGTCACACACACAGCTTTTTTTCATGTACTCGCCATATGAGAAAAGTGACATGTATTGGAATATGAATATTGTTATATGTTATATTACATGGCAAAAGCATGTGTAGTAGATGTTAAATTAATGTACCTAATTTCACATAATAATGCGTGTGCCACATGTAAAGCTATGTTAAATACTTTTTCATGTACTTGTCATATGAGAAAAGTAATATGTATAGAACATAAATATAGTTATATGTAATTATACATATTAAACTTATGTACTTAGTATATTGTAAAAGTATATCGCATAATTTATATAAACTTAAAATTACTGCAATGTATTCACTGTGACATAAGATTTTTATTGTGTATGTTATGTATATTAAATATTCCTAAAAATATGTGAACAATGTTACATACATGGTACATGTAAATCACGCTTGTGTTTGCTGGGTTAAGTTATATTCACTTCCACGAATACATCCTATACTAATATTCACAAGTGAATACGAAATATAATCATGAAATTTTGCTATTTTAATTATTTTTTTGAAGATATCATCTAAAACAGAAGTGGTTATACAATTTAAGTTAAAGTTTTATAAAAGTGTACTGGGAATTTACGTCATATCTCATTCAACCTGTAGTTCAAAACTTGCCACCCCAGCGCTGCGATCTTAAAAATACTAGGGTACCTTTATAGACAGGGTATGGCCATGGGGCAAGATCGCCGCCATAAGCGGGCCAATGTCAAACATACTGATAATTCATTTCCCTATTTATTTGTAAGAAATGTGATTTTACAATGTTACAGAATAGACAAATAAAACTACCCGTCTTAAACTGTCTATCACAGATTCTTTATTTACAACGCGGTTAGTTCACTGAACACAAATACAGGATATAACAAACATATATTCAATCAATTCAAATAATAATACAGGAATATTAAATAATCACACTATGAATCTATAAAGGTAATAAAAATTCATTTATTTAAGAGATATACAATTATTATTATGACATAGATTTAGAGGTTATGTAGAGCATAGGATATAGGTTGTTATTATCACATCAAATTTAATAACTAGTTATTATTTGCATAATAAGTATATATTTTAAACTTACCTTTTAAAAATTTAAATGTTTGTGCTTAATATTGGTAATTTTTATGTGTTTTCAATATTGCCAGACATCGTAGTAATTATCTCAAGAAAATACATAAATAAATAAATAAAATAAAAGTATTACTTACACTTTAAATAAACATTAGAAGTATATTTAAATGTGTTTTGCATTAAAATAAAACAAATAACCACGAAAGTACATAATAATTTTCGCAACAACAACGAATATGACAGTGGACCGCAAATGGCGGACGAAATGTGAACCACGTCATGGCCATACCCTGTATATAGAGGTACTCTAAAAAATACATGTCAATACCTCCCTTACCAGGGGTAGCGGGAGGGAAAAATGGAAGAAACACTCTTCTATTCCGAATGCTCAGGTAAAGCTGTTAAGTGATTGTTTTTCTTATGATTTGTGCAGTACCGTATATTGCTGTTTTTTGAATTTCTATTGCGTCTTGTTTTCCAGGGATTTTTTCTATTGTTTTTTTTTTTAATTCTGCATCCACAAATCCTGTCCCTCCAACGATTATTGGAATTTTAAATGTTTTTGTTTTCTACATTTTACTAATTTCAATACATAAATCTTTATATTTTAGTAACTTTTCAGAAAATTTTGATATTATTGTTTGGTGTGCCGGAACTGAAACACCCAAATGTTAGGTTATTTTTTCTGTTTTTATTATTATGTCCGGTGTATTGGCTAACTCAGGTCTGTCAGTTTGTATTCCAAAATCATACAAAATTGTAACTTTATTGTCTGCACTTGTTTCAGGTCAGTTTCACCTTTAATAGTACCACTTGTGGACCATTTGCATGATTATTCTTTGTCTATGTTTAAATTTTCCATTTGTCTAATTTTTTATCCGTGCATAGATTTATTCTTCCGAATATGTTATAATCTTATTTGGCATTGTGTTTTTATATGTGTAGCTGTCCTTTTATCTTGCGACTCACCTTATATTTCCGTATAATCTTAGATATCTCCTATAGAAGTGCGCGTGCCACCATGAAATTATTATAAAGAAGTAGTATGTATTATAACAACTTATTTAATATACATTTCAATATGGAAACACCCGTAGAGGGATGTGAAAAAAGATCATAAACATAGTGTGACTCGCCTTATATTTTCATATAATCTTGGATATTGGATGGAAAACTTTTTGACTGGATGGGAAGATGTGTAATTAAAAATTTTACTGGATAGCAGTCAAAAACAATTTTTAATTTTTCGGCCTCTACAAGTTTCGGCACCGCATGTGCCTTCTTCAGGAGCTACAAATATTTTAACAATTACAAACATTTTAATAACAATTTCTATTGAACAACTTACGTGAAAAATTTACTTAGTTTAAAAACAACATAGAGAAAGAACAACACAAAAATACATAAACTACACATCTGTGATCGTTTAACAATAAAGCAATAAATAAATAAATTAAAAACTGAAGTCTGAAGTCGTCAATAATTAAGCTTCTACGGAAAAATATATTTTATATTGAAAAGCGTGCGCACCCCGTGAAAAAATGATTTTGAGTTTAAACAAGTTACGTCACGTGTATTATAATGGCGCTAATATTTTAAAAAACTTGTCTCTTCTTTTTGTTTTAAGTTCTGGTTTTATTTTTAATACTTATTTTTATTGTATTTTACTATATTGCTGTCGAATTTTTACAGTTTTTTTCAAATTTAAGTTATTTTATTTTTTATTTTTATTGTATTATAATATATTCCTGTAAATTTTACTAATGTTAGCGGTGTCGGTTTTTAAATTTATGTTATTTTTATCATTATTTATATGAAGCATTTCCAAGATTAATCTTTTGTGTAAATTGTATTCAGTATTTAAGATTTTTACGTTTTCAAAATCAAAAATATGCTTATGTTCCATTGCATGTCCTACCAAGGCACATTTCCCGTTATAGTTCTTATTATTAATACAATTTCTTTTATGTTCTTCATCCTTGTGCCCAAATACCGTTTTGTCTGCCCTGTGTATTGTGCTTGGCAATTTTTGCATGGTACTTTGTACACAACATGGGTATTATAATTTTTATCATAGTCTGCCTTTAATTTACTGAATATGTTACCTATTGTGTGTGTTTGTTTAAAACCAGTATTTATGTTTAAATGGTTGCAGAACAGTTTTTTTAATTGCATTGCAATTCCATCTATGTAAGTTAATGAGAAATACATGTTTTCATTTGTCAGTTTTGTTTCTTTATTATTATTCATCAGCTGTTCATGATTGTTATTAGTGGTTTTACTTTTAGCCTTATTGATTAGACCGTTGACAATACCTCTAGGATAATTATTGAGATATAGAAGATGTTTAACGTATTCTAAAACCTCATATTCATATTCCTTTGATGTAAGTTTCCGCGCTCTAGATATAAAGTTTGTAGCATTGTTTATTAATTGAAATTTGGGGTGTTTTGATTTATAGTTAAGGTACCTAGTACTTGCTGAGGGCTTTTTATACCATCTTGTTTTTATTCTGTTGTCTTCCTGTCGTAAATGACATATCTAGAAATGGAATAGTTCTTTGTTTTTCTGTTTCAATTGTGAATTGTAAGTGTTCATTGTAAATTATTAAACACCATTAATGTTTCTTCTGTTTTGTCTTCTGGTACTACCAATATCAAATCATCTACGTATTTCTTAAGAAAAGGAACATGGAAAGTTAATAAAGGCACAACTGTTTTTAATAGCTTGTCCATTACTAGATTTGCTACAATCGGACTGAGAGACGATCCCATTGCAGTGCCCAAAATCCAGTGCCGTATTAACCATAAGGCGCACAAAGCGGCCGCTTGAGGCCCCAGATTGTACAGAGGCCCCAATTTTTTTCTTTTTATTTTCTTAAGAACATTGTGATCAAATAGAAACAATATCAAGAACATATAACGGGAAGGGCTCCATCTTTTTACATCCGCCTATAGATTTTTTCGTTCAGAAAGAGACATCTATTGAAAAGTTTTGAAACTTAAAACCTACGAAGCTAGATATCTGATATAGATGCTAATATATTAGAAAATGAGATGCTTCAATTTTTGTTATTTTGTAAAGTCAATAAAAATACAATTGAAGAAAAATATAAATTAATTTTAAATAATTTAAAATCAACATTTCCTTATGTTTCAATTTATTACAAATTTATTTAACAATACCGGTTTCAAATGCATCTGCAGAGCGTTCTTTTTATGTTTAAAACGCCTGAAATATTATTTTAGATCCAGTATTACAAATATTGAAGCAGAATGTAGAAACGAGATTAATTACGATATTATAATACAAGATTTTGCTAAAAAGAAATAAAGGAACCGTAACTTTGAGGCTTCATATTCTTGTTATTATTATTTATTATTAAAATATTATTTTTTTATTGCATAACTTTATTATTGTTATTATTATATTTCATTCTATAATTTACATTTACTGTAAATACTTTGTTTTGTTTCGTAATAAATGTAAAATATTAATAATCATACTTCAGTTTTATTATCTACCTAATTAACTTGGTATAGTAGGGGCCTCATATATAATTCCGCTTCAGGCCCCAAAATTAATTAATCCGGCCCTGCCAAAATCTGCTTGTAGTAGGTATCTTTATATTTGAAAAAACTTTCTTCCATGCAAAAACAAACTAACTCAGAGAATTCTTTCCAAGGAATTTGTGTACGTTGCGAAATGATATCCCATTCTTCTTTTATAGATTCCAAAACCAATGCCTGTGGTATGTTCTTAAATAAAGATTTAACATCTAGAGAGATAAGCATATATCCTTCTTGTAAATTCATTTTAGTGATCGTTTCATGGAATTCGAATGAATTGCAGACATAATATTCCTCTTCTTCTAGTCCTTTTAAGGTGTTGGCCAGGAATTTGGATAACGCATCAGTTGGAGAGTTGATACCGGATACAATTGGTCTTAGGGGGTAATTTTCTTTATGGACTTTAATGAAACCGTAAATCCTAGGAGAAATAGAGTTTTCATTTGTTAATTTTTTCTTTGTAGCAAGATCTATGTATTTTGTACTTCCTTGTACGTAAGTAAATGAAGTATTGTAATCGCGAAAAAAATCGGTTTTCAGATTTCAGCGGAAATATCCATTTTGATCATCCCTGAATCCATTTTGACTAATTTCGTCGTGACGTTCGTACGTACGTACGTTCGTACGTTCGTATCTCGCATAACTCAAAAACGGTAAGCCGTATTTTGTATTTAGGACTCCTATAACATCTAGTTGTGCACCTCTCTTTCTGGTTATTACACAATTTCCAGAAGTGGCACTTTACATGAAGCCCATAATAGATTTGAATGAAAAACTGTTTTAAAATATAATCCAAAACTTTTCAAATTTGGTATACAAGACTTTTATGTCAATCGAAATAACATAATAGATTTTGGTTAAAATAGGCTAACCGGAAGTGGTACATTACTTGAAGTTGTTAACAGTTTTTCTTGAATAAAATGATTTTATTTTGATTTTAGAAATAAATGCTTCAAATAAAAGTTTTAGAGAATTAATTTCTGCGTCTAGCACATCAAGTATTATTAAATTAGCCCTTTGTATAAGCGAGATATGTAAATTTAAAAATTATATACTTTTTTGTTTTTGTAATAAAGCTTGCTATAGATTAGGACAAAAACATAAAAAAAATGTTCATGTCAAATTACGTTAAATACGTGCAATTTTATGATTCGTACAATAACAAATATTATATTTTTATTGTGAAATTAGTCATATTCATTATTGTAATCAAACATTTCTTTGTTGTAATCAAAACTCTCTTTAAAAAGAACCGGGTTAGATTATGGTCGCTATATATCTTACCGTTTTGAAGTTAAAATAAATATTTTGTAATTTAGTTATTAAAAAAATATGTATAGTTTAATAATCGTACAAGGAAGTCGTGTGGTGTCCACATCAGATTTTTTGTTTTTGTAATAAAGCTTGCTATGGATTAGGACAAAAAAATAAAAAAAAAGTTCATGTCAAATTACGTTAAATACGTGCAATTTTATGATTCGTACAATAACAAATATTATATTTTTATTGTGAAATTAGTCATATTCATTGTTGTGATCAAATATTTCTTTGTTGTAATCAAATATTTCTTTGTTGTAATCAAAACTCTCTTTAAAAAGAACCGGGTTAGATTGATGTTAATTTAAGAATGATAGTAGTAAATGAATTATTTTTTGTTATATATCAAAATATTTCTCGGGCTTGGCTTAAGCCTGTCAATATTTTGTAATTTAATTATTAAAAAAATATGTATAGTTTAATAATCGTACAAGGAAGTCATGTGGTGTCTACATCAGATTTTTTTCATATAGTGATTTTATCAGTTTATTGCTTTTGTTTTGTGTTTTTTTAGTAATGTCACCATTTATTTTCTTATATGTGTTTGTGTCTGCTAATATCTCTTCCATTTTGTTTTCATATTCATTTTTGTAAATAGCAACAGTTTTATTTGACTTGTCAGCTTTGATAATCAAAATCTCGTCATGTTTTTTTAAAAAAGCTTTGGTTTTACTATAATTTTTATTTAATATCATGTTTTCTTTGTTTTTAGTTGTTTTTTTACAGTAATTTGTGACAATGTTCGTAAATTCTGCTTGGATGGAATTTTGCACTTCGACTTCTTTTGTGCTTTGTAAAATATATTCTGTGTCTGCAATAAGTTTAAACAAGGGTAAATCATTCGGTTCATGTGGTAAGCTAAACTTAGGGCCTAGTGCTAACGTGTCAGCGACCACTGGTGGGAAATTTACTGAAGTTGTGTTCATAAACCATTCTTTAACGCTTGAGTCTTTTGTTGCCATATTGTTTTTATTACCTGATAAGCTATTGAATTTTTTAATTTGTATGGATTTACATTTATTATTAGCGAATTCAAATTTCCTTTGTACCATTAATTGAATTTTGCGCCAATGTATAAAACTGACATTTTGTCGTAATGCTTCATAATGGTGAAACCAAATTTTATCACCATTATGAAGCATTACGACAAAATGTCAGTTCAACAAATTGCTTGTTTTCCTGGGGCTTATTGAACGCACCTAATGAAAAGTAAATGAATTTGGCAGAGATGAGGGTGTTGAGATAGATGTTGGGGAAGACCCGGAAAGATACGGTAAGGAATGAAAGAATAAGGAAAATAACTGTGGCGTTAGAAGTTTCTAGAAAGTTACAAGAGAGACAATTACATTGGTTTCAACATGTCATGACGAGAGATGGAGAATATATTGGAAAAGAATGAATACCTTAGAAATAGAAGGTTGAAGAAATAGAGGAAGACCAAAGATAAGTTGGAAGGACTGTATTGCGGAAGACTTTAGAGAAAAGGAACTGTATAAGAACGACACGCAAAACAGAAATGAGTGGAAGAAGAAAATAAAAAATAGCGGCCCGTAACGAATGGGAAAAGCTAAAGAAAATGTGAGTGTCAAGTGCAATTTTCATAGTTTGTTTATGACATAAATTTACTGGAAATTTAGAATATTTTGCAAGAAAATATATGTATGGAATTGATAGATAATACACAGGATTGGCGGAAGGTATTGTTCTGGCCACATCAGATTTTTTTATTTTGTTTAACCCTTTCCGGCCCATGAACAACAATGTTAATATCAACAAAGTATACATTTGTTTGTACTTATTTATTATTTATTATTATTTACTTCTTTATCTATTTATTTTTACATAGCCACCTAGAATATTTCAATAAAAATCATTTCTTATATATCTCAATTATCTTATTTTTCTGGATTTTTTTCAAAAAATATATTTTAGTAAAATAATAGGTTGCTATTTAAAAAATAAAAATTGATAGTTGTAAATCTTGTAAATTTGACTATATTTTATATATATATATATATATATATATATATATATATATATATATATATATATATATATATATATATATATATCTGTCATCAAATAGTAAATTTAAAATAATAAAACTTTTATATGAGCCATTTTTTTCTATTACTTATAATAAAAACGCCCCCCGCGTCTTCCCAGACTCATCTTGTATTTAATTTTAACAAATACAGGTGATTCGTCGGTTTGTTCTTCTTTAATAACTCGATTATTTTAAATATTATAGAAAAAAAAATCAAACAAAGTTTGTTTTATAATACGTTTTCTACAGGTATTCCATTTTTACGCAATGGTATTTAACTTTACATTTTCCAACAGAGCATGCTATATATTTACTCAAATTTGAAAAGTACATACAATTTGTATCCAATTTATAAAAACAATCATATGTTATATTATTAAAAAATAAAATGGCGAATGATTTAAATATTACATTTAATAAATACAGTAGGCTTTGCATTGCATTATTTTCACATTACGCCTTTCAAATTTAAAGAAAATTAATAAATTAAATATGTCATCTATTTCAATCCGATATTTCTTTATTACACATATTATTTTAATATTGTCAGATGTCTAATTCAAAAAATAGTATTGCAGAGCTTTCTGCATTTAACAAAATTGTAATATTTTTATCATTCGGTATTGTATTTTTTAATATTATAACATATGATTGTTTTTATACTATTGGATAGCAAATTTCATATACTTTTCAAATCTGAATAAATATGTAGGGTGTTCCACTTGAAAAAAAGTTACATACCGTTGCGTAGAAATTGAACATCCTGCATATACTTATGTATATTATTAAATTATAATTAAAGTACATCGATGATTAAACATGTTTAGTTGAAGGGGAACATATCTTTTGATCACGGGAGAATATAAAAATAAAATTTCATTAAGTTCGAGCAATTAATAAGAAAACAGTGCGGTAGCCTTTCATAACGGAAATGTTAAAGCACACAGATAAGTAATTGAGATGCAATTTGCACAACATGACACTTTGTCAAAAGTTTTTCCATTCTACATCAACGTATCATCTTTCGCGTGCTTGAATACTCATTTGTTTTCGGGTAATGAAAAATTCCTTCGATATTATTCATCATTCTCTTTGTTCTTGTTTGCACCGTAGACAGGGTTAGTTTAACACAACAACGATGGGAATTATTTTACAGTCATATTTCATTTGAGTGCAGTTTTCAAAACAAAACATTATTTTTGCCGTTAATGAAGAGAAATATCCGTGTTTGTTTGACGAGATGAGTTATTATATCAGTGGTCACGCAAAACTGAGCAGCGTAGTTCAAACCCGGATTTGAGATTTTACAAATAAATGATGTATCTATCTTGTTTGGTATACATCGGAAATAATAGTGAAATATGACGGATTTGAATGTTATCAAACTTTGAACTCTAACTAAATACTCAATGGATCAATGCAAGCTATATGTATGTAGTGTACTGACTAGATTACTAAAATATCAAGATAAAGTACAAATATAGCGCGTACTAATAGTTGTGTTCTTTCTTTTTACGCAAAATATTAGTAAATATAAGCTCACTTTTATTGGTAGTAGTTGGATAAATTGTTTTATTCCAATTTTACGTTAAAACTAGATATATACAGGTGGTCCAGAAAATTTGTTATGCCGCTACGTTAAAAAAATTTGTTTGCCGAGTAGCTGTAATGGTGAGACAAACACAGTGGCGTAGTATAAAAGGAATAGTATTAAAAGTTAAAAATATTACTTAGTAATCAGGCTTTTTACTTACTAAATAGTTTAAATAATAAAAGGAATAGTTATGAGAAAGGCAGTTTTTTAAGGAAAAGATACCAAAACTCTAGGACGTTAATAACTGTTTTGTCAGTAAAAGAGTTTATAGTTTTCAAGTCACTTGACTGAAATTCACTCTAGATCACTGTGTATCTTTTTTGTAAGACAAATCCGTATATACACATTAATCAAAAATATATTTACAGTAAAAAAATTGAAAGATGTCCGATCAAGGTCATCTACGAATTGTATGAATTCAGATTTTTGCTCTGCCCATTCTGACAAATTCAGTAGTGTCGTTTGCTTAGTTTTCATCAGAGTACATAAGATGCTACTGCATAAAAATATATGTTACAATAAAAGCATTCAAAATTCAAAAATAACTCAACTGGCAAGTATATTAGTAAATGTGCAAAATAAGATATTGACACAATGTCAATGTCACTGACACTGACAGAAAATAACGTTATTCGTACGGCTATGAATCAAGGTAATGTATCTGAATTAATAAATAAACTTACGTTACAGCGAAAGTATTATCAATAGCGAGCATAGTTTTAAAGTGAAATGTCTTAACTTAGTCGACACAATATGAATTTTTGAAAGACAAGCATGTTACCTCCATCCTTATCGCACACGCTTATAGCCTTTGCAAAGGAAAGAGATAAATGCATGTAAATTTGTTAATTCGTTCATGATACAGATGACCTTGATCGGACATCTTTAATTTTTTTTTACTGTACTTACATATACATATTTAAAATTGCTGGATTTGTCAATCTGCGTTGTACACAGATATCGGTAATGACAATGACATATTCGTAACATGCGGGCGTTTACCAGGCGTCATCTCATGGGCACATATTACTAAAATTTGCTTTGTTTTACATTAGAAATTATATATATATATACAGTGTGTTAATTTGTGCGCAAAAGTTCCCAAATTATTTTAGACAAAAATACTTCAAATAAATGTTGTAGAGAATTAAATTCTGCATCCAGATTAGTAATAAGATTTTATTTTCGACGTTTCATAACCGAGAAAATCAATTTCAAAGTTTATCGAAAATTGCTGATTTATAGCGATATAACAAAATTACAAACAGTTGTATGACATCCTAACTGTCAAAGAAAGTTTGTGTTTTGTGATTTTCGTTCAGTAACATATTTTTTGGAAATATGGAACAGTTTTCTCATGAAGAAAAGCTTCAGATTATAAAATGGTGTTACTCTGGACAAAGCTATAGAAAAATACGTGATTTAATAAGTGTAATGTGGTCACATCGACAAATTCCAAGTAAAACCACAATAGAATCTTTTATTAAAAAATTCGAAAAGACTGGAACATTCAATTTTAACAAACAAGAAATTAATAATGTGTCTTATAAAAATGAAGAAAATGTGCTGGCTTTAATTGAAGCAAACCCAACCGTTAGTTTAAGGGAAATCGCTACCGAAGTTGAAATTAACCATGTAACAGTTTATAATATTTTGAAGAAATATAAATACTATCCGTACAAGTTTTACTGCCATCAGGAACTTCTTCCCCAAGATTTTGAAAATCGCGTCAGTTTTTGCGAAATTATTATGGAAAAAGCAAATGAGAGTAGAGATTTTATAAAAAAAATTGTTTTACGGACGAATGTACGTTCACCTTAAACAAAAAGCCAAATTTACATAATTCGCGGTATTGGTCACAGCATAATCCGCACAACATTTTAGAAACTAATTCTCAATACATAGAAAGAGTAAATGTGTGGGCTGGTATACTCCATATTATTGGACCGTTTTTTATTGAAAAAATCAATTCCGACAAATATTTAGAACTTCTTATGGAGAAGGTAGGACCAGAGATTTCTAATTTAAATTTGGAAACTGTGTGGTTTCAACACGACAGCTGTCCTGCACATAATGCTTATGGAGTACGAGAATATTTAAATGACACATTCCCGAACAGTTGGATTGGCAGAGGAGGAACAATTAATTGGCCTGCACGGTCGCCCGATTTAACACCGTGCGACTTTATTTTGTGGAAACATTTCAAAAATGTTGTAAACAGAAAATGATATGAAAATATTGAACAACTTAAAGCTGTAATTTCCAATGAATGTAGAAAAATAAATGCCAGACAGCTGCATAATGTTCAACATGGCTTTTATAATAGACTTGGGTATTGCTAAGCGCAAAATGGAGGGTTATTTGAACATTTAATATAAAATTATATTCATTCTAGTTTTCTGTTTTTCTTTTTAAATAAATACATTATTCTTGTTTTCATTTTGTATATGTTGACAGCTATGTATTCTAAAATTAAACCATGTATTTAAGAAACATATTTGTTTTATACATTAAGTTAGGCTAAAAAAAAGTTAAATTTTAATTCATTGTGCAATGTCATACAATTGTTCGTAATTTTGTTTGAGTTTCATGGCTATCGCTATAAATCAGCAATTTTCGAAAAACTTTGAAATTGAATTTCTCGGTTATGAAACGTCGAAAATAAAATCTTATTACTAATCTGGATGCAGAATTTAATTCTCTACAACATTTATTTAACGTATTTTTGTCTAAAATAATTTGGGAACTTTTGCGCAAGGAAAAACTGATTTCCCATGTTAAACGCCTATGGCTAGGTTTTTAATTAACACACTATATATATATATATATATATATATATATATATATATATATATATATATATATATATATATATATATATATATATATATATATATACGTTTTTGTTCAGTTTTTGAATCTGTCTCCCGTCAGTTTCAAACCTAAATTGACAATCATTTTATAGTTAATGATTTTCAACGGTTAAATGGTTACATGATAATTGAACATTGTTTCTATTTACTAAATTAGGAAATACTACCACACTATAAAAAAATCCTGAATGAATGATGAGAAAGGTAGTGAGTACATACCTATGTACTCACTACCTTTTTCATCATTCATTTTATGCCCTAAAACTTTTGTTAGACACGTTTTTGCTTAAAATAATTAGGTGCGCAGGGAATTGCAAAAAACTGATTTCCCATGTTAATCTCCTATGTACACCTTTAAGATAGGCATACGGTATATATTTGTTTGAATGTCAATAAAAAGACGACATTTAAATTAATCTTACACAATCGTTAATGATCTACATTTGTAGGAATTTCATGTGAGTTTATTTATATATGTATAGAAATTTTAAGTTTTTGAATGAGTAGAACTTAAATAATTACAAAAGTAATAAAAGCAGACCCGTAGTATCCAATAAAGCTTGATTTCATTCTTTCTATGAAATTAAATCTTGCGCCAGAGAAATGAAACGAGGGTACACTCATCTTAATATCCCACAAAGGAGATATTTAAAACCAGCAAATATGGAACATTCACTTCCGGGCCGTGGAAAAAACTTTAAATTAGTTGGTGTCGCGGCGCTTGGTTTTGCTGGAGTTGCTACAATGGCTGTTTACCGCACAGCACCGTTCTATAGCGGCTATACTCGTAGCTCGACCGCCAAGCTCATGACATGTGCGCTTATTAACATGAGTGGAAAAACTCACTCCAAGAGCTTTTTATATGCCGCGATAAAAGCGCCTCCCTTGACAAACTCGCTGTTTCGTTCAGCTATTGTGCAGGGTAGACTCGTTAATGTCACGAGGAAATTAATTGCAAATAAGCTTTACTAAACTAAAATAAAAATTAAAAAAATTGTACGAAAGTATACGAAATCACAAGCTTGAAAAGTACTAGTTTTTTTATTAATATTATAATTTTTAATACATAGTTGTTTTACAGTCTTGTAGAATGATGCAGCTTGTTCAAATTGCCTGGAACCTATATCCTAATTTCGGTTTTACCTACGTATTCCTAATATTTTTACATTGCAAAAATTCATATCTGTATCATTTTTACCGCTCGCTAAGAGAGGTATAGAGGATTTTAATGATTAAGCACGTTTTAAGGTCCCTACATTCCAATTTTAATATTTTTACGATGATGTCTGTGTGTGTGTGTGTGTGTGTGTGTGTGTGTGTGTGTGTGTGTATGTGTATGTATGCGTGTGTATGTATGTGAGTCGGTTGGAAGGACGATATCTCAAAAACTATAATACTTAATATCTGTAACCAAAAATGGAATTGGCGAGAGGTATTGTGCTGGCCACACCGATTTTTTTATTATGCACACATTTTAGTAACTTAATATAAAATAAATTGTAGGACATTTTGGCACAGAACAATAGGCTATTCCAGATTACTAGAACTAATGGCCACTTGCACAGCTTTTTAACTGTTAGTTAACTTGATGCTACTGTCAAAATTTCGATACGCACTTTTTTTGTTAACCTGTAGTTAAGACTTTAAGCGGTACAACTGGCCATAAGCGAAATTAGTAAAAGCGAAAGTATATGTTTAATAATGTATATTAATTAAGAAATATAATTAAAATACTTCGGAAATAAGGGGGTTCATTGTAACATCTTGCCACGAATATATATGACACGTATATATTGTAATAGTTTAATATCAATATCGTCACTATGATATGGTGTAATCTTGACAAATATTGATTATATTAGCATATTTTTTTTTAAAGTTAGTAATTTAAAAATATACAAAAAAATAATACTGCTAGATGCTGGTAATCGTTCCACCAAACATTGACAGTTAATTTTGAGTATAAAAATAAATAATAACAATAATTCAAACTCCGAAATATTAAATAAAACTCGTAAGTACCATGTTTTAATACAATATGAATATGTATATTAAAAATTAGGTTAGGTTAGATTGCAAAAATTCATTATATTCTCTCATTAAATGTAAGCTTGTGATATGATTAATAATCGAAGATATTGCTCGTGAAACCGAAGCAGCACATTTCAACTCGTCCTTCGGACTCGTGAAATCTGCAGCTCGGTTTCACTCGAGAATATCATCGATGATAATCATATCACTTGTTATATTACGTATGAATATGAAATTTTTAATAAAACTAATAATTAATTTGTTATTTATCAGTTACTTTGTTACGTGTTTAAATAAATAATTTTTTATTAAAAATTTCGTATCTCCGACTCCCAGCGAGTTGACACGAATACAACCAAATATAATTGCCGCCAGGCTCACCGAATATATACCGGGTGGAACATCATACCTGTGTACATAGTCGATTCATATGAGAAAAACAGTTTTTTCGTGCGCATTGCTCCCCAAATTATTTTAGACAAAAATGCTTCAAATAAATGTTGTAGAGCATAAAATTCTGCATCTAAATCAATAAACAGAATTACTTTTACATGCTTTGTAACGACACAAATTAAATAAGAAAATATTGAAGTCTATTAATTAAACCTGCGTTTCGTCTGAATTGTACCTGTACTTCTTTCCTGCCCACTTAATTGTAGTCAGGTGGTGGCGGCGACGTTATCGATATATCACATATTGTGACATATATTCTGGTAGCAAATTCCAGTGTTTTATTGTTTAAAAATTTTGTAAATTGAATTAAAAATGGCTGAAAATTCAGCAGCTTTATTATCAGCCATAGGACTATGTAATAGACTCTCTGATTTTTCTGGTCAATCAGGAGAATCTGTGAAGGAATTCTTTTCTAACTTTGATGATCAATATAAGAGTATATCACAATGGGACAGACGAAAACGCAATAAGTTTAGCAAAAACATGTTTAAAAAGTAGAGCTAGAGTGTTTATGGTTAATAATTCAGATGTTGAAAACGCAACAACTTGGGCGAGTTTCAGAAAGAAAATAATAGACCGATTTGCTACGAAACCTAATTACGTAAATATCGAGCACCAATTCACTAGCTGTTTTCAACGCTTAGGGGAAGACGTTGAAGATTACGCGGAAAGGTTTAGAATATTAGGAAACCATCTGTATGATTCGGATTCTACAGACGCAGAACAAGCGGTTATCATAAAATTGCTAGATAAGAGACTTGTAAAACAATTTATGTTTGGATGTTTACCACATTTGCAGCGCGATTTATTAGTTAACAACCCTGATTCCTTAAGTAAAGCTGTAGAAATTGGGAAAAAATATGACGAAATTGAAAGATTTGTTCGCGGTGAAAGAAATACTGTTAACAATGTGGCTCAATCTGATTTAATTGCAAAAATAGATGAATTATCTTCAAAAATTAGTCAAATGGAAACAGGCGTTTTATATATATATATTTAATCAATGATTATAATACACTCGCTTATTAATAATTTTTCATCGATTTTCCCCTAAAAGTCTTAGTTTTACTTATACATTCAGATTAAAATACTCTTTATTAATTATTATTGTTATTAACATAAAAAAATTGTAATGGAATAAAATTAGGTTTTCCGAATTAGGACGATACGGTTAATGAAAAAATATTATATCACGTTTGTATTGGCGATTAATGATCTCAACAATTAACGCGTTCGGTACGCTCACACATTAAAATGTCTCAACCATTCATAGCGTCCATTAACACACTTGATAGTTAAATAACTATTTACTCAGTTAAATATTTTTTGTTTTATTTTCAATCTACAAAAATAATTTTATATTTTGAAATTCATTACAGTGTTGCATACTTTTAACTATTTTGGATAGTAATAATACTTATCTGTGAGCAGGAAAAATATGGGTACTATATGTTGTTAATAGATAATTTGAATAACAATAAAGTTAATGAAATATATTATAATAAATAATTAATATAAAATGTAATAAAAATAAATTATTTAAAAACAAATTTCCATGTATTTTTTTAACATAATGAAGGATGCTTAAATTTTATACGCTCAAAGGTAACAAAATAATTTTAAACATAAAAAATGTTAATTTACTACGTCGTTTATTTTTAAGAATACAAAACATATTTTTGTTTTCTTCTCCTGCCTTTCAAAAAATGAATAATGGGAGTTTGGTAAAAAGGGTCTTTAGCTGGAACACGCATTTGTACTCGGAGACTTCATTCAACCGGAGCTTAAGGTTTGTCGGAGATACAACAAAAGCAATTCGGGATTTGTGAAAAATTAAATTAATGTGGAAAGAGGGGTAGAGAAATTCTCCACGGAAGGATAATAAACATAATAAGAAAATTCTGTTTTTCGGATCAGAAATTCTTATGAATACAGTTGTAGGTTTTCCACGTTTTCCGAAAGGCAATCAAGAAGTTCCTAATCTCTTCAGAGAACTTAACCGAGTGTGAAATGTAAATTCAATTACACTTGGCAAATAGGAACTGTAGTATTCGGTACAGTGACAAGATTGCAAAACAAATATTATGCTAATTCTTTCAGGAAGAGACTGAAGAGAAGAGTTTTTGTTCTGAACGTCTTCAGCTTCGTTCGCTCAAATAATTTCATAGCATTGTGTAAATACCGTTTTACATGGCCAGCAAAATTTACACCCGTTTTATTACCTGCTGCGAAATGTGCTTCTGAAAACAACATTAAATGACGGGATGTGGAAGCATTCCTTTGTTCAAATTTTACTCAACTACCTTCCTATATCCATTTATCATCCTAACAAATTATTATCACAATCATATCAACAACTATACCTATTGCCATAGATTTTTTTTTAGTATATATGCATTTATATACTCCTACCTAAAATTATTAAAATTAAGTAAATATATATCATTAGTTTCCAATTTCTGGGAATGTCGAAAGCCAATCTGCTTCTATCCCCAGATTTCAGTACGAATGATACATCTGTACCATTGAGGGCATTTACCAGATCAGGACAATTAAATTATTAAATTATATTATTCAATTATTTTTATCTTCCTTCACCTCTAGGTAAGGAAGGTATTGTCTTTGGTCAAAAAAATTAATGATGAGTTTTTAGTGAATAAGCACGTTTTAGGGTTCATATAATACGATTTTACCATTTTAACGATGATATTTGTATGTATGTATGTATGTGTGTGTGACGAAAGTTTCGGATCGCATAACTTCAATACCACGATTCCAAAAATTATATTTGCGTATTTCACAAATTTACAGCCAGAAGAACAGGCGATTAGATTTTGGTTATAATTGGTTAACTGGAAATACCCTTATTTGTAGATTTTAACAGTTTTTCTTGAAAAACACAATTAAATATCATGACATTTAATGTTA
This sequence comes from Harpalus rufipes, assembly GCA_951394225.1. Classification (NCBI taxonomy): domain Eukaryota; kingdom Metazoa; phylum Arthropoda; class Insecta; order Coleoptera; family Carabidae; genus Harpalus; species Harpalus rufipes. Next base: position 59,734,014 of record OX596274.1, read on the forward strand.
AATATATATATATATATATATATATATATATATATATATATATATATATATATATATATATATATGAGTTAAAAAATTATAAAGATATTAAATTTTATAAATCAGCCAGCTACGCTAACCAGGGAAACTGATAATATACTCACATAATTTAAATTGACAAATTTCAGTATCAATGAAAAGTAAATGAATGTGGTACAGATGAGAATGTTGAGATAGATGTTGGGGAAGAGACGGAAAGATACGGTAAGGAATGAAAGAATAAGGGAAATAACTCTAGTTAACAAGTTTCTGGAAATATACAAGAGAGACGATTACATTGGTTTGAACATGTCATGAGGAGACATGAAGAATATATTGGACGAAGAATGATTAGCTTAGTAATAGAAGGTTGAAGAAACAGAGGAAGACCAAACATAAGATGGAAGGACTGTATTGCCGAAGACTTGACAGAAAAGGAACTTAATGAGAACAACACGCAAAACAGAAATGACTGGAAGAAGAAAATAAGTAATAGCGACCCCTAACGAGAGAGAGAAGGAATAATTCTCCACCATATTCAAAAAAAGTAAAAAGACTGTCCGCTCACCTGAAAGGAATAAGCCAGAAATCAATGAAGAACTAATGATATCATGAGATCATTTACGAATGAAATAAAGGAAGAACTCAAGTCAAATAAGGAGGAAATAATAATAATAATATTTATTTTCTCCTTATTTGACTTGAGTTCTTCCTTTATTTCATTCGTAAATGATCTCATGATATCATTAGTTCTTCATTGAATTCTGGCTTATTCCTTCCAGGTGAGCGGACAGTCTTTTTACATTTTTGAATATGGCGGAGAATTCTTCCTTCTCTCTCTCTTTTTTTATTTTGTTTAATAGACGATGATGAAGATGTCTGTTGTCTTGTATCTTGAGATGTATTGGCCATATACGAGTACAAGTAATAGGTTGTACTTCACAGCACCTCTCTGCGGAGTGTGTATGCTGGTGATAGCTATTAACATACTTAGGAATGTTATAAGTATCATACAGCCATAGATGTCAGCTTGAAATTCGCTCGTAGAGCGCGGATTTTAAGACATCTAAGGTCTCTTATGACTAATAATATCTGTTGTTTGTTCAATAGTTTATCGGTTTCAGAATATAAACACGTTAACGTCATAAAATATATATTTTTTAAATTCTTTTATGAATAACGTCATTGTCATCATTTTAGAAGGTGATCAAGTAAGTCTGTAGTCTGTATGTTTTTATTTAACGCCATGGTTACAGTTGTTTTGTATCATATTTATAATTTTTTTTTTATTTAAACGTCGTAACGTGGTCATAACGGCGGGATGAAATATGGAATTTGGTGATGCTGAATTGCCTGGAAATATTTTGAACGCAGCGAGTAAAGCTGTGAATAGCTTAATTCCCGGAAAGTCAAAATCTAGGTATGAGAAAGTATATAATGGATTCGAGCAGTGGCAAGGTGGGAATCAAATTGAAATTGTCAATTGGCATACTTCCAGCAACTGGTAAGTTATTTCAAATGCTGGTTTGTGAGGTTCTTAATTATTTTTTTGTATAGTCTAAGAAGCATAGCACTTCGTCATTGTGGTTTCATTATTCGATGCTGCGAAGTACAATTGGAATTAATGAAAATATAGATATAAAATGATTACAAAAGCTGTACGCATTTGTAATGAGACAGAACGTAGGTAACGAAGTGAAGAAAGCTAAAGTTCTCTCCGATGATGAGTTCAATTTTTTTTGATAAAGGCAAAATACGAGGAATATTTGCTGGCGAAGATATATTCAACTCTATTGAAGTTCGATTTAAAAAGGTTATAAAGCCTACGTTATTTTTAAGTTTTTGCAATTTTTGGATTATATGGAGCATACCGATGCGAACCTGACAATAAATGATGTCAAAGAGGAAGGCTCCATTTTAATCGTGACAATTAAACACACCAAGAACTACAAACCACGATTCTTTACCATTATCTCTGACGGCGATATAAATGCTATACAAATTATTAAAAAATACATGTGTCTGCCACCAAAACACGCTAAACACGATTACTTTTTTGTTTTTTACAATAAAGGAAAATGTAGCGTGCAACGAGTTGGTATTCACAAGATTTCTTCTGTCCCTAAAATGATTGCCACTTTCCTGGGTCTACCCAACGTTGAGCAATAAACGGGTCATTGCTTGAGGCGAACTTCTGCCACAATCCTGGCCAACACAGGAGGAAACCTAACCGATCTGAAGAGGCTGGGAGGATGGAAGGGTTCTATTGTAGCTGAGGTTACGTAGAGGAATCAGTCGAGAATAAGATTAAAGTAGCAAAAAGAATGTTTGACAGAGGAGAATTTGTCACTTCCAGTTCAATAATTCGAAGCGAATTATTTATAATGAAAAAAAAGTGGTGCTTCTTCACATATGTATTAATAAATACAATTAATAAATAGCGTTATATTATCATTGTCTTTTATTTTTATTTTCTTGACTGTTTTGACATGTTAGTATGGTAATATTACCGTACAGAATACAGTTATTACTTACTTGCCAGCCTACTTTTGTTCATGTAAACAGCTTAATATCCTGAAACCGGTAAAGGATATTTTTATATTATTGCTGTTATATATTCTCGTTTTTTTTTTCTCCAAAGTAGCGTTGGCTGCCTGTGGACTATGTGTCACTTGTAATTGTTTATAATATTGGTTTGCGTCTACGATATTATCTTCCGCTAATCAGTAATACATGGCGCCAATGCGCATTTTTTCTTCTGTCCTTACTTGTTCCAGGTTGGATTTTATCACCCAATATAAGCACCACTTTCTTCACTCCAACTAACTTCGGAATATTAAAATTTATTTAGACGTGAAATTCATCACTGCAATGAAGCCTTGGTCGCTCAATGTATTGCGGCCCGTGTTGCTATGACTACATTTCATAATGCTTGCCTGACTAACGTGGACTAGTTATGTCTGGTAAGCACTGTGTGGTCGCATTTATATTGCGGCTTCAGGTCAGGTTTAATTTGAATACCTTGTTGTAGTGCATTGTTTCGCGGTACGACAAATCACAAATAAATTAATATGGCAGTGAATAGTGTTAATATTTGTTAGAAACAAAGTTTATTTCCTTTACAAAATAAATTAAAATTAAACAATCAAGTAGGCCATTTCCTGATTTAAAATTAATACAAATTAGCGAGAGAAAAGCCCAGAATAGTGTATTTATTCCCCATTTTGCAATTTATATCTAAGAAAGACAGAAAGCTGAATGTACTTTTAACAAGTGATTTGTGATTAAATATCTTCATCACTTGCCTCGTTTAGGTAAAAAAATACTATTAATTTTTATAATTACTGCGCCACTCTGGATTGAAAGACGCGAGCCGCCATTGTTCTTAGTTGAGACGAAGATTCACAAAGTAGGAGTACGTACTTGGATGTAGGATCCTATTTACCTAAACATGCGCGTACTTTGTATCCCAATGCGTTTTTTTTAGGGCACTGTACATGTATTTTATTCATAAATCTGTATAATTCATTCTCTTTTGACTATTTGTGTTTACCATTCGTGATTTTGTTATTTTATATTTTGTATTATTTACTGTTATGCGACCTGGGATCTATCCCGACCGACGCCAAATATTTCAAATTTTAAATGACACAAAATTGACCCCTGTTGTGCACTCTCCACACCAGCAATGAGTGCCCGTGAGGTGACGCTTGGTAAGGGCCCACACGGTACAAATATTTCATCATTACTGATATCTGTGTACATAGCAGATTGGCACACCCAGCAATGGGTAATATGCCGTGATGATATATGTTATGCTGTTATACGAAATGAGCTAATAGTTATATGCGAACTAAATGCGGAGAGTTACACTTCAAACTTCCCATATGAGTACTTATAGAATGCACAAGAAAAGAGAATGCTTCTTCCGCGAATGCTGATGGGATGATCTCTTCTCGCGAGATGTTTGCCCATTTGTTTTTTTTTTTTTGTAATGAACAAAATTACTAAACTAGTACAATTATAGGTGAGATATTTGTAAATTCATGTAACCTATAAGATAATAAAAATATGAGGTTATGCTTTTACAGTTGATGAGAACTCAATGGCGCACACAAATTTATTATGAAAATATTGGTGATTGTAACTTGTTGTATTGTAATACACGAAAATCGCGGAAATACCATGCTAGGTATATATATTTTTTATTATTAAGGTTTAGCTTAATGTAAAATTCTAGAGAAAACAAGTGCTTTTTGTAAATTTTCACAAGTACTACACCGGGAAATTGTTATTTTAGGTAGTGTGTGTAATTAATTATATCACTTCCAAGGCTGTGCGTAGAAAAATTACAGATGAACTAATGTACTATTTGTATGGGAATACAAATTTACAGTTTCATTTTAGATTCAGTACCTAATAACCCAGATTAATATTCAATTATGTGATCTTTTTCAAGTAATATTTTTTTTTTACAATTAAACGACTGATATTATACGAAGATAAACTTATTGGCTATTTGTAAATTCTAAATAATTATTTAGAATTTATTCAATGGCAATTCATTTTGAAAATGCATGTTTATGATGAATGGCAGCACCATGATTTGTTTCTCTGAGCTATAGTGTTTGCGGGAAAAATACGAGTAGATAAGGTCCGGGAAACAGCAAATAGAACATTCCGAACTACACTGTAAGCAGATGGCCCAAGTGGTTCGACGTACCGGAGATAGGTAACGACGGACCAGGGATTTATGTACGCAAAACAAATAGAGTGAAAATGAACCAAAACAGAAGAGAAGAGTAGAGAGAGTAACTGAAAGATGAGTGGGATTGAGCAGCATTGTACGCAGCGGAATAATGAGCAGTGAAAATGATAAATACGAGCGCGGATAAGCCTAAAATTCCCTCACTCCTCAAGATTACTACCATCCAAGTTTACCATCTTTACCGCGGTCAGCTGTCGGCAGGTACAGATATGGATGTATTTAAAATTTTCGGTTTGTCATTCATGTTTGTTTGCTCTATTTAAGATTATACAGTCAACTTTTCATACAAGAAAATCTATTATATTTATAAACATACAGTATTCCAAATTAGCACTGAAAGATTGCTTATTATTTACATTTAGTTTATACATACAGGACGATGCTCAAATTAGGTACATTGTACATATTGAAATGCCATGTATTATTCAATGTACTGACCATGAAGAAGAGAAAGTTGAAAATATCGTACACTTTACACTAGTTTGTTACGAACATCGTACTAGCACGATATGGTTACCTAGCAATAATTCGACCAAATCAGCATAGCCAGCAGCTTTACTTTGTTTGTTACTATCGTTAATTGTTTGAGAAAAAGTTATTTGAATTTTTTTATTACCATATTTTACTAAGTGTACGTACTAATTGTGGTCGTCTAAACTCGTTCAAAAGTATTAACGTATTACTCGATATTTTTTACTTCCGATACTCGTTAAGACATATACTATGTCATATTAGCTAGCAAGACTGTCATAGATCTCTATGTTAAAGCAGATTATGAATACCTTGAGGAATACACTTTCCAGCCTCGCAAAAACAGCTGACCTCAGTACATCTAACGTACTACTGTAAATTATAATAATCATAATCATATTTCAGTGAACAGGAATGCAGTTTGGTATATAAGAAAGTGTTTTGTACATGAATATTATAGTACTCGTATACTTAGTGAATGTAATTTACTATTAAATATTAACGCGCCCGCACGTACAAATATTTCATCATTACCGGTATATGTGTACAAAGCAGATTAGCCCATTCAGTAATGGGTAATATGCCGTGATGATATATTTATATTATTTTTATTTATATTACATGAACTTAATATTTATTACATCGGTATCGCAACATTGCCACACAGCTATTTTCACTCAAGGCCGCATGTTCTAACCTAGAGCACTTCCTCAAGACCGATTTGATTTAATGCACTCTTTTGCGTACGTCAACCTTAATTTTGCTAAGCAATATGTTATAACTCAATTAAGATCACATCTGAACTACTAGTATTAGAGAGTTTGCGTTCAATACACCTGAAATATGAATGTTTATCACGAAAATGTCAAATTCATAAATATCACGTGTTAATAATTAGTCGAAATTTTGTCATACGCTATTTTTACACAGTCGATATTTCGGTATACGGTTGCACCTTCATCAGGGTTAGTAATATCATATACACAAAAATACATTCGCTCGAAGCGATAGCGCTACCGCTGCTCCACCTGGGTGGACCATATATTCAATTTAACAAAATGCTGTACAAAAATTCGCAAAGGAACATAGACATTATTTTCTTTCTAAATGAATGGCAATGTTGTGAATTTTGCTAATGAATAGATGTGTATTGTAACGTTTTATTTATATGGGTGAAGTGTAAAACTCAGAAAAATATTATTAACTAAAAGAATACGTTTATTAAACGATAAATAATGAGGATAAATATTAAAAGATAATAAAAACAACTAACACTATGATTAAATAATTATAAACACTAATTTAAGAATATTATTAAATGCTTAAACACTAAGATTATTTATTAAGACAATATTTACATCACTATAATTATTTATATAACTACATTTATTTATGTTAACAACTCGTCAACTGTTTATTTATCACCGACTTCATTACTCGTTGCTTCTATATCACAGACTATCTCTCCGCTGTCATTCAGACGGTATTTATACAGCCGAGTGTCCTTCTAGAACCTTCCGACGCCACAGTGATACCGAATACAAAAGAATTAGGTCAACGGTGCAATTAAACGTCTAGTTGGTCCGTCGCCGGGGATTGCATCATCTGGGGAATTCCGGCGAAGGAATTAGTCATCGCTCTGGTACATTCTTTCAGTTTCGGCGCTCGTATACGCTTAACACAGGGGCGCACGTCACAGTATGTTTTTTTTGTGAATTTTTGTACGAAGTTTTGTTGAACTGAATATATAAATGAATGTATTTTTGTGCACATGATTTTACGAGTATATTTGTGATACTGTAAGATCTTAGTAACCCTGATGAAAATAAAGTATGTCTAATAATTATTAAATTCGAAAGTAAAATTATAAAATTAATCTTAAAATCTAATTTTAAGGAGAAAAGATAATAAAGAAGGATACAATATATTGATGTTCGCCATTTTCGAATTTATTTCTACTTCTAAAATAAGATTCAAGAAGAAAATTGACAAACATTTCATTGTCCATAGCCTACTCCGAGTTAGGTTTTTTTTTAACACACTGTATAAGTCTATACCGAAATATATGTATTTCTAAGATTTTAAGTGTGTTGATGTCAACATTCAGTTTTCACCAGCAGTCGAGTAAATTGACCCTTATTTCTGTAAATTTATTTTATTGAGACGGTTCTGATAAAATAAGTTAATTTCAATATTTTTCATTTGCAATAAATAGCAAAATATACAATATTTAAACAATTGCAAAAATTTCTGATGTGACAGCCATACATATTTGTTTATTTATTTATTTATTTATTTTATTCATTTATTTACTTATTTATATATTTAAATTATTAGGGGAAAGGTTTTTAAAATAAAACTTAAAATGTCTTATTTACACTGTTCTTTTTTAAAATGACATTTTAAAATATATATATGCGTCCGACCATAATTTCTTTGTGGGATGGAACGGCATGGACAATTTTTGATAGGTAAACTTCACAGTAATAAAAGGCTTTAGCGCCCTCTTTAACCTTATTAGAAATAACAGAGACTCATTTCAGCAATTTTTTCGCTTTATTACGCGTATGGGAGATAAAAGCTTGAATACTGTAATATTATTTACAGCACTTCTTACGAAGATACAAAATTCTGAAATACATTAGCTTATATATATATATATATATATATATATATATATATATATATATATATATATATATATATATATATATATATATATCGTTCTCCAAGGTATTTAAAGTGAGCAGTAAGGGTTAGTACACGTATTTTGAATACCATGATACATTTTTCTCGTAGCACTAGCCCCCGGCCCCCGGTCTATAAGATTAATGAAAGAAATAGAGAAAGAAAAAGATTGTAGTATGCTGATTACGATACAGTGATCCAGTCTGTTACATATTATTTTGTAACAATTCAATTTTTATTTGTTACAACATTTCTAACAAAAATTAATTCAATTTAGGTATAAAAACTGCTCGTAGTCCTTATAGTTATAAAGTTGCAAATATTGAAAATAAAAAATGAAATATAATGTAGGAGGCATATATAAATATAAAAGTTTAATCATCGCATCACTGTTCATTCCATCGAGACATCTGCGAAATACGCGCAGCACACACCTCGTGCAAAGTGGCTAGAATATTAAATTCCTACAAAACGTGTGTTGGGAGCGAAACAATACAGAAATAGATTTCTATATGATTTTTTCTCGAGCAGAAAAGATTGGCTCGAATAAAAAGTGTTATCTCCGTTTTTATTCGTGAAGGGAGTTTTTTCCTTTCAATTTCCATTGGAGCAAGACAACTCTGAAATAATTATTTTGTACTGATTTCTCTGGTGGTTGCTGCACGAATTCGAAACTTTGTTAATCGTTGAGCTAAGTGGCTTTATGGAATTTTGAAATGTTAGCTTAATTTTGTTTTCGTGTAGTCAGGATGCGAAGAGTATTTTGTGTTGTATAACTAATATTGCTTATCTTGCAACTAAGTTGGACTTGACTGGCGAATTACAAAGTTTACATTAAATCACAAATTATTTCAATTTCATACCCTAATTTAATTATTCTCTTTTAAAAACACAATGTACAAATCTAGAATGTTACACATCCAAGCTAATACTTCCCAACTTTCCAATTAGAAAAAAAAAAGAAACGACAAAGCAATAAGCAACTAAAGTAGGTACTTATACTATTTCTTCAACAAGTAAATATAAATTAAATACTTTTATATTTTATTTATGAGTACTTTCAATTTTTTTGCTTAATGGTACTTATATATTGTAACGTTTATTTATTTGTAAAGTATAAAAATCAAAGAAATAATATTAATTAAAATAAATGTTTATTAAACGATAAATAATTCAGATAAATATCGTCAAAATAACAAATACTATGAATAAATAAATATAAAAAATATTTAAGACTAAGAATATTTATTAAACAATTAACACTAGGATTATTTGTTTAAAAAATAACATAAGACTGTTTATTTACACGTTATTTACTTCACCAATTTATTTCACGATTCAACTTTCCGAACTCCAGTGACCAACAGTCACTGAAATCATAAACTCTATACAGGTCTCAACCGAACTGCCTGTCCGCACAGAGCTGCGTCTCGGAACAGTTCGTGATGACGAAACCTGCATGTATTACCCTTGGTGCATTTAGACGACTTAAAAAAGTGACAGTCACTGGTCCGCTCGAGTTCTCCTTTCTTCGCTAGGGCTAAAGCTGAAGACGAGAATTTCAACGCCGGCAAAGGGGATGAAAATCTCTAACACGTTTCTAACAATCTTCCAAACCACCTAGACTACAGTCTAACTTTGGTACTGCTCCCTTCAAAATGTCATTCTCTAGCAAATGATACCTCAAATCACACAGCGAGTTCCAAAGACTGCGATACGGCGGCTTCTTGTACGAGTATGCTTTTGTAATCAGGTACAAAATGTACTGCTGATGTTTTTCATTGCTATCCAAGTCTTAGCGTTTTCCCGACGGATGGACGTTAGTTGGCCAATTCTTGTAGTTCTCCAAGTTTTGTCTTAAATATTGAAGTTATGCCGCGGGACATCTTTAAGTCTTCTGATATGCAGTTGCCGATGAAATAATCTGGAGACACAGTGAATCATTCTCGATGTTCTTCTTTCGTTATGCCATACCGCGCCTTATGACCAGAGGAATACTTTTCCATGAAGTCTGCAAAAGTCGGTTCCTGAGCTACAATCCGACGAACTGTTGCTCCATGATGGTCTTCATTGTTGTTGTAAATCAAAGGTGCTAGCCGATTAAAGTGTACTACTCTCAGCTTCCATGTTGGTATTTTTCTAATTCTGTATATCATGTCGTTTATCCTTTTAACTATACCATAGTGACCTTCCCAATTTCTTTGTAATTTCGGCGATAAACCGCGACGCCATTGTGGATTGTAAAGCCTCACTAAATCTTCAGCTTTGATGTCATATTGATCCTTCATTCAACCGCTGGCAGCTTGAATGTTCGTATGGACTTGTTCATGAATGTCATCCATTCTTCTTCTCAAGTCCGTAACGTAATCTTCCCCGGCCAGGACTTCCCCATGTTTACTGGAGAATACCAAGTTGCATGGTAAGCGCAACTCATGCCCGTATATGTTCGCAGGAGTTTGCCTTGTTGTTTTGTGCATGGATGAACGATAAACCATCAAGAACAGCTGAATATGTCGGTCCAGGTCTCTTTGGTGGTCAGAGACTACCTTCGACACATATCGGTTGATTGTTTTGTTCATTCGTTCAACTATGCCATCTGACTGCGGATGTAATGCAGTTGTTCTTGTTGTATTAATTCCTAATATCTTACAGATATTTTGGAAAACGGCATACTCAAAATTTCTTCGCTGGTTGAAGTAAAGTTCACGTGGTACAACAAACCGGATTATACATTCTTTGACTAAAGTTTCAGCGATAGTGATTGCTTCCTGGCTGGATAATGGATAGGCTTCAACCCACTTGGTGATGTAGTCGACAATCGCAATGCGCTCAAATGGACTGTCAACGTTGAATTAACGCATTGGAGCTCTTTGTCAACTATTTGGATCGTTGATTCCAGCGTAAACCACACATTTCTTGTACCAGTATTTAACATCTTCCTTACAGGTAACACAGTAAAATCGTTGGCGCAATTTTTCTAAAGTTTTGTTGACTCCAAAATGGCCTCCTCCAGATCCGTCATGGATCTCTATCAACACGCCTGGTACTCGACTCTTAGGAATAACCAACTGAGTTCTCTTCTTAGTTTCATCGGCAACCACACGTTTTAACTAGCCATCCTCAATCACCATGGAGTCCCATTGAGCCCAGGGCCCTGTTTCTCAAAAATACGAGTCTTGTAATATAAGTGTGTGCACTTGTAGAATTTTAATTTAGAGTAACATCACGTAACTACAATAATCCTACAATAAAGGAATTCTGGAACAGTGACATCGAAAACTGGAGCGTTAAAAGACGTTATATTGTATAGCTGTTACCTTATTCCGACTCAAAATGTGAATCGAGTCTCGGAAACATAAGTCCAAATTCGACTAAGCAAGGTTAAGAACAAAAGTAAACCATCTATGCAGAGTAAACAAGAATCAGAACCACTGAGGAGATCCTCACGGATAAGACGACCACCTAATAGACTAGAATACAATCGACGTGAAGATATTACTTCGTAGGATTATCAACAATAGGTTTTGTAAAAATTGTTATAGTATGCTGAGAAAACAATAGATTAATCATATATGTAATAATTTTGTAATTTTCAAAGGAAGTGTCACTCATACAATTATATATATATATATATATATATATATATATATATATATATATATATATATATATATATATATACATACATACATACATGTATTTTATTATTTAAATAATGCGGCGAACTGCGCTAAAGCTATTTTTTATGTACTATGTACGATATTAAATGTTGTCATTGTTAATTTAGGATTTTTCTATTTTTATCGTGTACCTTTTAACCCTATCGTCTCGTCTCGTTCCCGAGCTTGCGTTGAATCACTATGTTGAGAGGGCTTGTTTTATTCAATTGGCGCCTAACCCTTAACCACCCTTATCAACCCAGCCCTTCTCCATTAGGCTATGCTTCTCTCAAACCGCTTACACGGGCTTACCCATCTGGGGGTTGCAAAAGATTTTTTTTATGTTTAAAGCATGTTGGTTTTCTTAATTATTAGATCGTTTTGTATAGCGAACTCTATGAGAATATCTACGTTTTCGGTGGTTAATTCGTGTTCCCCTATTATAGTGGAAAAATATCGCTCTTCTTTGATGATCTTCGCATTTGCGTCGCCTAGGATTAATATTATGTTACTCTTAAGCAGGTTTTGGTAGATTCTAGATTATCATGGTGTGCAACTTTTTCCTCTAAATCCTTTTTCCTTTCCGTCACCTTTAGGTAAGGAAGGTATTGCCTTTGGTCAAAAAAATTGATGGTGAATTTTTAATGAATAAGCACGTATTAGGGTCCCGATTTTACTATTTTTACGATGATGTCTGTATGTATGTGTGTGTGTATAACAAAAATTTAACCTTCGATAACTACAATACTACAATTCGAAAAATTATAATTGTTTCATATCCCTCTTTCGTACGTCTATATGAAGAGTTGTTTTGATTTTGGTACGATTACTTAACCGAAAGTACCCTAGTTTAAAGATTTTAACAGTTTTTCTTGGAAAAACGCTGTATATATATTTTTTTTACATTTTACCTTATTATAAATATTGAAGAATATTTTATTCTCTATTCGATTTAGTTACATTTTTATTTCATATTCAACGAATTTATAGATAAAAATTATAAAGAAATATTTTGCAAACTATGCTGCTAAAAATTGCACCATGGAATCAGAATATTCAAATATTACTAATTGATAGATGTCAGTGTCAAATAAAATTTACATAATATGTATGAGAAATTATTTTACTGGAAATAATATGCCTATTAAACTATGTGCCTTTTTGCATAGGTATAATCTGGAAATATAAAATCGCATGCAAGAATTTATTTCTTTAGTTTTTTAAATTTTGTTCTGATTCTTATGTAGCACATTAGCTCTGAGATAGCTTTGAATTCCATTACGGCTCCTTTAAAGCTTTATTTATTAAGAACCCTGTCTTGTTATCTTCGCCGCTGTTAAAGAATATTTATTTTTACTTCTAAATTTTTACTATGTAACCACCAAACTTGTTAAAGTAAATCATTAGCAATGCTTTTTTCAGTACATGTGGGTACTTGGTTTTAATAGACAGTTTAGATCTTTAGGTTTAGATATATTACTTGGGTGCGACAAATTTAACAATATGTGTTTATGAAAAGATAAAACTTTTTAAAAAGTCAATTTTGATAATATTCATCACGTATCAGGTCGAATTGCAGACTGTTTAAAGTTTAAAATGTTATGGTGCTATTCTATATGATATTTCAGCAAAACAAGCACATGAGAAAATCGTCATAAAAACTTAGTGTATTGGACGCAGACGCATAAATTGGGCTACTGTTAGATTGCGCTGCCGGAGGTTGCATTAACATGGACAATGAGTTTCCAATGGCATAACATTTCTATTTAAATTCTAAGAAAAAATATATTTACACTGGATGTCCATTTAAATAGATGCTGGGTCTTAGAAGGATATGGCTTTTACCAGGTAAAAAAATAAATACTCAATTAATTTGAAAATTCTGTTGTGAAAAAGAAATACCCAAGACTTGTATAACCAATGTTCAGTCAGAAAAAATCTGATGTGACCAACACAATACCTCCCGTTTAATTTAATTTTTATTCATGTAAATTCTTTAAATTACATTTAAATACCTGACCGACGCCAAATATTTCGAATTTTAAATGCCACAAAAATAACCCTTGTGGTGCACTCTCCACGCCAGCAATAAGTGATTGTGAGGTGACACTTGGTAAACGCCCGCACGGTACAAATATGTCATCATCGTTACCGAAATCTGTGTACAAAGCAGATTGGCACATCCAGCAATGGGTAATATGCCGTGATGATATATTTATTTTATTTATTTATATGTTTACCTACATTCATTGCTAGCGTGGAGAGTGCACCACAGGGGTCAATATTGTGCCATTTAAAATTCAAAAATATTTGGCGTCGGTCGGGATCGATCCCGATTCCCCAAATCCGTGTCAAGTGACGCCTGGTAAATGCCCGCACGGTACAAGTATGTCATCATTATTACCGAAATCTGTGTACAAAGCAGATTGGCTCACTCAGTAATATGCCGTAATGATATATTATATATTTTTATTATCTTACATATGTTCCTATATATTTACTTATGTTGGAAATCGTATTAATTTCCTTTCCATATAATTATTGTTCCATTTATTATTTTCTTTTTAAAACGTTACTATTATTATTTAAAATGATTAGTTTGTTGAGAGTGACACATATCTGTCAGTTACATACATTTGAGACCTGAACTGTGTAACCATGGAGTTGTATTTAAAGGGTAGGCTCCGGGATTAAAATTATAGATAATTTTATAAATTTATCCATAAAATATATACAAAAAGTATTAACGCAAACCTGTAGAAAATTTAAAAAACTTTTTTTTTATAATAACAAACCCTGAAAAAATAACATTTAAAGGTATTTTTCGAAGAAAAACTATTTTGAGCTTCCGGTTATCTGTTTACACCAAAATCTAATGGGTAGAAATACAAGGTTTCAAAATTTTGAACGATAATGTTTGAGTTAGAGCGTAAAGAGACTCCATACACACACAGACACACACCACACACACACACACACACACACACACACACACACACACACACACACACACACACACACACACACACACACACACACACACATCGTGAAAATGGATTTGAAGGACCTGAAACGTGGTCATTTACCAAAATCTCGATATGCGAATTTTAGCACGATCCCAATACCTCCCTTACCAAGGGTAGCGGGAGGTGAAAAGGAATACGAAAGAATTATAATACATAATGAAATATCATGTACATGATCTATTGGAGTTAAATTATTCTTATTTCTGAAAATAGGTTATATCAAAATGACTAGATATCATAATTAATTATTTATTTTTATTTAAATATATACTATGAGAAGTACGAGGTGTGTTCAAAAAATATCGCGAATTTCGTGTTTTTTCAAAAATTATTTATTTATTCATGAATATCTATTTTGTCCCCTTCAAAGTAATCCCCATGAGATATTATACACTTGTGCCAACGGTTTTTCCAATCTTCAAAGCACTTCAAAAAATCATTTTTTTTTATCTTGTTCAGCTCCTCCTTCGATGCCGTCTTTATCTCGTCAAGCGTAGCGTAACGTCGTCCTTTCATTGGCCTCTTCAGTTTAGGGAACAAGAAAAAGTCACAGGGGGCCAGATCTGGGGAATACGGTGGCTGCGGCATCATTAGTGTGTTGTTTTTGGCTAAAAAGTCGCGCACAAGCAACGATGTGTGAGCAGGGGCGTTATCGTGGTGCAAAAGCCAATTTTTGTTCTTCCACAAATCCGGGCGTTTCTGGCGGATTGCTTCGCGCAAATTGCGCATAACTTGCAGGTAATATTCCCTATTGACCGTTCTACCCTGTGGCAAGAACTCATGATGCACCACGCCCCTGCAATCGAAGAAAACTGTCAGCAAAACTTTCACATTCGACCGAACTTGGCGCGCTTTTTTCGGTCTTGGTTCGTGCGGCAGCTTCCATTGAGATGATTGAACTTTGGTTTCCACGTCATAACCATAAACCCACGATTCGTCACCAGTTATGACCCTCTGGAGCAAATTTGGGTCGTCGCGGACAGAGTCCAACATCTCATTAGCAATGTTCATGCGATGCTGTTTTTGGTCGCAATTGAGCAATTTTGGTACAAATTTCGCGGCGACCCGTCTCATGCCCAAATCATTGATAAAAATCGAATGGCACGAGCCAATCGATATGTTTAGGTCCTCAGCAACTTCTCTAACGGTGATTCGACGATTGGCCAATATCATTTTCTCCACTTCATTAATTTTTTCGTCTGTTGTTGAAGTGCTCGGGCGTCCGGCACGCTTTTCGTCGTTCACATCTTCTCGGCCTTCTGAGAACATTTTGTACCACCGATAAACGTTGCTTTGGTCCAAGGTAGCTTCTCCGTATGCCACAGTCAACATTCGGAATGCATCCGCGCACTTAATTTCGTTTTTCACACAAAATTTGATACAGGTTCTTTGTTCCATTTTTTTGAATAGGTAAAAATCGAAGACGATCCAAAACACGTGCAAGCAAAGCAGCTGTCAACAAGTAAGTGAACATTCAAAATGGCCGAGCTTGTCGACATAAGTGAGAGACATGAGTACCAACATAAAGCCACAAAAAGATCGAAATTCGAATATACGTAACCCGCGAAAATTCAAAATTCGCGATAGTTTTTGAACACACCTCGTATACAAAAATTAGGAGATTTTTGAAAATTTTGACTTTAGTTAAAAACAGGAAAGTTTTCTTTATTAAAATGTGTAATTGACTTGGCATTTACGATGCAAATATATTAAGTTTCAAAAATCACGCACGAAATTTAAAGTCCTGAAATTATTGGCGAAAATTCCAAATGGAAGTAATTTTATTATTCTTTTTCCCGGTAAATTTGCTCAATCTGTCGCGGGCCGGAGACATGTTGAAGTATTTAACGACGTTAAGGGCCATTGTGCGCCTTGAATACGAACGAGCGTGAGCACGGCATGTATATATATATACAGACATCATCGTGCAATAGTAGCAATTATAGTTCTCGAGATCTAAATGGGAGATACTGTATATAGCAAATAACGGACGCTAAGTTTGTAAACCGAGGCGACCGCCGAGGTTTAAATCATCCAAATCTGTTACTTGCTTCTCGGGGGTCCGTGAAGTTAGAGTTACAAAATCACAATGCGACATCTTCCTTCACATAGTAATATTTTGCTCATTTTTGCTATTTTTTGCTGTATTGCACGAATTTTTTGCTTAATCTATTCTTAAGTTATAAACAAATTAAAATTATAACTCCATCTTCACGTTGGAGTAACAACTAACATAAATCATAAGTCTGTTATTTGCATGTCGGGGGTCCGTCAAGTTGGAATTGCAAAATCACAATGCGACAGGGCCGGATTAGGTCATCTGGGCGCCCTAGGCTGATAAAAATATGACGCCTATGCAATCATTTTTAGGTACTTAAAATTTGTATGTATTTATGAAATCACTAAACAATATTAATTAGATGATTTTTCTAAATTTAACGTTTGATACTGCTGATTCTATAGATAATAAATAGGGATCAGTTTTGTCATTCGTTAAAGAATTCCGTATTTTTTTCATGTTTTGTTGTGGATACAAACCTTTCCCTGTGTAGTTTGTAACAGGAAGACATTAAGGCCTATTCTGTAACTCAGTGATTAATTTTTAACAAATACTTAAAAATTAACCACTGAGTTACAGAATAGGCCCGATATTCTAGAAATAATATCCAACCTATTAGAATTTTTCATAAAAATGCGAGAGAAATGCTAAAATTTTGATTATTACATTTGCAAAGTTAAGAGCGCTCAGTGTCTGTGCTAGGAGATACGGTTTCGAATTTGCCCATTGTGATTGTGATATTGTTTTGTTTTCTTTATTTTAACTACCCTACATTCCTATAAAACGATTAAGGAAAAAAATATCTACTTTATTTGAATAAAGTTGACGCATAAGCGTAAGAATTAAAAGTTACAATGAAAAAAAAAACTACATTGGTTTCGGCGCCTATTTCCTTTACGACGCTCTAGGCTTTAGCCTAGTCAGCCTATTGGATAATATGGCCCTGCAATGCGACATCTTCCTTCATATAGTAATATTTTGCTCATTTTTGCTATAGCTTGAATTGTTTGCTTAATCCATTCTTAAGGGTATAAACAAATTAAAAATGTAACTCCATCTTCACGTTGGAGTTACAACTAACATAAATCAAAAATGTTTTGGTACTGTCATATTTTGCTATTTTTTTCCTGTGTAGCATGAATTTTTGCTTAATCCTTTCGTAAGTGATAAACAAATTAAAATGTAATTCAAATTATTATAAAATCTTTCAGAACTCATATTTCAATAGAATAATACAACCTTTTTTAGTTAAATTCTGTTTATATTTATTTAAATTACGACGTTTCGGCAATATAAACTATTGCCTTCTTCTGGTAAAAACATGAACTACAAATCAACAAATACAAATAATTTTATAATTTGTATTTGTTGATTTGTAGTTCATGTTTTTACCAGAAGAAGGCAATAGTTTATATTGCCGAAACGTCGTAATTTAAATAAATATAAACAGAATTTAACTAAAAAAGGTTGTATTATTCTATTAAAATGTAATTCCATTTTCACGTTGGAGTTACAACTCATTTAGATCAAAGATGTTTTGGTATTATCATATTTTGCTCATTTTTTGCCATTTTTACCTCTCGCTAAGAGAGGTATTGGATTCACTCTCGCTAAGAGAGGTATTGGATTCATGCTAAAAATCGCATATCCAGATTTTAATGAATAAGCGCGTTTTATGGTCCCTACAATACGATTTTAACATTTTTACGATGATGTCTGTGTATGTATGTGTGTGTGTGTGTGTGTGTGTGTGTGTGTGTGTGTGTGTGTGTGTGTATTGTGTGTATGTGTGTGTGTGTGTGGATGTATGTGTGTGGGACGCTGGAAGGACGATTACAGAAAAACTTTATAAATTTCTTGGGTGTTTCTTAACTGTTAGTATGATGTAAAGGTTATATATAAATTATTGGAGTTGCAGTCTGGTGAAAAATGTTTATTAGGATTTCATCTATTTAACATTCCGACGTTTCGATTCCAAATGAATCATTATCAGGGATCTGGAATACATTTTTGTTTCCTTGTACGTAAGTAAAGGAAGTATTGTAATTGCGAAAAATTTCGGTTTTCAGATTTCAGCGGAAATATCCATTTTGGTCATCCCTGAATCCATTTTGACTAATTTCGTCGTGACGTTTGTACGTACGTACGTATCTCGCATAACTCAAAAACGGTAAGCCGTAGAAAGTTGAAATTTTGTATTTAGGACTCCTATAACATCTAGTTGTGCACCTCCCTTTCTGGTTATTACACAATTTCCAGAAGTGGCACTTTAATGAAAAACTGTTTTAAAATATAATCCAAAACTTTTCAAATTTGGTATACAAGACTTTTATGTCAATCGAAATAACATAATAGATTTTGGTTAAAATAGGCTAACCGGAAGTGGTACATTATTTGAAGTTGTTAACAGTTTTTCTTGAATAAAATGATTTTATTTTGATTTTAGAAATAAATGCTTCAAATAAAAGTTTTAGAGAATTAATTTTTGCGTCTAGCACATCAAGTATTATTAAATTAGCACTTTGTATAAGCGAGATATGTAAATTTAAAAATTATATACTTTTTTGTTTTTGTAATAAAACTTGCTATGGATTAGGACAAAAAAATAAAAATAAAATGTTCATGCCAAATTACGTTAAATACGTGCAATTTTATAATTCGTACAATAACAAATATTATATTTTTATTGTGAAATTAGTCATATTCATTGTTGTAATCAAATATTTCTTTGTTGTAATCAAAACTCTCTTTAAAAAGAACCGGGTTAGATTAATGTTAATTTAAGAATGATAGTAGTAAATGAATTATTTTTTGTTCTATATCAAAATATTTGTCGGGCTTGGCTTAAGCCTGTCGATATTTTGTAATTTAATTATTAAAAAAATATGTATAGTTTAATAATCGTTCAAGGAAGTCGTGTGGTGTCCACATCAGATTTTTTGTTTTTGTAATAAAGCTTGCTATGGATTAGGACAAAAACATAAAAAAAATGTTCATGTCAAATTACGTTAAATACGTGCAATTTTATGATTCGTACAATAACAAATATTATATTTTTATTGTGAAATTAGTCATATTCATTGTTGTAATCAAATATGTCTTTGTTGTAATCAAAACTCTCTTTAAAAAAAGAACCGGGTTAGATTATGGTCGCTATACCTATATCTTACCGTTTTGAAGTTAAAATTAATATTTTGTAATTTAGTTATTAAAAAAATATGTATAGTTTAATAATTGTACAAGGAAGTCGTGTGGTGTCCACATCAGATTTTTTTATACACATAATACAAAATTCAAGAAAATATTTTACAAAAATTTGCTGGTTACTTACAGTTAATGTATAGTTGAGAAACAATTCATTACAATACGAAAATTAAATAATAAAAAAGAATGAAGATGTCGTCAAAAGTATCAAGGTAATAAAATAAAAATCGTGCATACATCAGAAAACCATTCAGTAAACTATTACTTCATGTTGCAGGTAAAATTGCAAGATGCATCTGGATCCCACGCAGTTCGATGACCTGGGTGTTGAAAAATAGGGAGAATATATTGGTTTTAATGTGTTTTATTTTTAATTTATAATTTAACAAATCTTTTTTATCTTTAGGTTATCTTTAATTTTTAACTTTTATCTTATTTTTAACTTTAATATTCTTTCTTTTATTATTATTACCTTTTTTAATGGTTTATTTTTAATATATTTTTATACTGTTTCTCCAAAATTCCTTTGTAAATAACACCTAAATGTTGGATGTCGGTCTGTGAATTTATGGAGTTTTTATGTTTAAGGATTTCCAACATTTCTATAGTGAGTCGTTTGTTTAAATTTTTCTCTTGTTTTAATATTTTGGTTTCTTGAAAATTGAAATTGTGGTTCTGAGTTTGATTATGATGGACCAAAGCACATTTTACAGTATTGGTAGTTTTCTTAGAATTCCTTTCATGTTCCGAAAGTCGAATTTTTAGATATCTTTTAGTTTGCCCGATATTATACGTTTTCACAGTCTTGGCAAGGTATTTTGTATAAATGTTAGAACGGTTCATTAAATTTGTTGGATGTTTTGTATTACTGAATAATTGACCGACTGTTTTTTGTTGTTTGTAAGTAATGTTTACTGGTAAATATTGTGTTATTGTTTTCTTTATAGTGTGTGATGTGTTTTTTACTTCCTTGTACGTAAGTAAAGGAAGTATTGTAATCGCGAAAAATTTCGGTTTTCAGATTTCAGCGGAAATATCCATTTTGGTCATCCCTGAATCCATTTTGACTAATTTCGTCGTGACGTCTGTACGTACGTACGTACGTATCTCGCATAACTCAAAAACGGTAAGCCGTAGAAAGTTGAAATTTTGTATTTAGGACTCCTATAACATCTAGTTGTGCACCTCCCTTTCTGGTTAGTACACAATTTCCAGAAGTGGCACTTTACATGAAGCCTATAATAGATTTTAATGAAAAACTGTTTTAAAATATAATCCAAAACTTTTCAATTTTGGTATACAAGACTTTTATGTCAATCGAAATAACATAATAGATTTTGGTTAAAATAGGCTAACCGGAAGTGGTACATTATTTGAAGTTGTTAACAGTTTTTCTTGAATAAAATGATTTTATTTTGATTTTAGAAATAAATGCTTCAAATAAAAGTTTTAGAGAATTAATTTCTGCGTCTAGCACATCAAGTATTATTAAATTAGCTCATTGTATAAGAGAGATATGTAAATTTAAAAATTATATACTTTTTTGTTTTTGTAATAAAGCTTGCTATGGATTAGGACAAAAACATAAAAAAATGTTTATGTCAAATTACGTTAAATACGTGCAATTTTATGATTCGCACAATAACAAATATTATATTTTTATTGTGAAATTAGTCATATTCATTGTTGTAATCAAATATTTCTTTGTTGTAATCAAAATTTTCTTTAAAAAGAACCGGGTTAGATTATGGTCGCTATATATCTTACTGTTTTGAAGTTAAAATTAATATTTTGTAATTTATTTATTAAAAAAATATGTATAGTTTAATAATCGTACAAGGAAGTCATGTGGTGTCCACATCAGATTTTTATGTATGGAATCGTGTAGTATGTTTTGGTGTTAGACCAATAATATCTGGAATTGATGGACCAACATCGAAAATATCAAAATATATGACAACTATTTTTGCGAATTTAGAAAATGATGAATATCTGGTAAAAAATTCTTTTGACTTTGTTGATTACATTCAAACCATAATAATACCTGAAGACCACGTGATAATTTCACTAGATGTGGTCTCATTATTTACAAACATACCACTAGATCTAATTCTAGAAGTAATTAGTGCAAAATGGGATATCATATAACTTAGAACTAATATTCCAGAAAATGAAATAAAAAATATTATTGAATTCTGGTATACCAACAGCTACTTTTGTTACGATGGAAAATTCTTACAACTTTTTGGCACAGCCATGGGTTCTAATATCAACCCTATTCTCGCGAATCTTGTCATGGATACGTTAGTAGAAATTAGAATTCATCCCTCCGTTTTTTAAAAAAATATGTTGATGACCTAGTTACAGCCGTGCCTAAGGATAAAATTGAGATTATTGGTCCACATTTTTAACAGTTACAACCAACACTTACAGTTCACCATGGAAGAGGAACATGAAGGTAAGTTAGCATTCCTAGATGTTCTTCTTATCAGGAACCAAACGGGGCACATCCATACCCAATTGGCATAAAAAAGCCACTTCAACTTCCAGAATTTTGATTTACACGTCAAATCACCCCTACAGCAGTTAGTAAACGTAGCCAAGAACTTGAAAAATAGAGCTCTACGACTCACATCACCTTGCCTCCATGACAACGTCAAAAACCAGGTTAAAAAACAACTTTTAGACAACAACTACCCAAAAACACTAACTAATGGAATTATATACAACAGCCCAACTACAAACCAAAAACAGAAAATAATCGACAACAAAACCAATACATACTACAGTAAAATTTTTGAAAGATGTCCGATCAAGGTTATCTACGAATTGTATGAATTCAGATTTTTGCTCCGCCCATTCTGTCAAATTTAGTACTGTCGTTAGCTTAGTTTTTGTGAGGGTACATAAGATACTACTGTTATTATATTACTATAAAAATATATGTTACAATAACAGCATTAAAAATTCAAAAATAAATCAACTGGTAAGTTTATTAGCGAATGTAAAACCAAATATGTGAAAATTAAGATACTGACACAATGTCAGTGTCAGTGCCACTGACAGAAAATAACATTATTCGTACGGCTATGAATCAAGGTAATGTATCTGAATTAATATATAAACTTACGAGCATCGTTTTAAAATGGAATGTCCTAACTTAGTCGAAACAATATGAATTTTTTAAAGACAAGCGTTTTATATCCATCCTTATCGCACACGCTTAAAGCCTTTGTAAAGGAGGGGGATAAATGTATGCCAATTTGTAAATTCGTTTCAATTTCAAAAATTTTACTGTACACGATTCCATACATAAAAAATCTGATGTGGACACCACACGACTTCCTTCTACGATTATTAAACTATACATATTTTTTTAATAAATAAATTACAAAATATTAATTTTAACTTCAAAACAGTAAGATATATAGCGACCATAAAGGTAGTTTTTAAAGAGAGTTTTGATTACAACAAAGAAATATTTGATTACAATAATGAATATGACTAATTTCACAATAAAAATATAATATTTGTTATTGTACGAATCATAAAATTGCACGTATTTAACGTAATTTGACATGAACATTTTATTTTTTTGTCCTAATCCATAGCAAGCTTTATTACAAAAACAAAAAATCTGATGTGGACACCACACGACTTCCTTGTACGATTATTAAACTATACATATTTTTTAAATAAATAAATTACAAAATATTAATTTTAACTTCAAAACAGTAAGATATATAGCGACCATAAAGAGAGTTTTTAAAGAGAGTTTTGATTACAACAAAGAAATATTTGATTACAACAATGAATATAACTAATTTTACAACAAAAATATATTTGTTATTGTACGAATCATAAAATTGCACGTATTTAACGTAATTTGACATGAACATTTTTTTAAAATTTTTTTTTGTCCTAATCCATAGCAAGCTTTATTACAAAAAAATATTTTTTAAATTTACATATCTCGCTTATATAAAGGGCTAATTTAATAATACTTGATGTGCTAGACGCAGAAATTAATTCTCTAAAACTTTTATTTGAAGCATTTATTTCTAAAATCAAAATAAAATCATTTTATTCAAGAAAAACTGTTAACAACTTCAAGTAATGTACCACTTCCGCTTAGCCTATTTTAACCAAAATCTATTATGTTATTTTGATTGACATAAAAGTCTTGTATACCAAATTTGAAAAGTTTTGGATTATATTTTAAAATAGTTTTTCATTAAAATGTATTATAGGCTTCATGTAAAGTACCACTTCTGGAAATTGTGTAATAACCAGAAAGGGAGGTGCACAACTAGATGTTATAGGAGTCCTAAATACAAAATTTCAACTTTCTACGGCTTACCGTTTTTGAGTTATGCGAGATACGTACGTACGTACGGACGTACGTACGTACAGACGTCACGACGAAATTAGTCAAAATGGATTCAGGGATCATCAAAATGGATATTTCCGCTGAAATCTGAAAACCGAAATTTTTCGCGATTACAATACTTCCTTTACTTACGTACAAGGAAGTAAACAACTTATCACACAATATAAAGAAAATAATAACACAATATTTACCAGTAAACGTTACTTTCAAACAACAAAAAACAGTCGGTCAATTATTCAGTAATACAAAACATCCAACAAATTTAATAAAATTTATACAAAATTCCTTGCCAAGACTGTGAAAACGTATATATCGGGCAAACTAAAAGATATCTAAAAACTCGACTTTCGGAATATGAAAGCAATTCTAAGAAAACTACCAATACTGCAAAATGTGCTTTGGTCCATCATACTCAAACTCAGAACCACACTTTCAATTTTCAAGAAACCAAAATATTAAAACAAGAGAAAAATTTAAACAAACGACTCACTATAGAAATGTTGGAAATCCTTAAACATAAAAACTCCATAAATTCACAGACCGACATCCAACATTTAAGTGTTATTTACAAAGGAATTTTGGAAAAACAATAAAAAAAATATTAAAAATAAACCATTAAAAAAGATAATAATAATAAAAGAAAGAATATTAAAGTTAAAAATAAGATAAAAATTATAAATGAAAGATAACGTAAAGATAAAAAAGATTTGTTAAATTATAAATTAAAAATAAAGCACATTTAAACCAGTTTATTCTCCCTATTTTTCAACACCCAGGTCATCGAACTGCGTGGAATCCAGATGCATCTTGCAATTTTACCTGCAACATGAAGTATTAGTTTACTGAATGGTTTTCTGATGTATGCACGCTTTTTATTTTATTACCTTGATACTTTTGACGACATCTTCATCCTTTTTACCTTCCGTCACCTCTAGGTAAGGAAGGTATTGTCTTTGGTCAACAAATTCGGTGGTGAGTTTTCATTAAAGCACGTTTTAGGGTCTTTACAATACGATTTTACTATTTTTACGATGATGTCTGTATGTGTGTGTGTGTGTGTGTGTGTGTGTGTGTGTGTGTGTGTGTGTGTGTGTGTGTGTGTGCGTGTGTGTGTGCGTGTGTGTATGTGTGTATGTGTGTGTGTATGCGACCGCGGTTTCGTGCACGATATGTCCAATACTAGAATTCCAAAAATTACAATTCTTGCGTATTCCTCTTCCTTATAACCATATGCAGACTTGATAAGATTTTGGTTATAATTGGTCAACCGGAAGTGTCCTCATTTGAAAATTTTATCAATTTTTCTTGAAAAAGTTAAATTTTATTATAACTTAAAGAATATATTATTGTATATACGATTTGATTGCATTTTATATTTGATATTCAACAGATATAGAGTTAAAGAAGAATAAAAATAATAAATTTCATAATTCAGCCAACTATGCTAACTTTACCATGGAAACTGCTATTATATTCATGTAATTCAAATTGACAGATGTCAGTATCAATAAAATGTAAATCAATGAAAGAATAAGGGAAGTAACTCTAGTGTTAGAAGTTTCTAGATATAAGAGAGACGATTACATTGGTTTGAACATGTCATGAGGAGAGATGAATATATTAATAGAAGGTGGAAGAAACATAGGAAGACCAAATATAAAATGAAAAGACTGTATTGCAGAAGACTTGAGAGAAAAGGAACAGAATGAGGACGACACGCAAAACAAAAATGAGTGGAAGAAGAAAAAAATAGCGACCCCTAACGAATGGGAAAAACATAAGAAGAAGAAGAAGATGTCAGTGTCAAGGCAATTTGCATAGTTTGTTTATGAAATAACTTTACTGGAAATATAGCATCTTTTGCAAGAATATTTATGTATAGGGCGCGTGCAGTGACATGACTTTGCTGACTTTGGCAAGCAGACATGGGGACCCGTGTCAAAATGACAGCAATTAATTATGTCCGTAACTGACAAGTGTTATAATTTTTCATTCAAAATTTCGTAATTTTCTTATTTCATGTGGTTTGTTTGTTATCAAGAGTATGGAATTCAGTTGCCGAGAAAGGGAATCACATAATACCAAAAATTTAGTATCTTTTGCAAGAAAATTTATGTATGGAATTTGTACATAATACACAGGATTGTCGGAAGGTATTGTGCTGGCCACATCAGATTTTTTTATTAGGTATATCTCGTATAGGTATGGAGATGTATATAATAATATAGAATAATATGTTGTAAGAAATCTCGTTGCCCATAAAACAGTTGAGATATTTAAATGTTTGTAATTGACAGATAATTGCAAAATGTCAGTGTCAAAAATCAGATTTTTCTGGGAAGTACCAGTGAGTACATTTAATATGTATTCTTGTATTATTAATTAAATATGTATTTAAACTATAGGTATGTTAATATTACATATATCCTTAAAAATACCTCTAATACCGTCAATGAATTTGAAGAATATTTAACATATTAGAAGATTAAGACAAAATTTCTCATAGAACGAAAGAAGAGATATAATTTCAATTATTTGTGTGTACAAGAAATGTTAAATTCGTTACTTATAGGGCGCGAGCAGATATGTGACTTTGTTGGCCTTGGCAAGCAGATTTGTGGGTCCGTGTCAGAATGACAGCTAGTAGTTATTTACATAGATATCACAAATGTCATATGTCATATTTTTTATTACAAATTTCAAAATACTCTGATATCGTGTTGTTTATAATATGTCATCAATAGTATGGAATATACTTGGCGAGGAAAATAATCCACATGGATTTGGAAATTCATAATGTTTTGAATGAAAACTTATGATACATGACACCTATGTACATTATTAGTAGCTGTCATTTTGACATGGGCCCCCATATCTACTTGCCAAGGCCAACAAAGTCACATAACTGCTAGCGACCTATGCGACATAAAATGAAAATGGCTAGAGGTATTGTGCTCGCCACAACATATTTTTTTTGCTGTATAGCATGAATTTTATGCTTAACCCATTCATAAGTGATAAATAAATTCAAAATTCAACTCCATCTTTACGTTGAAGTTACAACTAACTTAAATCCAATGTTTTGGTACTGTCATATTTTGCTCATTTTTTGATGTATAGCATGAATTGTTTCTTAAGTTATAAACAAATTAAAAATGTAACTCCATCTTCACATCGGTGTTACCTACTGTTACAACTAAGTTAAATAAATAATAATAATAATTATATATATATAATGTTATTTTCCTTTTATTTATCTAAATTGACAGATTAAATAAAACTATATTGCGTTGCTCTGTAAACAAAGATTTTATTCTTATTAACTACAAGTTATAATTACATAATTTACAAAATACTCTTACCTGTAAACAAAGAAACGACATTTAAAGTTTATTCTTTAATATGTCAATTCCTTTTTACAATAATTATTATTTGTCTAAATCAGTTTTTATATTATACATGCCTTCTTTAATCATTACGCGGTTTTTGTTTACCTTTTGTTTTTACTCGCAGTGTAAGGTGGTAATCACTTTACCGACGCGGAGCACGGCAAAATTCAAAATTAAAGAAATATATTTTCTTTACATCTCCCCCCTTGGGGAAGAAAATTTGCAACAAAATTTTCGCTAGAACTTTTCTTCTTCTATTTCTTCTTCTTCTTCTAATGTAGGGACTGGAATAAGTTTTGTGATGTGGAAAAGATTTGATTCGGTTTTTTTGTGACCTGTGTTTATTTTGTATATTGAGTCTGACATTTTTTTAACGATCTCATACGGTCCAATTTTCAGTTCATCCAATTTCTTCCTGTTTAGTTTGTTTCCATTTTCCACGTACACCATATCTCCTACATTAAATTCATAATATTTACGATTTCTGTCAAATAGTGTTTTGTTATATGTATGCGATTTTATCGTGTTTTCAAATGCCATTTTTCTGTCTCTAATCCAATCACTATTTGTTTTTGTTTTCTTCAGTTCATTTGGTAAAATTGTAACATCAGTACCATAAAGAAGATACCTTGGTGCAAAGCCAGTGACTGAATGATCAGTATCATTATATTTATTTAAGCATTCCTGAGCTATTGTTGTCCAGGCTTTCTTTTTTCCTTTTTCATTTATCTTGCATCTGATTTTGTTCACCAATGTTTGATTCAACCTTTCATTTAGGCCATTTGAGAATGGTGCATTTGCTGCAGTGAAAACTATTGGTATTAACTTGTCATTTAAGAATTCCTTGAATTCTTTCGAATTTATTCCTGGGTATTGATCTGCGAGAAGCATACCAATGTCTTCAGTTTCCGTTGTGTTAGTGACTAGTTTAATAAAATCATTTGCACTCTGAGTCTTTGATGTTAAACAGAATGCATACCTTGTAAAGTGGTCTACTAGCAGATGTAGGTACTTTTTTGTAGATCTTGAGCCTCCAAAACCACCAATTGTGTCTATTGAGATTATTTCGAAAGGTTTTGTGGCAGGACCTAAGTGGGACATTAAGCCAAATTTGTCATTTCCTCTTGATTTATTTTTTATGCAAATCTCACAACTTTTACAAATTTTTTTAATGTTTTTTGTCAAATTTTTCGCTGTATATAGTGGACTAATCTTTTTTTGCATTTGTTTAATACCAATATGGCACAGATTCTTATGTATACTTTTTAAAAGTCTCACACTGAGCTCTTCTGATAGTACAATCTTTTCTCTTTTCCCAACTTTTTTGTAATAGACGTTGTGCTTCGATATTAATCTGTTTTTATTTTTTTGTACATCTTCATTTTTCTCCTGATCTGTCTGAATTTCATTCAGTTTTATTAGATTTACAACTTTTAATTGGTCTTCTTTATTCTCATTCGACTCCAATACTGGGTTTCTGCTTAGACAATCTGCTTCTATATTGTTTTTTCCTGGAGAATATTTGATTTTAAAATCATATTGTGATAAATAATATGTTAAATCTCCTAATTCTTCATCAGTCCTAGATTTGATGTTCATATTTTCTAATGGTTTGTGATCTGAATATACAGTAAATGATTTACCTATGAGCCAATATTGCCAGTATCTTACTGCTTCTTTGATAGCTAAACATTCCAAATATATTGCTTTTTTTTTCTTCTGGGCTTCATTTAGTTTTTTTGAAAAGTATGCCACTGGTTTTTCTTTTCCATTTAGTTGTGTCTGTTTCAGAATGGCGCCAACACCTTCCAAAGATGCATCTGTATAAATATTGATTGGTAATTCTGGATCATAAATTTCTAGAATCGGTTGTGAGCACAGCAATTCTTTAATTTTCTCAAATGCTTTTTGACTATCTTCGGACCAAATAAATTTTTGATTTTTCCTTAGTAAATTATGCAGTGGTTCTAGTATTATTGCAGTCTTTGGTATATACTCATGATAGAAATTGATTTTTCCTAGAAATTGCCTGATATTCTTCTGAGTTTTTGGTACCGGAAATTTTTGTATTGAAATTAAATTGTCTTTTATCGGTCTGATTGAATTGTTCTGTATTATATGACCCAGATACTTTACTTGGTCTGATGCAAATGTACATTTTGTTAATTTCAATCTGAAACCTTCCTTTTTTATTGCTTGCAGCAACTGTTTTAAATGATTAATGTGTTCAGAAAAAGATTTAGAGAATATGAGAATGTCATCTATGTAGTTAACCGCAAAATCAGTAAGTTTATACTTCCTTAATATGTTGCTTAATATTCTCTGAAAGATTGCTGGTGAGGTTTTTAGTCCAAAAGGTAGGCAGGTCCATTGGTAATGTCCTTCTTGTGTTACGAATGCCGTCTTTTTCCTATCTTCGACTCGTAGAGGAATTGACCAAAATGCAGAATTTATATCTAAGATAGTGAAAAATTTACAATTCCTTGTCTTTATCATTAGGTCCTCAATGAGTGGAAATGGTTGTGCTTGAGGTATTATTATTTTATTCAAGTCTCTAAAGTCTATACATAGTCTAGATTTTTTGTTGTCTTCTTTCTTAAATGCCAAAGTGACTGGTGCCGCAAATGGACTGTAGGATTATTCTATCAGTTTTGTCTCTAGTAGTTTTGATATTTGTTCTTCTATTTCTTTTTTATCTTCTACGGTGCATCTGTAAGGCCTTTTACTACAATATTTGTCTACTAATAAGTCAATTCTCGCTTCATATTCCTTTACAGTGCCAACATCGTATTTTCCTTTTGCAAAAATTGATTTATATTTGTAAATCAGTTTATCTATTTCCGATTTTTGATGATGATCTAAATGATCTATATTTATTTCAAAATTTTCTTCTTTTACATGTTCATTAAAATTTACTTTGTATCCTTTTGTATTATTACTGTTAATGTTTATACTTGTCCATTCAGATTTATTTTTTTTATTTGTAGAATTTTTTTCTATTTTATTCTTATTCTCATTATTAGCAGAAGTTTCTTCTACAATCTGTTTATTATTATTTGTAGAAATTTCTTCTACTTTATTTTTATTTTTGTTTAAATTCTCTTTTTGAGTTATTTCTAAATATTCATTTTGGATTAGTTTGAAACTTTTTATGATATCTAATCCAATCAAAAAATCATATTTGAAATTTTCTTGATCCATAATGTACACATCAGCCTCTTTTTCTATTTCAAAATTTTTTATTTTCAAAGTTGTCAAACCACTTGTTTTTTTAACACCATTAATTGTTACTAAATCTGCCTTATTTAAACTGTTCCCTTTTCCTTTTAGTTTTAATAACTTAGAATTTATTAAAGAAACATTTGATCCTGAATCATAAACTCCATATATTTCTAATTTATCATCCAATTGTAGTTTGACCTTTATTAATGGTGTTATTACTCGTTTTTTTGATCAGTCTCATTTAATTCAGCTTCTATCACGGAATTATTTACATGTTTTATAAAGTTTTTCTTTATCTTATCATCCTCTTTTGTTCTAAACCAGCATGTAGCTTCAGGGTGATAACGAGTACCTTTATTCAATTTTTCACAAATTTTACATGGATTTTTATCTTCTTTTCTACTATTAGTGTTTAGATTAATATGCTTTTTCTTTCCCAAAAAAATCTTTTTATTTACCATGTGCTCATACCTGTTAATTTCATTAAATAAATCTACTGTATCCTTTACTGTTTCTCTATCAATTTTATTAAGTATGAACTCTGGTAAACCGGCCGCAATAAGATCTACCATGGTACCTGTGTCAATTGATCTTCTCATATCCAATAAAAGTTTCTCTTTTTTGATTGCATAGTCCAACAATGAACCATCTTTATATTTATATAATAGTGCATAAGTGACTGGGTTCCATCCCTTGTTTGCAAATGATTCACAAAATTTGCTTTTCCATAATGCCCATTCTGATTTTATTGTTAGTTTTATAATCATCGAGCTGTACCAGTCAACACACGGCTTATCCATAAACAATCTGAGTATTTCAATTTTTTTTTCATCTGTTGTCACATTAAAGCGTGTGCATTCTTTTTCAAAAACATCAATCCATTGGCTTGCATTAGAATTTTTGCTTGTGAATTTTTCAATCATAAATTTTTCTGCTACGTTTTTTAAACTTTGTTGTCCATTATTCTGTGTATTCTCTACTAGTTTTTCTAAGATTTTTTCCCAAGTGCTTGTTTCTTTTGGATTAGCAGCAGCAAGTTGTTGTTCTTTATCCATTTCTTCTAAATATTGATCTCCAAATTGTAAATTACCATCCTCATCTATGTAAGTTTTTTTTAGTTCTTCTGTCATTGCTATCCAAATTCTTCTAATTTGGTATCTTTTTTTTAAGCTATTTTTTATTTTATTATAAGCAGCTGTTTTTATTATTTCTTTGTGATAACTTGCTGATTGTAGTTCATCTGGTACTGCATAAATTTTATTATCACTTGTGGCAATTGAGGTTATAGAATATACATTTGATTTTCCATCACTTGCTGGCAATAAAGTAAATTCAAAACGAAGTTTCTCCATTTTTATCAGATTTTATGACTAAAAATGTCGTTTTATAATGTTATTTTCCTTTTATTTATCTAAATTGACAGATTAAATAAAACTATATTGCGTTGCTCTGTAAACAAAGATTTTATTCATATTAACTACAAGTTATAATTACATAATTTACAAAATACTCTTACCTGTAAACAAAGAAACGACATTTAAAGTTTATTCTTTAATATGTCAATTCCTTTTTACAATAATTATTATTTGTCTAAATCAGTTTTTATATTATACATGCCTTCTTTAATCATTACGCGGTTTTTGTTTACCTTTTGTTTTTACTCGCAGTGTAAGGTGGTAATCACTTTACCGACGCGGAGCACGGCAAAATTCAAAATTAAAGAAATATATTTTCTTTACATATATATATATATATATATATATATATATATATATATATATATATATATATATATATATATATATACATATATATAATTTTATCTCAAATTTTGGTGTATAATTTGATTTTTTTGCTATAGTTAATCTCAAGTTATAAATAAATAAAAAATGTTTGTTACTCCAACTTCATATCTTTATTATAATAACTAACTTAAATATAAATCTTAAGAAAAATTATAATCTATTCTGCAACAATTTTAAAGTAGTGCCACCATCATCTGACATTTGGGGAAAACTTATTAGGAATTATGACTTAACAATTTCAAGCAACAATTTATATTCACCGGCACTTTTGTATAATAAAATAAACAAACAAGTTTATGAACCAGAGGTGAATTATAATGCGAAGGATAAACGGATAGGTATTACAAGAAGAAAATATTTAAAATTGGAAAAAAATACATTCCAGACAAACTCTCTCTCAAAAATAATTTGAAATACGACAAAGGAACCATGTGTATGGAAGAGTACTGATAAATATGTCTCTACCAGAATTGGTCCACCTAACGCGTCCGTATGCGACCGCCGCATAGTGTTTCATCAAGACCAGAAATCTTGTCTTGATTATCATTTCTTGTGTTGTCTTGATTTCCAAGACAAGAAAATAAAAATTTCTTGTCTTGCTCATTTCTTGGCGACTTCTTGTCTTGTTTCAAGATTTCTTGATATTTGTTGATTCTTGACGTTTTAGGGGAATCCCCTTCCTCTATCGCTTTATCCAATCCGAAAGCTCAAGTGTAGCGTTGGCGTCTGCCATTGGCACTTTTTAAATGTTACTATGATTTCGTCGCGTCGCGAAGGGCCGGACCCCAGGGTGTTCGGGGGGCAACCTAATTAATTAACAGTCTAATTGCCAGTTTGCCAATATATTGTTATACTGTTTTTTTTTTTAATAAAGGCAACAGGCATTGAATAACTTTTTTTTATTTTATATGATGCATTAGAGTACACATACCAAATTAACAAGTACCTATATAGTATTTAGTATTATTAAACAAATATAGTTTCTAATATTTTTGAACTTTAACTTTACGTTGATGTACATCTTACATTTTTCAAAAAAAATCATTATAGTATAAACAAAAGTTTTCTATATAAAAGTGTTATTATATAGAAATTCGATCCCATTCACGACATATTGGGATATTTCACTATTTAATTGTAAATATTAGTTCTGTTATCTATTTTCTAACATATAAACTGTTCGCGCATACGAATAAAATAAGGTCCGCATTTTTATTTACATATTCCAATAGAGCGATAAGAAAGTGGCTGTTTTTAGAGCAAAAAATCAAAAAAGTTGAATTACGCAGGAAATGGTTGATCATATGAGTAAAATGTTTTTATTATTTTATATATAAAATTGTTTACTTAATTCAATAGTAAAATAAAAAATATAGCATAATATTATTTCATATAAAATAAGTTACGGATTAATTCCAGTTAGACACTGTTTTGAGAGTATGTATTTTATTGGAAACGGACATATCGGAAAACTCTTAGATATCAAATTTTGTAAAATAATATTGAATAATTTTAAAAATAAAAATAGTCTAAACTCCCCATGGAATAGCCTCCGTGAGGTTCTATCATATACAGAATGTTAATGAATATTTACATGCTATAATTTCATAGGGTATGTAAAATAGATTGACTTTTACTAATAAACTCATATCCGGAAATGAACCGTTTTCGAATTACAAGCTCTTAAAAGAGTAATTATTATCTACCTAATTTTAATTGATTTTGACTTATGACGTCAGTTATTAGTTTACATACCATTGATTTTTTTAAAATAATTTTATTCATTTTTTAATACATTGCAACGTACCTAACATATTTTGATACATTCGTTAAAAAACGTAGACAGAATAATTATTAGTTTTGTTTACAAAACTACTAATTTCGTTTACAAAACTAATAATTGAAGTGACAGGTCACAGCCAACTAAAATAATAGTATATTAAAAACAAGTTTCATAAAACAATTTGAACGCAACAAGTCTATATTATGAAGACGAGGTATACTTACCTGAAAATTTAGACTTATACCTTCAACTGTCGCTTCGATTTCAATAAAATTATTTATTTCGAAAATCATAGTCAGAGATACAAAATTTTATATTTTAATTATAAATGCGGATTTACAAAATTAATTGTCAAGAAATCAAAATTTCTTGTCAAGAAATCTTGATTCTTGATGATACATTCTTGACTTGTCTTGGGACATAAAATATATTTCTTGTCTTGGTCTTGTCTTGAAATCAAGACAAGACCAAGACAAAATCAAGAGCGTTTCTTGATTTTTGTGAAACACTACCGCCGCAGCTGCTAGAACGTTTTCGAACGATGACGTAATCGTGACGCAAAGGTCTAGACCTGCGTGCTGTCGGATAATCCCTTTGTATTCGATGTTATTATCGCGTCGAATGTTCCAGAGGGACGCCGGCCGGTATAAATACCGTCAGGGAGGATAGCCGGGGACATTCTGACATAGACACGAGTCGTGAAATGATCAGTTGGTGATATAAATAAATAGTCTACGACTTGAGAAAATAAATAAATGTATAGTCCGGGGGCTAGTGCTACAAAAAAAATGTATCATGGTATTCCAAATACTAACCCTTGGTGCTCACTTTAAATACCCTGAAGAACGATTTGCTGTCTTCCCCGGAAAAAAAGGCGATCTACCCAGCTGTGGGTCATGACCCAAAACTGTCTAAAAAATTGATATTTTAGAATCTTGGTATTCTGTATGGGACCTGCATAAAATGACATTATATATATATATATATATATATATATATATATATATATATATATATATATATATATATATATATATATATGTAAATAGTAGCCGATAATAAATGCCAGACATTTTCAATGGTTACAGAGGGCGCTAAAGCCTTTTATTGCTGTAAATTTTACCTACCAAAAAATGTCCATTCCATTCCATCCGGGCTTTAGTCAACTAATAATTTCTACCCTGAAAGACACAAAAAAATTATGGCCGGACACATTGGATGTATATACGGGTCACAGCACCCTTGCGATTTTGTCAACCGCTTAATGTGGGGGCGGTGAATCATGGTATTCCGCTTCATATTTCAAAGACAATTTATAATTACCATTTGAAATAAAAATACACAAACGCCAGACATATATATTTTATATTGGGGATATTAGAAGAGTTGAAAGTTGCACCATTTACAGTGGTGCCTTAGTTATTTTGGTATGCTTTACATTGGTTCGACGGGGATGAAATGCCACCAGAGGTTAAGGACGTCGTATTACAACTGTTTGAATTAAATTCTGAAGGTAATAATATATATATATATATATATATATATATATATATATATATATATATATATATATATATATATATATATCATCACGGCATATTACCCATTGCTGGGTGTGCCAATCTGCTTTGTACACATATATCGGTAATGATGAAATATTTGTACCGTTCGGTTCTTGTACATATATGTATTACTTACAGTTCATTTGTTTCTAAACAAAAAATATATTTTACCGGGCCGCTTTCCTCAGCCTTGAGTGAGGGGTGAGTCAAAAAAATAAGCAGAAAAAGGCAATTTATATTTTATGAAAAGAAATAAAAATCCTGATTAAGTTTACTTAAGTACTAGATTTATCAGTTAAAATGGCGATAAATATATTACACAAATATATGTGTTGTAATACTACAAACGTATTTTTGAATTTTAAATAAAATACATAATATGTGTCGAGAACATTACTATAGCCACTTCAGCCGTGTACGATAAAAAAGCTATACAGAAATACTAAATTATAGCATTAATCGAATGACAAACGAGAGAATCCAACACTTCCGCACTAAATAACTGCCCTTTTGCCTTGAGATAGATGTTAAATGTCTGTAAAAAAAAATTTGAAGGCGTTAATCCATCTAACGACGATAAATACCAACTGTATTTGTTTCTTAAATAAATGGAAAATAATCCGTGCCATAATAATTAAAACTCACTTTGCCACAATCTACACGTGCGAAAGTAATACAAAACGGCGTATTCCAATACTCTCTTCAAAATTCTCAAAAATATTTCAATTAGGCTAAACAATTACTAGCAGAAGTTAAAACTGAATAAAAGTAATATTGTTAGTGACATCTATATGAGATTTTCATTAATCATTCAATTACGCCTAAAATGCAGTATTTTTTTATTATTATAGGTAATGAAAGCAGTGAGGACGATATCATTACTTCTGAATCGGATTTCTGCAGTGAAAATAAGACTGATGATGAATAATATAATACCTGATATAAGTACGTTTTTTATTTAATATAAACTAGTTTAACATTTAATATTTTTTTTTAAAGAAATTACATCTATAATTAATTTCTCTTTCAGCCAAAACCCAAATATGATATGCATAGTTAGTATGCTGTTCTGTAAGCAATAACTTATGTTTTTGCCACGTTTTCTACTTAAAAATTGATTTTTTTCATGTTTTAAAGCTTACTTTGCACATTGCTGTTGTTCGTGTGCCTTAAAGAAGTCTTTTATGTTGTATGGCGGTTTTAGTTTTTGTAAAAGATATAAAAATAAAGAATCGAATGTAATTTCTAGACGGAATGCTATGCTTTTATAATAAAAAAACAAGTTTTTTCGGAGTGGGGTGTATTTTTGACTTTTTTAAATGTCTGGGAGTAGCCAATAACCAATGAAATTATCTGGCATCAAATTTTCTTGTTTGATTTATGGTAATTAATAAAATAAAGCTAGTCCCAGACAGTTTGCTATCATATACTCCCCACTGTAAGCGGCCAACGAAATCGCAAGGGTGCTGTGACCCGTATATACATCCAATGTGTCCGGCCATAATTTGTTTGTGTCTTTCAGGGTAGAAATTATCAGTTGACTAAAGCCCGGATGGAATGGCATGGACATTTTTTGGTAGGTAAAATTTACAGCAATAAAAGGCTTTAGCACCCTCTGTAACCATTGAAAATGTCTGGCATTTATTATCGGCTACTATTTACATATATATAATGTCATTTTATGCAGGTCCCATACAGAATACCTAGATTCTAAAATATCAATTTTTTAGACAGTTTTGGGTCATGACCCACAGCTGGGTAGATCGTCTTTTTTTCCGGGGAAGACAGCAAATCGTTCTTCAGGGTATTTAAAGTGAGCACCAAGGGTTAGTATTTGGAATACCATGATACATTTTTTTTGTAGCACTAGCCCCCGGACTAGTAGTTATATAAATAAATAGTGAAATAAATTTTGTTTAAATAAATAATCTTAGTGTTTACGTAGTTACTAATATAGTGAAATTCATTCATCAAATATTAGCAGTCGTTCAAAAATTCGACAATTTTATATTAGTGGCGTAGGACAAATACTTTTATCCACACATTTAAATGAAGCAATACATATTTTAAAGTCTTTGTTTATTATTGCTTTGTTGCAGTATGAGGAAAATCTAATTACACATCCAGATACGCCTACAACTTGCGAAATGAGAAAAGAGAACTATTGTCCAAATTCGCGTACGGTGCACAACAAAGTGCTATAAATGACATTTTAGAAATGGATGTAGACATAAATATGAATGAAAATTTAGATCTGCTGTATGAACTAAACGAATATTATTTCTGACAAACAGAGCGACAGAGACAATATTTTGGGTCTGTGT
The DNA here is from genome assembly GCA_951394225.1 of Harpalus rufipes. Lineage (NCBI taxonomy): Eukaryota > Metazoa > Arthropoda > Insecta > Coleoptera > Carabidae > Harpalus > Harpalus rufipes. The sequence continues at coordinate 59,772,382 of OX596274.1, forward strand.
TCAATATAAGTGTTCAAACTAAAAATAAAATATGTAATTTATTGTCTTATTTACAGGCTACAACTTTGGTGTGGAATCATGATACAATACTTTGGCTATGGAAGTTAAACCTCAACTTCAACCCAAGTAGAAAGCTATTTCAACGATTTATAAAGTAGACAGTTTCCGTGCTTAGCATTAACTGTATACAAATTTGTTATTAAACACTCTCAAATACTATGGCAGTAGTACTTTATTTTTTCTAAAACCGATCGGAAAATAGGCGTTCTGTAGACGATTTTCCTATTAGAAAATTACTTTACAGAATCGCTTTTCTAAAAATAATGAAAGGAAAGTATTAATAAAGAGTATATTCGGTTCTAAAAAAGTATGACACGTTAGAGGCGTACTACTCTAGTTATATAAATTAATGACATAACAGACTTAAGCAAATTCGTATGTTCATTATATTTCCAAAATACGGATTATATTTCGATTGGGCTCAGCAAAACCTGTTCACGGAACGCAAATTTATACGCAAGAATAATGTGAATTTATTTAAACGCATTATTAATTCTTCCAGATTAATTACTGTGTCTTCACTGTAATTATTATTTATTTTCTTACTTTCTTTAAAGCAATATAATACATATTTTTATAATTTTTAATGTTATAGCACTTGTTTGGAGCTATAATGTATAAATATCCACTTTTTAAATTATATATTAATAGTTCCACTATTTAAAATTTCTTGTTCTTCAACCATACTGCGACAAAATACAGTACACCATGTACCATCCATACTGAAAACACAAAATACAAATGCGCGCCAAGTAAATGTATTCTAGTTCAGTGTTTGTTTACCATCCAATCTTCTCCAATCGGCGCTACAACTACACCTCAAAACTGTCCGAATACTTTTCTCCTTCTTTATCATAGTCCAAGTTTCGCATCCGCATCTATACAGTACAATACTCCAAGTAAAATATTTTGCAAATTCCTTCCCTATCTCTTTATTGATACATATTGCTTTTAAAAGTACTTGAATTTTATTCAAGGATGTCTTCCCTGGGTGATTCTGCATCTAATCTCATCCTTGTTATTGTCTTTCCATGAATCTATGCTTAAGTATTTGAATCAACTTTATGTCTGTGGTCATGTGACCACGTACAAACAATTGCTCACATGCTCGTTTGCACCAACTTAGAAACGGAATGCACCTGCCTAAAGCAACACTAGCAGCTCTAAACTGTGCTATTTTCTGGAAAAATACAATTTAGCTAGATCACTTCTCTGCCAGGGTTTTTCATAGGTGCGAAGGAAGAATTAACGGAGACGATGCATCCTCGCCGTCCTAGTTAATGCCAAGCGATGTACCTGGCCAAATTAACGATTTTATATTAGTATATTTTGTATTTTTAATAACTTTGTTATGTATGATTTGGTTACGATAAACAGATACCTAAATAGTTACTTGTTTTATTCTAATTTCTTCCTGTCATACGTATACGTGTCCCTCTTCCGTAATTGTACTCATTACTTTAGTTAAATTTATGTTTATTCTCGTTCCGTAAAATATTTAATTATTGCAGGTAGTTTTTTATGATTTTGATTAAAATACATAAAAACATTCGATAATAATAAATAAACAGAAATACGGTAACAAAATAATGAAATCTAAAGAACGCTTTAAATATTTTAGATCACAAAATCAGTCTTCCTTTTATGTATTCAGCAAAGGAATTATTAATAGTTAAAAATAACAGTCCCAATCTGTATATATGTCGCTATTCGTTTTGGTGTACAGTATATTATTGTTTAATACAGTTGCAGAAACCGCAAAAATTATAACAATTTTAGTGTAATTAAAACAAGGGCGCCGCGCCCTTTTACGCCGCGTAAAAGAAATGTCAGTACAGAAGCTTTAAGAAACATTGAAATCTAATTGTATTGTTTTTATTTAAAGTTAATTTGCAACCATAAACATCACTTCTTTTTCTTTCTTATATTTTTCTTAATATTGATACAGCCAAGATTCGCAGCCACCAAATTACATATTTAATAATAAAAATAAAATATTAAAAATGAAACATATTCTAAATTACAAAATAAACAAATAATTCATATTGTTAGTGATTCATTGCAAATTCACTTCATGGCAGGCAGACGGTGGCAAAAGTTCGTTTTACATTTCAAATAAATTAGTGTATTTCTAAATACGAGGATATGTCACTAATGGCGCTCAAAAAACAATAACAGATAACCTACTTCATTTCATGTGTGTCACACGGTACGACTGGGTCCATATACTACATTTTAACTGAATAAATTTCCTTAATAATATTTAAGATTTAAACTAAACTAATTTAAATATATACTATGTTGATCACAAAAAGCATGCATTTAACAAAAAAGTGTGTATCAAAATTTTGACAGTAATATTCATTTGACATTTCGTTTCGTTACTATATTATCAATTTAAGCAATAGTTAATATTTAACTACGAGCAGTGGAACTAGCCCTAAATGAGTCAAGTTTCCCAATCCAGAACATTTGTAATTACGGAACACATCGCAGTAGTAGAATTTAAAACTGATTGTTACTTGTGTGTAAATAAAATTTAAACTATACATTTAAAGTAAAATTTTAAGTTTTTTACTAGTTAACAGTGACGTGAAAGAACATGTAATAATAGTATATTATTCAATGAGCATGTAATGTATGCTATTATTCATGAGAATGAAGTTTGCATCACGAGCCGCAAGGCGAGTGATGTAAATCATTTGAGTGAGTAATAGCCATTACATGCGAATAGAATACTATACTTTATCCACAACTGTCAAATAATAACATTGTACTATTATAAAATCAGAAATAAACTAACAAATTTTAGAAAATTGTTTGTTTACAAACATAAACATAGTTAGCGTTGATCGCTAGGTATTTGTTGTAACAAAATTATGAAATGATTTGATATTTAGCAGAAAATTTTAAACCGACTATTAAGCTATATTTTAAGCTTAAGAAGAAAATGAAACTATAAAAAATGAGAAAACTAGTATAATTCTGACTTATTATGTGGAAAAAATACTTATTAAAAGTAATTTGTTTGTACTCTTTGAAAGGTAAGATTTGAATTTGACATAACGATTGAATAATATTATTCCATCGAACTGTCAATATTATTCAATTAGCAACAGTAACGAAGGTCATTAATTGATAAAAAACGGTTGAATTATGGGTATATTATTTGGCAGTCGTGGATAAATAAATAAATAAGAAAATATAGATAAATATATTTGTAGCATTTACAAAAACCATTTATAGTAGTATTGATTATTATTATTTATTCATATTACAAAATTTTATTCAAGATTAATTTAAAATTTGTATGGCCAGTCGCGCGCATATAGTTAAATTGCAATGTCTAATAAGTTCAATATTACTGTCAAAATTTCGATATGCACTTTTTTTGTTAACGTACAGTTAAGGCGTTAACTACACACACATACACACACACACACACACACACACACACACACACACACACACAGACATCATCGTGAAAATGTTAAAATCGGATTACAGGGACCTTAAAACGTGGTCGTTTAGCAAAATCTCGATATGCTATTCTTAGCACGACCTATAAGCGGTGCTACTGGCCAGTAATGAAATATAATTAAAATTATTTTTTATTTTATTAAATATATAATAATGTATATTCATTTAAACTAGGTAGATATGTATTGACAATATTAAACAGAACATTTTTTTAAATATTATACAATATTTGTACACTATTTCAAAATTAGGTACCTACAGTGTACATAAACGGCGTTGATTTGTATGTATGCATACCCAATGCTTATTTTATAATTAACAAAGCTTTTAACAATTTGCATATTGCAAAGCAAATAGGTACGTATTATGTAGATATAGACATTCATAAATATTGTACTATTCTATTTTAAAATTTCCTGTTTATTTGAATAATATTAACAAAATATATTAATATTTAATTTCCATTTTTGCTTCTATTACTATATAGAATATTGATACCGTTGAGGACGTTAAGTGACAGGTACATTTTTTAATTTGATTATTGTTCTATAGTGTAAAAATTAACAGTAGAAGAGTGAATAACATAGAAATAAATAATATGAAAATCTTCATCATTATAGGTAAACAGACAAAAAGGTCTCAACGGAAATGCCGCCTTCATAGCAGTCTATCATGCCCCTTTGTCTTCTTCATATTTCCCTGTCTGCTTAATGTCCGTTAACATTCCAAACTTCCTCTTCTCCCTGTATCTTTTCTTCAATTGTAATTTTCTAAATACAATCCCTCTTTAAAATACCTATGTCCATATCCAATTCAGTTGCTTTCCTCTTTCTTATTTTTATCAAAATTCTCCTTTCTTCTCCAATCCTTTCCAACGCCTCCTCATCAATGTAACTGCAACGTGAAAATGGAGTTACATTTTTAATTTGTTTATAACTTAAAAATGGATTAAGGAAAAATTCATGCTATACAGCAAAAAAATATCGAAAATGAGCAAAATATGACAGTACCAAAACATCTTTGATTTAAGTTAGTTGTAACTCCAACGTGAAGATGGAATTATATTTTTAATTTGTTTATAACTTAAGAATGGATTAAGCTAAAAAATTATTCTATACAACAAAAAATGAGCAAAATATTACTATGTAAAGCAAGGTGTAGATTGTGATGGTAAACTCCATCTAAGGCTAAATATTACTGTGTAACTCCAACTTCACGGACCCGCATATCGGCCGTGTGGCGTCACGATTTTTCGTAATGACATAAAATTTTGACATTTAGGAATATCTTCTGAAAATTCTTTCTTCTGTCATATTAACATTTTTTTTGTTATTTATAAATTTTCCGTGACAACAGCGCTCATGTTGCTGTGATGTGTCCGTTATAATCTTAAGGACACCTTTTCACTTTTGTTTTTACTTCTGTTAAATCATAGTAACGGTATGGTATCACGAAAAATAATAACGGTTTTAATAATAATAATAATAATAATAATAATAATAATAATAATAATAATAATAATAATAATAATAATAATAATAATAATAATAATAATAATAATAATAATAATAATAATAATAATAATAATAATAATAATAATAATAATAATAATAATAATAATAATAATAATAATAATAATAATAATAATAATAATAATAATAATAATAATAATAATAATAATAATAATAATAATAATAATAATAATAATAATAATAATAATAATAATAATAATAATAATAATAATAATAATAATAATAATAATAATAATAATTACCAGCATAGTAGAATCGGTATTTTTTTTTTCAGAATGTACATAAAATTTGCTTCACAATGATACCAAATTATCATAGTTTTACTTTCACCATTTCAAAATGGCAACGATCTATTCTCAAAATATGTATTAATAAAATTCCATACAAAATAAAACATAGCAAGCTATCAAAACAATTCTATTTTTTATTTTTTTATTTATAAATTAATTACGAATTGTAATACATTTTTATAATGTTCACTCGATCGTTAACATTTAAGAAATTCATTTTGACACGAATATTTGATATAAACAAAACAAAAAACCAAACAATGAACATATTGTTGACACGAAAAGAAAAACACTTTAATTTTTTTTTTTAAGAAGAAGCTTATTTCTAAATTATTGTAATTGGAAATAGAAAATAGATATTGAAATAGATAACAATATTTTATAAATAAAAATAATTGGTTTTAACAATGACAAAAATTGATTACAACAATCAAAATATGGATTTAATAAAAATGCATAATTCTTTCTTTTGATCTTAATAAAACATGATAATAACACAATGAATATGTGTATGTTTTGTATTTTTACTGTATTTATAAAGGAAAAGTGTGTGGTATAGTTTAAAATCTTGCTTTACGGTTACTACTTCCATTGAAATTACTATTATATCGTGATAGAAACTTATTTGTAATTATCTAACTAATTCATAGATATTATCTCATAATATCTTTAATATAATTTGTAATTAATACATAAAAAAAAAAAAATTAAAAGTTTAGCTTGACGGAGATTTGAACTCCAGCCCTCAAACATTGTCTCTTTCCACACGAAGACATGCTAACCACTCAGCTACGACGACAGTTGTAAATATTTTTATATTTAGTAATAAAATATTGAAATAAATATTTATTGACAATTATTTATAAATTTCTTTGATTTATGTAATGATAATAAAACAATTAGTATTAAATAACATACAGGAGGTAATGTACTATTATCATATCTAATATCAAGGCTTAATTTTCTGCCGGACACTTTTTATTTAGAAAAAAACTGTTTTCCTATGTTAAACGCCTATGTCAAGGTTTGCTTGGGACTTGGGACACACGGTATATATATATATATATATATATATATATATATATATATATATATATATATATATATATATATAACGAAATATCTAATTTTTTTAGGGTACAACAAATTTGAAAGACAATGGCGGGTATCACAAGTCTTGTTTTGAAAACACTGTTTTGAAAATGCCAAATTTTAATATTTAATTTCACCTTGACCCTAAATCGAATAACCCCGAAATATATCCCTTCAATCCCATTATGGACAATTCAGCAACCACCTCACAATATAGAACTCTTAAAATACCCAAAAAAACAAACATCAAATGATACATATAAAAAGAAGCTAGAAGAAATATTGAAGAATATCCAGTTCCATACGAGTATATACACCGACGCGGCCAAGAACTCAACAAGATTAGGAATAGCAATAATTATGGGAGAAGATATCTTAAAATATCGACTTCCATATTCCATTAGCAGTAAATCTGCAGAAAATTATGCTATATTAAAAACACTGAAAATACTGTCCGACATCCCGAGCAACGAAGAAGAAAAATATACTCTGTTCACAGACTCAGCCAAATTGATCCAGGATTTATTAGACCCGCACCCCAAATGTCCCATAATAATACAAACAAAAGAACTTCTCCATAACCTTAAAATAAAAAATCTGTTGTGGCCAGCACAATACCTTCCGTCATTCTCGTGTATAATGTATAAATTCCATAATTTTTCTTACAAAATATTCTAAATTCCCAGTAAAATTATTTCATAAACAAACTATTGAAATTGCACTTGACACTGGCATCGTTTTTTTCTTTAGCTTTTCCCATTCGTTAGGGGTCGCTATTTTTGCATGTCGTTCTCATTCAGTTCCTTTTCTCTCAAATCTTCCGCATACAGTCGTTCCATCTTATCTTTGGTCTTCCTCTGTTTCTTTAACGTCCTATTACTAAACTATTCATTCTTGTTCCAATATAATTCTTCATTTCTCCTCATGAAATGTTCAAACCAATGTAATCGTCTTTCTTGTATCTTTATAAAAACTTGTAACACTAGAGTTATTTTCTTACCGTATCTTTCCGTATATTCCCCAATATCTACTTCAACATCCTCATATCTGCCACATTAATTTACTTTTTATTGATACTGACATCTGTCAATTTGAAATATATGAATATATTACTAGTTCCCAAGTTTGGCATAGCTGACTGAATTATAAAATTTAATTTCTTTAAAATTCTTTAACTCTGTATCTATTGAATATGAAGTATAAATTGTAATCAAATCGTATAGAGAATAATATATTCTTTAAGTTATAATAACGTTAAATGTCAATAAATCAAATTTAACTGTTAAATCTTCAAATGAGACTACTTCCGGTTGACCAATTATAACCAAAATCTAATCAATTGTTCTTCTGGATGTAAACTTGAGGAATACGAAAAAATTATAATTTTTGGAATCGTGGTATTGAAGTTATGGAATCCGGAACTTTTGTCACACACACACAGACACACATATATACAGACATCATCGTAAAAATGGTAAAATCGTATTATATGGACCCTAAAACGTGCTTATTCAGTAAAAACTCATCATTGAATTTTTTGACCAAAGACAATACCTTCCTTACCTAAAGGTGACGGAAGGTAAAAACAAACATGTCACACTCATATGGATACCATCCCACATAGGCATAGAAGGAAACGAAAAGGCAGACCAACAGGCCAGGGACGCAATGAACACAAACACGATCTACAATCTAGATACTCCCAAAAACGACATAAAACAAATTATAAAATCACAAGTCAATGAAAATAGACTACAAAAATGGACAGAAACAACAAATAACAAACTTAGAGACATCAAACCATGCATTCAACCTTGGACAGTAAACGAAACAAGACATAATCAAATAATCTATACTAGATTACGAATAGGACATACAAAAGTCACACACAAATATATATTGGAGAGAACAACCCCTCCAATGTGCAACATCTGCAATACAAGAGGTTACGGTGAAACATATAATCACAGAATGCAGCAAATACACACAAGAACGCAGAAACCACAACGACATAAAAGAAGCACTCAAAGAAGACCAACACCAAGCAGAAAAAATCATTCAATATATAAAATCAATAAACATATGTAATGAAATATAAATACATATACGTGTAAAATTATATTGTACCAACGCTATGACCACAGCTGTTAAAGCGTTTTCTTTCAAATAAAAAAAAATAAAAAAAATTCACCTTATGTTTAAAGAAAGTTTTTTAAATATCTATTTGAATACAAACGATGGTCTGCTTTAAAGTAATATTTTCATAAATTTGTGATATTATGTATTATTATTAATAAAAAATGAAATTTAGAATTTTCAAAAAGTGTTTTAAAACGTAACCATAGCGAGTATGTAACACACTGTACACATTATTTCGTGCTCTGTGGACATTACTTCGCGCACAATTACAAAATCAGACACAAAACGAAAAAAAAAACTAAATATTTTAAATTATGGAAATATTTTTAATATTAATAAACGTATATAATTTAATACATTTTGTATTAAGTGCAAAATTAAATGTTTTAAAAATTATAAGAAAATTCAACTGTTATCTGTCATATTGATAATATGTTAACAGAAATGATTTTTTTAAACAATAATTACATATGTTTCCTAAATATTAAAGTTAGTTATAGAAAAAATATTGTGTGCGCTTAACACATATTTCTCGCACATGGTACACAAATAACTATTCGTACAGCGCTGGATGAACAATAAAAATATTTACCTTTTTTATTTGAAACATTTTTCTAGATTTTCGATAGTTTAGGAGTTATTTGAAAACTAAAATTTCAACCGAACTCAGTTTTTCGTCATTATCTAGTAGATTTTTTTTGAAAAACAAAATCTCATTTCAGATAGCCTTCAAAGAGTGCACCAGATGTCCCATTTAACCAAAGTCGTATCTCTTAAGTTTCCGAAATTCTAATGGTGGCCTTCAAAATCCGGATACTGTACTTTTCTTAGATTTTATTTTGTTTCGCTTAAAACAAAAAAAAATGTAAAGTTTTTTTGAACACTGCAGTTATTATTACCATGTTAAAAAACTTAACTCAAGAGTAGGTTATGTGGACCGAGAAACGTATGTTTATTCAGTTCAAAAGTCAAGTTATCAATTGCTCTTGATATGATGGAGAAATGATAATAAAGAAGGATGCAGAATATTGCTATTTTCCGTTTTCTAATTTATTTCCATTTCTAAAATAAGATTTAAGAAAAAAATCTTTGACTACATTAGATAGGATTTTTGACAATGTCAATATGTCAAATCAACACATTATTAAATATTTTTAAATTAAGACATACGTTTCTTTGTTCATAGTCTACTCCGAGTTAGATTTTTTGAACACACTGTATTAGGCTCAATGCAATAACTATTTGTTACTTGGATATTTATCAGTTGAATAAGTAATAACTGAACATCAATAAGATTTTGAAAACGCACAAATGTGAAATTGCTGTTTTAATTAATTATGTAATAAATTGTGTTTTGTTATAAAAATATTTAATGATAGTATAAGTACATAATACAAAGGAACAAAGAAATATCTAGGTATATAATTTTGAAATAATATATTATTGAAAACACTTTAGTTTTAGTTGTCTGAATTCAGCCAATACATTCGTTTGATATATATTTAAATATTCTGATACTGAATTCTCAAGACGTGAAATCAGCTTCTAATCTATAATAGTAAATCTTAGTGTGACCGTCTACGCAGAGAAATTCCAGTAAAACACAAGACAGGCCCATCTCTTTGCTGGACGCAAGCTACTAGAATAAAATACAAGGCTTTTTAAGGGCTTTGTTTGTAAATATCCGAGAGTTTATCGCCGGCAAACGACTTATAATAACAATATAATAAAACGTGAACGTGCCTCAAATGTGCGTGGTGCGAAGAACACACGGGGCAAAATAGACGAAAATATCCATTGAATTTTCTTTCTGCTAAACTTAAGAAATTAATTAAATATTTTATCCGCAACTGTGAAATAATACACCTAATTCAACCGATTATCAATTAATAACCTTCGCTACAGTTGCTAATTGAATAATATTGACAGTTCAGCAGAATAATATTATTCAAACATCATGTAAAATTCAAATCTTATCTTTAAATGAGTATAAACAAAATTACTTTTAATATGTTTTATATATAAAGGCAAAGTTACATAATTTTTTTCATTTCTCATACTTTCATTTGCTTCTTAAGCTTAAACTATAGCTGAATAGTTGATTTTTAAGATTTTACGCTAAATGTCAAATTACTTCATAATTTTGTATTTTGCAATTGACGGATCCAAGTCAATCAGCACCAATTTTCAGGAGAGCCAAAATTTGATTAAAGAAAAAACTAAATGTAGTACTAAGTCTTGCGTTAAAACATTTCTGTAACCTACAAATATATGTAGTGATAATATAATTCAAGCCGTAATTTAAAAAATCCAAAAAACTGTAGGACTTGACTAGTTATTGCACAGTATTTTCGAAATTCAAATTTTAATAAAAAAAAATTAAAGTTTAAACTCAAAATATTTATTTCTTATAAAAACTAAACAATATTTTTTATTAATACATGTTTCAAATTATAGTACTAATATTTTTATAACGATAAAGGTTAAATCTAAAAGTGTTTATTTAAATTTATCCTGAATCTTAATGATCAGATACGGAAGAATTTTTATCATCAGGTTGGAAACGACTGATCACACATACACTAAAAGTCCACAAGAATTTATAACTCAAACTGTGCAAAACCCGGCCAAGTCCAGAACATGACTTGTTAATAAGCGGGCAACAACCAAATCAGTTCTGCAATGTGTTCAGTATATCACATGAAACCAGTTCTTTCACAGAATGATAGAGAATTCCAAGCTGGACATAACTGCATAGACTACTCCATTATACTCAAACATGAACTTATTACATAGGAGCCTTCAATTGTATACCTAGCGATGGTTGCTACACAACGATAACTGCATTTTTCAGTGCAAAAAATATACTTATTTGTCAATACAAATATATCACTGATATGTTATAATTTGACAGTTAAATAGTATTTTATTCGTATATAATGACTATTACTCATTCAAATGATTTACATCACACGTTTTCCGACTTGAGATGCAAACTTCATTCTCATCAGTAATAGCATGCATTACATGCTTATTGAATAATGTACTATATTATAAATCTAAAATGAGCATAATCTTATTTAAAAAACTTGTTTAAAACAGTCTGTACGAGCACAAAATCATAATAGTTCGACCGGCATAATATTTTACTTTAATGACATTTCAGATATTACAACAAACACAATATTCTAACAAAAATTATATTACCGTAAAATATACAATTTCATCTTAAATTAAGAATAAAAGAAAAATTCTGTTAGGCATTGTATCATCTAACATTGCACACTCATCAGGTTAAATATTATCCCATACTTGTTCCAATTCTAATGTAATTCGTTTGCTGTGCGTGCCTGATTCTTACTCATTTTATGCCAAAGGAACTCAATTGGGGACGAATCTGGACTACTTGAAATCCAATTTGGAGTGGGAATATTCTGATTTTCAAGCCAGGTTTTAACGTTTTTTGCTGAATGACACGGCGTACCGTCCTGGTGAAAAACATAGCTCCCTTAACGGACTGGTATAAAGAAATCCATGGTAAAAAAATCTTTAAGTAGATCTTTATATTTATCAGCGTTAACAGTGGCATTTATAAAACGTAGCTTGCTCAGCCTCCTTCCAGACATACAACCACAAACCTTAACGCTTGCAGGAAATTTCACTTTTTTAATCAAACAGTCTGTCTGGTGGTATGTCTCGGAAAAAGTACGCAATACGCGTATTCTACAATCACCTAGGCAAACTTCAATTTGGACTCATCATCGAAATATTATTTTGGCCTTGTATGTGTATATGTATAACGTAGGTAATGTAATCAAGTTATCTACTTTCAAATTTAATGATTTACATGTTTATGTTATTTTATATTCTTTATGTTCGCTAATATAATCCCTTCAATGAAAAATTACTTTACTGTAACGAAACAAAAAGAAGTCTGTATAGAAGATAAAAATGTGAGAACAAAAGAAATAGCAAAGAGGTACCTAAAAACTAAGCCAGGAAACAAATGCGCTAGCTAGACAAAATAGAAACTCTGAAAGAGGAAGCTGTACATTAGGTAAAAAAATTGAACAAAAACTCAACTGAAGGTAATGTGCAAAACAAAAAGAATGTATGGCTGAATAACAATAGGTACAGGGAAGTGGAAAAAATAATCATTAAACAATAACTTCAAGAAATTAATTATGTTTAGTATGAATATACTCGCATATTGTTACCCAATATTTATTTTATAATTTAACAGTTATTAACTTCATATAGTTAAGTAGGTGTCAAATTAAACTGCCATATATTCTATAAAAGTATAATTAAATTAAATCTAAATACCAATATTTTTTCATCATTTTTAGGAAGTTCAAATTAATAAAAATCAAATGTCATATAAGGTAAACTCGGAGGTAAACGTCAAAATATCCCTTCAAACAATGAAAGTAGAAATGTCGTTGCAAACTGATTAGGTATGCATGAAATTTAAAAATTAAAAACTATAGGCCATTCCCGATTACGAATAGACAAATCGTTCTATTGTATGCACAAGTTAGTTCACAATTCTCTCGCTAACGTGAATGGTTTATAGGTTATTTTTTACTTCTTAATTTAAAGTATAAGCCTAAAATTATCAACTGTAATTACACAAGAGTTTTTATTTTCCCGGATAAATTTCTGTTGATCACGAAACCTTGTTACCTAGCAATTTGATAAGAAAACTGTTTTAATAAAATCACGACACCGTAGGTGGAGTGATTTTATTTTTACCTTCCGTCACCTCTAGGCAAGGAAGGTATTGTCTTTGGTCAAAAAAATCGGTGGTGAGTTTTCATTGAATAAGCACGTTTTAGGGTTTTTACAATACGATTTTACTATTTTTACGATGATGTCTGTATGTGTGTGTGTGTGTTCGTGTGTGCGTGTGTGTGTGTATGTGTGTGTGTATGTGTGTGTGTGTATCCCCGCCGTTTCGGACACGATATCTCCAATACTAGAATTCCAAAAATTACAATTCTTGCGTATTCCTCTTCCTTACAACCGTATGCAGATCTGTTTAGATTTTGGTTATAATTGGTCAACCGGAAGTACCCTCATTTGAAGATTTTAATAGTTTTTCTTGGTAAACTCAGTTAAATGTTATTATAACTTAAAGAATATATTATTATCTATACGATTTGATTGCATTTTATATTTGTTATTCAACAGATATGAGTTAAAGAAGAATAAAGATAATAAATTTGATATAAATTTCATTATTCAGCCAGCTATGCTAACTTAACCATGGAAACTGCTAATATATTCAGGTAATTCAAATTGACAGATGTCAGTATCAATAAAATGAAATCAATGAAAGAATAAGGGAAGTAACTCTAGTGTTAGAAGTTTCTAGATATAAGAGAGACGATTACATATTGGTTTGAACATGTCATGGGGAGAGATGAATATATTAATAGAAGGTAGAAGAAACATAGGAAGACCAAATATAAGATGAAAAGACTGTATTGTAGAAGACTTGAGAGAAAAGGAACTGAATGAGGACGACACGCAAAACAAAAATGAGTGGAAGAAGAAAATAAAAAATAGCGACCCCCTAACGAATGGAAAAAACTAAAGAAGATGTCAGTGTCAAGGCAATTTGCATAGTTTGTTAATGAAATAACTTTACTGGAAATATAGGATCTTTTGCAAGAAAATTTATGTATGGGGCGCGTGCAGTAACATGACTTTGACCCGTGTCAAAATGACAGCAATTAATTATGTCCATAACTGACAAGTGTTATAATTTTTCAATCAAAATTTCATAATTTTCTTATTTCATGTGGTTTGTTTGTTATCAGGAGTATGGAATTCAGTTGCCGAGAAAGGGAATCACATAATACCAAAAATTTATAATCTTTTGCAAGAAAATTTATGTATGGAATTTGTACATAATACACAGGATTGACGGAAGGTATTGTGCTGGCCACATCAGATTTTTTAAACAGTTTTCGAATCAAATTGCTGTCAGGTTACATGGTTGTGTTGTCAAACTGAAATTTATCCGAAGAAAATAAAATGCTAGAGTGTAATTCGGCGAGATAATTTAACGACAATTTATTTATGAAAAGGTTTATTTAAAAGTGCAATTAATGAAAGTACAACTATTATATATCATATTTTTTGACATATTTTCTTCACGACGAATTGTCACTTCGTTAGTCACAGTGGAATATTTAGAAATGTTTGTTCTTAGATTTGTAATTAAATTTTCATGATGTGTAGAGTCCAATTGAAGATAAGGTTTTATTGAAGTAGAATTGGAATTAATATTCCATCAATTGCTTTTTCTTCTTTAAAATAATGAAGCATGCAACTAGCAGCTTCCCCTCCTCTCCATGCCAGCTCATAAGAAACTATATGAAAAAACTTCTTTTGCAAACCTTCAGGTTCATTTTCATCCCATAGTTTAGCCATTTTTATTATGTGCTTTATTTAAAGCTGTCGAACTTACCTTTCTTTTCTCAGGAATACATTGCAGTTCTTTTCATTTAGCATTTCTAGCATTGCGTGCTTCTTTAAAAATAATATCCGTAAGGGATCAAATTTTATGTTGAATTCCTGAAAATATTTCTCTTGTAGCATTTTGGCTGTTGAATTCCAAATTGCATTCACTACGTATTCTTTATAATTTTCCCCATTAATCTTTCGCATATTATATGCCCAATCTAGCACAATATTTGAAATTTGACGTACCGTTGTTTCTCTTTCCAATATATAATTTCGGTTTCACAAAATGCCATAAATTGGCGCCAGATACATGATTTATTGTTTTTTGTGTTTATAGGCGCACTTTTCTTAATATTTTCTTTTATATTTTCTTTGGAAATATTCCCAAATCTGTTCATTATGCAGTACAAGCAAGGACAAATAATGCAAATGACATTAATGTATTTAGTGTTTTGATCTGGTTGCTAGGAGAAAGGTAAATAACGTTTTATCATTTGCAAAAAAGTTATCTTCCTATTTATCCGCTGTCAAAACGATAAAATTGTTTTTTCTTTATGGCTTACTTTATATTGGAGTTAAATTATCAATAAAGAAAATAGGCACTTTTCCTTATTTTTTTCAATCACCCGTATATTCTGCATTCTGCTAATTTAAATATGTTATGAACGATTTCAAAAAAGATTGTTTAAATATAACTCAATCTTAAATTTAAGCGTGTTATATTTTGACATACGACAAATTTACAAATGTGGATAAATTAATTACATTGTGTGTAAGTATATTTTAATTAATGCGTTGAGTATGCATACAATGCGCACAATATAATGGTTATAACATAACTGGCTGATTTATGAAATTTAATTTCTTTATAATTTTCTAACTTCCTATGCATTAAACATGAAAGAAAAAATTCAATCAGACCGTATACAGAATAAATTAGTCTTTAATATTTTTATAATAACGTAAATTATCAAAATATTATACTTAATTGTGTTTTTCGAGAAAAACTTAAAATTTCAATTATGAGTACTTTCGGTTGACATTTTATATAAAAAATCTAATCAACTCTCCATATGGATGTACGGAAGAGGATTTGTATATTGGAGTTATCGAAGGAGACATTTTTGTCACACAAACACACACACACACGCACACATACACACTGACACACAAACACACATACACACACCCACATACAGACATCACCGTAAAAATAGTAAATTCGTATTCTAGGATCCCTAAAACGTTCTTATTCATTAAAAACTCACCATCGATTATTTTTTTTTACCAAAGACAATACCTTCCTTACCTATCGTGACGGAAGGTAAAAATACCAAACTCAAGTGTGATTACGACAATTTGTAAACTGATAGCCAAGAGTTTATCTAAAGCATGTTTCACCCTTCAGCTTCAGTATACAGTTAAAATTTCTATTATATCTATAATCAATCTAGTGTGAATGGAAAAGAATGTATTAATAATTTATAAAAACCAAAACATAATATACAGTTCATTTATAATCCTTTAATAATTACTGGGGCTCATTTTTCTCGATAAGACCATATACTCGTATCTAGTTTTTTAGTCGAATGTTCCCTCAGACCGGTGTGTGCGCTTGTGTGTCAAAATTTAGTGCGTGTTCTGAGAGCTAATTATACGATAAGAATAATAATAATAATAATAATGTAACGTTTTTATTTATATGGGTGAAGTGTAAATAATCGGAGGAATATTATTACTTAAAATAAATACGTTTATTAAACGATAAATAATTAAGGATTAAATATTAAAGATAATAAAAGTAACTAACACTATGATTAAATAATTATAAATACTAAGAATATTATTAAACGCTTAAACACTAATATTATTTATTTAACCAATATTTATATCACTACATTTATTTATATAACTACATTTATTTATGTTAACAACTCGTAGACTACTTATTTATATCACCGACTTCATCGCTCGTTGCTTCTATATCACAGACTGTCCCTCCGCTTTCTTTCGGCCGGTATTTATACAGCGCATATACTTCTAGAACCCTCTGAAGCGACAATGACCTCTATACAAAAGAATGAGGTCACGGCGTTATTAACCTCTAGCCGGCGCGTCGCGGGGATTTCAACATCTGGGAAATTCCGGGATTACGTCATCGTTCGCGAACATGCTATCAGTAGCGGCGCAAACATACTTTTCTCTCAGGGGCGCACGTCACACTGCCCCTTCCTTAAGACTGTTTCGTCCCGGAACAGTTCTCGATGGCGATATCTGCACGTATTACCCTTGGTACATTTGGAAGTCCACGTGGTACACCAAACCGGCATACACACTCTTTGACTAAGGTTTCAGCGACCGTGAAGGCTTCCTGGTTGGGTAATAGATAGGCTTCAACCCACTTGGTGAAGTAGTCCATGACAACCACGATGTATTTATTTCCGTCTTCTCTTTCTGGAAATGGTCCGGCCACGTCAATCGCAATGCGTTCAAATGGACTGCTTACGTTGTATTGACGCATTGGATCTCTTTGCCGTTCATGCGGACCGTTGCTTCCAGCGCAAACCACACATTTCTTGCACCAGTCTTTAACGTCTTCCTTGCAGTTAACAGTAAAATCGCTGGCGTAATCGTTCTAAAGTTTTGTCGACTCCAAAATGGCCTTCTCCAGATCCATCATGGATCTCTTTTAACACGTCTGGTACTCTACTCTTAAAAATAACCAAATGAGTTCTCTTCTCAGTTCCATGGCATTCTCAACCACACGCTTTAACAGGCCATCAATCACCATGGAGTCACATTGCGCCCAGTACTATTTTAAAATCTGTGACTGTGGTGCAACATCTTCCCATATTGATTTGCTCTCGTCGCTTTCCATTCCAGTAATATTTTCAAAGTCGGGTCCTTGCGTAGTCCATCGGGCTGCCAACTATCGTTGACTAATGTTATTCTGGCAATGGTGGAATGTTTTTCTTCTAGTCGACTACCATATTTGCCTCCCTTAGCATGGCCTTCTGAACAATGCGTCGACGTTACTTCCCTTTCTTTCAAGTTCCTTTTTCTGCCTTGACTTTCTTCTACCTTGTGGTGAGAGATATGTCATCGTCGTCATCGTTATCTAACTCGAGTTTTCGTTTCCCATTCGAGCTTTCCATACGAATCGCCAAGGGTACGTCTTCCCCGCTGTCTTCACGCCCCGTTTCAAACTCCTTAGAGTGCAATCGCAGCTGCTCGTCGGAGAACTATTCATTTCCGGTTGGCTTCCTAGATTTCTTCTTTAATTCCTTGCTGAACACGCTCTCTTTCTCTCTCGCGTTCTCTTTCTTTTTTCGCTTCCGTCTTCTTTCTTCATATTCATCCTTGACATTAACGGATTCGTCCTTTACCTCTACAATATCTGCCTACATTTTTTTTTAATTTCTTACTGGACATGCTTTCTTTCTTTTTCGCCTTCTCTTTCTTTTTCGCTTCCGTCTTCTTTTGTAATAGCGGAGTTTCTTTCTTCTGGTAAACACTTCATTTGTAATTCGTCGCACTTTTTCATCCATGCCTTCGGTGTTTTCATTTCGCTCAGCATAATTATTTCGCACTCGCTGTTGGTTACGTGAAACTTGTTTGGCAGCTTCACGATCTGATACGTATGAGGGTGCGTCAACAATAGTTTTTGGGCGGCCGAATTGCAGTTCTTGCTGAGTATTGCTATCTCGTACTCTAGAGATGAGTGCTTGAGTGGCCAGGTACTCCAAATCGCTGTCAGAAGCCGTAGAATGTGCGAGACGACCCAAACGACCCACGTTGACCCCAAACTCCAGAAGACTTTCTTCAATTTTTCTAGAAGTCTTCTCCAATTCTTGTTCCAATATTTTCTCCAGTAATCCAGAATTCTCCAATTTCCGCTCCAACATTTGCTCCGTATTTCCAGAATTCTCCTTCAATTTCCGCTCCAACATTTGCTCCATGAGTCCAGAACTCTCCTCTGCTCTTCCAGAATTCCCCTTCAATTCCTCTTCCAATTTCTGCTCCAGAATTTCATAATTCTCCTCTACTGTTCCAGAATTCGCCTCCAATTCGTCTTCCAATTTCTGCTCAAAAATTCCAGAACTTTCTTCGGCTTTTCTAGAACTCTCATTCAATTCACGTTCCATTGTTCTAGAATGTTCCATTAATTCTTCTTCCAATTCTCCGAAATTTTCCTTCATTTTTCTAGAACTTTCATGCAATTCCCTTTCCAATGTTCTAGAATATTCCTTTAATTCTTCTTTTAGTGCTCCGGAACTTATCTCCACTTTTCCAGAACTTTCATGCAATTCTCTTTCCAATGTTCTAGAATGTTTCTTTAATTCTTCTTCCAGTGCTCCGGAACTTCTAGAAGTTTCTTGTAATCTTTCTGCGAATACTTTATAAAACTCGGAAAAGTAACACGGAACTTCGAATAAGTAATCGTCAGGATTTTCACCAGCTTCGATTAAAGCTTGCTGCAGTCTTTCTTGAAGCAATATCTTCTTTCCTGTTACTTCCAACTCTAGTTCTTCCAGTTCCGTCTTGAGATCACATACTTTCAATTCACTTAATTGTAATAGTTTAGGCATTTTATTTATTTTTATTTATTTACACTTCACAGTTTAACAACCCCACACCTGACACCAATTGTAACGTTTTTATTTATATGGGTGAAGTGTAAATAATCGGAGGAATATTATTAGTTAAAATAAATACGTTTATTAAACGATAAATAATTAAGGATTAACTATTAAGGATAATCAAAGGAAATTACGCACTATGATTAAATAATTATAAATACTAAGAATATTATTAAACGCTTAAACACTAATATTATTTATTTAACCAATATTTATATCACTACATTTATTTATATAACTACATTTATTTATGTTAACAACTCGTAGACTACTTATTTATATCACCGACTTCATCGCTCGTTGCTTCTATATCACAGACTGTCCCTCCGCTTTCTTTCGGCTGGTATTCATACAGCGCATATACTTCTAGAACCCTCTGAAGCGACAATGACCTGTATACAAAAGAATGAGGTCACGGCGTTATTAACCTCTAACCGGCGCGTCGCGGGGATTTCAACATCTGGGAAATTCCGGGATTACGTCATCGTTCGCGAACATGCTATCAGTAGCGGCGCAAGCATACTTTTCTCTCAGGGGCGCACGTCACAATAATAACTAAAAAATGGTATAACCATAACCCTGCAAAAGTAATAAGTACAGACAATAAAGTTACAGTTTTGTATGATTTTGGAATACAAACTGACAGAACTGTGTTAGCCAATAGACCGGATATAATAATAAAAACAGAAAAAAAATCCTATTTTTTATTTATTTATTTATTTAGAATTGAATTTCGACCTAAGGGCCACTAATCCTTTTACAATTAGGTTACAGGTGTTCTATATTTTATTTACATAAGATTTATTAGGTTTATATCGGTAAGGTATTTTATTACATTATTTGTGTGGTCCATGTTGTTGCCTAGCGCTTCCTTCAATGTGGGTGGAATGTTGTGTTTCTGTCTATGGGTCGCGTATTTGGGGCAATCTGTTATGATGTGCTTGACCGTAATTGTGGTTGAGCAGATTTCGTATGTCTTGGGGTCCGTTTTTTTCAGTATATGTTCGTCTGTATACTTGGTGTGTCCAATTCGTATTCTGGATATCACGATCTGAAATTTTCTATCATCTGGTACTTGCCATTTCTCTATTCCTTCTTTTATTTCTCGTAGTTTATTGTTTGTTTTTCCGTTCCAGTCGATTTTTCTTTCTTCTTTAATATTGGACTTTACAATAGCTTTCAAAATCTTCGGGTGGTATAGTAACATTTTCTATTTCTTCTCTTGTAGTTGCTTGTTTAGCTGCTTCGTCTACATCCTCATTTTCTTTTATTCCAACGGAGATGGTATCTACATAAGAATTGTTGTCTGTTTTTGCTTTGTGAATATTTTCTTGTAATTTTTGTATTAATTGATGTTTTGTGTTTATGTTTGTTATTTCTTGGATTAAGCTTAATGAATGCGTGTAAATAGAATCTATACCTATCTTTTGGATGTTTCAGTTCCAGCAAAAGAAAAATAATATATTTTTTTTTCCGAAAAGCTGCTAAAATATAAAGATTTAAGTATTGAAATTAGTAGAATGTGGAAGACAAAAACATTTATAATTTCAACAATCGTAGGAGGGACAGGACTTGTGGATGCAGATTAATTAAAAAAAATACAAAAAAATCTGTGGAAAATATGACGCAATGGAAATTCAAAAAAATACATCAATATACGGTACTGCACATATCATTAGAAAAACAGTCACTTAACACCCGTACCTGGGCTGCTTGGTAAGTAGCTAGGAGTGCAAATCCCGGAGCAGGAAGTAAACTACATACTACTCAGATTACACCTGAAAAATACAAATGTGTGTGTATATGTTACAATATATATACACACATTTGTATATACATATTATACTAACCTGTATCTGTGAAATAAAGGATAATAATAATAATATTTTATGTTTGCATATATTTAATTATTAAACAACTTGATAGAGCTCCAATTATACATAGTATTTATTGTTATACGATTTATCAATATTTATGAACAAACTCTGAATTTAATTTCATTATAAATTAATAAATTTATTTATTACTCACTTGTAACTTCATTTATTGATACCGCCTATTACATTTGAAAATTAATCTTTACTAGTTACTTACTTGTAAAATTGGTTGCTAACGTGTTAAACTTTAACAAATTACTTAGTATGTTAGTAACGTTGTTGACATGTGAAAATTGTGTTTTGTTACTGTCATACGTATTAAAATAAGTGACAATTGCAACTGACAGGTTTAGGTTATAAATTTAAATTTGATTTACGAGTAACAAATAAAATATTGCACAATACTCGCCAGGTAATTATTTTACTGCTTCAAAGTGACAGACTCGGCTGCTCGCCTCGTCAGTCATTTCCTCCTTTCAGCAGTAAAAACCGTTTTACCTGGCATGTAATGTAAAGTACGAATGGAGATATTTACATAATGAATTTAAGAATGAACAAAAACTTGGTAATTGTTACTAATGTTTTTTATCTTCCGTCACCTTTAGGTAAGGAAGGTATTGCTTTTTGTCAAAAAAATCGAGTGTGTGCGTGTGCGTGCGTATGTATGTGCATACATGTGTACGTGTGTGTGACGATCGTTTTACATTTTTTTCGTATTCCTCATTCTTACATCCAAATGAAGAAATTTTGGTTACAATTGAACAATTGCGAGTACCTTAATTTGAAGTTCTTAACTATTTTTCTTAATAAAACAGTAAAATCTCACTGTTTGTCATTTAATGTTATTATAAATATTAAGGAATATTTTATTCTCTATATGATTTGATTCCATTATTTTCTTCATAATTCTATTAAAATAAAAATGTATAAAGAAGTTGTAATCTTGTAATCTTTGCTGCGTCACCATGGAAACAGTTTCAATAATTAAAAATTACTAATTGATAGATATCGGGCCAAGTACAATCTACACAATATGTATGTGAAATAATTTTACTGAAAATATAAGAAACTGTCTGTGGGGAATTTAAATAAAATACATAGAAATGACGGAAGGTATTGTGTTTTCACTTCAGTCTTCTGTCTACACAAAAGGACATTTAAGTATCTAAATTAGATCTGGAGATTGAATATCGAATGTCGTCATATGTACATCATCTAAAGCAGTGTAGTTAGATCGCAAATTCGATGTTGCGACACTCGAAAGTTGATAAATCACTATGTGAACTCACCAATTCCGACGTGTCGAGACGCGATCTAAGTATACCGAAAGGCTGGAAATTGATTGTTGGAGTAACTCTTGAAACGTATCGGCCCACTATGTAAAAATCTGCGTACTGATTCAAAAAAAAAACCAGACTATTAATTGGAATATTATAAGTTAGAAGCTAGTCCGGAATTATAGCATAGAAAATCAAAAATTTACAGACTGAATAAAAAAAAATACTGCAACAACGCGAATGACACAACATTTTGAATGACCTATTATGGAAATAAGAAAATTACACAATATTACCAAATGAATAATGAATTAAGAAAAATTTAAAAAAAGAAAAGCACCAACTGAAATTGCAAAACGCATTACTTTATCTTGTCTTTTTATTTTTGGTTTGACTTTGTCGACAAGGAAATTGGAATCATTTTTAAATTTCTGAAGATTTTTTTTATTATATTCTAAATCTTGCCATTTGAGTTCAACTAACAATTGAGATTATGAACCTAAATCATTTCTCTTTGTGATATACTTTTTAACCCAGCTATTTTACTTTTTACTATTTTTCTTCGTTTCTTTAAAATACAATTAATAACTACTACTATATATATATATATATATATATATATATATATATATATATATATATATATATATATATATATATATATATATATATATGTACAGTGTGTTAATTAAAAACCTGGCCATAGGCGTTTAACATGGGAAATCAGTTTTTCCTTGCGCAAAAGTTCCCAAATTATTTTAGACAAAAATACTTCAAATAAATGTTGTAGAGAATTAAATTCTTCACCTGAGTTAGTAATAAGATTTTATTTTTGACATTTAATAACCGAGAAAATCAATTTTAAAGTTTTTTGAAGATTGCTGATTTATAGCGATACCCATGCAACTTAATCAAAATTTGTCCACCATTTTAAATTCTGAAGCTTTTCTTCATGAGAAAACTGTTCCACACTTTCAAAGAAATATGTTATTGCGAAAATCACAAAACACAAACTTTTTTTTGACAGTTAAGATGACACAATTGTTCGTAATTTTGTTTGAGTTCCACGGCTACTGCTATAAATCAGCTATCTCCAGAAAAATTAAAAATTGATTTTCTCGGCTATGAAATGTCAAATCTAATTACTAATTCGGGTATAGAATTTAATTCTCTACAACATTTGTTTGAAGCATTTTTGTTTAAAATAATTTGGGAACTTTTGCGCAAGGAAAAACTGATTTCCCATGTTAAACGCCTATGGACAGGTTTTTAATTAACACACTGTATATATATATACATATATATATATATATATATATATATATATATATATATATATATATATATATATATATATACGAGGTTCATTCAATAAGTAAAGAGACAAATTCTATAATTTTAAAACTATTCAATGAATGTGTACAATCTTTTCAGGGGTGTTAGTTGGCAACCTTGGGATATGCTCTGATCAGCTGTTTCATCATTTTATGTCAACATAACCTCAAAATTTTCAGTTCACCATGGCAAGTCCACTAGAAGATTGCACCTTAGAAGAGTAGCGCTCAGTCATTAGATTTTTAGTCGCAGTAGAAGGTGTAAAACCAAGTGAATTTTTTTCTAGAATGTTAATACAGTAGGGTAAAAGTTGTATGAACCGTGCGGATTTTTACAAGTGGGTTGATCGGTTTAAAAGTGGTCGAACAAGTGTAGGTGATGAACCCCGATGTGGACGCCCAGTGGAAGTTTCTGGTCCCTCGTTGGAATCGAGGATTGACGGACTTATTCGTGATAACAGAAGAATTACTGTTGAAATGATACCTGAGGAAGTTTAAGTAAGTGTTGGAACTGTTCACAATGTCATTCAGAACAATTTAAAGTACAGAAAAACGTGTGCCAGATGGGTTCCCAGACAGCTTACTGACGCTCATAAAGAATCAAGGCTTTCCATTAGTCAAGACTTAAAGCAACGAATTTTGATTGAAGGAGACGCTTTTTTTAAAAGAATAGTGACCTGCGACGAGGTCTGGATGCATCACTACGACCCTGAGACTAAAAGGCAGAGTATGGAGTGGAAACACACTAGCTCTCCAGTTCGCAAAAAATTCAAGGTTCAACCTTCCGCCGGTAAAGTGATGCTGACCATCTTTTGGGACTCACAGGGTCCAGTCTATTGCGATTTCCTTGAAGATCAGCGAACTATCAATAGCCAATACTACTCTGAGATGCTAGAACACACAGTTAGACCAGCTATCAGGAGCAAACGCCGTGGACTCTTGTCAAAAGGAGTCATTCTTCAGCACGATAACGCCCGCCCTCATACAGCCCAGCTGACCCGTGATAAGCTTCAAGAATTGGGTTGGGAGGTCTTACCTCATCCTGCCTACAATCCCGACCTCGCCCCACCTGTTTGAACCACTCAAAGACGCCCCACGTGAAAGAAAAATTTGCTAACAATGAGGAAGTTAAGGAAGCGGTGCAAAAGTGGCTTCGGGGTAAATCGAAAGAATTCTTCGCCAAGGGAATTAGGAAGCTGCAAGAAAGATGGGACAAGTGCATAACTGTGGGGGGTGATTATGTTGAAAAATAGCCGTAATTTTGAAAGATTGAAATAAACCGTTTTTGAGCTATAGCCATTTGTCTCTACTTATTGAATGACCCTCGTATATATATATATATATATATATATATATATATATATATATATATATATATATATATATATATATATATATATACAGGGTGGAAACGAACTTAATGTCATAAATTTAAGGGTGAGTAGTATGACATGTGTAGATTACGAAAGTGAAAGAATTTTTTTAAAATTCTAAAAACGAAAATTCGACTTTTCTTAAGGAAACATTTGTTTACTGCTGTTTTAATTAATATTTCATTAAAAATATGGTTATCAAAAATACATTCAAAATTAGTTGTATAAGATATTATTCTTAATAATTAATTAAACAGCATTTTTGACGAAAATAATTGTGTAATAGATAAAATAATGCAAATGCGTTGCCAGTGGTCCAGTGGTACCAAAAATGTTAGCTTAATGAAAACTACCCTTAAATATGCGAATTTTTAAAAAATTCTTTCTGTTTCGTAATCTACACATATCATAATACTCACCCTTAAATTTATGACATTAAGTTCGTTTCCACCCTGTATATATATATATATATATATATATATATATATATATACAGAGTGTCCCATAACTTCAGGTACATATTAGAAGGGCATATAGTCCTTAATGTCCTGATTACGGAACAAATAGAATTTTTTCAAAATTCAAACATTAGTTTTTGAGGTTTTTGAAGGAAACAGTTTTGGGACACTGGTTGAATAGGTAGTTTTAATATTTAATATTACGTTGTGTTATATCTAATTAATAAGAAATGTTTGCATAATACAATCATTTCATTAGGTTTCATTGTTAAATTATTTTATGTAATAGTTATAACTAATTTCACTATTCCAAATATTATAGTATCCAGGGGTACAAAAAATGTTCTTCTTAAGTGAACTACCCTTAATTATAGGAATTTTGAAAAAATTCTTTTTGTTCCGTAATCAGGACATTAAGAACTATATGCCCTTCTAATATGTACCTGAAGTTATGGGACACCCTGTATATATATATATATATATATATATATATATATATATATATATATATATATATATATATATATATATATATCTACGAATGCGTCTATAGCCGCTTTTCTCGCACGTGTGAACACATGGTAGAGAAGTCCATCAACTTTAGTCTAGAGTCTAGAGCAAGTTTAGTGAATTGGTATAGATACCTATCATGCAATATTTTATAAAACACATCATAGAGCAGACAAAAGCGTGTACGATACGTAGCATAACGGTGTTTCTGTTGTCAAGTAGTTAATGGGTATCAATAATAATAATAGTAATAATAATAGGCTTTATTTGTCATAAAGGTAGTACCTAATACAAATGGTTGACAATAATTAGGAATGAATTTTACAAATACATAGCCAGTACGACATGAATATAGAGAAATAAAATCCCAAAAATTATACAAAATCAAACATACATATTCAGTACATCAAAATAGTACATTCAAAAGAGAGAATCAAAAAAGTTATATAAAAGTAAAGTGTAGGTACATATCGAAAAAAATTGCATGTACAATAATTAATACATTAATTATAATAAAAATTTAGACCCAAAATTATACAAAAGCAAATATACATATTCAGT
Source organism: Harpalus rufipes (assembly GCA_951394225.1). Classification (NCBI taxonomy): domain Eukaryota; kingdom Metazoa; phylum Arthropoda; class Insecta; order Coleoptera; family Carabidae; genus Harpalus; species Harpalus rufipes. Next base: position 59,799,479 of record OX596274.1, read on the forward strand.
ACACGAAAATAGTACATTCTTAAGTGAGAATCAAAAATTATATAAAAGCAAATATACATATTCAGTACATCAACATAGTACTTTGTAAAGAGAGAATCAAAAATTATATAAAAGTGAGGTGTAGGTACAGATCAAAGAATTTTTCATATACAACAAGATATCTTATTACGTATATTATAATAAAATGTAGACCCAAAATTATACAAAAGCAAATGGACTTATAAATATATCAAAATGGAACTTCCATTTAGAAAAAAAAAGATTACAGAATTTTACCAATAACAAAAGTACATAAGAATTAAATTTGCACTTAAAATCATAACATGCTTGAGATTTAAATATTTAAACAAAAACTACGGAGTCTAAGAGCGCCGACCACAAAGTAGAAAATATTGTTAATTTTACTTTCATTTAAATTGAAATTGAAAAGAACATTATAAAAGTTTTCTTTATTTATAGATTGGAGAAATCCTGATAAATATGCTTGACGAAATGGTGTATAGATAGGGCATATAATTAAAAAATGATACAGGTTTTCAACTGCTTGACAGTTGCAGATCGTACAATTGACTAATGGGTTTAATTGGTATTTTATATTATTTATTATTATTCTAAGGTTGTGATTATAACTTAGTCTTAGTTGAGCGATTACTCTTTTCTTAACAAAAGAAACATTGAAATTTAAATAGTTCTGATTCTCTGGTAGCACAGAAAATTCTTTATAGAAATTATTAAATTTTGAGGTAGATATCAAATCACTATCTTTTTGTTGTATAATCGTGTTTAATTGTGAAAGTAAATCTGTTATTTCTTTTTTACTTATATATTTCCTTTGCCAAATAGCATCGAAGTTCAATTCGGAAGATAATGATTTAAGTTGTGAAACCCAGTTATATACCGGATTATTAGATGAACTTTGTTCTAAATTAACTAATCTACGATCTACGGTAAATGATTTTTGCAAAGCGCTTATCATCCATCCTCAAAATCCTTGCCCACTATTTTAAGGTACGTTTCATAATTTCAATTTTAATATGATTAATGCCAGTTTCGATTCTAAGCAAAGGACCAGGTGTATTTCTCACATATAGCAGCATGCGTTTAAGAAAATTAAGCTGACAATTTTCTAATTTTTCAATGTATCTCAGGCCCCATACTTCAACTCCGTACAGTGGCGTAGCTTTAATAATTGTATTTAGCAACTTAATTTTTTCGCACCAACCGTCTGATTTTCCTTTTATTAGAATAGAATTAACTGTACTTATGGCAGAGGCCGATTTCTTAATGGGTCTCAATATTGACGTAGTTATGTAGTCTATCCTTCGGTTTCTTTGCATATGTTTAATGTCTTCAGCAACATACTCTATACCAAGATCCCTACGTAGGTATGTCCCTGTTTGGAGTGTACCAAGATGTATCAATACTATTCCTTAGTACTTTATTTTGATATCATTGGATCATATGTATGTTACTTCTTTTGCACATCTCCAGAGCTTTATTCCATAGATCAAGACTGGTTTCAGAATTTGTTTATAGATCATGAATTTATGTGTTCACAAGGTTGATCTTTTATCAACCATCCAATATACAGGCTGTTAAGAAAGGGTAAATTTTTTAAGGGCATATAGTACTGACCAAAATAAGTAAACAATCTTAAGCAACAGAGGTCCGATATTTAATAATTTCCAAAATGACAGTGAAAATGAGTTTTTACGAGGTTTACCTTTGCTATCTTGAAAACTAAGAGTTATGATTTCGATTAAATGAGACTTTTTGTTTACCTTTCTGTTAGATATGTAAAGGTGTCTTAAAATTAACGCAAGATTTGAATTAAATAGAAAACACAGTTTTTAGTCTTTTGATTGTTATTTTTTTATTGAATCATAAAGTATATAGGATAGGGTTATTTATGGAATAACACATCGGGCAAATGGCCTCCACGGCTTTGCATGCACATACGCACTCGTTTGTCGAAATTTTCCATGACCATTTTGCATAAATGTGGCTGAATTTCGTTGATGCAGCGTTGAATATCCTCCTTTAATGCACGGGTGGTTGTGGGCTTGTTGACATAGACCTGTGATTTCAAATAACCCCATAAAAAGAAATCTAATGGTATTAAATCACACGATCTAGGGGGCCAATTCTGAACACTGAAACGAGAGAGTACACGACCTGGAAATGTCTCATGCAGTAATTGAATTGTTACACGGGCTGTATGGCATAGAGTTTCACGGCTTGACTTGATACTCAAGTTACTTGACTTGACTTGACTTGAAATCAAGTCAAGCTCAAGTCAAGTAATAGTAGCCGAAAGTCAAGTCAAGTCAAGTAGTTACAATGTCAAGTACTTGAAAAGTCAAGTAGTTATTTTTCAATTACTTGAAAAAATCAAGTAGTTATTTTAATTACCAAAAAAAATCAAGAAGTTCTTCAAGACTACATTTCATTTTCATATACTTCCTGATGTTTTATAACAATATCAATAATACGAGTATACCTTGAAATATAGACTTTTATTCATAAAAATAAATCATACGTTCAAATTTAAAAATAAAAAAAAAGATTTAAAAGTGTAATATATGGACTAACAAACTATTTATAGCATATGCATTATGGTGGACCTTAAAAGGGAGCAAGTCGAATTTTAACCGGGCCGCCCTCTAAAGTGATTCCAAATAAATAAATAAAAATTATACTGGCAATGATTCCTCTTAATTTTAATATTTGACCGTGCCTAAATGCGCTTGATTTTTCCCCATTTAAATAACATTCGGTTTTGGCACATTTTGGAACTTTATTTTTCTCCGGGATATTAAGAGGTTTCAAAAATCCATTCATTATTGGAATATATACTAAAATGACCCGAGAATATGTGAACAAAATCTGAAGTCCCAATTATTATTCTTAATTCAAATGGAGTATAGCTTTTTGGGCTTTTATGCGATAGTTTAATCATCTACAGTTATCTTAATACGAGTAATAATGATTAGGACTTCAAATTTTATCGACATATTCTCGGGTCATTCTAGTATATATTTCAATATTGAGTGAATTTTTTAAACTTCTGCAGAAATTTTAACTTGTAGTAGTGAATCAGCACAGCATATGGCGCGTCTCGCCGTACCACACACAGCTAGATTTCGATTCTACTGATTCGTGCGTTTTCGTACATAATCGATTCGTTATCAAGTAACTTGAATTTGCTTGATCAAGTCAAATAGTAACGATAGAAGTGAAGTACTGAATTTTTGAAAAGCTTGATTTTCAAGTCAAGTCAAGTAATTTACAAAAATATCAAGCTACTTGACTTGATGAAATCCTAGATGGCGTGTGGCACCGTCTTGTTTAAACCACATATTGGCCACATCAATATCATCCAATTTCGGCAAAAAGAACTGTGTTATCGAGCACCAGTAACAGTCACTGCTTGACCAGCCTCAAAAAAGTATGGTCCAATTATGCCTCCAGCCCAAAATCCACACCAAACAGTGACACGTTGTGGATGCATTTGTTTTTCGACAATCACATGTGGATTCTCAGAACCCCAAAAGCGGCAATTTTGGCGATTAAAAAGCCATCAAGGTGAAAATGTGCTTCATCGCTTAGGATGACTGCGGCCGCCAAGCTTTCATTATTTTTGAAATATTGTTCAATAATAAAGACACGTTGTTCTATCGTGTAACGCTCCATTTTTACTTTTTTACTAACCCTAAACTGTCAGCTGTCGAATTGTTTTTTTTTTAGGGTTGCCAACACTTTACTGCGCAAATGGCGGCAAATTCAAATCTTGCGTTAATTTTGGGACATCTTTTATAAAAAGTAGTAGGCTTCTGAGTTGTCTGAGAGACAACTTGATAGAATGTACATAGCAATGTGAATATGTTCGATATTACTCGTATATAGTAATACTATTGTTAATACATATTGGTGTGTTTCCCAATAAACCTGTTATCTGTTTTGACTAATTTATTATATTCTACAATTATACACCGAGTATTTTACATCGCATTCTAGCATACATAACACTTTCAGATGACATCTTAGATGTGCTTTTATTTTTTTTATCAAATAATTGCACTAAGTTAACAGTTATGGCGACCATGGCCAATTATTAATATTCAAATAATTTCGTAGCTATTAGAAATTGAGAAAAATATTTCAAATAAAATTTTGTTTTTTTTTAGTAAAAATTTTGTTCGATCACAACTTTGTCAGTTTTTCTGCGATTTTTCGTTTTTCTCGAAAACAGTTGATGTCGAATCTATGTTGATTAAGCTATTTTTACACATTTTCTCTGTATTATATACCCTCAAAAATACCCTTTTTAACATCCTGTATCGTTTTATATCTTAGTTCTAATTCTTTTTCCTTCTTAACATAAAATTTCCATTGTTGTTTCGCATCTAGTGTCATATCTAGGCATTTAGCAAAATTTGAGTAGGGGACCACATTGTTGTTGATTTTCACCTGTAACTGGTTGGTTAAGTCTGTACGAATGGATAGATTCGTTTAAATTTAGTGTCCATATTTTAATTCAATTTGAACCTAATTTACTTATTTTACCAGCTTCTTTGTACATTCTTCTACATTATTTCATGTATGGTAGTGTCATCAGCTAATGTAACTGCTTTTATTTATTTATGACTGGAAGATCACAGGTATATGACATAAAAAACAGGGCCTAAATCGCTTCCCTGCAGGACTTCTTCTTTGATCTCTTTCAGTGATGATAATTCTCTATCCTATTAATATTAAGCATCGCTATATAATATACTCGTATGATAGTAGTATTCGGCTACACTGGATTTGTAACAATGTTTAAACCTTAAATTTTCAACTTTTTTCATGTCTTGTCGGATACTTGTGGAAAACTAGGAAGATGGCTAAACATAATTAATTTTCTTCTAAGGTTTTTTCGATTACATCTGTAATCCAGTGTGCTTGATCTTATTATGGAATGTTGGTCTCTAAATCCGTAAGACTCCTTCTTTGATCTCTTTCAGCAGTGATGATAATTCTCTAGGCTATTTTATATTAAGCATCGCTATATACTATATGATAGTAGTATTTGGCTACACTGGTTTTGTAACAATGTTTAACCCTTAAATTTTAAACTTTTTTCTATACCTTGTCGAATGCTTGTGCGAAATCTAGGAAGATGGCTAAACATAATTAATTTTCTTCTAAGGTTTTTTCGATTACATCTGTAATCCAGTGTGCCTGATCTGTTATGGAATGTTGGTCTCTAAATCCGTATTGGTGTGACGGCATTAAGTCTTTTTCTTCTATAAGTTTTAATCTTTTGAATTGCAATTTTTCAAAAAAAAATCGACAATCGACATTACCAGGAAAAAGGGCTTAATTTATGAGGAATAATAAATAAAAAATTCAACCAGTGGTTCTCAAACGGTAGAATAAAATTATATTTTTTTAAATGGCAACCTATATAACCTATACCATTAGATAGAGAATTTTTTTTCTGATTTCAACGATATAAATATGATATGGGGTTGTATAACAATTATTTCGAGAAAAATGATATTAAAAATCAGAAATAATTCTACAATATTGAAGTAGGCTATGCAATAAACAAATGCAAACAAATGATACAGGTGACAGATAGTTTTGTTACTTACGTTATTAAGTGTTTGTTATCGTAATTGTTTAATTACTTATTAATAAGGAGGTGTTTTCGAGCACAAATTATAATAAAAATTAGTACTCTTAAGTGCAAAAATACCAAAAATACCTAAGGTTGCATAAATTTGTAAATAATTTCCATCATATTGTTTTTCTTTTTATGTTAGTACTATTATTTTTTGATATTTCTTCGTTATGTAGTTCATTTGTTATTATGAATTTCTTAGTAAAACAAGTTATTTTAGATATAAGAAAATAATATACTATCGTAACCTAGGCAATAGTCGTATTAATAGTTGTTTATTGCATAGCCTACTTCAATATTGTAAAATTATTTCTGATTTTTAATATCATTTTTCTCGAAATAATTGTTGTACAACCCCATATCATATTTATATCGTTGAAATCAGACAAAAATTCTCTATCTAATGGACAAAAAATTTATATAGGTTGCCATTTAAAAAAATATAATTTTATTCTACCACTGGTTGAATTTTTTATTTATTATTCCTCATAAATTAAGCCCTTTCTTCCTGGTAATTTTTTGTATATAACATTTTTCTCTAAAGTCATTAGTTCGCCCAAAAAAGCGCTGGTTGTTTTAAAGGAAACACCCTGTATATATATATATATATATATATATATATATATATATATATATATATATATATATATATATATATATATATATACATAATGTATCAAGATAATGGAACAGTGCCATTTATTCGTGAATATGAAAAGTTACACAAAAAAGTACTCAACTTATGGATCAATGTTATATTTTTTTAAATGGTATCAATTTTTTTTTATTAACTCATTACATTCTGAATTCAACAATATAATAATATCATACCCTTACATAGTAAAAAAATTGATAAAAGTTAATTCAAAGTTAGTATTTTATTTTTTTTAAGTAGGCCAAGCAAACATTTAACTATTAAAACAACAGAAAATATTCTGCCATTTTTGTATATCATTGTTACGTATTATATTATTTTTTCGAAATGTTCCAAATTTCGTTATTTTTTTTTATTTCGCATAATTACTATTTAGTCTTCCGAAATTAGGATAACTATCTGCAAATAAATTGCATGCTAGGAATGCATTTTGCTGCGTCTTGCATCAATAAATAAGATAAGTTTTTGTTAAATCTGTTGCCCTTATTAAATTCATTATTACAAAGGTAACGAAAATTACCTTAATTAAATTAATGGATAACAGTGAAATACAAAAATGACAGATAATTTTCTTTTGTTTTAATGATTAAATTTTTACACAACCTACAAATTAAAATAGATATGAGATACTAACTTCGAATTAATTTTTATCAAATTTTTCGCAATGTAGGGGTATATTATTATTATATCGTTGAATTCAAGAGAAAATTCTCTATTTAATTAGATAATAAAAAATATATAATGCCATTTAAAAAAATGTAACATTGATCCATAAGTTGAGTACCACTGGCTTTAAAATAATAGTGGTTATGTCAAAATGTGTCCCCCTCTATGCTTCACAAAGTATCTTAATCACTTTTTTGTGTAACTTTTCATATTCACAAATAAATGGTACTGTTCTATTATCTTGATACACCCTGTATATATGTAGGCGATCACGCTAAAATGAATCAGCAATTATCTCCGTTATTAAGGGATATAGCAATTATCTCCAAATAAGCAAATTCACTACAGAAAATATGGGCTATACTACATATACTAACACTATATTTTTGAAAATTACATAAAATTTTATTTACACCGGTAGTAAATAAATAGTACGTTATATTATTCAAAAACAAAATGACGGACTTTTGAAATATCATAAAATAAATCAAGAGGGTGTGAAATTTTGTTTGAATGGTTTTGTTGCCCAGATTATGCTAGATAAATGAATTTATCTGAAAAAAGTAGCATCATATATGAACAGCAAACAATAAAATCACACACACTTGATTTTGCAGGCTTTGTAAATGCTGAAATTAAGTATGCAAATGTCGAAAATCAGCCAAAAAATATCGACAGTTATAAAACTGAAACAAATATATTAACAAATGTTAGACGTTTTACCCGTCAAGTTAGGTTAATATATTTTTATTAGGTATTATTTGTAATATTTGTTCAAGTAAATATTAATCTATTAATTTAAATAAATATTTTTTAACTTTAACAGAAATTACAAATAATAATAAAAATTAATAATCCTTGATAGTATTAATTGAGAACGTTGTCGGCACTTGGTGGAACATTTTTAAAGGGTAAAAATAAAAACACTTGGTGATGTCCACGAAATAAATATAATTGTTCTAGCCGAAACTAATTAAAGAACAATTATATTTATTTCGTGGACATCACCAAGTGTTTTTATTTTTACCCTAATAATCCTTGCTTGACTAAATCGCTAGCATTTGTTCATTTTTAGTATCAATTTCATGGCTATCGCTACTTTTGGGGTGATTTTCGTCATTTTATACGTTATAGAGCCTGCAAAATTAATATAAATATGATGTAGAATTTTATGCCCTACAACACTTATTTGAAGCTTTTTACTTAACTAAATAAATTGGGGAAGCATGAAATTACGAAAGTATGATTTTACATGTCGAAGTCCTATGTTCCAGTGTCGCGGTCAACACAGATGTATCATTTACCTCGCTCACTATTGGTGTCTTTTTAATAGAAGAGATGCGAGTTTGGTTAACGTAATAAAATTGTGCCATTTTAAATAATAAAATCCGTGATGTGCACCATATTTTTTATTCCTTTATTTATCAGGTGAAACACGAGCTGCAGACCATAGACAATTCAGACATGTTTCATAGAATATCCTTGCACATTAAATGGAGCTTTTTTCAAAAATTTAAGTAAATTTTTACTTCATATTATACTATATATAAGATTCTGAAACTTTACACGTTCAAATAAAATTGAACGTTCGATGCTCAAATCAAAAATTCCAAATTAGGGCACATTCTAAATATCAAAGTCATTTACTTCAAATTATAGGTACTTGTAAGTATTATTTTACTCTAAGCTGCATGCACTGTATTTTGTAATGCTGGCATTAGGATTTTTGACAAATTTCATGTTTCATGTTTGTTTTTGTTTTGACTAAATTTCATAATATATTCAATATAAAAATATATGAATGCAATATTAAAATTCATACCGATCAAATGTCATACCAAAATAAAAATGTTATTGTGGATATCTATTTAAAAATATTATTGCTAGTGAATCTACATTTTCATTCTCTTGTTGCTGCTTACTTTCCTTTTACATACGGGTGTAGCAGTGTACAGTACTTATCTCCCCTATTGTTGTTCCTTTTAAATGGGGGTAGACTACTCTTATCTATCTTTCGCGTTAACTGATCCCGCTTGCATATTTTTACACATGTTTTTTTTTCTGTTATTTGATTTTGACATTTTGTAAGATTAGCGGTTTTTTATTGTTTAATTACTAATCCTAAACGTAAAACAGGACGTAAAATAAAATAATTTGTCAAAATTATTCACTGACAGACGACAAGCATCTCTTCTTGATCCTCCTACTTTGTCCAGGGGGAGTTGCAAATCAATTCATTTCAGTGCTACTCATCATTTTTGTGCATATAAAAGGAAAGCACCTTTATAAGGAAATAATGTTCATAATATCTGAACGTGTATAACATAGCCATTTGATGAAAAACTGTGTTGTAAATATATGCCCAATAATAATTCAACGTATTTGATCATCCAAAGTTACCAACATTTCCATGCATTCGTTTCTGCCATAGCGTTCAAACAGTGGTGTCATTTAAATAAAGGAGTCGAGGAATATTAGTTTTAAAAGGTTTCATTTATCTATGAAATATGAAACTATAGAATTGCGCAGACCTTCAAATTTCTAGAAACAATTTTAAAATCTCAAATCGAATATTCAGTAGTAGCATATTCCATTTAAGTAAATAATAGAATTCTCGTAATAAATGACTTAACTCGTTGAAAATTAATAGCATCTATATCCAATTATACCGAAGGGAAGAATTTGTAATGTGCTTGTCGGGAATGGCGAATCTCCTCTGTCCCCAACTGCGGCCCGGTCCGATACCGACGCTCAGTTCCCAGTTCCTGATTCCGTCTCGCTGTCCGATCGTAGTCGGCTTGATTTTATCAGGATATCCACAAATCATGATCACTAGCAATCAGCAATCTCCGCTATCTGTGCGATCGCGTGTAGAACTAATTCCATAGCCATTTTGTTAAGTAAATCCCCTTAAGATTGGATTAGTTAACAAACATTTAACATTCCATAATTTTTAAGTTTTTTATTCTTAACTATTTTAAAGCATAAATTACAAAGAAGCTAGATAGTAAAACTGAAGAATGCATGGAAAAACAGATATGTCACTATTTTGCAAAGCGAAAAATTTGTGTTTTTAGTTCTAAAATTCAATGTAATAAAGTTATTTTCTAAATGTACATAAACACAAGTATAATTTACATAAACACAAGTATAATGTAAAAAAAAAATTGAAAGAGTATGTAGGTTCGACAAAATGTATTTTTACCTCTCGCTAAAAGAGGTATTGGATTCATGCTAAAAATCACATATCCAGATTTCAATGAATAAGCACATTTTAAGGTCCCTACAATCCGATTTTAACATTTTTACGATAATGTCTGTGTGTGTGCGTATGTGGGTATGTGTGTGGGACGTTGGAAGGACTATTATTCAAAAACTATAAGACTTTATATTTGTTTTATTGTATTTCCCTATCGCACATTAATGGGAAGATCTGAAAAGGTTTTGGTAACAATTGGACAACCGGAAGTAGCAGATTCTTGAAAAAAAAATATTCTAAATATTATTTTTTGAATTTTTTTTTTCGTAATAATAAAAAAATTAAATTCTTTATGTGACACATTTTTTTTGCAGAAGTGTGCAGTAGCGTTTACGAATAAAATAATAAACGTGGTTGGAAATTATAATTAAACTGTGTTTTTATTTAGCAAAACGTACACTGTTACAAACAAAAAACAACTGAACTCATATTATAATACAGTGCTGCCATGATGGCGCTAATTTCAAAGTAGTTCAATATATAATTGTATTTCCAACATTTTTTTATTATATCTCGTATAGGTTTGGAGATATAGTATATAATAATATAGAATAATCTGTTCTAATAAATCTCGTTGCCCGAAAAACAGTTGAGATATTTACATGTTTGTAATTTACAGATAAATGCAAAATGTCAGTGTCAAAAATTAGACTTTTCTGGTAGGTACGAGTAAATTTAATATATATTATCGTATTAGTAATTAAATATGTATTTAAATTATAGGTATGTTAATATTACATATATTCTTAAGAAATACCGCTAATACCGTCAATGAATTTGAAGAATTTTGAACATATTAGAAGAGTAGGACAAAATTACTCATAGAACTAAAGAAGATATACAATTTCAATTATTTGTGTGTACAAGAAATGTTAAATTCGTTAGGCGCGAGCAGACATGTGACTTTGTTGGCCTTAGCAAGCAGATTTGTGGGTCCGTGTCAGAATGACAGCAAGTAGTTATTTACATAGATGTCACAAATGTCGTATGTCATAATTTTTCATTCAAAAATTCAAAATATTCTGATATCATGATGTTTATATGGCAACAATAGTAGGGAATATAATTGGCGAGGAAAATAATCCACGTGGATATGGAAAATCGTAATGGTTTGAATGAAAACTTATGATACTTGACACCTATGTACATTATTACTAGCTGTCATTTTGACCCGGGCCCCCATATCTGCTTGCCAAGGCCATCAAAGTCACATAACTGCTCGCGCCCTATGCAACATAAAATAAAAATGGCAAGAGGTATTGGGCTGGCCACAACAGATTTGTTTTTAATTTTAGAAATTTAGTGAAACAATAAGTATGCATTATTCTATACACGTATGAAATAAAAAAAATACAAATTTAAAATGCTATATTTTTAATTTTTTAGAATATTGCAATAAAAACGGAAAGATAAGTTCAGTGCACACGCAGGAAGAGAGAAATAGCAAATAAGTACGAGTAATAATAAATATTGGCATCACAATATGCGATTCCCTGACATTCCCAGGCATCAGTGACATACAGGCAGTGCTTTCGGAGAGCGTATTACGGATGTTACGAGTACTAAAATTTTTGTACAAAACCTTAAGGTAAAAATTGTGTCATAATTTTTCATTCAAAATTTCAAAATATTCTGATATACTGTTTATATGTCATTAATTGTATGGAATATACTTGGCGAGGAAAATAATCCACATGAATTTGGATTATCATATTCTTTTGAATGAAAACTTATGATACTTGACACCTATGTACATTATTACTAGCTGTCAGTTTGACACGGGCCTCCATATCTGCTTGCCAAGTCCAACAATGTCACATAACTGCTCGCGCTCTATGCAACATGAAAAGAAAATGGCGAGAAGTATTATGCTGGCCACAACAGATTTTTTTATCTGCAAAAACATTAGATACATAAGACTAAACTGGTTTTTTAAATATGGGTCTCCGGGTGTAGAATTGAATGATAAAATTGGCACAATTCAAAATGTTTGTCTTATTCGTTTCCTTCCTTCTTCCCGCCCTTAACTCTCATATTGTATTTCATTTTTAGTTTTACGCGGGTGATATAGAAATGCATGTGTTGAACTTGCAAATATTTATCCTTTCTTTTTTCATTTAGGAATAAGTTTTTCTGTGCGCGAGGGACTGAGAATTTAACTCTTGAGTGTCGGGCAAAGAATTTATTTTTCGTATGATTGTGGATCAATTATTGTTTTTCGTTCAAATAATTTTGAGTGTTTTCGATCACGTCATATCACCAGTTGGGTAGATATTTTTTTTACGTTCATTGTCCGATTTTTTGGGCTTGGTTGCTGTTTCAGTTGCCTGACTTTTATTTGGAGGCCCTTCAAGTAGGTGCTGGGGACTACCATCTCACCAATCCGACGCTTCCAACGACATCTATTACTGCTTCTCGCGGCGTAACCAAGTAAGTACCCCGCAAAGATATTTTTGCCCCTTGTTCACACCACGAGTGGAAACCCTTCCTGTCACTATTATATTTTAGGTATTTTGAATTGTGCACAAAACACAGTAAAATAATTTTGTTACCCTTACGAACCCATAAAAGGTACTTGATTTTTGTACTCCCTCTACTCGGTGGCAGTCGGTTGCCGCTGTCTCTTATTGTAAAACTCAAAAGAGCCATTTATTCAAAAATAGCGCCCCACATAAGGCCCTAAATTACAAAAAGGGCCAAGGGTTCAAAGTCTTTAAGAGCTAAAACTTTATCAAAGGATAATTATTATATGTTCATGTTTCTCTTAAATAATTATCAGTTAAATTATATGCAGAACGATTTTTTTCAATATTTTGTATCGTCCGGTAAAATATTTGGGTCGAAAATATGGAAGTCAACTGGTTAAGTAGAGATGAACCTGAATGAGACTGTTGAATTAAAAGATTTGATAAAATTACTATTAGAGTTAATGTTGTTAAAATCGTTAAAAATAATATAACTCAGAAGAAACATATACCGGCGAGCCAATGGAATATTACATATAACGGTTAGACTAGATTAAGTGTCAATGCTTTCCTCGAATTAGTAAATGATTATAGCGTATCGCAAAATTAATTAATGAAGAAAAACTCTGTAATTATGCGATGGAATTACTAAAAGGACGTAGTATCGATTAATTCAGCATAAGATCAAATCTTGAGACGAATTATTAAATAATTACGCGAAGAATATGAACCGTACGATTATGAAGTTGTGGGTTGTGGGAAGATATCAGGGAAAGAACGTAAGGATAAGATAGTCGATCGGTGCATTATTAATTTTTTTTCTAGCCTACCAACTAAATTTTATGAAGAACAAAATTTACAAGTATTACGCAGAAATATTGTATCTAACTGCACACATGCTATGGGTTTACAAGATATTCAGGCCGTCGATAAATTACAGGAGATTTGTAATAAAATAGAAAATAATAGATTAATGGCTGACAAATTTCACCCTTTGCCTTTTGCTCGACGTAATTTGCTTGAGCCAGATTCTAGCTACAAGGTCGCGCGCGGGCAACTCATGTAAATACTTCGAAAATTCTGGAAAATTATTTTACTCAACCTGGAAGTCAATCCGTTTAGTGAAATTGCAAAAATAATGGTCATCTATATATACTGTACGCGTGCGTGAAATAATTTTTTTATGGATGCGGACTGCAAAATTATACAAAGGCCACTAGTACGGAAGTAGAAGTTTATCTTTTCGAGGGGAGCGAACTTAATAAATACGGTTCAACAACAAAATGTTGGCTAGATATTATTACTATAAGTACGGCTAAATCAAAAAAATAGATTATGTATTGTGAAATGTTTATGGTGATAACCGACCTTATGTGAATATTTTTTTTTTAGGAATTTACGGGACTTTTAAATTCGGGTGCGAGTAGGTCAGTTATACGAATAGGAGAAAGAATTTGGAACATATTAAATAATTTAGGTATAAAACTGAGGAAAAATATAAAATGTATAGTTGCAAATGAAATTAAATGTAAATGTTTGGGTTATCGAAGTGTTGCAATTACATTAAATAAATGTACGAAATTAATAGAATTATTAGATATTCAATTGATAAGTCAAGAATTAATATGAGTTGATTTTTGGAATTTAACAAACATAAACGTTAATGTTAGTCGCGGAGAATTTTGTATTTGTACCAATATTAATGAAACAGAATCGCAATCGTTGCTATTAAGAAAAAAATAACGCATACCCAGAAATTAAAACCCGATTAGCTAATTTATAATTATTTTATAAAGACGAAAAAGGGTTTTGTGTGTACCACTCTAGTAGAAAAAGTAATCTAACAGATGCCGAACCAATAAATCACCGTTATTAGCCTTTGTCGCCGAAAGTTTAGGAACAAATTAACTTCGAACTTGAGGCTTCAAAAAGTCTTTGGGCGAGTCCCATAATCCTAGTAAGAAAATAGGATAATTCATAATCATTCATTGTGGATTATAGGAAAATAAATGGGAATACTTATCCTTTCTCTTATGATAATAATATCTTACACAAATTAAAAGAAGCACGTTACTTAACATCTCTTGACTAACGTAAGCATTTTGGAAAATAACTGATAAAAAGTCCTTTCAACACAAAACTGCATTTACAGTGCCAGGTTATGGTCTATTTCATATTAAAAGAATGCCATTTGGTCTACATAATTCAACGGCAACGGCTTATGGATCGATTATTTTGTTATTAATATGAACCATAATGTATTTGTCTCTTTGAAATAAATTTACTACATTTAGATATTTTAGCCCAACTCTAACGAAAATATTTGACGCGGGATTATTGAACAAAGAAGAATGTCATTTTTTGTATGCCGGAGCTTAAATATCTTGGATACATAGTAAACAATTCAGGATTACATGTGAATCCAGATAAGGTTAAATCGATTTTAAAAATTCATGCACCTAAATTTGTAGCAGAGATTCGATGTCTTATGGGTACAGTTACTTGACATAGGCGTTTCATACCCGATTTTTGAACTTGAATTACTCCTATTTCTGAACTAGTCAAGAAAAATAAACCATTTATATGGACTATGAACGCGCATTCAATTTAATAAAAGAAAGATTAATATCAGCTCCTTTTTAAATTGTCAAAACCATTTATTATACAATGTGACGTATCCAGGTATGGTATCTGCGCGGTGCTCTGTCAAACATATGATGATGAAAACGTATAGCATGTTACGCTAGTCGAAGCACAAATCAACAAGAGAGACACTACAGACTTATTAAACCTGAATGTTTAGCGGTCATTTGGCCCGTACAAAACTTTATCACAGATCACAGAGTACCCTTTTATTTGGGGCTAAATAATTTAAAAGACCGTATAGGACGTCTTTCGAGATAACAGATCGTAAAGAATAATAGAATTTAATGCTAGACTTATTATTGCGACGTTAATATACATTTAAATTTAATCATGGTAACCAACCCTATTATAGATACGTGGTATAGAAAATTATTTGATATTTCCAGAAAAGCCGGAAAATTTTCGTCCTTGGAAAATCATTAACGATCAAATTTAAAATATGTATGGTCTTGAACAGAATCAGATTAAAAATTAGTTATACCCAAAGTACTCCGCGAATGTCACGATTATTCCACGCATTATCATGTTGGTACATACAAAACATTTTATCAAGTTTCAAATTTATTTTCTTAAATTTCAGGTTTACCACTGTCAAAAACTATTACAAAATCCGAAGATTGACTATTAATCAGCCGTGACAACATATTAGTTTAAATTTCATGGAATTTCCACGCTCGTTATCAGGTCACACGTTTTTTCTCGCAGTGTCCGATTATTTTTGGAAATACGGGCCCATAAACATATTAATTCGGCCGACACAATTTTTACCTTAAGGTTTTGTACAAAAGTGTTAGTACTCGGAACATCCGTAATTCGCTCTCCGAAGACACTGCCTGTATGTCACTGATGCCTGGCAAACTCAAGGGATCGCATATTGTGATGCCAATATTTATTATTACTTATTTGCTATTTCTCTCTTTCTACGTATGCACTGAATTTATCTTTCCGTTTTTATTGCAATATTCTAAAAAATAAAAATATAGCATTTCAAATTTGTATTTTTTTATTTCATACGTGTATAGAAAAATGTATACTTATTGTTTCACTAAATTTCTAAAATTTAAAAAAAAACTGTTGTGGCCAGCACAATACCTCTCGCCATTTTCATTTTATGTTGCATAGGGCGCGAGCAGTTATGTGACTTTGTTGGCCTTGGCAAGCAGATATGGGGGCCCGGGTCAAAATGACAGCTAGTAATAATGTACATAGGTGTCAAGTGTCATAAGTTTTCATTCAAAACATTACGATTTTCCAAATCCACGTGTATTATTTTCCTCACCAATTATATTCCATACTATTCTTGCCATATAAACATCATGACATCAGAATATTTTGAATTTTTAAATGAAAAATTATAACATATGACAATTGAGACATCTATGTAAATAACTACTAACTGTCATGCTGACACGGACCCACAAATCTGCTTACTAAGGCCAACAAAGTCACATGTCTGCTCGCGCCCTAACGAATTTAACATTTCTTGTACACACAAATAATTGAAATTGTATATCTTCTTTAGTTCTATGAGTAATTTTGTCCTACTCTTCTAATATGTTCAAAATTCTTCAAATTCATTGACGGTATTAGCGGCATTTCTTAAGAATATATGTAATATTAACATACCTATAATTTAAATACATATTTAATTAATTTAATTTATCCTTGCCAGTATCTAATGTTATTTGCAGGATCCTTTCATTTACATACTTTACTGAGTAAAGTATGAGATGCAATGCAAATTCAACGAGACACCGTTGCAAACACTATTAAAACTCTTAAGAACAGAAAGGCGTCCGGACCAGACAATATACCTAATGAACTACTAAAATATGGGGGACCAAAATTAATTGATGAATTGACAACTTTATTCCAAAAAATACTGAACACCGGATTAATACCAACTGAATGGAAAGAAAGTATTACAATCCCAATATTTAAAAAAGGTGATAAGAAAAGTCCAGAGAATTACCGTGGAATCACTCTACTCAATTGTTCCATGAAACTATTCACAAAAATACTGGCAGATGCGGTGAAAATATATGTTCCCATCAGTGATGAACAACAAGGCTTTAGAAAAAATCGATCTACACTAGATGCAATATTTACTGTACGACAATTAGTTGAAAAGGCTATAGAATACCAAAAACCAGCGTATCTGTGCTTCGTAGATTTAACGAAAGCGTTCGACAGAGTAAAGTTAAACGATGTCTTAGAGATTCTTATAGAAAACGACACACCTATTAATGTAATAAAAATAATCAAAGAATTAAATACTAACACCCATACTCAGCTCCTTATCAACAATAAATTAACAACTAATATAAAAATATCATCTGGCATACGACAAGGAGACTCTTTGAGTCCGCTACTTTTTAATGCTGTAATGGAAAAAATAATACAGAATGTTAAACTCACTGGTTTAGGTTACAGACTGAATCATAATAGAATAAAAATATTATGCTATGCTGACGATGCGGTTCTTATCGCAGAGAACGAAGATGACTTACAACGCCTCCTTCACGCCTTTTACTTAACAGCTACCCGATACAATATGAAAATATCTGTACCAAAAACAAAAAGTCTTGTCGCATCCAAAACCCCAATACGATGCAAGTTATCAGTTAACGACGAAATCATAGAACAGGTATCATCGTTTTCTTACCTTGGATGTGATATTACATACAGCCAAGACAGAACATCAGAAGTAAAAAACAATCCCACAAAGCATCCAGAATATCAGGAAGTATGAATGAAATCGTATGGAAAAACAAATATATGAATCAAGACTCCAAAGTGCGCATATATAAAACATGCATTAGACCTATATTAACATATGCTGCAGAAACAAGAGCTGACACGAGAAAAACAAAAACAATCTTAAGAACAACTGAAATGAAAATATTGAGAAATATAGCAGGATATAGGTTAATAGAGAAATCAGAACAACATGCAAAACGCAGGACATTGTAAAATGGAATAGAAAAAGAAGACGAAAGTGGAACCAACACATATCCAGAATGGGAGATGACAGAATAGCAAAAATTGCTCGCGATGGAAAACCAGAAACCAAACGTCCGATTGGAAGACCCCCCAAACGAGGGAAAGACTCCTGGGTAACAACTTCCAAAGATAGTCCAAGATGAAATCTGGATATAACAGGCTAATAGCCTATTAAAAAAAGAAGAAGAAGAAGATTTAATTAATATTACAATAATATAATGTACTCGTATTTTCCACAAAAATCTGATTTTTGACACTGACATTTTGCATTTCTGTCAATTACAAACATTTAAATATCTCAACTATTTTTTGGGCAACGAAATTTATTACTACAGATTATTCTATATTATTATATACTATACGAGATGTAATAAAAAATCTGTTGTGGCCAGCACAATACCTCTCGCCATTTTCATTTTATCTTGCATAGGGAGCGAGCAGTTATGTGACTTTGTTGGCCTTAGCAAGCAGATATGGGGGCCCGTGTCAGAATGAGAGCTGGTAATATACATAGGTGTCAAGTATCATAAGTTTTCATTCGAAACATTATGATTTTCCAAATCCATGTGGATTATTTTCCTCGACAAGTATATTCCATACTAATGGATGAAAAATAATCAGAATATTATGAAATTTTGATTGAAAAATTATGACATATGACAATTGTGACATCTATGTAAATAACTACTAGCCGTCATTCTGACACGGATCCTCATATCTGCTTGCCAAGGCCAACAAAGTCACATGGCTGCTCGCGCCCTATAAGTAACGAATTTAACATTTCTTGTACACACAAATAATTGAAATTGTTTCTCTTCTTTCGTTCTATGAGAAATTTTATCCTACTATTCTAATATGTTCAAATTCATTGACGGTATTAGCGGTATTTCTTAAGGATATATGTAATATTGACATACCTGTAATTTAAATAAATATTTAATTAAGAATACAATAATAATATAAAATGTACTCATACCTCCCAGAACTGACACTGACATTTGTCAATTACAAAAAAAAAAATAATATCGCACCTGTTTTTCTGGCAACGAGATTTATTACAACAGATTATTCTATATTATATACTATATCTCCAAAGCTATACGAGATATAATAAAAAAATTAAATTTGTCAGATTGAGAATTTAATTATCTTTAATATTTGTAGTAACAAATTTTCAAAAAACAATATTTAGAAATTTTATTTTTAGAAACCACCACTTCCGGTTGTCCAATTGTTACCAGAACCTATTCAACTCTTCCTATTACTGTTAGATTGAGGAATCCGTAGTCAAACAGGTCTTTAGTCTTATAGAATATGAGAAATCGTGTCTCCAACAACCTCACACACACATCCACACACACACACACACACACACACACACACACACACACACACACTCACACAGACATCATTGTAAAAATGTTAAAATCGGATTCTATGGACCTTAAATCGTGCTTATTCAATAAAATCTGGATATGCGATTTTTAGCATGAATCCAATACCTCTCTTAGCGAGAGGTAAAAATTAAATATGTCAGATAGAGGATTTAATTTTCTTTAATAATACCAAGATTTTTTTTCAGAAAATAATAATTAGAAGATTTTTTCAAGAATCTGCTTCCGGTTGTCCAATTTTTACCAAAACCTTTTCAGCTCTTCCTATAAATATCCGATTGGGAAGTACGTAGTTAAACAAATTTAAAGTCTTATAGTTTTTGAGTAATCGTCCTTCCAACGTCCCACACACATATACACACACATAAACACGTACACACACACGCACGCACACACACACACACACACACACACACACACACACACAGAGAGATACATCATCGTAAAAATGTTAAAATCAGATTGTAGGGACCTTAAAACGTGCTTATTCATTAAAATCTGGATTGCGATTTTTAGCATGAATCCAATACCTCTCTTACCGAGAGGTAAAAATAAAAATCAATGCAATATCTCAAACAAAAATATTTTGTTATTACTATAGTGCGGAAAAATTATGAATCCAAAAATACGTATGTGTTAAAAATATATAAATTATAATTATAGTAAAATATGCATTTATGCAGTATAAATAAAAAACCAAGTAAACATAAAAACAACATTATTGATAATTTATGGAGTAAATAAAAATTTGTAAAAATCTGCAACTTCCGGTTGTCCATTTATTACCAAAACCTTTTCAGCTCTTCCCAGTGATGTCCGATTGAGAAATATGTAGTTAAACAGATATTAAGTATTATAGTTTTTGAAAAATCGCCCTTCCAATATTCCCACACACATACACACACACACACACACACACACACACAGACATCATCGTAAAAATATTAAAATCGGATTGTAGGGTCCTTAAAACGTGCTTAGTCATTAAAATCTGAATATGCGATTTTTAGCATGAATCGAATACCTCATTTAGCGAGAGGTAAAAATCAGGGAGACGGACCGAAATGTTTTTATGTTCGGGTTTTGTTTCGGGCCCAAGCAAAATAAAGGTTATGGTTATCGCTCCAGTTTTCAAAACTTAAAAAATATGCTCCGGTTAACAGTTTAAAATAACGAATAAAGAATTGAAAAGTTGGGTAATAGCAAATGTTTACCATGATGTGAAATAAATAAAATAAATAAATATTTCATCACGGCATATTACCCATTGCTGGGTGTGCCAATCTGCTTCGTACACAGATATCAGTAACACGTTAAGAAATATCGGTTCGGATTAAAGTTCAGCTCTTTTAAAATTAAAAATTAAGGTTCGGTTTCGAGTTCAAGTTTTTTTTTTGGTTAATTAGGGATTTAGGGTCCGGGTTCGGGTCTGCTTCGACTTCCTGGAAAAAACAAGTAATCAATCAATTTGAAATGTATTTACAACTTGCAGACGTTGACAAAATTACTGTATGGACTAATAATCATAATCTAAGCAATTATCGAAAATATACTGCATTGAATGCCATAAGGAATGCTAGTTGTTATAAACAATATGTAAAAACCACTGAATAAAGTTGATTTTTTTCATAAATTGATATTGTGGTTATTTTTTTATGTAAATATAGGTACCTTACATATTCGTTCTATCTCATATCCGTATTAAAATTCATAAATAATACTTGTAAATTTTAGAAAGATGAAAGCTATATAAGAAAAAGAAGATTAATTAAATTTTATAAAGACTGCATTCTGGTCGAAATTATTTTAGGGAGAATTAGTATAATATAATCCAAGCACAAAAAAAGGTATAATATATTAATGTACATATTTTTATAAATTTACGTATATGAAATATTTTTAAAATTAAGAATAAGGAAAAATTGTGTGTACATTTGTTTGATTGTTTTTACCTTCCGTCACCTATAGATAAGGAAAGTATTGTCTTCGGTAAAAAAATGCAGTGGTGAGTTTTCATTGAATAAGCACGTTTTAGGGTCTTTACAATACGATTTTACTATTTTTACGATAATGTCTGTATGTGTGTATGTGTGTGTGTATGTGTGTGCGCGTGTGTGTATGTGTGTGTATGTGACCGCGGTTTTGGCCACGATATCTCCAATACTAGATTTCCAAAAATTACAATTTTTTCGTATTCCTCTTCCTTACAACTATATGCAGACTTGATCAGATTTTGATTATAATTGGTCAACCGTTCTTTATTTATTTTTTGTAGATGTATTCACTTATTTACTACACGATTTAGTGTTTTTTAAGCACGTTTTAGGGTCTTTACAATACGATTTTACTATTTTTACGATGATGTCTGTATGTGTGTGTGTGTTCGTGTGTGCGTGTGTGTGTGTGTATGTGTGTGTGTGTGTGGACCGCCGTTTCGTGCACGATATCTCCAATACTAGAATTCCAAAAATTACAATTCTTGCGTATTCCTCTTCCTTACAACTATATGCAGACTTGATTAGGTTTTGGTTATAATTGGTCAACCGGAAGTACCCTCATTTAAATTTTTTAACAGTTTTTCTTCAAAAAACTCAGTTAAATATTATTTAACTTAAAGAATGTATTATTCTCTATACGATTTGATTGTATTTTATATTTCATATTCAACAGATATATAGTTAAAGAATTATAAAGATAATAAATTTCATATATCAGCCAGCTATGCTAACTTAACCATGGAAACTGCTAATATATTCAGGTAATTCAAATTGACAGATGTCAGTATCAATAAAAGTAAATGAATGAAAGAATAAGGGAAATAACTCTAATGTTTCTAAAAAGATATAAGAGAGACGATTACATTGGTTTGAACATGTCATGAGGATGAATATATGAGTATTGGAAGAAAAATATGAAAATAGTTTAGTAATAGAAGGTGGAAGAAAGATAGGAAGACTAAATATAAAATGGAAGGACTGTATTTCGGAAGACTTGAGCAGAGGAACTGAATGAGGACGACACGTAAAACAAAATTGAGTAGAAGAAGAAAATGAAAATAGCGACCCCCTAACAAATGGGAACAACTAAAGTAGAAGATGTCAGTGTCAAGTGCAATTTGTATAGTTTGTTTATGAAATAATTTTACTGGAAATATAAGATCTTTTGCAAGGAAATTTATGTATAGGGCGCGTGCAGTGACGTGACTTTGCTGACTTTGGCAAGCAGATATGGGGACCCGTGTCAAATTGACAGCAATTAATTATGTCCATAACTGACAAGTGTCATAATTTTTCATTCAAAATTTCATGATTTTCTTATTTAATGTGGTTTGTTTGTTATCAGGAGTATGGAATTCAGTTGCCGAGAAAGGGATAATCATAGAATACCAAAAATTTAAAATCTTTTGCAAGAAAATTTATGTATGGAATTTATACATAATACACAGGACTGACGGAAGGTATTGTGCTGGCCACAACAGATTTTTTTCTTCACTCTTTATTGTCCGGTACTCTTGGTGCTTAAATTCGTTGCTGCTGTGACCGCACTATTTTTAACTCAGTTGAGAAATTAGTTTTGAGCATAGAGGATAGTAACTTTGTGAGACGCCTCTTGCGACAAAACGCTGAACTATTTTTACATTGTCGTATATGGACAATTGTTTTGGCCCTTTAATCTCAAATACTACATGTTTGTTATTAAATATTGAAATGGATCTGAAATTCTTAGTTTGTCAAGTTGGTTTTGAAATAAATTTTAATCCAAAAATGATTTGAAGTAAAAATAAATCATTACTTATATAACAAAAAATTCAAAAATGTTTATTTTATATTCATTACAATCTATGTTTAATATAATTGCCATAAACCAAAAATTATTCAAATCGCTTGAGCCGTTTTGCAGACTCGTTGGTCAAAGTGTTCCATGGCAATTTGTACACAACCTTAGTGGCATTTCATTTTTAAAAATATGTTTACATGAAACACAGTAACCTTGTTTATATCACTTTTATTTTACACAATTTTTATGACTAGTTTCAACCAATTCGGTCATCATCAGACAATAACTGCAATAAATTTTGGCACGTAATTTTATATAAAATAAAAGTACCGTTATTTACAACTATTGAAGAGAGGGGAGTTTCCTAGATTAGTTTGGTCGTTTCGTTGAAGTGTTAGGTTTATCTTCTTTATATTTGTAAATTTCTAAGGATTCTAGTAAACTTACTTTTATACTTTTATTTGCAAAATGAATTGGTATTATTTCAGTATTGGGCGATTGGTTATTTTCGAAAAGGTAGCAACCAAAGTGGAATCTATTTTTTTAAATTTAAATGATCCTTGAATCAAGTTTTGAAATTCCGACCAGTCTGGCCAATATAAACTCCTTTACAATCTTGACATTTAAGTTTGTAAACACCTGATTTTTCTAAAACATTTTTACAGTCCTTATTATTGAAAATACAATTTGAACGATTTTTTTAAAAGTTTAAAGGCGAAAAATAGATTTAATATCTTAAAAAAATTTCAATGGATTCACTAATTGTTCCAAAGTAGGTTAAAGGTACATATTGTTTTTCTGAGTCAGGTTTAGATGTTGGATAAATGGATTTTAAGAGAAGTTGTTTTTCTTTTTTGTAGATGAAATTTTGGATAATAGTGTTAGGAACGTATTTATTTTTCGCTATTTGTTTTATAGTTGTAACTTTTTTATCAAAATCTCTGTATTTAGAGGGATTGAAAACGCTCCGTGAATTATTGAGGTGTAGGCAGTAATTTTTTGTTTAAATCAATGTTGGGAATGGAAAAGAATTGTAGAATCGGTTGAAAGCAATTTTGATTCGCGACGAGCTGCGAAACGTTGTTTGCGATCCAAAACCAGAAAAAGTAAATAAGGATTGGCAAAAACAAAATAACAGGGTGATGGCGTATAACATACTCAGTATGGAAGATAAACTAACACACTTTGCACATCTTGATGACATGCATATGAAATATGGGCGGCGTTAAAGAAGAAATATGAACGATCTACATTTGGCAGCAGTTTATACTTCAAAAGAAGGCTATATGGTATTCAGTACCGAGGTGGATCAATGACTGGTCACACTGATTCAATCATAGAAGTCGTAAGTTTACTCCGTGTATCCGGTAAACTACTCGAAGACAAGTAATTACAGTATTATTGGTAAGTTTACCAGAATCATATTCAGGGCTTGTTACAGAGTCCAGAGTTTGCTTCTTTTGTAAAAAACCAGGTCATTTAAAAGCAATTGTTTTCTTTTAAAAGAAACATCTTCAGAGTCAACGAAATCTTCTGTGGCTATACTAGGGAATAATGTCAACTGTCACGTCATCTTCAGAGCAAGTTAGGAGAGAAAAGACGTGAATATGACAGGATGGTGCACAGACTCTGGCGCGATGAATCACATGAGCCATCAGCGCGAATTTTTATCAGAACTGCGTAATACAGATGCCTCAGTTATTCTTGTAGATGGCTCATAGGTAAAGGCAGCGGGAATTGGAAATGTTGGGTTGAAATGTAAACTTCCTGATGGTTGTATTAAATATATAGAATTAAAAGATGTGCTCTATGTGCTACAACTCGCTGACAGATTGCTATCCGTGCAGAGAATTAAAGAAGATCATCGAATTATATTCGAGTGAAATATTTGCAATATATACCAGGGTCAACAAGTTGTTGCGCAGGAAAATAATAGAGGAAATTTTATTTAGACTTAACATGGTACGAAACGAAGAATCAATTAGTATTGCAAGTGCGGCAGTAAGTCTTCACCAATGGCATCGTCGTTTAGAACACAAAAATTTAGCAACAGTTAAGCATTTGGTTAAGGAAGAACAAGTCACTGGCATCAAAATTTCATCATGGTCAGATGATATTATCTGCGAAGATTGTATCAAAGGGAAGTTGGTATAAAAGAAATTTCCAGAATACAATCACAGAGAAACAGAGCCGATGAGACTCATTCATTCCGACCTATGTGGCCCTACACAAACCGAAACTCCAGATATTTTTTGACATTGATTGACGATTATTTTCGTTTTACAGTTGTCAAATTGGTTAAGTCAAAAGATGAAATTTATTTGGTGTGCTGAAGGAGTACATAGCTGTAATGTCTACCAGATTTGGCAAAAAAACAGTTGCAATACGCACAGATAACAGGAAGGAATATGTTACTAGACAGCTAGAAGATTATTTGCAGAGAGTAGCTAACGGTGCCATATACTCTGCAGCAAAACGGTGTAGCAGAAAGAAAGAACCGCACCTTAACAGCAACGGCAAAATATATGTTATTAGATGCTGGGCTGCATAATCGATTCTGAAGCGAAGCTGTATTGACTACAGCGTATCTACAGAACGGCACACTATGCAAAGTAATTGAGAAACACTTTAGAGCTATTTACTGGGTACAAGCTAGATTTGAACCACATTCGTGTGTTTGGGTCAAAAGTTTACTCCCTGATAGCTAAACAAAAACGAATAAAATGGGACGACCACGCTGAAAAGGCTTTATTATTCTTACAGAATTCTAAATCCGGAGAAGAATTGTATTTAGATAGTCGATCAGTTCGGATTATAGAAAATGACACCAGGCAGCCAGATCTTCGATAAATTCCACAAGAAGTGGTTTCGGATATAGAAAATTCAGTTCAAAACGAATCTAATTTTAAAATAGTGTTTAATATTCCTGACAGCAAGAAAGAAGAAAGAGACACAGTAAGGGAACAATACCCGGTCAGAATTTCCGAAGATGAAGATGGAAATACTTTCAAGTCCCTCCTGTCGAGCGTGAGAGATGAATTTCAAGTAGAGAAAGTAAATGTATTCTATCAGAAAGGCTCATATACAAGGTAGAAGTAGGCGTTGTCAATGAACCGAATTCTTGGAATGTGATGCTGAAATTACCACTTTGAGAACAAAACTTATGGATTGAAAAAATATAAAGTATGGGAATTATCTGATCTTCCGCGGGGAAGAAAAACATTGACATGTAAGTGGGTTTTCAAGGCTGAGTTGGACAACGAGGGTCAGGTGCATACATACTAAGCTCGTTTGGTTGCTCGAAGATTCTCTAAACGTTTCGACAAAGACTATGACAATACATTTGCACCGGTAGTACGACATGAAACCATCAGAGTGTTGTTTATCGTGGCAGCTCAGTAGTTCCACGTTCGCCAGTTAGAAGTAAAGGTTTTGTGGAGACTGAATGTGAGACGAAAGTATTATGACTACATAGGAGTCATTATGATTTGCAGCAGTCTGCACGAGTATGGAATAAAAAGACTCCCGAGGTACTCACTTGTATTGGTTTTTAATGTATTTTTACCAGACAGGAGAAAGATAGTAACTTACTACTTTACGTTGACGACATGTTGGTGGCTGCTGTGTCTGTCAAATTAACCGAAGAAATAAGTAACGAAATTACTAGTTATTTTGACATTAAAGATATAGGAAATGTCAGTCATTTTCTTGTAATAGAAGTTGAACGCGCAGCAGACGGATCATTTATTCAATGTCAGAGAGCTAATGTTTCAAGAGTTCTTGAGAATTGGATAGAAACTGGTTTTTTGGCTGACAAGATAGAAGACAGTCTCAGATTATCAAACAGGGAAGTAATCGGTTCATTACTTTACATTGTTACTGTTTCTATACCTGGCATCTCTTCTGCTGTGGGAATTTTATGTAGAAGTGTAGAAAATACAAGTGAAAGAGAATGGAAAGCAATGAAACGTGTTCTACGATATCTAGCATCCACAGTCAACAAGAAGTTGAAATTATCTTCGGAAGGAAATCTGGAACTGTTACACCTATGCGGATTTGGCTGGAGACAGGAAATACCGGAAGTCAACCAGTGGTTATACATTTCTGCTAGGTAATGGAAGTGGCGTGGTCCAGTCGCAAACAGACTTCTATGGCAATATCGTCCACAGAATCGGAATATGTGAAAGCGTTATATGCGAGCAGAGAACTTCTTTGGCTGAGACGATTGCTACAGGACATGGGTGTGCTTGCCGTACATCCAACAACTATCTACGACGACAGTCAAGGGTGTGTCCATTTAATTGGTATGGATAGAAGCGAAGCTAGAACCAAGCACATAGACGTCTCTCTTCATCTGGGTCTAGACTTGAAAAAAAAGTAGTGATCGACATTAAGTCCATCAGCCGAAATGATGGCAGATCTGCTGACAAAACCCTTGGCAAACGAACGTTCCCTGGAATTAACCAGAAGAATGGGACTACAAAAAGTGAAGCGAGAAGGGGTGTTGAGATATAAACGCATTCAGTTAGTTTGCATGATTATATATATATATGATGAAATATATTATCATGAAAGTACATGAAATGTTTTGTTAGTTATGGTTATGTAATTTTTTTATATGTGTCTGAAATAATTTATACTTGTCATTATATTAATAAAAAGGATTTTGTGTTTTGCATTACTGTTGTATTATTGACTATTAAGTACAAAACTATTTTGGCGCTTTACATTCGGTGTGAACACGTTAACTTAACCGCTTCGCTCAGCGTTTCACCTAATACTATGCAACATGCGAAGCGCTAAGTAAAGCACGCTCGGTGTGCACGTACCCTTAATTTTGCACAAAGTAGGCGGTGCATTTATAAGTTTTTACATATAAAATAAATACCCATATGAACACAATTTCGGCACGAAAATTTTCGCCATCGACTGTACAAAGTATAGTTAATTTGTTTAAAGAAAATGGAAATGTTACGGAAAGAAAATATTGGATGTCCACCGTCAACTTCTAAGGCTGATAATCAAGCATTAAAGAAGATTGTGAAAGGATATCGCCGATCAAATGCTCGAGATATTACCTCACAATGGCGGAAAATGATCGGAAAATCAAATTTCGGTATTTACCACTAGAAGAAAAAGTAAACAAATAGGATAGAAGTTTTATAAGGTATTTTTTGCGATATCTCTCAAAAACGATTATTAGGTTTTTGTATGTTTCACTAGGACAAACAAAAGCCTTTGCTTACAAAATTGCAACTGCGGAATAGGTTGAAATGGGCTAAGGATCACAAAAATTTGACTTTTCATTTGGAGTGATGAGTCCAAATATGAAGTTTGTCTGGGAGATTGTAGAAAACGCGTATTGTGTATTTTTTCCAAGACATACCAGAGAAACTGCTTGGTTAAAAAAGTTATATTTCCTGCAAGGTTTGGGGTTATATGTCTGGAAGGTGGGTGGGAGAACCATATTTTTTAAATGGCACTGTTACCGCTGGAAAATATAAAGATATATTTAAAGATGTTTTTACTATCAGTTTCTTTATACCAGTCTGTCGAAGAGACCTAAGTTTTTCAACAGGACGGTGCCCCGCGTGTTATGGCAAAAAACGTTGAAACCAGGCTTGAAAATGATAATATTTCAACTCTAAAATGGATTTCAAGTAGTCCGGATTTGTCGCCAATCGAGTCACATTGGCATAAAATGGAAAAGGGACTGTGTAAGAATCCGACAAGCATAGCAAACGAATTAAAAGTAAAATTACAACAAATATGGGATAATATGAAACCTGATGAGTGTCCAAAGTTAGTTGATACAATGCCTAATAGAATTAAAGCCGCTATGGTCAATAAAAGAGGCGCAACGCAAAGTTAAAATAATATCATTTACAGTCCAAGTCCAATATGTCGTTTCAAATTACATACGAGTTTGAAATACCAAATTTGAGAAGTTTTGGATCATAATTTAATATATTTTTTAAAGAAAATTTGTTTAGAGCTCCCAGTAAACTACCACTTCCGGTTTATCAATTTCTGAAAAAAAATTAATAGGTCGTTCTCATTAATACAAAAGTTTTAAATATCAAATTTGAAAAGTTTTGGATCATATCATGGCTTCAAGTAAAGTATCACTTCCGGTTTATCAATTTTTGTCAAAATCTAATATATTGTGCCCCTTGATATAAAAGTCTTAAATACTCAAATTGAAAAGTTTTGTATTATACTTTAATATAGTTCTTCATTAAAACCGTTATAGGCTTCAAATAAAGTATCTCTTCCGGTTATCCAATAATACCTAAAATCTAATCAACTCTTTATATGAATGCAGAAAGCTTAAATATGGAAAATAGAAATTTTTGGAAGATTGATATAGGATTTATCGTGGAAGAAAAAAATCGTCACATACACACACACACATACACTCACACACTGACATAATTGTTAAATTTATTTTGCTGGGTTACGGAAGGTGCAAAATAAAATATGATTAATGAATTAGATGCAGAATTTAATTATCTAAAAAAAATATTTGAAGCATTATTGTCTAATAAATAGCCACTTTTGCGTAAGTATAAACTATTTTCCCATGTAAACACCTATGGCCCGCTTTCCGTGTTACACCCGGTTAAATATCTACTTCCACGCTCTAATTTTGTGTTTCTATATTTTAGCTAGAAGAAAATATTGCAACAAAAAACTGGAATTTCAAGGGTGAAAGGTATTTTATAATCTAGCCGGAATATATTATCTATCACCAAATAAAACTGAATATGTGGATACATGCTTACTAGCGATTATTCAGAGCTAATAATCCAACAATTGACAAAATAAAATATAAATTAAAATTTATGACAGGTAAAACAATACATTTGAGCATTTTAAAGTGAAATATTTCTGAATTTTCGTTTGTCCTTCTTTAGGTCACTTTTTCAAGCTTTTTCTAATGGGGATGGTAAAAAAATTTCATCTCTGCTGGATACAGAGTTTGATACCAATGTAAAAAATTTATATCACTGTCATAGTGGACAGTTACAGCGTTGACAAAGTATTTTAACTTTTTATGAAGTAATAATAATACTTTATTTCATAGACATGTATACATGTATTGAAAATCGTCGAGAATAAGATATAATACTAAATACAGACAGAGAGCCTACGATCTATATCCCATTAGAGACCAAACATATGTTATGACATTCATTCAAAAAATTAATTCAAGTTATAAAAACAATGGTTTACCAAATATGATTTTAATTTTCTTAAAAATGTTTTTAAATTAGTACATGCCTTAATTTCACTTGGTAGTTTATTAAAAACGTTTCGACCTTTAACATGATGAGCTATGTCAGTAATTTTATATTTAGTGGTTGGTATATGAAACTTATTTTTTGGACGTGTGTTAAAATGATGCAGGTCGGAATTTAATTCAAAACACATTTTATTGCAATAAATAAACTTGCACACTTCATAGATGTATAAACAAGTGGCAGTTAATATTTTATATTTTTTGAAAAGTAATCTAGAAGAAAAATCTCGAGCTACTATTGCCGTAATCCAAAGAATTCTTTTTTGAGAGATGAAAACCCCATACATCGCAGCCGAGAACCCCAAAAACAGATACCGTATCGTATCACAGATTCTACTTCTGCATGGTAAAATACAATTAACTGTTCCTCAGTAAAACTTTATTTAAATGCCTAAATTGGAAACATACTGAATTAAGTTTTGTTTCTATATGTACTGCTTAAGATTTCCAAGCTAAATTTTCGTTAATAAGCATACCTAAAAATGTGGTTTCATAAATCCTAGATATTTTAATGTTACCTATAACAATATCTAAATTAAGGTTATTGTTAAATTGACGATTATGGATTAAAAAATAAATCATTCGCACAAAACCAATTCAATAATTTATTTAGACAATCTTGGCATTTATTTTTCAGTGAGTTTTTTGATGCATCGGATATTATGATTGAGGTATCGTCTGCATACATAGACAAGCAGCAATAATTTTCAAATATCGTACAGATGTCTTTAAGGTATAATAAGAACAAATTTAGAGAAAGGACACCTCCCTGGGGGACCCCAATATTCATAGTTACATAATCTTAATTTACTTCACGTGTTATAGGTATTGTTTTATTTCATACTGTCCGCTATTTACTAATTTAGGTTACTAATCTGAGTCCGGGAAATGATACATTACAGTACCCGAGCCGAGAAGTGTTGCTTGGAAACATCCGTAATTGTTTCTTTTTAAATTTTATGTTTTCATTTACATTATTTGCGACATTGTATATTTTGCTTCAATTGCAAAATAATTCAAATTCTTTTTCATATCTTCCGGAGGACTTTGTGGGAATCAGTTTCCGTATAGCCTCAGCACTTTTTTCCAAAATATCGTTCGGAAAGTTTGAGTTATTACTAGAAGGAGCGTTCATTTTTGATGACAAGCAAACAAACAAAATCAACAAAAAAAATGAAACATACACAGGTAACTAAGACAAATTCTGATGTGATGTGATCTATTTTAAACTGACATATTGACATATATTTAAAAATATTTAAATCACGTAGACAGTATGAAATAAAATGTACGTCATATGGCCATGAAGTGGTATTACGGTACTTATTTCGAAATTCCTGACTCGGCTCCTTCGTCGTCTCGTCCGTAAACTTCTCATACGTACCGTAATATATCACTTCCTAGCCTTATAACGCAAATAACTATTTATATGTTAATGTAACAAATTGTTTTCTATTTTCCAAAAATGAAGTTATCAATTTCAAAGGTGTCCCTCTCATTTCATAATTACTAAGTTTAGAAAGCAGAATGCCATGGTTTACACAGTCAAAGGCATTCGGTTACAAAATATTCCTAATAGTTTTTCTTTATTTCTAGTTTTAACATAATATTTTCGAACAAAATTTTTATTGCATTCAAAGTAGAGTATTTTTCCCTAAATACAAACTGACTAGAAGAAATAATTTTATACTTTGACAGAAAAGTATCTAACCGTTTTAAAAATGCATACTCGTAAATTTTAGGAAAAAAAACAGATGAAAGTGCAATTGGCCGATAATTATTACAATCGAGTAAACTACCATTTTTATGAATAGGTTGTATTTTGCTTATTGTTAAAATCTCCGGAAAAAATTCAGTTTCAAAAGATAGATATATCAAATACAATAGAGGTTTAATAATGACTGGTATAATACGATTGATTAAAAAGTATGGGATATTATCGGGCCCTGTAGAATTTTTATTTTTGATTTTGGATTCCATTAAAAATAACAGTTTATCTTCTGTAAAAGAAAAGAGATAAAAACTATTTAACTGTGCAGCTATGACATTCCACTTGCTATTGTTACATTTAGGTAACTGATTTATTATCTTAGCAGGTGCATTGTTAAAAAAAACAATTAAATTCATATTCTCTGTTTTTAGCATACATCAATGAGTCTGCGGCCGATTTATTTACTGGTGGCTTAGTATTCGAGATTTTCTTTATTACTATCGATGTGCTGTTACTTATCTGAATTAAAAATCTTTCCTTTGAAATATTGTCTTTTAGTCTTGGCGACCAAAGCTGCATGTCCTTGTTTGGCCTCTTTGTACAAATACTTAAATTCATTGCAAGACTTTTGTAGCTGAAATATAGTATATAAATCACTACTAGATTTTTTAATAGTTTCATTGTAGTATTTTTTATAATTTTTGGAATTTTTTTATTAAAATAAAAATTAAAAGTATCATAGAAAGTATTGAAAGAGGTATTTAAATATTATTTTTCATACACATTACTCCATTTTTCTGAAATACTCAAAACGGAATTTCGGCTTATTCATAGCAGGCGAAAGATAAAATGTATAAAGTGTATATTTTACGTCAGCAATAAGATGAATATTGTAGACTAGATTAATCGCAAGCCATATTGATCTTGAAGAAAGACAGTAAAGTCAAACAAAACCTAAGCTTCTCCTATAGCCGTAACCATGTAGTGGTGGTAAAAGATTAATGCGAGACTAGTCATTCGCACTATGTCGCCACTTCGCTCACTCAACCTACAAGATCACCACACATCCTTACAAAGAGCTTAACAGAAACATCAGCAGGTGTGTGCGGTGTGACCAGTAAGAGCAACTACGGGAATACAAAACTCGTAAAACTTTAATACTTAACTCAAAACTAATATTTTACAACCAATTTTCCATCTCAACTCGCCAACAACCACGCGTGTTACTTCCTATACTTTACGAATGGCAACAATTTGTGTCTACAGTGAAATAAAGAACTGTAGTGACAGAGGGGAATAACAGACTACCATTATCTATTTTGTTACATGTTACACAGTGTGTTGTGCTATTGAATTAATTTTTGCGGTAGAGATTCTAAATTTTATTTTCTAAAATGGGTAGAAAATGTTTTATACCCTTGTGTACTAGTGGAGACAATAGTAATAAGAACATAATTAGTTTATTTTCCGTATCTAAAGATGTTAATACTCTAGAGAACTGGCGGAGACAAATTCCGAGAAAAGATAGAATTTTATCCATAAAATACCTACTTGGTGAAAAATATTTCTGTGAAGATATAAGAGCATAAAGTGAAGGAATAAATACTATAAGGAATTGTTTAACTTAGGACTAAGGTGAAGGTGTAATGGTCTTAAAAAGTTTTCAAGATAATGATTTATACATTTTGTATATAAGCAGATTGTGCCAATCTGCCGCCCAGCAATGGGCAATATGCCGTGATGATATATTTATTTATTATTTTATTTATATTTTGACGAAACCACGAAACTATGTTATCAATAATGGAAAATTACATTTTTTTCCTTGTATAGAACAAAGATCATGATACATATTTTCTTTTATGGCACACTTATTTATTATTATGAGAGTACGGCAGTATTATTATGCAAAATAAAAAGAAATATAAGATCTAAATCTAAAGAATACAAGATAAAATTAAAATTACTGTTCAACTAATTATTTTGAAAACGCCACATAATGTTTTTGTGCATTATATATGTGATTTAGGCAACAATTTTTCAGTCGTTCACTTTTGCAGCATGCTTAGCAAGAGTGAACACTTATTTCTTTATAAAAAGATTTATAGTTTATTATACTTGAAAAGATTTTTTTTTTTATATGTATGAATTATATTTAGAGTTAAATAAAACTGTTGAAATATTTCATATATGAAATGTATTTTTGCTTTTAGGTTACTTGTATTTTGTGTATTTTTGTTTGCAGCGTTTTTGGTTTCTGCAGTCGAATTGTTGGCACTGCTGATTATTTGCTTTTTATTACCGATATTGGCACGTCAATTGAACCTGTAGTACGTGAAGAAACATTATACAGCACTACTTATTTCAGTCTTTGTTGCACTACGAGTAGTTAAATAATATATATATATATATATATATATATATATATATATATATATATATATATATATATATATATATATGCTGAATTAGTAGTAGTTAAATAATATATATATATATATATATATATATATATATATATATATATATATATA
Organism: Harpalus rufipes; assembly: GCA_951394225.1. NCBI lineage: Eukaryota > Metazoa > Arthropoda > Insecta > Coleoptera > Carabidae > Harpalus > Harpalus rufipes. Next base: position 59,834,560 of record OX596274.1, read on the forward strand.
TATATATATATATATATATATGCTGAATTAGTTTATTTCATACTTGAGTGATAGAACACAACGTGTAGTACTAAATGATTTTACATCTGACGTGGTTCCTGTTACGTCCGACGTATCACAAGGTTCTCATCTGGTCCCACTCCTTTTCAATATTTTCATTAATAATATATCTACATGTTTTAAGTTTACCAAATTCCTTCTATATGCGGATGATCTAAAAATGTATCATACAATTGAATCTCTCAATGATTGTCATCATTTCCCACAAGACTTAAATAACTTAGTAACGTATACGGAAAATATGAAATTGACGCTTAACATCGATAAATGCTTTTATATAAAATTCACAAGAAATACGAATGCTTTCAGTTATGAATACAAATAGAGAATAATGTTATCAATAAAACCAACTATGTGAAGTATTTAGGTGTGACACTTGATAGTAAATTAATATTTGATGTTCACATTGACAATATTGTTCAAAAAGGCATATAAAATGTTAGGTTTCTTAATACGAGCAAGCTCTAATTTTAAACATCCTTCCACTTTGATCAAACTATATAATTCTCTTGTTAGGAGTCAATTGGAGTTTGCATCTGTATGTTGGAATCCACGCTATGCTATTTATATAAGTAAATCGAATTGAATCTATTCAAAGGAAATTCTTAAAAAAATTTAGCCGGAAGTTTCCAACATTCAGACTTAAACTATTATCATTAGAAAACAGAAGAAAGTTAAGTGATCTCACATTTCTATATAAACTTTTTAACAACGCCGTCGATTCATCAATTTTATTATCTTCTTTTTGCTTAAGAGTGCCTAATTACGGCACTAGAACAAATAGCTTTTTACTTACTCTCATTACCGCACAAACTCTATCCTAAATTCTCCTATTATAAAATTGTCATACTTGTATAACGATAACAATATGCCAGACATGTTTTGTACTAGTTTACAGCAGTTCAAACGATGTCTTAAATTTTATTAAGTTTACATGTATAATTATTTATATTAGTATTCGCTGCTATTACTATATCAAATTATCTTATTCAAAAATATTATAAACACATTACTATTTTTGTTTATTTCTCATAATTTGAACTTTTTTGTTATTTTAATTTTTGTATACAATGCTAGAGCTTCTTTATTATTGGGATTTGTCCTGTTAAGAAGCCAAATGTAAATAAATAAATAAAAAAATAATATATATATATATATATATATATATATATATATATAATAATAATAATAATAATAATAATAAAATAATATATCATCACGGCATATTACCCATTTCTGGGTGTGCCAATCTGCTTTGTATACAGACATCGGTAATGATGAAATATTTGTACCGTGCGGGCGTCACCTTACGGGCACTCAATGCTGGCGTGGAGAGTGCACCACAGGGGTCAATTTAGTACCATTAAAACTCTAAGTATGTGTGTGTGGATGTGTGGATGTGTGTGCGTGAGGAGCACTAAAGACCTGTGTAACTACGGATTCCTCAATCTAACAGTAATAGGAAGAGTTTCACAAGTTCTGGTAACAACTGGACAACCGGAAGTGGTAGTTTCTAAAACAAAAATTCTAAATATTATTTTTTGAAAATTTGTTACAACAAATAATAAAGATAATTAAACTCTTAATCTGACATATTTAAATTTTTTTTATTATATCGTATAGGTTTAGAGATATAGAATATAATAATATGGAATAATCTGTTGTAATAAATATCGTTGCCCAAAAAACCGTTCAGATATTTAAATGTTTTTAATTGACAGATAAATGCAAAATGTCAGTGTCAAAAATCAGCAGTTTTAATAACATTACTGGAACATTTTTCTAGGTGGTACGAGTACATTTAATATATTTTATTGTATTATTAATTAAATATGTATTTAAATTATAGGTGTGTTAATATTACATATACCCTTAAGAAATATCGCTAATACCGTCAATGAATTTGAAGAATTTGGAACATATTAGAATAGCAGGACAAAATTTCTCATGGAATGAGAGAAGAGGATACAATTTCAATTATTTGTGTGTACAAGAAATGTTAAATTCGTTACTTATAGGGCGCGAGCAGTCATGTGACTTTCTTGGCCTTGGCAATCAGGGCAAGCAGATATGAGAATCCGTATCAGAATGACGACTAGTAGTTATTTACATAGATGTCACAATTGCCATATGTCATAATTTTTCATTCAAAATTTCAAAACATTCTGATGTTTATTTGTCATCCATAGTATGGAATATATTTGTCGAGGAAAATAATCCACATGGATTTGGAAAATCATAATGATTTGCAACGTACGATACTTGACACCTATGTACACTACTAGCTGTCATTCTGACACGGGCCCCCATATCTGCTTGCCAAGGTCAATAGTCACATAACATGCTTTCGCCCTATGCAACATAAAATGAAAATGGCGAGAGGTATTGTGCTGGCCACAACAGATTTTTTTTAATCATTTTATTTTTTATATTTTATTTCAAAATAAAGGGCATAAAAATTATCGCGAATTATTTTTCGTATTATTTTCATATTAATGTAATAGGTAATATAGGTACTTTTTTATTATTAGTAGGTTTATAAAGTACCTATTTTTTACACACTAAAAGCGGGAAAAAGGTGCTGTTTATTAACGCAAAATGGTGAAAAAATGAATCGTTAGGGCACTTTTTTCGTGTTCCGGTTTTATTGAAGATGTAAAACATTTTGTATCCAACTTCAGTAAAAAGTGTCATTTCAATAATAGGATTTGACGCACTCACCTAAACTCTCCTAGTCGTGAAATAAAACTATAATTTTACTCACGTTACATAAATAACTACTTTTTATGTCGTTTAAAAAGTACACTTTTCTCATTAAAGTAGGTTCATAAAGTATTATTTTTTTTATACAATAAAAACGTGAAAATAGTGCACTTTTTTAACGCGAACGGGTGAAAAAATTAAACGTCATGGCACTTTTTTCAGGGTTTTGTAGAAGTAAATAAAATTTTGCATGTAACTGGAGTATAAAGTGTCTTATTTCAATTGATTTGGCAAATTTTCCTATTACTATACTTTTTCACTCATGTTGCCTAAATAACTATTATTCTGCTTCACATTATTAGTTTCGTAGGTTGGCGGTAAGAAAATTACGTCACTTTAAAATATGACAGTGGGTGATAGGCAAAAACAGGTTGAGAAACCCTGATCTATACCATATGGTAAAAGTTGTCACAGTTTGATGCGGCAATACAAACTATTATTAACCTAAATTAAATCCATAGCCTTGATGGAAAATCGAAGCAAAAAGAATTTTGTCGCTTTCGTTAATTTTTTTTTTGGTGAACTTTTTTTATTAAATAGTGTATGCCATACGTATCCGTTTTTTAGTCGTAAGTGTATATGTTACAGTATAAGTACATAGTGGAATGATATGCACATAGCCCGGCATATGTAGATAGAGATTTGCTTACAATTATTTTCGTTGCAATTCAACTAAATATAACAACAATAACCTCAACTAACGCATAATTTTTTTTCCAAGAATAACTTCTGTGCGTTACGTGATGTTATTGTTGTTGTGTTTGATTAAATTACAAGCGAAAGTAGTTTTGCGTAAATCTCTACATTTATCAGCATGTACTACCTTTATGGAATGTACACTGTTTGATATCGATGTAATTTTAAATTAATCTACATGTCATGTTATAATTTTTATAAAATGTAAATTGTTAAATAAATACCTAAATATAAAAAATAAGCATTGTTTTCGAAAAAAAAAAAACAATAGGTACTAAAACGGGTGTTTCATTTAAAACAACGAGTGCATTTTAGGGCAAACTAATTACATTAGAGAAAACTGTTATATGTAAAATAAGATTGGCGACACTATTTTTATAAAGTAATGTAGGTATTAATATTTAAAGAAAAAATATAAATTACGAATATTAACTGAAAATATTAATCTACAAAGTTCCTAAGTAGAATTGAACATTTTTTGGCCTATGTGAAGATACATTATATGTCAAGTAAGCTCTACATTTAATTTACGATATAAATAATGAGATATATAGGGCTATTCTGTAAGATCGTTATGACATAACGAATCGTTAAAACGTTATATCGTCATGGTAATAACAAAAATCGTTTAATAGGCTTATTCTGTAAACGATCGTTACTACATTATGCATTGTTATATCGTTATTACAGCGATAATCGTTAAAGTGGTATTCTGTAAACAATAATTTAATTCTACATAACGAAAAAAATGATAACGATATCGTTATTTTTTAACGACTGGAAAAATCATTCGTTACATAAACGTTTTGACAATAAGTCAGTATTTTTATTCATGTCAAAATAAAATTGCTATTATGTTGAATAGTGATCTCAAAAACCAGTCATATTACAGTTTTCTGTAAAATAATTTAATAAGTTTTTATTCGTAGCGCCTAGCGCAAGCGTCGCAATTTGTCTACAGATGGTAGTAGTTGCTCTAGCATAACCTACAACAAGAAAAAGAAAGGTTCTGACAGCTGACAGGTTGACAGCAGACTCCCACCAGAACTAATTTAACCTAGAATTTTTGTGAGTTATATTGAATGATTTTAGATATTTCATTTAAAATTATAATTTGAATTTAGGAAATAAAGTTCTTAACTTGATCCCAAGGTTATTATTTTTCAAAATGTGTTACATAATACGGATACGAACATAACGATTATCGTTAAGTAGAAATAACGATTTCGTTATAAGAACGATTCGATTTTACAGAATAGGCCTCTTAATCTCACTGCACCGCACACTTATTATTCAAAAACTGGATCAATTACACGAAACATATAATAAAATACAAGAACCTAACAATGCGATATCGATTATTAATAACAATGTTGCAAAATAAAAGAACAGTGTAGCAACAAATAAAAATAAATAAATTGAAGAATGTAATAAAGAAACAATCAAATATTTTTCGGCATATTTTGTGAAGAGGAGAATGACACATTTGACCTATACTTAATTTCATTAAGAATTCAGTGTGGCGGTGATAGGACTTATTTCACTTAGTTTTCTAATAGGCTCAAATCGCAACCAATTTTACATAGGTGATTTTCACTTACATTTTTCATGCATAGGCGTGCAATTTGTATGTGGTAAAATGAATATAATGTTACTCATAATTTTAATTATAGCAAAACGATAAATTAACTACTGCAAACACAATATTCTGTAGAACATAATTAAATATGCTGTTTTATATTTGAAGTTCAAAAAAATTAATCAGCTCAAAGCATATTTTTGTTCGTATGCCAATGTGTGTTTAGTTTGCTAATTGTCAATGGCGCACCATTTAAATTTGTAATAAATATTTATGTTTTAATTATTATTAAATTTAAATTTGTAATAAATATTTGTTTTAATTATTATTTATTTGCTTTTTTGGCCTTCGAAATTTATTTCCATCTATTATACTAAATTACTAATTTCATTTGATGAAGCGGGGGCCGGGGTAACGGCCGGGGTCGGGGCTGGGGTGGGGGTAAAACCTGCGCAGAAACCTGCGCAGTACACTATTTTGGCGTAGAACCGGCCTAGGTATACTACTAACTAAATATGAATTTAGCGCCAAATTTTTACACTAAATTCAGAGTTTGTTACAAGATAAATCAGGTTTCTAGTTAAAGAATTCTTAAATAAAATGAAGTATAGAAATTATAATTATTATAAAACTCTGCAAAAAATAATTAGATATATAATTATAATATTAAATGCAGGAGTTGAACAAATACACTGACTTCATAAAAAATGCGATGAAATTAGACCAGTATTGATTAATTCACTTAAAACGAGATATAGAATATATGAACTCATGGCTGTGTGCCTGGTGCCTGGTCGCGAACCTGTGGACCCGGGTGCGATCTCGACCGACGCCAAAAATTATTTATAATTTTAAATGGAATAATATTGACCCCTACGGTACACTCTTCATGTCAACCATGAGGTGACACCTGGTAATCGCCCGCACAGTAAAAATATTTCATTATTACCGATATTTGTGTAAAAAGCAGATTGGCCCACCCAGCAAACGGTAGTATGCCGTTATGATATATTTCTATTATTTATTTATTTATTTATTTATTACAGAAGATTTAAAGGCAGCAACCTATGCGTTAATGAGAGTGAAACGCTCGAAGCCCCAATTCCGAGAAAACTAATTCCCCAAGTAACCCAAAAGAAAAACTGAAATAAAATCCAAAAAACGAAAAAGATTACACTTCTTTTAGGACAGCGTACAAGAGCAAAATCGAAGCCCAGTGACTGTAAGATAAGTACCAGACTCTTGTGTACTTTTTTGTAATATTAGCAGTACAAAAAATTTGAATAACTTAGATCCTTAGCACAGAATATATAGATGACTAACGTCAACAGAAGCGACACTCTTGTATGTATTGCCGTTCGTGTGCTCATGGCTATATGAGCGTGAACTTTGAGCAGGGAGGGGTAACGCAAGGAGATTGGGCATATTCCGGTATGCCTGGCTACGCCGAAGATTGGCGTATCTACGCTTGGCAGTTCAGCGAAAGAATAACTACCAGACTAAACATAACGTCGAGTAGTATGTATACTAGCAGAATCTCGGCCTTCGGCCGAGCTCCTCCTAGGGCTCCGCCGATGGTGTAGCCCACGCAAATTGCCCACGCAACCTGCCCACCCAAACTGCCCACCCAAATTGCCCACGCAACCTACCCACCCAAATTGCCCACGCAACCTGCCCACTCAAACTGCCCACCCAAACTGCCCACGCAACCTGCCCACGCAAAATGCCCGCCCAAACTGCCCACGCAACATGCCCACCCAAATTGCCCACGCAACCTGCCCACCCAAACTGCCCACCCAAACTGCCCACCCAAACTGCCCACGCAACCTGCCCACCCAAAATGCCCACCCAAACTGCCCACGCAACATGCCCACCCAAATTGCCCACGCAACCTGCCCACCCAAACTGCCCACCCAAATTGCCCACCCAAACTGCCCACCCAAACTGCCCACCCAAACTGCCCACGCAACCTGCCCACCCAAACTGCCCACGCAAAATGCCCACTCAAACTGCCCACGCAAAATGCCCACCCAAACATTTTAAATAATACATACTTGTTCGAATACCAGCCTTTCATTTCATTTACTTGTTTTTGATTTGCCGATAGTGTAGCAGAAGCTCGGCCTTTGGCCGAGCTCCTCCTCGGGCTCCACCGATAGTGTTTTACAAAATTTTCTAATGATTCTTCAGTCTGTTTCATGTTTCAAACCAAATATATAGACGTTGAATGCTTTGAATTCACATGCGTACCATTATTCTATTTGATTTCTGACATATAACATCTAATTATTAACCTTTCCAAACTCCACTTGTGCTTTAGCTTTAAAAATGACAACCTGAAAAAGTGGATTATAAAGATTTCATAATAAAGATAACATTTTTAAATAATACATACTTGTTTGAATACCACCAGCAGCATTTCATTTCATTTATGATTGCATTTAGATTTATTATTTCAATGTGTTGTTTTTATTCCAAAAATATTATCATCATGTTTAGAAGATTGACAATGATGTCAAAAAATGTGTCATAATAATATTTTCTCGTCGGCGATATTCATCTTAAAAATTTCAAAGAATACTTGAGCTTTGCTTCAGTGAAAAAAACAAAAATCCAAAAATGTACATTAAATAATTTTTTCCACAAAAACTATGCATCCTACTAAAAAATAAGCCAAATTAGGAAATCAAGTTGAGTTTGTCTCTACATTATGAAACAATTTTCATCAAAATCGGTTACACCGTTTAGGCAGTGTAGACCGACAAAATTTTGCCGATCGTCGTGATGAAAGTATATAACTATAGATAGTGAATCTATCCTTTTAGTATATAGGATATTGTTGTGTAAAAGGTTGTCCAAATAATAATAAATAAAAATGCTTTTTTAGATAACGTACTGAACCAGAAAAGTTAAATATATATACCCGGGTGACTCATTTTAAAAAATCCACTGGAATATCTCGAAAAATGTGCATCAGACAAAAAAATATTTCAAACAAAAGTTTAATGGTTTTGAAGGGGTCATCCGATACAGTAATAATTTCCCCTCCCCCCATCCCTAGGGGGTCGGGGAGGGGGGTAACTTTGAATACGGACCCCCACTTTTTATTCCAGATTTGGATTCTACTCAAAAAATAAGAAAGTTTTGTGTGTAATTTTTTTTTCGATTTGCAATAGATGGCGCTGCAAAACTAAAAACAAATCTAGTTGTCTGAAAACCATCCGGAATGACATATTATTCTGCGAGTGAAACGGTGGATATTCTCCTTGTCTTAGGAGAATGTCACCGTTCTTATCGAAGAGCTGCGGCGTTATATCGGAGGCGATATCCCAGACGACTGCATCATCCGAATCACTCAACGATTCGTATGATAGAACGAAGATGTAGAAGAGGAAACGTTCGACGTCAACGAAGGCGAAACGCCATCGCCGATTACGCGATGAATCCGCGGTGTATTACCGTCTTAGCGATGGTCCATTTAAATCCCCACATATCAGTTCGCCCTTTTTAGGTCTACATGATGTACAAAATCCGAGCGAGTAGAATCCAAATCTGGAATAAAAAGTGGGGGTCCGTATTAAAAAATTCAAAGTTACCCCCCTCCCCGACCCCCTGGGGGTGGGAGGAGGGGAAATTATTACTGTATCGGATGGCCCCTTCAAAACCATTAAACTTTTGTTTGAAATATTTTTTTGTCCGATGCATATTTTTCGAGATATTCCAGTGGATTTTTTAAAATGGGTCACCCGGTATATATCCCTCAACTAGTATGGTGGGGTCAATATTAACCCAAGAAATTTTCAGTGACAGTATTTTAAGTTTGTAACAATGTTAGCTTCCTGGGATTCCCCGTATTCTCTACTCGGATAATAAGGTTCGCAATGCTGCGTTGTTAGTTAATTTATTACTTGACATATAACAGTGAGGACGCATTGGGGTCTCCCTTGACCCCAAGATACCAGTTACGTTGTTTTTAAAATATGGCGAAAAGCACTAACACAAGCGCAACTTGAAGTCTTTTCTGAGAATATTGAAGATCTTCCTGATTTGGAGATATTTGAAGAAAGTGATAATGATTTATGCGATGTAGAAATATTGAGTGAGCATTCGGAACACAATACAGATAGTGATGACGAAGACGAAGAATGCAATGATGTCGAAGAAGAAGAAAGCAACTATAGTGAAAGTAATTATCTTTACGGACGTAATCGTTTTAAATGGGCAAAGCAGTCTCCTGTAAGTAGCAAAATAAGGTATGACAATAGTGTTATTACGTTGCCAGTACTGAACGGTGCTGCTGCTGCATATAAATGCAAAAATCACAAATAAGTTTTCGTTATGGATCAACAGCAACTTTTGTCGGTTTACTCTATGTGAGTGGCATTTTCAAATCAATTTCAGAAATATTTGACATATTTATTGGAAATTGTACCAACAACTACAGTCCACATGAATATACTACCGTAGATGAAATGCTGGTGGGTTTTACAGGAAAATGTAGATTCAGAGTATACCACAACGATATGGTATAAAAATAATGTGTCTATGTGATTCAAAGACGCACTACTTGGTCAACGCATTTGTACATTAGGGAAAAGATACCATCCCTGTAAATAAAAGTGTTTCTGTTCCCAAACAAACTGTGCTGAAGTTGGTATCTCCAATAAAAGGAACTCACAGTAATGTTACCGCTGACAACTGGTTTTCGCCCATTGAAAACTTGTAAATGAGCTTCAAAAAGAAGGACTCACGTTTGTCGGCACTATACGCATATCGAAAAGGGGAATTCCTCCACAGTTTATGCCAGGTAGAAATCTTGAAGTAAACTCATCTTTATTTGGTTTTACCAGACAAATAACATTGATGTCATTTGGCCCCAAGAAAAACAGATGTGTGAATCTAGTTTCGTCCATGCATCACGATAACGCAACAGATGAAACTACCAAAAAATCTGAAATAATTCTTTTCTACAACGCTACCAAAGGTGGGGTAGATTCTCTGGATCAAAAATGTGCTGTGTTTTCTTGCAACCGGAGAAGTCGCCGATGGCCGCTTGTTATCGTCAATGCCATATTAAATATTACCGCTGTAAATAGCCATGTATTGCTGGCATTCGCAAATACAGTAGGAAAAATGAATAGGAGACATTTTATCCATTTATTTGAAATTTTTCTTATAGATAACACTTATGATTAAAGTATCAAAATAAATGTGTATCCCGCGAAATAAGAGATAAAATAAAGCAACTACTCAAAATACAAGACGGAACACCAAAGGTCTCTGCACCTCTACCAAAAAGGCAAAGATGCAAAAAGTTCCCCAGAAGTGAGGATAGAAAACACTTCATATTTTATAAAATGTAAAAAAGTGTTTTGTGATACACATTTAGTGAAAAGACATTATTGTGCTAATTGTGATACAAACGAATAAGGGTAGTTAAATTTTTGTATAAAATTGTTCAATAAACTTGTACTGTGTTAGTTTTTTACCTTCCGTCACCTTTAGGTAAGGAAGGTATTGTCTTTGGTCAAAAAATTCAATGATGAGTTTTTAGTGTATAAGCATGTTTTAGGGTCCCTATAATCCGATTTTACCATTTTTACGATGATGTCTGTATGTATGTGTGTCTGTGTGTCCGTGTGTCTGTGTGTGTGTGACAAAAGTTCCGGATCCCATAACTTCAATACCACGATTCCAAAAATTATAATTTTTTCGTATTCCTCAAGTTTACATCCAGAAGAACAACTGATTAGATTTTGGTTATAATTGGTGAACCGGAAGTACCTCATTTGAAGATTTAACAGTTAAATTTGATTTAATGACATTTAACGTTATTATGACTTATATTATATTCAATAGATACAGAGTTAAAGAATTTTAAAGAAATTAAATTTTATAGTTCAGCAATTCAGCCAGCTATGCTAAACATGGAAACTATCATATAATTCAAATTGACAGATGTCAGTATCAATAAAAAGTAAATTAATGTGACAGAGATGAGGATGTTGAAGTAGATGTTGAGGAAAACACGGAAAGATACGGTAAGAAAATAACTCTAGTATTATAAGTTTCTAGAAAGCTACAAGAAATATGATTACATTGGTTTGAACATGTCATGAGGAGAAATGAAGAATTATATTGGAACAAAAATTAATAGTTTAGTAATAGGATGTTGAAGAAACAGAGGAAGACCAAAGATAAGATAGAAGGACTGTATTGCGGAAGACTTGAGAGAAAAGGAACTGAATGATAACGACACTCAAAAATAGCGACCCTTAATGAATGGGAAAAGTTAAAGAAGAAGAAGATGTCAGTGTCAAGTGCAATTTGAATAGTTTTTTTTATGGAATAATTTTACTGGAAATTCAGAATCTTTTGCAAGAAAAATTATGTATGAAATTTATACATTATACACAGGATTGACGGAAGGTATTGTGCTGGCCACAACAGATTTTTTATTTATAAATACTATCTTAGTTTTTTGTTTAATAAAGTTTCTTTGTAGATAGTATGCTTAGAATAACATGTTATTTGTATTTATTTTTAATATAATTTTATTTAGCGTTTTTTTTTTTAATATTACTGTAATGCCATGTATGCCTTTCTTATTAAATTTATATCACCTACAAATACTTCCGGATTTCAAAAATAGTCTTTAAATCCCCATTATTAAGCATCATTTAAACATACCATATTACTTAAAAACACCAAAAGTGGTTTTAAAGGAAGAAGTTTTGAGGAAGTTTTAATAATAAAATATATACTTTTTTTTTCGTTTAATTTTTGTAGTACTAACATTCATATCAAAATAAATAATCTTTCCTCCTGGGCACCTAGCCAGACGTCTTACGTATGTCTATGCTAGCACGTAAAAGCAAGCTTCTTGAAGGTCACCAAACTCAAACACAAATGTATAGGGTAGTACTTAGTAAGACTCTTGCAAGGCAAAATAATTTTCCATAGTGAACTTAGCTGTACAATACTAGAATATGAGAAAAGTTAAGGCCGGGCAAGTGGGGGTTTATTAATCTAATTAAAAATTTATTCTTGTACATAATTTTTTTCTCTAAAGTCATTAGTTCATCCAAAAAACAGTAGTTGGTTTAAGGAAACATCCTGTATAGGGATACATATTTAAACTAACTTCATATCTCTTACGTTTTTCCATTACTGGACAGCCAGTATATATTATTTTATTGGGTGCACCAGAAATTCTAATCGTCCATCAGAAATTTGCATCTTTACCTGTAAAGAGAACGCCAAGGTATTGGCTTGCGTTGTTTAAAGCTTAAAAAAAGTTTATATCTTACAAACTCTTTGATAATTTAGTTCACGCAAAACTTTTCGATTAAAACCAATAAAGCCGAAAATATTTTTGTTTGCCTCAAGTTCTGACAGCAAACACCATTCGCTGGAAAGTTCAGTTTTTTCCTATGACAAAATATGGAGTTCTTCTCTTATAAACTCTTATCAGGCTCAACATAAAGTTTAATTTACACGAGTGGACTGATAAGTAACGAACGGTGTTCTGTGGCAAAGTCATCGTAGAATTGCACGATTTCCTGGATACATTCCGTTTGCGAAATCAGAATTTACACTGACAGATGTTAGATATATGCCAAGTTACTTTTCATTGCTTTACACACCTATAGTTTTAAATGCAACGAAACATTATATTAATATTCACTACTTTATTTATTAACCACAATAGCGGACATGATAGGGGAGACCAGTGTCAATGGTTACAAAATTTAAATTTTTATTTTTCACGAGTTAATGTTACGTTTCGAAATTTTGACATTACCTGCATGAGAACTTGTCCAACTTAGTCAATAATATTTTGAATTTTAAACTTTTGAAAATGTTACAAATATAAAAGTATAAGGAGTTTGAGGCAGACTTTACAAATGTTACAATTGCCACCTAACTGGTGTCAATAGTAACAGGGCCAGTGTTGATTGTAACAAATATTAATAGTGATGAAATAAGATAACAGATATAAGAAGAAATTATTGAGAAAAAAAACATTTCTTTATTATTAATTACAAAATTCTGAACAACTAAAAAGAAAAAAAAACCACATATTCTACTGGTGATGCCTTTAGTCGTTGTCGGAACTGCAGTTTAGGCAAACAAAATGGGTCTTTGTTTGTACAATTTAAATGTGCTCATTTTTATACCAAACAGTGAGTTTCCTCATCGGAGTCATCTGAAGAGTAATCTGCGACTGTTACTTTCCTGTTTTCTTTTATTTGCTCTTGTTCTTTTGTGTTTTCGATAGCAGCGTTTTTTCCTTGAAATTTCTATTATGTTCAAGACTATGCTGCATTAGAATTTTCTTTAAATATTGTTCTTCAATTAAGAATTTCTCTGGCGTATCCGTCAATATTACAGTTTTTCGTTTTATTCATCTTCCTTTTTTTGGTTTAGTAAAATCGGCTTTAGGTAATGGCTTCACATTCTCAGGCGTAATTAATTTTGTGGAACTATTACAGATCGGTAGTAATTGTGGCGAAGGAGTAGTGTGTCTAGCAGTCAATGGTCCTGGTTGTCTTTCTGGACTGATATGACATTGTTGATGGCTCTGGTTGACTCTCATTTTGAATTTCAGTTGTTGAATCCTTGTTATCTAATGGTCTGTCCTTTACAACAGATGGATTATTTATTAGAAATGTACATGAACAGGTGTCAATTGTAACACGTTACAATCGACACCTTGGCATGTGTTACAACTGATACCACTTAACCTATAAAGATATTATTTGCTTTTTTTGTATATATTAGGTAATGACTCGAAATGCTATCAATGAAAAATAAAAGCAGATATAACTCACAAACTGATCTTTGCCTTGAAATATTTCCGAGCAAAGAACTTATAGGGTTTAATAAACAACGTATGTTACTATCTGCATTTACTTTTCTGTAGATTTACAGACATTCATGAGTAATAGACGCTATATGCGCGCGAATGAATCATACTGAACACCAAAGAGGACTCTTTCTGCTGCACTCTGCAAACGCGTTTTAATCTACTACGAAAAGATAGCTCTGTTATCGACTGTTGTTAAATTTGACACCTGTTAGAATTGACACCGGTCTCCCCTACAATTGGAGCTTCTACATTGTAGCAAAATTTAATAATATTATATTTATTATAATACAATTTCAAACAAATAAAAGTGGATATTTCTATTACGAAAATATTTTAAAATATATACAAATTTTGTAAAAACTGCTATAATAAAATTAATGCATTATTTTTTTTTTGTACAAATAGCTACAAGTATGCACATTATGTTCTACTATAAATTATATTTTACAAAAAATTGTGGTTATTTTTAGGTACGTGAAGCTGGTACAACCATTCCGGCACAATCACACGAAATCAATCAGAAACTTTAGTACTCATTAATTAGTAATTAATTACCTAATAACCAAATTTATTACGGTTTCTTTTTAAAAAATACATAGGGTTATGCATTAAGCTAGCAAAACCGCAAAAAATACAATATAAAATATCAAACACCATGCTACCAATTAATTACTAATTAATTACTGATTAATAAATAATTAATAACTAATTATGTAATAATATTTTTTTAAATAATTGGTCAAATAATTCCTCTGTCGCTGTTTTGACAATTGCATTGTGCAGGAGGAGAACACATACAACATACTTATTAACCATTAGACAATTACTACACTTCAAAACTACAGTAGAACTGATTGTGCTGGAGTAATTAATTCCAAACTTGATTTTCGGTATTGATTTATCGATTAATGCACTTCAAAATGCAAAAACAATTGGTTGTGTTCAAGTAATCAATTCGAAACTTAATTTGGTTGATCGAGTAATTATATCGCTCGTGTTCGAGAAGGCAATTGGAAACTTCAGATTTGTTTGTATTACAATTGGTTGTACTCAAAAAAATCAATTCCAAATTTGAGTTTCGATATTGACAATCGACTGATGCACTTAGAAGTGCATTAGAACTGGTTGTGCTCGAGTAATGAATTCAACACTTGAATTTCGATATTGATTAATTCAATATGCGATATAATTACTCGATCAACCAAATCAAGTTTCGAATTGATTACTTGAACACAACCAATTGTTTTTGATAAATCAATACCAAAAATCAAGTTTAGAATTAATTACTCGAGCACAATCAGTTCTACTGTAGTTTTGAAGTGTAGTAATTGATCAGTCGTTTTCTACATTAATCGGTCAGATTAATGAATCTTAAAATGCATATGCAATTAAACAATATTGAAAATTGAGTTACGATATTGTGTCACGAATTTGTTTAACAGTTCATTATTGTCTAATGGTTAATAAGTATATTATATGTGTTCTCCCCCTACACAATGCAGTTGTAAAAACAGCGACAGAGGAATTATTTGACCAATGATTTAAAAATTAATTATTCAATAATTAGTTATTAATTATTTATTAATTATAAATTAATTAGTTATTAATTGGTTGCATGGTGTTTGTTACTTTATATTGTACTTTTTGCGGTTGTGCTAGCTTAAAGCATAAGCTGGCATAACCCTACGTATTTTTTAAAAAGCAACCGTAATAAATTTGGTTTTTAGGTAATTAATTAGTAATTAATGAGTCCTAAATTTTCTGATTGATTTCATGTGATTATGCCGGAATGGTTGTGCCAGCTTCACGTACCTGTTATTTTTACTACAACCATAGTTACACTAATTATATTTTGACACTTGTACAATCCAGGATTACGTTCGGAAATTAACTCTCTGTTAACTGCCTACGTTCGGGAATTTTCGTGTTAACTTCATCTTTACTATAACTTGCGTTCCAACCCACCTCCAGCGAGGTGGGTACGTTTTACTCGACATGCGCAGAGGCTAAATACATGTGTCATTCTGTAGTTGTTTATGGTCATTGAAAATAGTGGTATTTTCAATATTTGACTACACGAATTACACAAAACTCTAAATCGTTCGTAAAATGAGTTTACTCGAAATAACTACAACAGTCATGACCTTTACCTAACTGTAACTTCAAAGAAAATTTGCGAACGTAGTCGTCAGGTGTAGGTAGGTAGGTAGGTAGATAGGTATATAGTATTTATAAAATGGAATCTCTTCTGCGAAACTTTAAGGAATGAAATGGGATTTGCTAAACAATTTAGAACATGATTTTTTCATAATTATTATAAAGACAAAGAAAGAATTTTTTTGAAAGGCCTCAAGATATATTGATAATTGCCCTTAATATTTATTTGTAATATTTAAAGATATAGATGAATTATTTGTCATTTCGGTTTTACGTATGGCTTTATTTCACTTGTATTAATATTAAAAGTAAAACGGAAGCACTTGGAGACCTTCAAAATATATATATTTTATTTATTTCTATTGTTTCTGGCTGTAATGGTTTGTAATTTTCAGTAGCTGTATGATTTTTTAGTCCGTGCATCAGCATAAAGTATCACGTCAGTAGGAATGTATATAATATTTTTTGACAGTATTGCTGTCAGACCGGCGCGCCCTTTCAAATCAAAATTCGCAGGACCTTACTGTAATTGTAAAAAATAGTTTGTTTTCACGATCTTTATATTATTTTTATAATTTAGCAGTTATCATGCTTTTAGAAGAAATATTACGTGAACTTCTGCTTGAACACGGTGAACATTGACGTATAAAAGGAAAAACTGGGTAGATATATCTTGTGAATTTCAAAAATTAACACAAAAACATATTATTATAACTGTGATTGTTCAAAATTCCCATGTTAGGAACTTGTAGTAATATTATGCGAAGATTGTCATCGCCAATTAAATTAATCTGTGTTTTTTTATCGATTATTATTGTTCATTTAGATACAGTTATTATCAATTGTTAATTTTGTTTTAAAATTATAATTATTATAAATGTAAAACTTCTGTATTTTTTCAAAGAATGATATTTTAGTTTGCAGTTGGTTATTTTTCTTATATTTTACCGAAAAATGTATTTTCATTAATATAAATCATTACTTCGAATTTTAATGGCACTATTGATCCCTGTGGTGCACTCTCCACGCCAAAATTGAGTGCCCGTGAGGTGACGCCTGGTAAGCGCTCGCACGGTACAAATATTTAATCATTACCAATATCTGTACAAAGCAGATTGGCACATCTAGCATTGGGTAATATGCCGCGATGATATATTTATTTTATGTATTTATTTAAATCATATAAATACACTGTATAAATAATTGAGTATGTTAGGAGATATCTGTTAAGATTAAATGCTAATTATGAACATATATACAAACCGGTCTCTCAGACCGGCGCGCCCTTTGATATTCTAATATTTTGCGCGCCTCTTGTAGGGTTAAAAAGAAGACTAACTGCCTAACCAATTACAGCGTTTATTGGAGATACAGTAAGGGCAATCATAGAAAATTTGTGCGAGTAAGTTATCTCTCAAAACGAGGGAGGGGGTTTGTAAAAAAACTTATTTACCATATTAATCTCCTGTGTACGCATAAAAAAGCATGCAATATGTGTGTACTTTATAATAATTTATTTGAATTCACTTTTTATATTAATAAAATAATAAAAATAATAATATAAATTTAGTGGTTTTCGTATTACCTACCTTAACAATTACTGCAATTCATTTTAAATAGTGAAATAATAGTATGAAAATTGATATGGTAGAATATAATTATCCACCACAAAATAATAAATTTTAATGTGATATAATACTCGTAATGTACTTATACATTTCAATGTACCAGTATTAGCCCAGGCAAATTAGTCCAAAAACAGGCCGTGCTTCCCGAAAAATATTACAAAGCTGGAAATGATTTTAATCTACTTTGGGCATCCAAAATAAGAGTTTTATGAGTTTGCGACAGTTTCTGAGGTGAGCTTAACTTTTGAGAGCCGAAATACCACGAAATTTTGGGTCTTTCTTCAGATTTTTGCTTATAACTCGAAAATAGTACACCTACAGAAAATTTTGCTCTTTCTAAAATTAAAGAGCAAAAAATTTCACGTCTAATAATCTCCTTAAACATCATATTCGGTTCAGCCGTTTAGCCACAATCTCTCGTCAAAAATCGGCAATTTTTACCAACTTGTCTGAAAAGTCCGTTATGCTCATATTCACACGCCTGTAACTTA
Organism: Harpalus rufipes; assembly: GCA_951394225.1. Taxonomy (NCBI): domain Eukaryota; kingdom Metazoa; phylum Arthropoda; class Insecta; order Coleoptera; family Carabidae; genus Harpalus; species Harpalus rufipes. The sequence continues at coordinate 59,852,806 of OX596274.1, forward strand.
AAAACGGCTTCTCCAAATGAAAAATGTCTAGTTACGAAAGTTGTAGAGCATTAAATTTTGCGTAAAGGGAGCTAATTTTTAAAATTTTCTCGTTCCTACACACAGATACACGAAAAGAACCGAAAGTAGTCGTAGCGCTGAATTTCCGCTAGGTAAGGAAGATATTGTCTTTGGTCAAAAAATTCGGTACTAATTTTTAACATTCGCTCATTCCTGTACTATTACTCACAGATACACGAAAAAAAAAAACGAAAGTAGCCGTAGCGCTGAATTTCTGCTGAGAACTATTTTTGAAGTTAAACAACTTTTGAACCCAAAATCATCCACATTCGTCCATTTATTCTAATTTAAAGGCAATTTCATAAAAGTCTACTTTTTAGACGAGTGAAATTACCATAGCAGTCCAAATGATAATAAAGGGTTTTAAAAATGAGAAAGGCATAATAGCAAAAAAGGTTTATTATAAGGAAAAAGTACTTCAATAACAAAAAAGTTAATCAATTAATTAATTAGTACTGAATTTTTCATGAGGTAATATTTCATTAAAATCAAAACAAATTAGATTCAATTTAACAATAATATTATTAATGTACGTAATAATGATTCTGTATCTTTATTTGATAAAAAAACAAAATCTTACTATCAAATCCGAATTAATAAATTTTCGAAAAACATTATCGCTATTGCAATCATTTTCTTTGTTTCGATGTTCTTCTGCGTTTTGAAGAAGATGGTCTGTGGAAGGAAAAATCGATTTCTAGTTCTTTGTCTTCGTCAGGAAAGGGATCCTGCTCAGTTTCTTCTTCAACTATGTCGGTTTCTTCGTCGTACGGTGCAGGCTGAAGTAACATTTCATCCTCAGTAAGGGAATTCCTGCATGTGTGATAAGCACAATACCTTCGTCTATCCTGTGTATTATGTTCAAATTCCATACATAAATTTTCTTGCAAATTATCCTATATTACCTGTAAAATTATTTCATAAACAAACAATGCAATTTACACTTGACACTGACATCTTCTTCGCTAGCTGTTTTTTTATTTATTTTTTCTTCCACTCATTTCTGTTTTGCGTGTCGACCTCATTCAGTTCCTTTTCATCAAGTCTTGCGCAATACAGTCCTTCCATCTTGTCTTTGGTCTTCCTCAGTTTCTTCAATCTTCTATTACTATGCTATTCAATCTTATGCCATTATATTCTTCATCTTTCCTCATGTCGTGTTCAAACCAATGTAATCGTCTCTCTTGTATCTTTCTAGAAACTTTATCACTCGAGCCATTTCCCCTTACCTTTCATTCCGTACCCTATTTTTGCATGTCTTCCCCAACATCTATCTCAATATACTAGTCTCTGCCACATTCATTTTCTTTTCATTGATACTGGCATCTGCCAATTTGAATTATCTGAATATATTAGCAGGTTCCATGGTTAGCGTATCTGGCTGATTCATGAAATTTAATATCTTTTTAATTCTTTAATCAAATCGTATAGAGAATAATATATTTTTTAAAATGTATAACCATTAAATGTCAATAAATGATATTTAACTGCGTTTCTTCAAGAAAAATTATAACCAAAATCTAATCTAGTCTGCATATGGATGTAAGTAATACGTAAAAATTGTAATTTTTGGAATTCTAGTTTTGGAGATATCGAGGCCGAGATTATAGTCACACACGCACACACACACACACACACACACACACACACACACACACACACACACACACATATACACATACAGGCATCATCGTAAAAATAGTAAAATCGTATTGTAGAGACCCTAAAACCTGCTTATTCATTGGAAACTCACTACCGAATTTTTTGACTAAAGACAATATCTTCCTTACCTAGCGGAAATTCAGCGCTACGACTACTTTCGGTTTTTTTCGTGTATCTGTGTGTAGGAACGAGAAAATTTTAAAAATTAGCTCCCTTTACGCAGAATTTAATGCTCTACAACTTTCGTAACTAGACATTTTTCATTTGGAGAAGCAGTTTTTAAGTTACAGGCGTGTAAATATGAGCATAACGGACTTTTCAGACAAGTTGGTAAAAATTGCTGATTTTTGACGAGAGACTGTGGCTAAACGGCTGAACCGAATGTGATGTTTAAGGAGATTATTAGACGTGAAATTTTTTGCTCTTTAATTTTAGAAAGAGCAAAATTTTCTGTAGGTGTACTATTTTCGAGTTATAAGCAAAAATCTGAAGAAAGACCCAAAATTTCGTGGTTTTTCGGCTCTCAAAAGTTAAGCTCACCTCAGAAACTGTCGCAAACTCATAAAACTCTTATTTTGGATGCCCAAAGTAGATTGAAATCATTTCCAGCTTTGTAATATTTTTCGGGAAGCAAAAGTCTAATTTGCCTGGGCTATATGTACTATGATATTTATGAATGTTATAGATATTACAATTAAATTACTACAATAATTGTTGTAAGAAATATACTACAGTAAATAGCAAATTCTATTTGTAATACAAATTGCAGTTTGCGTTTTTACAATTGCTGTAAAAACAACTACAATTTTTATATATACAGAAAGTCCGTCTGTAAATAAACTTATTGTACGTTAAATCCTCTACAAAATATCGGAAATAGTTGAATATAATTATTTCCTGTTTTTGAGAAACTGAACATTTAATTTTCAAATGAAACACCCTACATATTTACTCAAATTTGAAAAGTACATGAAACTTGCTATCTAATAAGATAAAAAGAAGCAATTGTTATATTATTAAAAAAAAAAACTGATGTGGCCAGCACAATACCTTCCGTCAATCCTGTGTATTATGTACAAATTCCATACATAAATTTTCTTGCAAAAGATTCTAAATTTCCAGTAATATTATTTCATGCAAATGGCACTTGACACTGACATTTTCTTCTTCTTTAGCTTTTCCCATTCGTTACGAGTCGCTAATTTTTATTTTTTTCTTCCATTCATTTGTTTTGCGGGTCATCCTCATGTCAAATTTTTTCATTCAAAATTTCATTTTTTGGTATTTTATGATTCCTTTTCTCGGCAACTGAATTTCACACCCCTGATAATAAATAAACCACATGAAATAAGAAAATCATGAAATTTTGAATGAAAAATTATGACATTTGTCAGTTATGGACGTAATTAATAGCTGTCATTTTGACACGAGTCCACATTCGTATCTGCTTGCCAAAGTCAGTAAAGTGACGTCATTGCACGCGCCCTACACATGAAAGATCCTATATTTCCAGTTAAAATATTTAATAAAATTATGCGAATTGCACTTGACACTAACATCTTCTTCTTTAGTTTTTCCAATCCGTTAGGGGATCGCTATTTTTTATTTTCTTTTTCCACTAATTTTTGTTTTGCGTGTCGTCCTCATTCAGTTCCTTTTCTCTTCTTTCATCTTATATTTGGTCTTTCTCTATGTTTCTTCCACCTTCTGTTATAAGCTATTCATTCTTCCAATATACTCATCTCTCCTCATGACATGTTCAAACCAATGTAATCTTCTCTCTTATATCTTTCTAGAAACGTTCAACACTACAGTGTTATTTCCCTTACTCTTTCATACATTTACTATTTATTGATACTGACATCTGTCAATTTGAATTAACTGAATATATTAGCAGTTTCCATGGTTAAGTTAGCATAGCTGGCTTAATTATAAAATTTATTATCTTTATAATTCTTTAACTCTATATCTGTTGAATATGAAATATAAAATGCAATCAAATCGTATAGAGAATAATATATTCGTTAAGTTATAATAACATTTAATAAGTTTTTCAAGAAAAACTGTTAAAATGAGGGTACTTCCGGTTGACCAATTATAACCAAAATCTAATCAAGTCTGCATATGGTTGTAAGGAAGAGGAATACGCAAGAATTGTAATTTTTGGAATTCTAGTATTGGAGATATCGTGCACGAAACGGCTGTCCACACACACACACATACACACACACACACGCACACACACACACACACACACGCACACACGAACACACACACACACACATACAGACATCATCGTAAAAATAGTAAAATCGTATTGTAAAGACCCTAAAACGTGCTTATTCAATGAAAACTCACCACCGAATTTTTTGACCAAAGACAATACCTTCCTTACCTATAGGTGACGGAAGGTAACAATACCGAATGATTAAAATGTTATATTTTTATTAATTATAGGATGCTTTTGCTAGGTTGTAGAAAAGTTCAACAACGCCTTATTCATTAGTGGTTCATCATAATGAAAAAAATTGAATCAGTTTCCTTGCACTGATGACATTTAAATCATTGCTGTCAAAAAATTGCATTGCATTTATTCGTTTTGATGAACCGCTAAATAAACAAGGCGTTGAAGAACCTTTCTGCAACCGGGCATTTGTAATACGTTTTTTTTTTTTAATAAGATCTATTCTAATAATGTTATAGACAAATGAGATTGATGGATATCAATTTAAATACTTAATTAATTAATTGTCTTTATATCGGCTGTCCTTGGACGAGTTTACGCTACCTATATTTTAAAAACTATTTACGAAATTTGGTATCTAGGAGTTTTCCGACATATCCGTTTCAAAGTAGTAGTACTTCTAGTTTAACCGGAAATAGTCCCTTTCTTATTTTAAATGGAATGCTATATTTTTTTACTGTACTATTAAATTCAGCAAAATATTTTACAAATGAAACAATAATACCATGTTACTTATGATTCAATTCCATTCTCGAGATAGTCGAGTAGTCGGATTTAGAAGAAATATCAAAAAATTTAATTACGCCGCAAATGGTTGATCATGAGTAAAATGTTTTTGTTTCATCTGTAAAATTATCTGCTGATTGTAAAATAAAAAAAATATATAACATTCCATTTAAAATAAGAAAGGTAGGTACTCCTTCCGGTTAACCCGGAAGTGGTACTGCTTTGAACATATTTTAGTTTAAACGGGTATGTCCCAAAACCCCTACATTCCAAATTTTGTCAAATAATGTTGAATAGTTTTTTAAATAAAGATAGCGTAAGCTCGTCCTGGGATACCTTGTAATGAAACATAAATGAAAATCAAAGCCTTCTGTATGAAATATTTAGTTATTCGTCATTGTATTTTTTTAAAAATATAACATATGCTTATTATATACTGTTGCATAGCAAATTTGAGTATTTATCAAATTTGATTGAATATGCAGGATCTTCCATTTGAAAATTAAAAGTTCCTATTAATTTCTCGAAAATCGGAAGTATTAAAGTAACTAAAATGTAATTACAAGATAATTGTAGAGAGCGAATTTTATTTGACACTAACACCGTAAATCATTTTTAACAACTGGTTGTTTACCCAAAAATATTTTATTTTTTTTCGAAAGACTACATATAAAAAATAACACAATACAAAATCAGTCAACATACTAATAATATAAATTAAACTATAAAAATATAAGATAACATGATAATAATATAAATAATTAAATGAGGTCTGTGTCGGCACAATAATTTCCTCTCGGGAGATGGAGTCTACTGCTAAAGATGTGTAAGAGAATGTAGATGCTTATGACAAAAATTTGTTTTTGAGTATTGAAAGTTATAATTATTAGAAATACATGTATTAATTTTTTTTTTACTTTTTATGTAGGTAATCCTTAAAGCAAGAGAGCCTGATATAAATGTTACAGGCAAGTGAATCTGCCTGTGTAAGAAACTTTCCTGGACAAGTGAGTGTGTCAAAGGAAATTCCAGGGACAGTGAAACATCATTAGTGGACGAAGAAGAAATAGATGCCAAAAATTATATGTATGTTTTGAGTTACATATCGGTGTAATGATTGACATGAGACATGTAATGAAAGGTAATTTTAACTGTTAAATGATATACGATGTTTACTTGTATTTGATTATTCACCGGATACGTATATACAGGCTGTAACAAAAATAAGTACATTAAACTTAACCAGTGATAGAACTCGTCAGGTGAAACAATACTCCTTAATAACTTTTTCTTGTAAACCTTCTAAATATTGAGTTAAAATTCTTCAAAGTTTTGTCACAAATTTCATTACCCGCCTATGGACGAATAAAATAACACTTGAATGTCGAAAAAGTAGAGCGCGTTGTATAATGGCAATATTCGAAATTGGACTATTCTGTGCGTGCGTCTGCGAACAGCAGCTTTTAGTTTGTTTCCGTTGTGACTTATGACCTTGTGACTGTAACTGAATATAATGAAAGAAATTCCAACACGAAGGATTAGAAACTGGTGAATACATTGACAGATACACCAGAAGATGAAACTATACACTAATCGGGGAAGACAAAAGATACGCGTAGAATAGAATACTACACCCTGGCGCTCAGCATTCTCTTCAATATGTAATCTCTATGTGATCAGGGCGTGTTCTACCACGATCTTGAGCAGTAGGCTTAAAATTCATGATCTCGGAAATTTATTTATTTTACACAGGTATGAACGTTTAGAAGATGACGATTCTGAAAACGTGCCAAATAAATTTGGTGGGCTTCGGCAGCGTTTAACTGAGTTTCAGCGTCGGTCACACAATATCTGTATACGCGCTATCCGTAAAGGCTGGCATTTTTTACTGATTATAACTTTTATAATAATTATTAATCGATTTATTTTCAAAATTTATTTGAGAAAATTAACAATTCACATTTGTCAAAAACAATTGTTTCACTATTATTGCTACAAGATCAAATTATTATTTTAGGGGGGGGGGGGGGAGAAATGATAAAAAAAAAAAATCCAAGAAAAAGTTATTAAGAAATATTTTTGCTCTTGACAAGTTCTATCACTGGTTAAATTTATTGTACTTATTTCTGTTACAGCCTGTATAGTATTACAATCACATTAAAAAAGGTTTTTCTTAAATGACAGTTAAGGTGAGGTGAAGCCATCTCCCGAAGGTACATCACCTATCGCACACAAAAATTAGACAATAATAATAAAATGTAAATAATAATAAAATGTAAACGTTGTTAAAATATATGAATAAATGAATGACTTATTGAAATGAAATTTTTACTTTCTTCGTTTTTCTTCCTTCTTATATTCTACAAAGAATGTCGATTCATCGACATTTGAAAGTCTCTCGTAGGTGTTGTGTGTGAGATGCAGTTATAACTTGTGCGAAGCTATCAAATTCTGTAGCGATGATATTTCATTCATTTCTTTCACGAATGTAGAGTGAATTAATATTGTAGACATTCAACTATAAATGTTGAATGCTTCTCTGATGTTGGGATAATGTTTTAAATCGGGGACATCATTTGTACGGATGAAGGGATTGCTTTCGTACATTTCATAATAGGAGATAAAAGATTTAATAACTAAAAAAATGATGACAAGAGTTGTGTAGAGTGAATTTTATTTGACACACACCGTAAATCAGATAACATGATAATAATGTAAATAATTAAATGAGGCCTGTGTCGGCACATACTACTATAATAACATATAGTTGAAATTGGAATTAATAATAAGCGAGATATTTGATAGCTTATTTATAGATGGACATCCTATATGAATATATAAACTTAGGGTAGCGACGAGTATTGGCCTCTATTCTTGAGTATTTCTATTTGTCTTAGTTACTCGTAGTCGCGCATATACGAACGAAAACCATAGTAACGGTATTGTTAGGCATTCGCTTAATTCAAATTCGCTTGAAATGAATAAAAATTTCATACAACTCGTGACGATTAGTCGTTTCAATCCTTTTGGACAGTTCTAGTATACTATTTATATACTCGTATTTAGAAGTACTGTTTTCCTGATGTTTTATATTATTTGTAAATATTTTATAAATTTTATATGAGGTGACGCCTGGTTAACGACCGCACATTACAAATATGTCATTATTATTACCCAAATTTGTACAAAGCAGATTGGCACACCCAGCAATGGGTGATATGCCGTGATGATATATTTATTTTAATATTTTTTGGATATACACATCTCATTAAATTATAAATAAATTTAAAAAATAATAATTTCAAACTTTGTAACAAAGAATAATATTGTGACGTGCGTCCCTGACTTAAGAGTATACGAGCGCCGCTACTGGTAGAATATTCCGAGCGATGACGTAATCCTCTCGGCGGAATAACCCATACACGTTTAAACTGGTTTAATTATATCCGGTGGTGTGATCCTTTGTAGTCGATAGAAAGATGGAGAGCATCCTAGAGAAATGACATCGCGCTATATAAACCCGTGACAAAGCCAGCAAAGATAGTCTGTTATATAGAAGCAACGAGCAATGGAAAGCGGGTGACATAAATAAACATTCTACGAATTGTTAAAACAAATAAATGTAGTTATATAAATAAATATAGCGACATAAATATTGTTTAAATAAATAATCTTAGTGTTTAAGCATTTAATAATATTCTTAGTTTTAAATTAGTGTTTATAATTATTTAATCATAGTGTTAATAATTTTTATTATCTTTTTAATATTTATCCAATTATTTATCGTTTAATAAACGTATTATTTTAATTAATAATATTTCTCTGATATTCACACTTCACCCAAATAAATAAACGTTACAATTGGTGTCAGGTGTGGGGTTGTTAATAAACTGTGAAGTGTAAATAAAAATAAATAAAATGGCGACTAAACAATTAAATTTAAGCAAATTAAAAGTAAGTGATCTCAAGAGAAAACTAGAAGAACGGGATGTGGAAACAATAGGAAGAGAGTCAGTACTTGAAGAAAGACTGCGGCAGGCATTAACCGATGATGGTGAAAATCCAGAAAAATACCTATTCGAAATTACGGATGACGTATCCGACATTGGTAAACAGTTAGAAGAATTAAACACAGAAAATTCTCAAGCATTAAAAGAAATGTCTGAAAGTTCTAGAAAAGCAGAAGAAAATTCTAGAACATTAGAACAAAAATTAAAAGAAAAATTAGAAGAAAATTCTAGAAGTTTAGAAGAAAAATTGGAAGAAAATTCTAAAAATTTAGAACAAAAATTAATGGAAAATACTGAAGAAGGCTTGAAGAATTTAGAAGATAAATATAACAAGAAGATCGAAGAACTACGATAAAAATTCATTAAAATGACATCGTCGTCGATGTCGAAATCCGATGTAGCATAGGCAGGTCTATTAGAAGGAATGAAAGTAGTTAAATCTGATACTAGTACAACAATGCACATAAAAACACCGGAATTTGATAGAAAATTTTCGTGGCCGAATTATTTAAAACAATTTGAAGCGGCTGCGAAATCAAATAACTGGACGTCCACGAAGAAGGCTACAGCGTTGACTGTCTCGTTGCGTGCAGAAGCTATCGACATCCTACAAACACTGAAGGAAGAAGAACAGGAAGACTACGACCAACTAGTCAAGCGGTTGGATATGCGATATGGAAATGCGCATTTGGAACAAATGTACCAGACGCAACTGAGGAACCGATATCAGAGTTCAAAAGAAAGCGTTCAAGAGTTTGAAGCCGACATAGCTTGTTTGGTTTGTCTCGCACATCCTACAGCTCCCGACAGCGTTTTGGAGTGCCTGGCCACTCAAACATTCATCTACGGAGTTCGAGACAGCGAAATTCAGCAAGCACTGCTATTGGCTCGCCCAAAAACTGTAGTGAACGCACTCTCATACGCATTAGATCATGAAGCTGCCAAACAAGCTTCACGCAACCAATTGCGAGTGCGAGATAATGAGGTTGAGAGAAAGGAAAATACGGAAGATCTGAATGAGAGATTACGACGAATTGAAAGTGAAGTGTTTGCTGAAAGAAAGAAACTCCGCGGTTGGAAAAATGGTGAACTGGATCATCCGCAAAGACTTTACAGAAAACCGCAAAAGAAAACGGGTACCATGCAGGACGAAAGACAAAGGAAATTGAAAGAAAAGGAAGTAGTGCCGATGCCTTCAAGAGGACTTAAGATGCCTGGAAGACACATATAGAGACAGAGAATGAACTAAAAAGAAAGGGAAGTAATGTCGACGCATTGTCCAGAAGGCCATACCAAGATGGACGGAAATATGGTAGTCGATTGGAAGAAAAACATTCCATTTCCAGAATAACAGTAGTCGACGATAGTTGGCAGGCCGATGGAGTACGCAAGGACCAAGAAAATGACCCGACTTTAAAAATATTACTGGAATGAAAAGCAGAAGAGAGAAAATCAAGATGGGAAGAAGTTGCACCACCCTCACAGAGTGTCAAATCGTACTGGGCGCAATGGGACTCAATGATGGTTGAGGGTGGCCTGTTAAAGCGTTTGGTGGAAAATACCGATGAAACTGAGAAGAGAACTCAGTTGGTTATTCCTAAGAATAAAATACCAGACGTGTTGAAAGAGATCCATGACGGATCTGGAGGTGGCCATTTTGGAGTCAATAAAACATTAGAAAGATTGCACCAGCAATTTTACTGGGTTAACTGCAAGGAAGACGTTAAAGACTGGTGCAAGAAATGTGTGGTTTGCGCTGGAAGGAACGGCCCTCATAGACGACGAAAAGCTCCAATGCGTCAATACAACGTTGGCAGTCCATTTGAGCGCATTGCGATTGATGTGGCCGGATCATTCCCAGAAAGCGACGATGGAAATAAATATATCATGGTTGTGATGGACTACTGCACTAAATGGGTTGAAGCCTATCCATTACCCAACCAGGAAGCTACCACGGTCGCCGAAACCTTAGTTAAAGAATGTATATGCCGATTCGGGGTTCCAGTGAACTTCACTCCGATCAGGGAAGAAATTTTGAGTCTGCCGTTTTCCAAAATATCTGCAAGATATTAGGAATTAATAAAACCAGAACAACTGCATTGCATCCAGAGTCCGATGGCATGGTTGAACGCATGAACAGAACAGAACAGATCAACCGATATTTGTCGAAGATAGTCTCCAACCACCAACGAGACTGGGACCGACATCTTCATCTGTTCCTGATGGCTTATCGTTCATCCGTGCATGGAACAACAGGGCAAACTCCTGCAAACATCTTATTCGGGCGTGAGTTGCGTCTGCCATGCGACTTGGTGTTCGGCAGTAAACCTGGGGAAGATTACGTAACGGACTTACGGGGAAGAATGGACGATATTCATGAACAAGTCGGCGCAAATATTCAAACTGCCAGCGACCGGATGAAGGACCAGTATGACATGAAGGCAGAAAAAGGTGGATACCAACCAGGGGATTTAATGTGGCTTTACAATCCACAAAGGCGTCGAGGTTTATCACCAAAGCTGCAAAGAAATTGGGAAGGTCCTTATGAGGTAAGAGAATAAACGACGTGATATACAGGATTAGGAAAGCACCTACCGGAAAGCCGAGAGTAGTACACTTTAATCGGCTAGCCCCTTTCGCCGGTGACAACAATGAAAACCATCATGGAGCAACGGTTTGTCGGATCGTAGCTTAGGAACTGACTTTTGAAGACTTCATGGAACAGTATTCATTTGGTCACAAGGCGCAATATGGCGCGACGAAAGAAGAACATCGAGATCTGTTTACCGTGTCTTCAGATTATTCCCTCGGCACTGCGTATCAGAAGACTTAAAGATGTCACGCGACATAGCGTCAGTCTTTAAAATGAAATTTGGACTACAAGAACTGGCCAACCAAGGTCCATCCGTCGGGAAAACGCTGCGACTGAGAGATAACAATACATAACATCAGCGGTATACCTACTACCTGGTTACAAAACCACGCTCGTACCAAATGCCGTCGTATCGCAGTCCATGGAACTCACTGTGCGATTTGAAGGATCATCTGGTAGAGAAGTTAGGCTGTGGATTAGATGGTTTGGATTGGAGGATTATTGGAACATGTTAGAGATCCTCTTCCGGTATACCGGTATTGAAATTCTCGTCTGCAGCTATAACCCTAACGGACAGAAAGGAGAATTCCAGCGGACCATCGACTGTCACTTCTTCAAGACTTCTAAATGTACCAAGGGTAATACATGTAGATTTCGTAATCAAGAACTGTTCCGGGACGAAACAGTCTTAAGGAGGGGGCAGTGTGACGTGCGCCCCTGAGAGAAGAGTATACGTATGCGCCACTGAAAGATGGTACCAGAGCGATGATGCAATCCCCGACGACAGAATATCACATGCACGTTGAAACATGTTAACTACGCCGTGACCTAATTCTTTTGTACTCGGTATCGCTGTGGCGCCGAAGGTTCTAGAAGAATATGACCTGTATAAATACGGACTGAATGACAACGGAGAGATAGTCTGTGATATACAAGCAACGAGCAAGGAACTTGGTGATATAAATAAACAGTCTACAAGTTGTTAACATAAATAAATGTAGTTATATAAATAAGTGTAGTGATATAAATATTGGTTAGATAAATAATATTAGTATTTAAGCATTTAATAATATTCTTAGTGTTTATAATTATTTAATCATAGTGTTAGTTACTTTTATCATCTTGTTAATATTTAATCTAATTATTTATGGTTTAATAAATGTATTATTTTAGTTAATAATATCTGTCTGCACTTCACCCATATAAATAAAATCGTTACAATACATATGAATCTTGCAAAACCATTTCAGTCTTTAAATGCCCAATAGATAATCTAGTTGTTCCAATAACTTTTACAACTTTTATTCATAAGTTTAGGCTTTACAGTTGTGTAATTTTAGACTTTATTGGCAGTTATACATTCGATAGGATACAATTTTGTTCTATTTAGATCCATTTGATGTCTTCAATTCTTACATTAACTGTTTAATGTCCTAGAATGGTCATGTAACCTAGAAAATTACACTACCTATGAGCCTAAATACTTCTACATTGCATGAATAAAATTCTTACATACTATTAATATTTATTCTAATGCCATTTTACATAACTACTGAACATTATTTTCTAGTATTTTTCTTTGAAAAGACTGGCTGTAGTTCAATAACCTAAGCAGTTGTAACATGTAAAAATATGCACATATCTAGTAATTATATATAAATATTACTTGTATATGACTGTATTTATACTTATTAAGGTATTTTAAAGCACATGAAACGTATATATCTACTTTATTCTTCTCGCAGTGATTTCTTAACCTGGGAAACGCAGTATAACAACTTCTAAATATGTCTACGTATTTTTTTTAATAAAGTTTAACTCTTACCTTTAATATTTGCAGTATATTTGAAGTATATATATATATATACAGTGTGTTAATTAAAAACCTGGCCATAGGCGTTTAACATGGGAAATCAGTTTTTCCTTGCGCAAAAGTTCCCAAATTATTTTAGACAAAAATACTTCAAATAAATGTTGTAGAGAATTAAATTCTGCATCCAGATTAGTAATAAGATTTTATTTTCGATGTTTCATAACCGAGAAAATCAATTTCAAAGTTTATCGAAAATTGCTGATTTATAGCGATAGCCATGGAAGTCAAACAAAATTACAAACAATTGTATGACATCTTAACTGTCAAAGAAAGTTTGTGTTTTGTGATTTTCGTTCAGTAACATATTTTTTTGGAAGTATGGAACAGTTTTCTCATGAAGAAAAGCTTCAGATTATAAAATGGTGTTACTGTGGACAAAGCTATAGAAAAATACGTGATTTAATAAGTGTAATGTGGTCACATCGACAAATTCCAAGTAAAACCACAATAGAATCTTATTACAAAAACTTAAAGCTGTAATTTCCAATGAATGTAGAAAAATAAATGCCAGACAGCTGCATAATGTTCGACATGGCTTTTATAATAGACTTGGGTATTGCTTAGCGCAAAATGGAGGGTTATTTGAACATTTAATATAAAATTATATTCATTCTAGTTTTCTGTTTTTCTTTTTAAATAAATACATTATTCTTGTTTTCATTTTTATTTTATTTTGTATATGTTGACAGCTATGTATTCTAAAAAAGTTAAATTCTAATTCATTGTGTCAATGTCATACAATTGTTCGTAATTTTGTTTGAGTTTCATGGCTATCGCTATAAATCAGCAATTTTCGAAAAACTTTGAAATTGATTTTCTCGGTTATGAAACGTCGAAAATAAAATCTTATAACTAATCTGGATGCAGAATTTAATTCTCTACAACATTTATTTGAAGTATTTTTGCCTAAAATAATTTGGGAACTTTTGCGCAAGGAAAAACTGATTTCCCATGTTAAACGCCTATGGCCAGGTTTTTAATTAACACACTGTACATATATATATATATATATATATATATATATATATATATATATATATATATATATATATATATATATATATAAGGGTGTCCCATAACTTCAGGTACATATTAGAAGGGCATATAGTCCTTAATGTCCTGATTACGGAACAAATAGAATTTTTTCAAAATTCAAACATTAGTTTTTGAGGTTTTTGAAGGAAACAGTTTTGGGACACTGGTTGAATAGGTAGTTTTAATATTTAATATTACCTTGTGTTATATCTAATTAATAAGAAATGTTTGCATAATACAATCATTTCATTAGGTTTCATTGTTAAATTATTTTATGTAATAGTTATAACTAATTTCACTATTCCAAATATTATAGTATCCAGGGGTACAAAAAATGTTCTTCTTAAGTGAACTACCCTTAATTATAGGAATTTTGAAAAAATTCTTTTTGTTCCGTAATCAGGACATTAAGAACTATATGCCCTTCTAATATGTACCTGAAGTTATGGGACACCCTGTATATATATATATATATATATATCAGTTTACATAATTACTAAACATTATTTTCAAGTAATTATCAAAGAAAAACCAAATTTTCAAACCCAGCCTACGGTGTTAATTAAATCTCTGACAATGACAGATTAGTTTTAGAAGGTTAAAGTTTTAATATTAATTACTGTTTAAATGGAATAAATAAATATAAAATACATTAAATTATATTATAATTACTCTATAATACATGGGGTCTCGTGGCCGTGTGCCTGAGTATCTGGTCGCGTCTCTGGGGACCCGGGTTCGATCCAGACCGACGCCAAAAATTACTTCGAATTTTATTGAGCATTGAGGTGATGCCTGGTAAGCGTCCGCAAGGTACAAATATTTTATCATTACCGATATCTGTGTACATAGCGACACAGAACAGCTACTTGGATAGCCTTTATATATTTGGTAACGACTTATTTCAAATAAGCACTACATTCATTTATGTTATGTTGAATGTCGAATCAGTTTGAAAAATACATTTTTAATATATTTTGGTATATTATCCATCCTATTGTTAGCATTGTATTAAAATTCAGACTTGGTTAAAAGCAAAACGAAATTAAAATACAGTTAAAATGAAACATAACAAAGAGGGTTACTATAAGTGGGTATGACTAGCAAGATAAATATCTTTGTTTAACATTTTTATGGAAAAAAATATGTAGTTGAAACCAATACTAATGTAAAAATCCTTGATATAAACTAACGATAATAAATTAATGAGTATACACATGGATAAATGGAGAGGGAATAGAACAAGTAAGTTCCTTTAAATATCTGGGAAACTTGGTAAATTAGAATAGCAACTGAAAAGAAGAAATTAAAAGCAGAGTGAAAGCCAACATTAGTAATATAGACCTATGAAAATTATTTGCAAAATTCTTCATATGGAGTAGGTATACTGCTGTATGGATGCGAATCATGGACCTTGAGGAAGAAGGAGAAAAAGACGTTTTGAGAAGATTGGATGGAAAAAGTCATGAATGAGGAAATGTTTTTTTTTTAAATAATTTTCAATCTAATTACATCCGAAACTAAATAAAATGAATATTTGTTCACAGCAAAATCAATGGCTATTATTTCAAATTATATATAATATATACAATATTTACGAATATAATGTAAAAGTTAGGAAAACAGTACTTCTAAATATATAAATAGTAGGCTAGACCTGCCCAAAAATAGTGAAACGATCGTCTTTCACTATTCGTTAGGAGTCGAATGAAATTTTTATTCGTCTCAAGCGAATGGCCAAGAATACTGTTACTATTTCATTCGTATTTGCGCAAATACGAGTAATCTAAGTAAATACGAATACTCAAGAATAGAGGCCCTAGTATATCGTATAATATAGCTGTGTGACATATGTTTTGTATTAGTACATCATTATCAAAAAAGAAAACTAGAACAAATAAATCTCTCATATGCATGACTAGCCTAATATCAATGAAGTTCCTACCCCTTAGTAATAATTATATTCAATAAAATAGTCTTAGAAATATAAAAGGCATGATAGCGTGCAAAAATAATGAAAGTTAAACGATAAATTTGGTCAGGAATTAAGACAGAAGTTGATGAATCTTGAAAGTATCTTACAATCATTAAAGTGATAATGGTTAATAGTGATTTTTAAGCGCCGTCTAAAATCTGTAAATTACAGTAATAAGATGATAGAGCTTTATATTTAAATATTTTAGATATGTCAATAATTGTATTCCAAAATTTACAATTATTGTGCTCTTGGTTTAATATGAGTTTACAAGAAATAAAATTTATTTTTTTTAAATATAAAGATGTAATTAAAGTTAATCTATTGAGTTGGTTGTATAGTTTTTGTTACTTTATCAAAATATGATTAATATTAAATGATTTTACTCCAAAATTTCATTCATATTTAAAAAAAAATCTGATGTGGCCAGCACAATACCTTCCGTCAATCCTGTGTATTATGTACAAATTCCATACATAAATTTTCGTGCTAAAGATTCTAAATTTCCAGTAAAATTATTTCATAAACAAACTATGCAAATAACACTTAATACTGACATATTCTTCTTCTTTAGCTTTTCCCATTCATTAGGGGTCGCTATTTTTATTTTCTTCTTCCACTCATTTTTGTTTTGCGTATCGTCCTCATTCAGTTCCTTTTCTCTCAAGTCTTCCGCAATACAGTCCTTTCATCTTATACTTGGTCTTCTTATGTTTCTTTCACCTTCTATTACTAAGCTATCCATTCTTCTTCCAATATATTCATCTCTCGTCATGACATGTTCAAACCAATGTAAACGTCTCTCTTATATCTTTCTAGAAACTTCTAACACTAGAGTTATTGCCCTTATTCTTTCATTAATTTACTTTTTATTGCTACTGACATCTATTAATTTGAATTATTTGAATATATTAGCAGTTTCCATGGTTAATTTAGCATAGCTGGCTGATTTATGAAATTTAATATCTTTATAATTCTTTAAATCTATACCTGTTGAATATGAAATATAAAATGCAATCAAATCGTATAGAGAATAATATATTCTTTAAGTTAAATAATATGTAACTGAGTTTTTTCAAGAAAAACTGTTAAAATCTTCAAATGAGGGTACTTTCGGTTGACCAATTATAACCAAAATCTAATCAAGTCTGCATATGGTTGTAAGGCAGAGGAATACGTGAGAATTGTAATTTTTGGAATTCTAGTATTAGAGATATCGCGGCCGAAAACGCGGTCACATACACACGCACAGATACACACACACACACACACACACAGACACACACACACACATACATACAGACATCATCATAAAAAAAGTAAAATTGTATTGTAAAGACCCTAAAACCTGCTTATTCATTGAAAACTTTCCACCGATTTTTTTGACCAAATACATGACCTTCCTTACCTATAGGTGACGGAAGGTAAAAAGCTATTCACGGTATAACGCTATGGACAAGAATACACTTTTATATTATTCAAAATTTCACACTGCTAACAAGTATTGACAGGTGTAAACAAATTTAGTTGGTTCTAGCTTTATTCACTAAGAAGCACACTTATTAGAGGAATGACGTCTCGTAATTTCAAATCATGTGAAAAATTTAATATACAGGATGTAACAGAAAGTACATTAAATTTAACCAGTGGTAGAACTCATCGAGCGTAACAATATTTCTTAATAACTTTTCCTTGTAAACCTTCTAGATATTGCGTTAAAATCCTTCAAAGTTTTGTCACAAATTTCATTACCCGCCTATGGACGAATAAAATAACACTGGAATGTCGAAAAAGTAGAACGCGTTGCGTAATAGCAATATTCAAAATTGGACTATTCTGCGCGTGCGTCTATGTACAGCAGTTTTTGGTTTGTTTCCGTTGTGAATTATGACCTTGTGAGTGTAACTGAATATAATGAAAGAAATTCCGACACGAAGGATTAGAAACTGGTGAATAAATTGACAGATACACCAGAAGATGAAACAATACACAAATCTGGGAAGATAAAAGATACGAGTAGAACAGAATACCTTGGATCAAGGAAACAAAAAAAAAAATCATACGGCAAATTATTATGTTACAACATGTTGGACAATTCAAACATGAGGATATTTATAGGATACAGTCGACCAAGAACAATTCTACAATTGACGGAACAAGAAAATGCATAAAGATGATTAAAAGTGATGCAGGCATGAATGAAATCACAATAAATGTTTAAAATGGCCACCGTCATTGTCAATACAACAATAAAGGCGTCGACGAAATGATGTAATTGTTGTTCATTCAATATCCTCCAAATTGACAAATGTGACATTGTGTTGTACTGCTATTCTTTGATTTATTTATTTTATTTACATACATGTACACAAATGTGAACGTTTAGAAGATGACGATTCTGAAAACGTGCCAAATAAATTTGTAGGGATTCGGCAGCATTTCCCTGAGCTTCGCTACCCGTAAAGGCAGGCATTTTTTACTGATTATAACTTTTATAATATTTATTAATCGATTTATTTGTTACAATTTATTTGAAAAAGTTTACAACTTACATTTGTCAAAAACAATTGTTTCATTGTTTTTGCTAAGAGATCAAATTATTACGAAAATACCTAAACGACTCATTAATTTATGGGGGACGGGTAAAAATTCTAAAAGAATTGAGATTTCAAAAAAAGTTATTAAGAAATATTGTTGCTCTTGACAAGTTCTATCAGTGGTTAAATTTAATGTACTTATTTATGTTACATACTGTATAAATATATACATTTTGAAAATGTAACAAACAACAAATTATTCATAATTTTATTCAATCTTTAAGAAATAAATATATGGAAAAATGTACACGGAACCCTAGCGGATATAAAACTAAATTTTAAATGCGACATTTTTTTTCCCTATGTTAACACACAATATTCATGTGGACAATCTTTCTCATTTAAATAGAAAAATCAATTTCAAACATCTATTTAACCTATAGGAGTACATATGGCAATAGCACAGTATAAATATACACAATACTTGCTCTCTCCCTATATATTTGATTACCGAAATATTTGACCGCGAACCTCGAATGTGTTGTTAGTTAGCCTTATGCAGCTCCCCGTAGGAAAGCAAAACTTTCTAAGACAGTTATTTTTTCTGTATTATCCTATGCACAGCTCGCGTGTAAACAATTCTCAGATCGCATATTTTTATCATTTATTATTTCCCGCCTGTAAATCAGCAAGCCGAGCTTAGCCGATGTGCCGACGAATTGCCAGAGGTGTGCAACTACTGTTTATATTTATACTGTGGTAATAGTTTAACACTAAATCTTTCTATGTCTACAACTAAAAGGATATTAAAAGACTAATAATAAATGGATTTTAAAAATAAAGTTAAAATATATGTTCATTTATTTCAGCATTTCCGTACTTTTAACTTTTATTTTAAAAATCTGACAGCCATGATTTATATTCCAGGACAGAACAAAGTTTTCTTCGTTCTGCTATATTTTCTAAAGAACAGTTTGTATTAATTTTGTGCATTTTTCTTTTTCGACTTTAGTTTAAATCTACTTGCCTGCTTCAGTTTAAGTGTTTCTTGTAAAAATGCTATAATATGAAGTTTTTTATCGCACTTGGAACATGTGAACTATTCGCATATTTATCTTGAAATAGTTTTTAACCGCATAGAAATGTGTCAGACTTTGTCTTTTATTGTAGTTTAATAAATTACTCAGGATACCACTTTTACAAAGTAATCATAATAAGCCTGAATAATCTGGAGGAGAGATATGGTTTTTAATTTTCGACTTACTATTTGAGGGTTATTCAGATAAAGAAAATTGCCAGTATTTCAGAAAAAAAATATTTTCATATACATATTTCAGACATACACTGCGTATAACGTAATGCGAAATCACCAGACTTCTTTGATTTAAAAATGGAACGCCTCATGAAATGAAAGCTGGAACAATATGAAAATTACACGTGAGAAATTAGTGGGTAGAGAGAACGATAATTTATAACAGAATCAAAAGAACAGTTGCAATTCTAATTTACGGTACGGTACTACTAAAACAATTTTTGGCTGATATAATAGAAAAGTAGATCCAATAGCACACGCAGCGTAAAGAATAGTAAAATCATTATATTGAAAAGTGACCAATCATTTTGTCTAGAACAAGATTATAATCATTATCATGTTAAATTTTGTATCACCCTCACAGTAATAAAAAAATCTGATGTGACCAACACAGTACCTCTCGCCATTTACCTATGCATATAATTTTTATATTACTTTATAAATTTATCCATAAAATATATAGAAAAAGTATTAAATTAAACTTGTAGAAAATGGAATAATCTTTAATTTTTATAATAACAAATTGAGAAAAAAATACATTTAAAGGTATTTTTTGAAGAAAAACTATCTTGAGCTTCAAGCAAACTGCTAATTCCGGTTATCCGATTGCCACCAAAATCTAATCAGATATTTCCATATTAGATTAAGGTAGAAATACATGGTTTCAAAACTTTCTGAATGATAGTATTTGAGTTAGAGCGTATACAGGATCCACACACACACACGCACACACACACACACGCACCCACACACACACACGCACCCACACGCACGCACAGACACGCACACACACACACGCGCGCGCACACCCACACACACACACACACACATACATACATACATACATACTCGTACATACATACATACATACATACATACATACATACATACATACATACATACATACATACATACATACACACAGACATCATCGTGAAAATGTTAAAATTGGATTCTAGGGACCTTAAAACGTGGTCATTTAGCAAAATCTCGATATGCGATTTTTAGCACGATCCCTATACCTCCCATACCAAGGGTAGCGGGAGGTAAAATTAATATTCTATTAAAAATAAAATATATACTCTTATTTACAAGTTACAAAGTATTATAACCGTCGAGCATCAGTAACTATGGCTACAATTCCTAATATTGTAAATACCAGCAAAATCACAGCGCAACGGCAATCGTTACATCTATCGTAATATACGAGTACAACGATCCGATATTCAGCGCAAAAACGTTAATGTTTTGTAAGTGTAACGGACTAAAATCTACAACAATATAAGAATATTTTCATTTGTCTGCATAATTTGTTCAAATATAATGGTAGGAATTTTAACAGTAATACTCGTAGTTGTAGGAAAACTTTAATAAATAAAAATTATAGGTAAAATTTCGTGTTATTTTATTCAAAATATAATTATATTATTTTCTACAAAATATACATTTGTACATTATTTATGCAGTATTTTAGGTTTAATATTTTTTTTATAAATGTTCAGTAAATTAATATATGTTTTTTTTTTTCATTCAAATATTCAGTAATAAAATAAAATTTTCAGTATTAATCTTAAAGTTCAGTATAAATTAAATATAGTATAAAACTATTCATCAACTTCGACGGATGTCTAAAGATACCAACATTCATCGAGGTCGCGACTCCAGAGGGTCCGTGAAGTTGGCACGTCATTGGAAGCACAAATATTCTTTTTTATATTAGTAATTAGTGCTTCGTTAGTGCTCTTTTGTGCTTCAAAAAATTTTGAAATTAATTGAACGGTTCACGAAATAATTAACATTATATGATGACGTGCCAAGTTCACACTTAGCACGTCATTAATAAAATTTCAAATTACTTATTACATCTTTTGTTAGTGCTTCGTTAGTGCTCTTTTGTGCTTCAAAATTTTTTGAAATTAATTGAACGGTTTACGAAATAATTAACATTATATGAAGACGTGCCAAGTTCACACTTAGCACGTCATTAATAAAATTTCAAATTACTTATTACATCTTTTGTTAGTGCTTCGTTAGTGCTCTTTTGTGCTTCAAAATTTTTTGAAATTAATTGAACGGTTTACGAAATAATTAACATTATATGAAGACGTGCCAAGTTCACACTTAGCACGTCATTAATAAAATATCAAATTACTTATTACATCTTTTGTTAGTGCTTCGTTAGTGCTCTTTTGTGCTTCAAAATTTTTTGAAATTAATTGAACGGTTTACGAAATAATTAACATTATATGAAGACGTGCCAAGTTCACACTTAGCACGTCATTAATAAAATATCAAATTACTTATTACATCTTTTGTTAGTGCTTCGTTAGTGCTCTTTTGTGCTTCAAAATTTTTTGAAATTAATTGAACGGTTTACGAAATAATTAACATTATATGAAGACGTGCCAAGTTCACACTTAGCACGTCATTAATAAAATATCAAATTACTTATTACATCTTTTGTTAGTGCTTCGTTAGTGCTCTTTTGTGCTTCAAAATTTTTTGAAATTAATTGAACGGTTTACGAAATAATTAACATTATATGAAAACGTGCCAAGTTCACACTTAGCACGTCATTAATAAAATTTCAAATTACTTATTACATCTTTTGTTAGTGCTTCGTTAGTGCTCTTTTGTGCTTCAAAATTTTTTGAAATTAATTGAACGGTTTACGAAATAATTAACATTATATGAAGACGTGCCAAGTTCACACTTAGCACGTCATTAATAAAATATCAAATTACTTATTACATCTTTTGTTAGTGCTTCGTTAGTGCTCTTTTGTGCTTCAAAATTTTTTGAAATTAATTGAACGGTTTACGAAATAATTAACATTATATGAAGACGTGCCAAGTTCACACTTAGCACGTCATTAATAAAATTTCAAATTACTTATTACATCTTTTGTTAGTGCTTCGTTAGTGCTCTTTTGTGCTTCAAAATTTTTTGAAATTAATTGAACGGTTTACGAAATAATTAACATTATATGAAAACGTGCCAAGTTCACACTTAGCACGTCATTAATAAAATTTCAAATTACTTATTACATCTTTTGTTAGTGCTTCGTTAGTGCTCTTTTGTGCTTCAAAATTTTTTGAAATTAATTGAACGGTTTACGAAATAATTAACATTATATGAAGACGTGCCAAGTTCACACTTAGCACGTCATTAATAAAATATCAAATTACTTATTACATCTTTTGTTAGTGCTTCGTTAGTGCTCTTTTGTGCTTCAAAATTTTTTGAAATTAATTGAACGGTTTACGAAATAATTAACATTATATGAAGACGTGCCAAGTTCACACTTAGCACGTCATTAATAAAATTTCAAATTACTTATTACATCTTTTGTTAGTGCTTCGTTAGTGCTCTTTTGTGCTTCAAAATTTTTTGAAATTAATTGAACGGTTTACGAAATAATTAACATTATATGAAAACGTGCCAAGTTCACACTTAGCACGTCATTAATAAAATTTCAAATTACTTATTACATCTTTTGTTAGTGCTTCGTTAGTGCTCTTTTGTGCTTCAAAATTTTTTGAAATTAATTGAACGGTTTACGAAATAATTAACATTATATGAAGACGTGCCAAGTTCACACTTAGCACGTCATTAATAAAATATCAAATTACTTATTACATCTTTTGTTAGTGCTTCGTTAGTGCTCTTTTGTGCTTCAAAATTTTTTGAAATTAATTGAACGGTTTACGAAATAATTAACATTATATGATGACGTGCCAAGTTCACACTTAGCACGTCATTAATAAAATTTCAAATTACTTATTACATCTTTTGTTAGTGCTTCGTTAGTGCTCTTTTGTGCTTCAAAATTTTTTGAAATTAATTGAACGGTTTACGAAATAATTAACATTATATGAAAACGTGCCAAGTTCACACTTAGCACGTCATTAATAAAATTTCAAATTACTTATTACATCTTTTGTTAGTGCTTCGTTAGTGCTCTTTTGTGCTTCAAAATTTTTTGAAATTAATTGAACGGTTTACGAAATAATTAACATTATATGAAGACGTGCCAAGTTCACACTTAGCACGTCATTAATAAAATATCAAATTACTTATTACATCTTTTGTTAGTGCTTCGTTAGTGCTCTTTTGTGCTTCAAAATTTTTTGAAATTAATTGAACGGTTTACGAAATAATTAACATTATATGATGACGGGCCAAGTTCACACTTAGCACGTCATTAATAAATTTTCAAATTACTTATTACATCTTTTGTTAGTGCTTCGTTAGTGCTCTTTTGTGCTTCAAAATTTTTTGAAATTAATTGAACGGTTTACGAAATAATTAACATTATATGAAGACGTGCCAAGTTCACACTTAGCACGTCATTAATAAAATATCAAATTACTTATTACATCTTTTGTTAGTGCTTCGTTAGTGCTCTTTTGTGCTTCAAAATTTTTTGAAATTAATTGAACGGTTTACGAAATAATTAACATTATATGATGACGTGCCAAGTTCACACTTAGCACGTCATTAATAAAATTTCAAATTACTTATTACATCTTTTGTTACTGGTTCGTTAGTGCTCTTTTGTGCTTTAATTTTTTTTGAAATTCATAAAGCGGTTTATGAAATAATTAATATTATTTGATGACGTGCCAACTTCATGGCATTAATAAAATATTATACTGTTTAACACATATTTTGTTAGGGCTATGTTAGTGCTCTTTTGTTCTTTATAATTTTTTTAAATTCATAGAACAGTTCATTAAATAATTAACATTTTTTTTTTAATGGAAACAATATTTAACTTTTTACCTCAAAAAATCCACATACTTGTATTTTCCTATTTTAAATTATATAAAGGCTGTTTAGTTACGAATTTGTTTTATTATATTAATATTAATTTAAAGATAAACTTAATTTCATGTTAACTATCAAAAAAATAATTTCATTATTTACAAAAAAAAAACATTCTAAATTATTTAAAAAAATTCCGAATATTCTTAAAAAAATCTTTGTATTTGGCCTTTATGTTCCTAAATTTTTATACAGGGTGAGTGGGGGTGACGCCCGCTCCTCTTTAACTTGTTTATTTTGAGTAATAGAAAAAAATACTCATACAGAAGTTTTATAATTTTAAATATACAATTTTATGGCAGATGTAGATATTATTTACAAAGTCAGGTTTACAAAATACGATTATCGACTTTTATTTATTAAATAGCAACCTATAATTATTTTACTAAAATATAAACCGCCATATCTTTCTGTATTAATGTATTAATTTTAATGAATGTATTTGAAAAAATTCGAGAAAAATAAAATAATTGAGATATATAGGAAATAATTTTTATTCTATAGGTGGCTATGTGAAAATAAACAAAATATAACAATGCTAATACCAACAAAGTATACATTTGTTTGTTACTTATTTATTATTACTTACTTATTTATCTATTTATTTATTATTTATTTTCACATAGCCAGCTAGAATATTTGAATAAAAATTGTTTCTCATATAACTCATTTATCTTATTTTACTCGAAATTTTTCAAATACATTAATAAAAACTATTAGATCGTTAAAAAGACAAAAATGTAGTGGTTTATTTTTCAGTAAAATAATTATAGGTTGCTATTTGAAAAATAAAAGTTGATAGTTGTATCTTGTAAACCTGATTTTATAAAAAATATCTATATTTGCCGTCAAATATTATCTATAATTCAA
Source organism: Harpalus rufipes (assembly GCA_951394225.1). Lineage (NCBI taxonomy): Eukaryota > Metazoa > Arthropoda > Insecta > Coleoptera > Carabidae > Harpalus > Harpalus rufipes. The sequence continues at coordinate 59,878,531 of OX596274.1, forward strand.
ATTATAAAACTTTTATATGACCCATTTCTTTCTATTGCTTATAATTAAAAAGTTAAAGTGGAGGCGTCGTCTCACACTCATCCTGTATACATTTAAGAAAGCAACTGATTAAATTTTAGCTATGATCAACCGAAATTGGTACACTGGTTTTCAAAAAAATAGCGTACACCTATTTTTTGTTGTATTGAGTCGATCTTGATTTTTAACTTGTCAATGTCATTAGTGTCAATTAGAATGTCAAAATTAACCGAAATTCAAATACATACTTGGTTGTTCTTTAATTTTTCTTGAAAAAAATTAAATTTCAGAGTAGGTAAACAACAAAATTTTTTGTATGTCACTGCATACGGTAGAAATATATAACTTTTTTTTAAACTGGGTAGAGATACCGATGTTTTTACCTCCTACCAATAGTAGAGATATAGGATCAAGTTAAAATCCACCGGTTTAGATTTTCATGAATAAACAAGTTTCAAGGCCTGTGTAATCCGATTTTAACATTTTTACGATAATGTCTTTGTGTGTGTATTAATGGAATATACACTAGTTCATATATTATTTAAGTGAAATGGCTACACCTGCGTATACCGTGTGTCTGTCTTAAAGGTGTACATAGGAAATTAACATGGGAAACCAGTTTTTTGCAATTCCCTGCTTGCCTAATTATTTAAACAAAAACGCGTCAAATAAAGGTTTTAGGGTATACAATTCTGCATCTAAATCAATAAACAGAATTACTTTTACATGCTTTGTAGCGGCAGAAATTAAATATGAAAATTTCGAAAATTACGTTGAAAATAATATCGATAGCCATGGAATTGTACAAAAAATAAATAAATTCTTGACATTTTATCTGTCACAACGTATGTTCTGACAATTTGATTTTGTCTCTGGTTCTATTGTTAGAAATTATTAAAAAATGAATATTTATACTAATAAAAAGTTTTTATTGATAAGTGTAGACCACTTCTGTAGTACTAGATATATTGGAAATGAATTGGGAGTACATCACAGTATCATACAAAATATTAAAAAAAAAAAACGTATTATTCTTATAAAATGCAGTGTCACAAAGAACTTGTCCCATATGATGAAGAAAGTAGAAGAGTGTTTTGCGTAGATATGCAGAACCCGCCTAATAATGATCAAAATTTGTTCCATTTCTTTCACGGACGAATGCACTTTCACTTTGAACAATGAACCAAATATCCAAAATACCCGTTGTTGGGCTATAGAAAATCCTGGAATTAATATTTCAACAAGGACACAATATCCTCGAAAAGTTAATATTTGGGCCGGAATTTTAGGTCACCACATAATTGGTCCTTTTGAAATACGTGGCAATGTAAATACGGAACAATATTTGGAGATGCTACAAAACGAAATTGGTCCTGCTATAAACGATGTTGTGCGCCCAGATCGAGAGGTCTGGTTCCAACAGGGTGGATGTTCTGCACACTAGGAACTTTAGAGAATATTTGGATCTGGTATTTCCTGGGCGCTGGATTGGACGAGGGGGTATTATTGACTGGCCTGCTAGATCTCCAGATCTTGCTCCATGTGACTTTTTTATGGGGTTACATAAAAATCAAATTTATAAAAAAGGCACGAAAACAAAAATGATCTAAGAGATTCCATATTAAATGAATGTCATCGTATAATGGTTCTGCATTTATTGTAACTATTATCTTTATAATTACTTGTTATCCGTTTACTAATTACTACAAAGCTTTTCTTGCTTGAGCATATTTTGTTACGCAATATTGAATTTTTAATAAATTCATATATTAAACAAAACTGTATTTTTTAAATTTATTTATTAATCTAATATTTCTATTGTTGTTATAATTAACGATATTTGTCCAAATAGAAAAACGTCAAGCATTTATTTATTTTTTGTTCAATTCCATGGCTGTCGATATTTTCAAAGTAATTTTCGACATTTTCATGTTTAATTTCTACCGTTACAAAACATGTAAAAGTAATTCTGTTTATTGATTTAGCTGCAGAATTTTATGCCCTAAAACTGACGCGTTTTTGCTTAAAATATTTAGGCAAGCAGTGAATTGCAAAAAAAAAAATGATTTCCATGTTAATCTGCTACGTACACCTTTAGATACACGGTATATGAAGTGAAAATTAAAATAAATTGTTCCTTTACTAGTACTATCAACATTTTAAAAAATTCAACATTAGATGAACATAGTTCTAAAATAAACCTGCGTTTTCAAAAAGTATTTTTGAGATCTATTAGTATTTGACTATGATTTTATGACGAAAACAGCATTTCTCGTTTTCCCTATAAAATAAAAGTCCTATACTAATAGATTTCTATAATACTGTTTTTAAAATGCAGGTTCATATTAGAAGTATGTTCGTCTAATGTTGAATTTTTTAAAATATTAACTATTCTAGTACATGAACAATTTATTTGAATTTTCGCTTCATACATATATAGTAGGCAGGGGTAGCCATTCCGCTTAACCATTTATCTAATTTTTTGTATTCAAATTTCCGTCATACCAGCGAGGAAATGATTAGATTCTGTTTATAAGGTGTATTATCACAAATGAATTTTATGAAAAATAACATACAAACATCTTGATTAATGAAAAGGTAATACTTGAAATTAGATTCCGTATAACATAATGTGGCACAAGGTCAGCCCATAACGCCTGCATGACCTTCGTCAGAAAATAGTGGATTAATATTTTTCATTAATTTTCATAAAATGCAATATTTTTTTTTTCATATACTCCATTTTCCTACGGGAAGTAGTCCTTCAAATATAAATCAAAACTTTTCAAATTTTGTAATAAAGGCTTTTATATCGATGAGAACAAATATTTAATATTAGCTGTTACTTGTGAATTAGTGAAGTGGTATTTTACTTGAAGCTCCTAATAGATTTTAATGAAAAAACATTAAAATAAAATTATATATATATATATATATATATATATATATATATATATATATATATATATATATATATATATATATATATATATATATGTTTACGATCAATTGCGTGAGTCTCTTCGACGACGGCTGCAACTTTGTTTACAATTGATCGTAAACACCTAGAGTCCTTAGTTGTTAAATCTGATGTGGCCAGCACAATACCTTCCGTCAATCCTGTGTATTATGTACAAATTCCATACATAAATTTTCTAAAAACCAATGAGTATTGGACCTAAGTGTATTAGATTTTTTTTCTTGTTTTCATCTCTACTATCACCTGCTAAAGTGTGTAAAGTTTTTTTTATTAACACCCTGTATACAGGGTGTTTCCTTTAAAACAACCAGCGCTTTTTTGGGCGAACTAATGACTTTAGAGAAAAATGTTATATACAAAAAATTACCAGGAAAAAGGGCTTAATTTATGAGGAATAATAAATAAAAAATTCAACCAATGGTTCTCAAACGGTAGAATAAAATTATATTTTTTTTAAATGGCAACCTATATAAATTTTTTGTCCATTAGATAGAGATTTTTTTCTGAATTCAACGATATAAATATGATATGGGGTTGTATAACAATTATTTCGAGAAAAATGATATTAAAAATCAGAAATAATTTTACAATATTGAAGTAGGCTATGCAATAAACAACTATTAATACGACTATTGCCTAGGTTACGATAGTATATTATTTTCTTATATCTAAAATAACTTGTTTTACTAAGACATTCATAATAACAAATGAACTACATAACGAAGAAATATCAAAAAATAATAGTACTAACATAAAAAGAAAAACAATATGATGGAAATTATTTACAAATTTATGCAACCTTAGGTATTTTTGGTATTTTTGCACTTAAGAGTACTAATTTTTATTATAATTTGTGCTCGAAAACACCTCCTTGGTTTTGAAGACAAAGTTCAATTCTTCTTCTCAATTCGGAAGATGTAGCACATCTAATAGATTGAGCATTTAAGTCTCTAATTGCTTGACGAATGTTATTTTTACATTCATCCTCAGTTGTTGGAGGAACACTAAACACTTGGTTTTTAAGATAGCCCCAGAAAAAAAAGTCTAATGGAAATAAATCAGGCGATCTAACAGGCCAAAGTATTGAACCATTATTGCCTATCCATCTATCATCAAAAAGTTGATAAAGTGCAAGACTGACACGTTGTGTGTTGTGTGCTGGAGCTCCATCCTGTTGGAAATAAGTTTCTCTATACTGATTTAACGGCAGATTGTCAATGAATAGGGTTAAGTCCGTCTCAATAATATTTAAATATAAATCACTATCAAGATTTTGTCTATAAAATACAGGCCCAATAATTATATTGTCTTTAATTCCGCACCACATGTTAAAAGACCAATAAACTTGATGATTTCTGCTTCGATTTACATTTAAATTTTCATCCGTCCAATAATGAACATTGTGCCGATTAAATAGTCCATTTTTAGTAAATTTACTCTCATCTGACCAAATAATTTTTCTATAAATATCCGGATCATCTTGCGACTTTATTATGAACCACTCACAAAACTGAATTCTTCTTATATCATCTTGGTGCAAATTTTGAGTCAAACTGTATTTATAAGGACGATATTTATGTTTTTTTTTAAATTTTCCATATTGACCTGTTTCCAATTTGAAATTCTTGTGCTGTTTCTCTAGTAGAAGCATTGGGATTACCAGCAAAAAATGCTAGAACAGCAATTTCAGTATCTTCATCAATTATTCTGGGTTGACGTTCCCTTTTCAACTTGTGAAATGACCCAACAGTTTGGGCATTTCGAAAAATTGTTCTCAATAATTCACGTGTGGGTTGCACTTTTTGGGGATAAAGCCGTGAAAATCTTCGTATCTTAGAATTTAAATTTCTTTCACACTCTCCATACATAACAGTAAGATTAAAATAGTCTAAATTTGTTAATTCTTGCAACTGCAAAGCCATTTTTTATTAATAATTAATTAAACAATTACGAAAACAAACACTTAATAACGAAAGTAACAAAACTATCTGTCACCTGTATCATTTGTTTGCATTTGTTTATTGCATAGCGTACTTCAATATTGTAAAATTATTTCTGATTTTTAATATCATTTTTCTCGAAATAATTGTTATACAACCCCATATCATATTTATATCGTTGAAATCAGAAAAAAATTCTCTATCTAATGGACAAAAAATTTATATAGGTTGCTATTTAAAAAAATCTGATGTGGCCAGCACATAACCTCTCGCCGTATATTTTACCTGGCTGTATGCATAAAGCAAAGATTATTTTTATAAATACAAATAATATATTCATATAAATCTATGACGTATAAACTTCTTTATTATTCAATAATAGCATGTCTCAACATGAAGATATTTTACCATAAATTATGTTACAATAAATTACAAAGTAGAGTTTACCATATATAAATATTAGGCTGGTAACAGCAATTTTCAATTCGAACAACTTTGTTTACTTTCTCTTCATATTCTTCTAGTAAAAACATTAATTTTGGGCGGTCTAAAATGTATATATCTGGATTGTGCATCTATTCTTATATATCTTCTTTTACATTTTATTTTTTCATACTTGTTATATTTAAATAACCTTAATTCCCTTTAATAAAGTGACGGATAGATTGCACTCCGATTTTGTCAATATTTACAACTTACTTGAGAAGAATTTGATAGCTTTTTCGCAATTCAAAGTTACTCTAGTAGTACTGGTGTACATTGTCCCATAATGTTTGAAACAAATTTAAGTCCTTCAACCTAGACTTGTCATCTCCATAATAGTCACAGATCAAGAAATAAGGGATTCTCCAAGTACATTTTTAATTCATTACTCATTATTTCTGACACTGACATTTATCTGTCAGTTACAAATAATTTAAATTATCAACTATTTTTCATGGCATTCTTTCGGCTGTCAAATTTATTACAACAGATTATTTTATATATTATACTTCTTTTATCTCTAAATCTATGGAATATATAATAAAATTTTTAAATGTATCAGATAAAGAATTTAATTTTCTTTAATATTACCACGAAAAATTTTCAAAAAATAATATTTAGAAGATTTTTTTTCAAGAATCTTCTACTTCCGGTTGTCCAATTATTACCAAAACCTTTTCAGATCTTCCCATGAATGTCCGATTGGGAAATACGTTGTTAAACAAATTTTAAGTCTTATAGTTTTTGAGTAACCGTCCTTCCAACATCCCACACACACACACACATCCACGCACACACACACAGACATCATCGTAAAAATGTTAAAATCGGATTGTAGGGACCTTAAAACGTGCTTATTCATTAAAATCTGGATATGCGATTTTTAGCATGAATCCAATACCTCTCTTAGCGAGAGGTAAAAAGAGATGTTGCTTTAAATGTCAGTCAGAAATACACTGCTTCTTTCACCTCGTCATCGATGTTAGTCCACTTTTAACAAATCTATTTTTTTCTATACTCACGTGGTTAATTTGTCACCAGGTGTGTAGAATTTACTTGTCGAGGAAAATATACTAGTTGCAATTGGAAAATCAAGAAATTTAGAACAAAAAATTATGTTATTTAACATCATTCTGACATGGGCCCCCATATCTGCTTGTCAAGGCCAACAAAGCCACATAACTGCTCGCACCCTAATGTATTTCTTGTATACCTACACTCTACACCAAAAATTCTATTTATATTTATTCCATATATTTAGATTTTTTAAATTTAAATTCATTCTATGAAGAAATTTAGTCATACTCTTCCAATTTTTCGAGATGATTCCAATTAATTGTCGGAAGTAACAGTATTTCTGAAAGGAATTTGTAATATACCTATAATATTAATTATGTAGCTATTAATACCTTAAGAAATAATATAATGTATGTACTTACTTCCCAGAAAAAGTCTTCAGTAATGTCTCCGGATTTCAGACACTGACATTTATCTGTCAGTTACAAACAATTTAAATTCTCAACTATTTTTCATGGCATCCTTTCGGTTGTAAAATTAATTACAACAGATTATTTTATATATTATATATCTTTTATCTCTAAATCTATAGAATATATAATTAAATATTTAATTGTATCAGATAGAGAATTTAATTTTCTTTAATATTACCAAGAAAAAATTTCAGAAAATAATATTTAGAAGATTTTTTTTCAAGAATCTTCTACTTCCGGTTGTCCAATTGTTACCAAAACCTTTTCAGATCTTCCCATGAATGTCCGATTGGGAAATACGTAGCTAAACAAATTTAAAGTCTTATAGTTTTTGAGTAACCGTCCTTCCAACATCCCACACACATACACACATACACACACACACACACACACACACACACATCCACACACACACACACACAGACATCATCGTAAAAATGTTAAAATCGGATTGTAGAGACCTTAAAACGTGCTTATTCAATAAAATCTGGATATGCGATTTTTAGCATGAATGCAATACCTCTCTTAGCGAGAGGTAAAAATATAATTTTATTCTACCGTTTGAGAACCACTGGTTGAATTTTTTATTTATTATTCCTCATAAATTAAGCCCTTTTTCCTGGTAATTTTTTGTATATAACATTTTTCTCTAAAATCATTAGTTCGCCCAAAAAAGCGCTAGTTGTTTTAAAGGAAACACTGTATACATTACTTAATACTAGAACTTTTTTTTCTTCTTATTTTAAAAATAAATAACACCTAATAATTTTTATATTTTTAAAGTTATATTTCATTTTTTAAGGTGTTTTTCAGGTTGATGACGTGCGTCTTCTGCGTTATAATTTTCACTATATTCAATGGATATAGAGATAATGAAATTAAATTTCATAAATCAACTAGCCATGCTATAAGCATGGAAACAACTACTATATTAAGAAAATTCTAATTGACAGATGTTAGTGTCAATGAAAAGAAAATGAATGTGACAGAGAGATGAGTATGTTGAGATTGATGTTGGGGAAGGCACCGAAAGATAAGATAAAGAATGAGAGGATAAGAGAAATGGCTCGAGTGATAGAAGTTTCTAGAAAGATACAGGAGAGGCGATTATATTGGTTTGAACATATCATGAGAAGAGATGAATAATATATTGGAAGAAGAATGAACAGCTCAGTAGTAAAAGGTAGAAGAAACAGAGGAAGACCAAAGAGAAGATGAAAGACTTGAGAGAAAAGGAATTGAATGAGTACGATAAGCAAAATAGAGAAATGAGTTGATGAAGAAAATCAAGAATAACGATCCCTAACGAATGGGAGAAACTAAAGAAGAAGAAGAAGATGTCAGGGCCAAATGCAATTTACATAGTTCGTTTATGAAATAATTTTACTGGAAATAGAATCTTTTGCAAGAAAATATATGTATGGATTTGTACATAATACAAAGAATTAACAGAAAGTAATATGCTGGCCACATCAGATCTTTTTATTCAAATATCACTGCGATTTTGACTATGGTCTCTGTACCTTCCTTATTTTATTAATGACGTGCTAAGGGTGAAGTTGGCATCATATAATGTTAATTATTTCGTGAACCGTTCAATTAATTTAAAAAAATTTTGAAGCACAAAAGAGCACTAACGAAGCTCTAAGAATAGATGTAATAAGTAATTTGAAATTTTATTAATGACGTGCTAAGTGTGAACTTGGCACGTCACCATATAATGTTAATTATTTCGTGAACCGTTCAATTCATTTCAAAAATTTTTGAAGCACAAAAGAGCACTAACGAAGCACTAACAAAAGATGTAATAAGTAATTTGAAATTTTATTAATGACGTGCTACGTGTGAAGTTGGCACGTCATCATATAATGTTAATTATTTCGTGAACCGTTCAATTAATTTCAAAAATTTTTGAAGCACAAAAGAGCACTAACGAAGCACTAACAAAAGATGTAATAAGTAATTTGAAATTTTATTAATGACGTGCTAAGTGTGAAGTTAGCACGTCATCATATAATGTTAATTATTTCGTGAACCGTTCAATTAATTTCAAAAATTTTTGAAGCACAAAAGAGCACTAACGAAGCACTAACAAACGAAGTAATAAGCAATTTGAAATTTTATTAATGACGTGCTAAGTGTGAACTTGGCACGTCATCATGTAATGTTAATTATTTCGTAAACCGTTCAATTAATTTTAATTTTTTTTGAAGCACAAAAGAGCACTAACGAAGCACTAATTACTAATATAAAAAAGAATATTTGTGCTTCCAATGACGTGCCAACTTCACGGACCCGACTCCAGATGTAGTTTTTAGTTTTCTTCAATTCTCAAAACATTAGGTTAGTAATATTTTTTTTCTTTTATGAACAAATAAAAATAAAATAAATATTACCCATTTCTGGATGTGATAATCTGCTTTGTACACAGATATCGGTAATGCTGAAATATTTGTACCATGTGGGCGCTTAACAGGCGTCACCGCACTAGCACGTGCCATTAAAATTCGAAGTAATGTTTGGCGTCGGTCGGGATCAAACTCGAGTCCCCAGATTCGCGACCAGACACTCAAAAAAATGTTGTTCAAAAAATATTTTTACTGAACAAATATTAAAAATACTTGACTATACTCTGGCCGAGCTGACTACGCCGTAGTACTGAATCCTGGGATACACCAGGCTTACCCAGCCAGAGGTTTTTAGGACACACTAGCAGCCGGCTCTGCTTAGAACACAACGCGGACTAGAGACGGGCACACTTTTAACATGGGATTCTGTCCATGCCTGAATAAGATATATGCAAAAATACTGAACTAACAATATTATTTTACTGAACCAATAATACTAAGCAAAACAAAAAAAAATCTGATGTGGACAGCACATTACCTTCCGTCAATCCTGTGTATTACGTGTAAATTCTATACATAAATTTTCTTGCAAAATATTGTAAATTTCCAATAAAATTATTTCATAAACAAACTATGCAAATTGCACTTGACCTGACATCTTCTTTATAGCTTTTCCCATTCGTTAGGGGGATCGCCATTTTTTATTTTCTTCTTCCACCCATTTCTGTTTTGAGTGTTGTCCTCATTCAGTTCCTTTCCTCTCAATTCTTCCGCAATATAGTCCTTCCATCTTATCTTTTGTCTTCCTCTGTTTCTTCTACCCTCTATTACTAAGCTATTCACTCCTCATGACATGTTCAAACCAACGTAATCGTCTCTCTTGTATCTTTCTGGAAACTTCCCTTATCCATTCACGCCTTATCCTATCGTTCTGTTTCTTCTCCAACATCTATCTCAACATCCTCATCTCAGCCACACTCATTTTCTTTTCATTGATATTGAAATCAGTCAATTTGAATTATCTGAATATATTAGCAGTTTCCATGGTTAGCATAGCTGGCTGATTTATGAAATGTAATATGTTTATATATGAAATGTAATATGTTTATAATTCTTTAACTCTATATTTACTGAATATGAAGTACAAAATGCAATCAAATCGTATAGAGATATTCTTTAAAATTTATAATAACATTAAATGCCAATAAATGATATTTAACTGCGTTTTTTTTTTTAAGAAAAACTGTTCATAGTTACAAATAAGGCTACTTTCGGTTGACCAATTACAACCAAAATCTAATGACGTCTGCGTACGAAAAAATTATAATTTTTGGAATCGTAGTATTGGAGTTTTGCGATCCGAAACGATCGTTACATACATACGCTCACACGCATACACACACACAGACACATACATACAGACATTTTTGTGGAGACTCCAAAACGTGCTTATTCATTAGAAACTCACTAGCGAATTTTTTGACCAAAGAAAATACGTTCCTTGACGAAAGGTAAAAATGAACAAAATTGAATAAAATAATGAACGTGTAAATAGGTGCCTTTATACAGTATCTGTTACTACAATAATATTATTTTTTATAAAGGTTTTTGTCAAGTCGTTTTTTTATGCTTATATTTTAATAACACTCAGTATTTTTAAGGTTATACATAAAATGTTATTAGAAAATTTTAAAATTCCTTGCAAAAAATGAACCGTTTAATAATTATATTTATATTTATGAGTACGTATGTTTTTCTAATCGGAAACTCATTGGTTTTTATAATGAAATATTATAATAAATTTCATGAAATCGAGTAAAATATAACCTGTACTACAAGCACGCGTCTAATCGTTTTTATTTCCAACTTTTTTATTTGAATTTGTCATTAAAATTTTTAGTAAATTATTATAACATATTCTATTTTATATCTGTAATATTTATTATCTATTGAAAAATACTATAGTAACCATTTTTTCAATATATTAGATTGGACTCATAAAATCGTGAAATAACGCTCGAATGGTTTAATATGATGTTACAGAGTGCTCTGTATTGCGAATTGATACATTTTATAGTTCAGTTTCAATTTAGTGCATCACTGGTTAGATATCTTATATGTATTAGATTTCAATATTTTTGTTGAAATTATAGAAAGTTTTACATTTATACTGTTCAGATATCGTAAGTTACATATATACAAACTGATTAAGTGGAAACATACATGCCTACATATACAGGCTGTTATTTGTAAGCGTACAACGCTTAACCCATGGCAGAACTAACCCCAACTCCATAGACAGCAAATCCGGCAATAATTTTTATTTTACATGTTTTGTATAAGAACTGGAGCCCCTTAAAACTGGCCAATTACATCATAGTTCAAAATTTTGTAAAAAAAAAAGTAAAATTCAATGTAATCTCTGGACAAAAATGTCACACCTGTCACAATTGACATAAGATCATTGGCCTCACGGCAGATAATAGATATTTGTTATTTTCACAATGAAAAACTACATATTTATCACAAGGTAATTGGCATTTTCATATTTAATAAACCGTATATAAATTGTACACTAATGCATAAAAGCGTTTCCCATCAATTTTGACAATCAGCTTTTTTATTTTTTTCAAATTTTGAACTATGACGTAATTGGGGTTCCAGTTCTTACAAAAAGCATATAAAACAAAGATTAGTGCCAAATTTACTATCTATGGGGTTAGCATCAGTTGAGTGTTCTACGTTTACTGAAATAACATCCTGTATAATATATTCAGATAATATTTTATACTCGCACAAAGTAACTATGCTACAAAAATCAGTTCTGCAGCTTTATTTTAAAACATTTAACGAATAAAGTTTTTAACTTCGTGAGCTTATTCCTGAAGATTTAATTATAACTTTATCATTAATAAATAATAAGCCGGTTTTAATTAACCTGTATTTATTAATTGTCAATTTATTTTGAGCTTACCATGAAAAATGTGAATAAAGTCTTTCACAACGCTGTTTCAAAGGATATTTGTTTGTTAGATAATTAGCGTTCGTAATATAAACAAATTCTAATGCGTAAATTATTTTTTTCTACTCCCGTTGTTAAAATGAGACTTAATGTACTGGTTTCCATGGAGCTAAACAATCTCTTAATGCAATTTGACAAGCTGTGGTTTTAGTCGTATTGGACACAACGTGAAACTAGCAACCAATAACATCTGATTCATAATGCACAGACTGAAGTTAGCTACTGTAGGCGAGTGCTGCCATTCTATAAAAATAAGTAATTTTGGATAACATCTCGTTATGGAACGTTTTTATGTTATATTAAAGATGCAATTTTTTTTTATCATTTTTACCTTCCGTCACCTCTAGGTAAGGAAGGTATTGTCTTTGGTCAAAAAATTCGGTGGTGAGTTTTCATTGAATAAGCACGTTTTAGGGTCTTTACAATACGATTTTACTATTTTTACGATGATGTCTGTATGTGAGTGTGTGTGTGTGTCCGTGTGTGCGTATGTGTGTGTGTATGTGTGTGTGTATATGTGTGTGTGTGACCGCGTTTTCGGGCACGATATCTCCAATACTAGAATTCCAAAAATTACAATTCTTGCGTATTCCTCTTCCTTACAACCATATGCAGACCTGTTTAGATTTTGGTTATAATTGGTCAACCGGAATTACCCTCATTTGAAGATTTTAACAGTTTTTCTTGAAAAAATCAGTTAAATGTTATTATAACTTAAAGAATATATTATTGTCTATACGATTTGATTGCATTTTATATTTGATATTCAACAGATATAGAGTTAAAGAAGAATAACGATAATAAATTTTATATAAATTTCATAATTCAGCCAGCTATGCTAACTTAACCATGGAAACTGCTAATATATTCAGGTAATTCAAATTGACAGATGTCAGTATCAATAAAATGAAATCAATGAAAGAATAAGGGAAGTAACTCTAGTGTTAGAAGTTTCTAGATATAAGAGAGACGATTACATATTGGTTTGAACATGTCATGAGGAGAGATGAATATATTAATAGAAGGTGGAAGAAGCATAGGAAGACCAAATATAAGATGAAAAGACTGTATTGTAGAAGACTTGAGAGAAAAGGAACTGAATGAGGACGACACGTAAAACAAAAATGAGTGGAAGAAGAAAATAAAAAATAGCGACCCCCTAACGAATGGGAAAAACTAAAGAAGAAGATGTCAGTGTCAAGTGCAATTTGCATAGTAATGAAATAACTTTACTGGAAATATAGGATCTTGTGCAAGAAAATTTAAGTATGGGGCGCGTGCAGTAACATGACTTTGACCCGTGTCAAAATGACAGCAATTAATTATGTCCATAACTGACAAGTGTTATAATTTTTCAATCAAAATTTCATAATTTTCTTATTTCATGTGGTTTGTTTGTTATCAGGAGTATGGAATTCAGTTGCCGAGATAGGGAATCACATAATACCAAAAATTTATAATCTTTTGCAAGAAAATTTATGTATGGAATTTGTACATAATACACAGGATTGACGGAAGGTATTGTGCTGGCCACATCAGATTTTTAGATATCAAATTATGTCAAAGGTTTCATTTGCTCTGCTGCCAGCAAAACCTTGGGCTTCATAATGAGAATATCCAAAATGTTCCACGACATTATATTTTGCGTATGTTTTGAGCAAACTTGAATATGTAGGCTTAATCTCGTACCCATTCTATGAATATTAGTGTGCAGATTTAGACCGCATACATCGCAGGTTTTTAAAATTTCTTTCTTTTAAAATAGATAAGGTTTATTCAGATAGAGGAATAGAGCAAAACTCACTTCTTGAGAGACATTTCATGCCATTTCTAGCAGTCAGGCGAGAGCTATCTAGTGCCGGGTTCGTCTGGATGTTATTGCACAACAAGATGGACGTTCCTTACCTTTTATCCCGAGTGTCGTTCCATGTCCAGGCATTTAGGAACCTTCTACTTACCAGCATCCAACACACATGTTTTGCAGCGATCTCCCATATATACTTTATGTGTCAACGCGAAGAAAGTTTTTACTGATATCCTTTTGTAATTTTCATGTTATATGTATTTCACTATTATATGTATTTTTTGATAAATTATTTGTAAATGCACGTCAATTCTTTATTTATTCTTGTATTTTGCCCTGTAAATGGACCTCTGTTGGACAATAAATTTATTATTATTATGTCTAATGAAACATCTCCTAGTTCTCGAAATCCCCATACAAGGAATATTTTTTGGGTCACTGTAGCATCTATAATAAATTTTATTAAAATGTGGTTCAACTAATGAAACAATATCACCAAAATTTAGAAGGTGCACCTTCAACGGTAACTTTGAGTGCCCGCCGTGAGATATTGTTATATAATTATTACTTAAATCTGTGAATAAAAAGCAGATTGTTACAAACAGAAAAAAATTGTATATGTACTTATATTATATGCGCAGAGATCGTATGATTTGTGTTGAAAATTACGCTCTTTGTTTTGCAAACAATGAATTCATCGCGGTGGATGACATAATACAGTTAAATAAAATGATAAATGAAAGAAAGGTGCCCCGGAAAAAAGTATAGAATAACGGTGGTATGGAAGGAAAGGGGAAAATTAGAAAGAGATATAAACTAAACCACTTTTTGTAAAATATACTCGTAAATAACTATCATGTTACAACGAAGGATTTTAACAAACCGGCAACAGTGAGTCATAATAAACTCTAAATATATGTGTATATTGACAAATTCTCGGATTCATGAGGTGTGGTGTAATTAAGCTACCGTTTTCGAATGCTATGCATCGTATGCACGCCCGCACGAAGAATCAAGACCGTATAAAACTGAAAATTGTTATACACGTGGAATGAGATACTGAGATATTGCGTACCTGTTACTAGATCATTAATAAAAGTTTTATTTTTAGAAATATTCTAGTCCTGAGGATGGTTTTAAAATAAACCGAAAGCTCGACTTATTAAAAAGAGTGTCAATTTATTTCCTACCCACTGAATTCTGTCCGGTTGTTAAAATCCCGCTTTATTTGTTTTCTTATGTATACCGGGTGTCCCAAGCAAACCTTGACATAGGCTGTTAACATGGGAAAACAGTTTTTTTGTAAATAAAAATAATAACAAAAATTGAAAAAAATTATAAATATATGTCAATAAATATTTGTTTCAATATTTTATTGTGTACTATGAAAATTCTGCCAATTGTCATTATATAATATATTTTTATAATATTCACTCAATCGTTAACTATTTATTAAGAAATTCATTTTGACACGAATAGTTGATATGAACAAAAAACAAAACAAACAATGAAAACTTGACACGAAAGGAAAAATCTGATGTGACCAACACAATACCTCCCGCCATTTACCTAAGGGGTCTCGTTGTCGCGTGCCTGGACGCGAATCTAGGGAATCCGATTCAATCCCGATCAACGCCAAATAATTCTAATTTTAAATGGCATAAAATTAACCCTTGTGGTAAACGCCCGTACAATACAAATATGTCATTGTCATTACCGAAATGTGTGTACAAATCAGATTAGCACACCCAGCAATGGATAATATGCCGTGATAATATATTTATTTATTTCTTTATTTAAATACATATCTGTATATTTACTAATGCTAGAAATTATGTATATTAAGTTCCTTTCCATAAAACTATTGTTCTATTTACAATTTTCCTTTTAAAACGTACTATTATTAATTTCAAATGATTATTTTTTTGACAGTGACATTTCTCTGTCAGTTACATACATTTGAGCTGAACTATGTAACCATTGAGATGTGTTTAAAGCATAAGCTCCAAGATATAATTTTTATATTTTATAAATTTATCCATAAAATATATAGAAAAAGTATTAAAGCAAATCTGTGGAAAATGGAATAATCTTTCATTTTTATAATAACAAATTGCGAAAAAATTATATTTAAAGGTATTTTTAAAGAAAAACTATCTTGAGCTTCAAGTAAACTGCCATTTCCTGTTATCCGATTGCCACCAAAATCTAATGGCTCCTTTCCATATCAGAACAAGGTAGAAATACATAGTTTCTAAACTTTCTGAATGATATTATTTGAGTTAGAGCGTAAAGAGGATCCACACACACACACACACACACACACACACACACACACACACACACAAACACACACACACGCACACACACACATACACATGCACACACACATACACAACACATGCACACACACACACACACACACACACACACATTATCGTGAAAATATTAAAATTGGATTCTAGGGACCTTAAAACGTAGTCATTTACCAAAATCTCGATATGCGATTTTTAGCACGATCCCTATACCTCCCTTACCAAGGGTAGCGGGAGGTAAAAATAAATACCTACTTAATAAATAATTTTCATAGAAAAAGCTTATTTCTAAATGATTAATAGAAGATAGGTATTGAAATGGATAACAATATTTTATAAACAAAAATAATTGGTTATAACAATGAGAAAAATTGATTACAATAATCAAAACATAGATTTAATAAAAATTAAAAATTTTTTTTTCTTAATAAAACATGATTGAGATAATGAATATGTATTGTGTTTTTGTAACAAATGTATTTTAAAATCATTTATTGCGGATCGTGTCCGAAACTATTTGTATACATGTGTCGTTTTCCCTTCGGGATTAGTTTCGGCAATTAAGTTATGTTGTTGAAAGGATAAAACTATTTCCTGTACCCTTGCATCTTTTGAACATGTCACTAACTGTTAGCAGATATATTTTATTTGACGGGTAAAATATATTACCACTCAAGTTGTAATGTTTCCAAAATTCGTTCCGCTGCAACAAAAGATATTCCTTGTAGCTTTCTAAAGATTTAGAAGATTGTTCCTTGACGGAAATGTATTTCATTTTTGACATGTTCGAAAGCAGTTTATGGTTGTTTGTTTGAATCGCTGGACCCCTTTTTTTTCATTCTCGGGAAAGCGACCTAACGGTATAACTCACGCTGGAGGCCGAATCAAATTTCTTACGACATAGCGACATTTTTTGGTTGAAGAAAGTCTCCTTCAGCGTATGTTACCGACTTAGCACTTTTGCTGTGAGGGTGTCCGGTCTCTAAAGAGGCGGACCTATGACAAGGGTTGGTTTTGACATCTTCAGATTGGTTAAGTCTTCTCTCGGAAGGGGCAAGCCAACCCCCACGTAATTAGGAGAGGGAAAAATCAAAGAATATATTTTGGACAACTTCAACATTTTAAAAAAGAGAGAAAAAGAAAGACGAGAAGTCAGTAAGTCAGAAGTCAGTAACTGCAAAAGTGCTAAGTCCGGTCCCGGTACAGTGAACAGTGTTAGTGGAAGTCTTGTTCTTGTGAAGGTTTTATTCGTGCCACATATCACCAGGAATCCATCTCCTTGGGAAGGATGAATAAAACCTGTGAGTAATATTTCATGTTGTATTTTTAATTAGTTTTACTATACTTTGTAACAACTGAGAACTTTATTATTTATATATAATTTCATTTATTTATTATAGTCATTATAGTAATAGTAAAAGCTAGTCTCATTTGCCATTCCTGGTTCTTCCCTAAATTCAAGTTTCCAAGTATAAACAGGCCACGGTAGGTTAAAAGTTTATCATTACAATTCCCGTAAGAATATCGTGTTACATTTTTTTATTCAAAAAAGTACGTGCTATTGTTTAAATTCTTGCTTTTGATGATTACTACTTCCATTGAAATTAGTGTTATGTCATGATATAAACTAATTTCTATTTATTTAACTAATTCCTCCATGACCTAATAATATCTTTAGTATAATTCGCAATTAATTCATAAATAAAGAAAAAATGAAAAGTTTAGCCAGATAGAGATTTGAACCCTAACTTTGAAATAATGTTCTTTCATTCCACGGACAGCCACAATGACGATTGAATTTTTTTTTATATTGCACAATAAAATATTGAAGCAAATATTTATTCATATTTATAATTTTCTTTATTTTATGCAATGATAATAAAATAATTAGTGTTAAATAACTAATAGGAGGTAATGTACTATGATTAATAGCATGGCTTACTTTTCTGCCGGACACTTTTTAATAAAACAAATTCTAGACAAATGTAAAGATTTAGTTTATAGCGGCTGACCTTGTAAAATAAACAAATCTGTTTCTGAGGTAGAAATCGGCGATAAACATTATTACGCGAAATGCGTTCACCTTTCAGTGGTTGGGTAATGGACGATTTTTTACAGTACGGTTTTTTCAAAGACAGCCGACAAATGTTAGTTCAATTCTTACTATTGGTCAAGATGATTTTGATCAAGTTTCATCTGCGCCATCGTGACGTGAATTCGTGAAATCATTTGTTCTTTTACCCTATCTTTTGCTCCAGAGCTAACTAATCAGTCAGACAGATTAACTCGCCTAGAAAGAAATTACAATATCAAGCAATGAATTGAGGGGGTCATTCACGAAGTAAAACAAATAATACCACTCATTCCCGCTCAAGTCTTCAAAAATTACAAGATGCAAATAAATTCGTGAGCAGATACAACATAAACAGGAAACAGCCTCCGGAAAACTAAAGAGCCCCCGCCTTTTGGCGGATGGAGATGGGGTACCTTTCCGTTCATACCGCTTTTTTGTTACAGATATTGCCACTGGTCTTAGACTATTAATTGACTACGGAGCTGACATGTCAGTTCTATATCCAACGCATTAAGAAGAGCGGATTATTTCAAAACGAGAACTCTACGCTGCCAATGGCTCTATTATCAATAACTATAGAATAATATTTATTTGATTTAAGGTACATAGCCTTATACAAAATAGTTGGTAGAATATATATACAATAATATAATAATATAAAAAAATTAAATACATATTTCTAAATGTAATCAAAAATAAATCAATGAATGTAAATGTGAATATAAATATATGCGCAAAATAAATTCATTGCTGATTAATCACAAAGAAAAGAGTACATAATTGATAATTAACCTTGTGTAATTGCCGGCAATACAAAAATACAAAGGAAATTATTAGACGCAAAATTATTTGTTTATACAAAAACTTCTCAGGGCTAAGCTTTTAATAGTATAGTAACAGATATTATTTATTTTCTTCCAGTCAAGAGATCCCAGTAAAATACAAATATTTGGATCATAATTAGGTATATATTGTGATAAATATACATCTCTATATGGTTTGTAGATTGGGCAATGTAAGAAAAAATGTTCAAGAGTTTCCTCCTCGTTGAGGTTGCAAATGAGGCAAATATTATTGGTGTCCCACATATATTTTATGTTATTACATGGTACGGAAAATATTTTCTTATTTGTTGACGGCGGGATAGCACAGTGGTAGAGTGCTAGCCTCTGGACTCAAAGGTCGTGGGTTCGAATCCGGGTCAGGTCGAATTTTTCTCGACTGATCTTGATCGGTATCTACTCCCGCTACCTTTCTAAGTTGGGATACAATTAACTTGGCAATCACTAAGCTATCTGGCACCGGCTGGTGGTTGTAACAAGGGCTTGCTCGGGTGGGCAACACACATGACATCTATGCAAGGAACTTCGTGGCAATTGTAAAAAATTAAATAGATGTTGTGTGTGAGACCACTCTAGGGATATAACCTGTAAGGGTTGAAAATCTTGAAACAATATTATCAATAACTATGGAGAACGACTGCTTCATTTAGATCTAGGCCTGCGAAGGCAAATTTGCTAGCCATTCACGCTAGCAGATATTCGCCACCTCATTATTGAAGCTGATCTCAATCATTTTGGCATTCTGCTGAATCTAAAAAACAAACGTCTACTAAACAGTGCAACTTGACTAACTTGCCGAGGAACAACCACCAAGTCCGAAAAGCCGATAATTCATTTAATATCTCCGTATCAGAAATATTGCAAAATATTACCTGAGTACCCAAAACTACTTCATGCGAACTAAATTTCAATGACACTATACACAATATTTATCACAATATTGGGGATCGCCAGTTATTGCAAGACCACTACGTTTACCACCAGCAAAACTTAAATTTCAACAAATGATAGACATGGGTATCTGCAGACCGTCTGTTGTTGATCAAGTCCTCTACACATGACGCTCATGAAAGATAGATCATGGCGCCCCTTTGGAGACTATCGTGCCCTCAGCGCTATAACCATTTCAAATATGTAAGACTTCAACTGTCAACTGAGAGGTAAAATGATTTTCTTTAAAATTGATCTTGTCTGAGCTTTTCATCATTTACCAGTAGCTCCAGACGATGTAGCGAGGACTGCTGTTGTTACTCTCTTCGATTTTGATTTTTCATTCGCTTTTGCTTACATTCTCGACATTTTTATTTCCTCTTCGAATGAAAAAGAACATATTATTTATCTTAATGTCATTTTTGAACGTCTCAATTCATTTCATGTTAATATAAATCATTCTATGTGTATTTTCGAAGTAATCGAAATACCTTTTTAGGCTATCTTGTTTAGTCAAAAAGTATTAAACCTTTGCCGGAACAGTTCAAATTATTATGAACTATTCTGTTCCTAATACCGTCAGAATTACACAAACTAAACTTTATTGGGCAACTGAAAATACATCTGTTTTCAGAAACTTTACTTCCATCACTAGTGTTAATGGTAATGGTTCTAATTTCGCCATTAGTGCTTCATTCTCTCAAATCAAAAATGATGTTATTGAAACTCCAGCTTTTTTCTCGAAGAAACTTAACTCTGCTTAGACGAAATATACTACTAAAATTGCTTGCAGCATATTATGCTGAAAAGAATTTTAAGTTCATATTAGAAGATAAAGATTTTATCATTTATACAGATCACAAACCTCTTACATTCGCTTTAGACCAAAGCCCAGACAAGCCATCTCCACGTCAACTTAGACACCTGAACTTTAGTGGTCAATTTACGACTTCTATTAAATATACTCCTGGAAAAGGCAACATTCCATCCGGTACTTGTTCTCGAATTAATTTAATTGTTATTGCATCAAGTTTATCATTTGACATTGCCAATCAGCAAACTCTGGACAATGAACTGAAAATTCCTGCTCTGTCAAACTTCTCAACGGAGCCGAATTAGTTTGTGACACTTCAATAGATAAGCTCAAACCATTCATTACATAAGAATTCAGAAAAACTATATTTGGCTCACTGCATAACTTAGCTCGTCCTGGTAATAGAGGTTCTTTAAATTTAATTCGGCGAAGTTTTGTTTAGTCTAAAATGGCTAAAAATATTAAATTACACAAATAAAGTTTACGTTATCTATCCTATGTGCATATTTTTTAGATATCTCCTATATAAGGCCGCGTGCCGCCTTGAAATTACTATAAATAAATAGTATGCATTATAACAAATTATTTAATATATATTTTAATATGACACCACTCGTGGGAGGGTGCGAAACAAAATCATAAAGATTGTGCAACGCCTTATACTTCCGTATTATCTCAGATATCTCCTATATATGTCCGCGTGTCACCAGAAAATTATTATAAATAAATAGCATGTATTATAGCAACTTATTTAATATACATTTCAATATAGCACCACCTGTAGAGGGGTGTGAAAAAATTCATAAAGATTATGTGACGCCTTATATTTTTATATAATCTTTAGATATATCGTATATAATCCGCGTGCCGCCATCAAGTTATTATAAATAAATTCATAAAGATGTGACTCGCCTTATATTTTCGTATAATCTTAGATATCTGGTATATAAGTCCGCGTGCCGCCATGAAATTATTATAATTAAATAGTATGTATTATAAGAACTTATTTAATAAACATTTCAATATGGCACCAGCCGTAGAGGGGTGTGAAAAAAATTCATAAAGATAATGTGACTCGTCTTATATTTTCGTATAATTTTAGATATCTCCTATATAAGTCCGCCTGTCGCCTTGAAATTATTATAAATAAATAGAATGTATTATAACAAATAATTTAATATATATATATATATATATATATATATATATATATATATATATATATTATATTTTAATATAGGGTACGAAAAAAATCGTAAACTTTAATCAGTCTTTTAATTCGGAAAAATACCTGCTAAAGTTTCATTACACACGGAAAATAAACTGAAGAAAAGGAAAATACAAATAAATTATATTAAATACTTCTATTTGCAGCATTTAATTTTTGTTTTAAAATTTTAAAAATATAGAGAGGTTAGAATTTATGTTTGTGTTATAACTTGTACCATAGATGGCACTGAAGCATAAATCTAGATTTACACATAACATTTTGCAGGTGAAAAGAACTGTTTCTTACGTATCGCATAAGAAACAGTTCTTTCCCAATCTGTACCCTAAAACTTTATGCGATATATTATACAATAAATTTTTAAGCATAATAGTCTATTTTTCTAACGCCTTTAAATTAAGATTTCTAGGTCATCAAAGGCAGAAATTCAGAAATTGTAGCATTAAAAAATCCTGGATTTTATGTTCTAAAATCGTAAAATGCATCCTATAAAGTTTATAGGAAAGATAACGGTTGAAAAAAAATGTTTTCCCATGTAAAAACCCTATGTTACAAATTTTCGTGTTTAAAAGATCCTGGTGCTAAGATATTCACTAGTTTTAGATAGTTTCTTGGCAATGATGGAACTTTCATTCGTCGGTTTGTGAAAACCAGTTTCTTTGACATTTTTCTGAAGTTCAACTGAATAGGAAGACCTAACTCGTATGGACTAATGGAATAATGTATTCCTTGTCAACGAGTTGAAATAACCTGACATACTTCAAGCTCATAAACGTGGATATTGTTGAACCAACTCCGTCACATAATTTTACTCATCTATTTACTATGATAGATCGCTTCTCCCAAAAGACTCAAGTTATTCCTATGCAAGATATCACTAATTAATTGGATTTCACGATTTGGAGTTCCGCAACCTATCACTACTGACAGAGGTCGTCAGTTTGAATGTAATATTTTAAATGTCTTACTGAAGCTTTGTGAATTCAACATTTTAAGATTACAATGGTAAAATTGAACGCTGGCATAGAGTTCTGAAAGCATCAATCAAGGCTCAACTTATATATGATTTTGCACCTTAGAGTTGTTGTTTTTACTGTCAATAAAAATATTGTAATCTTTCATAAATTTATATTATAATTATAAATATAAATAAAATAATTTTCTAGTGTTGAGTGATTTAATATCACTACGCATACGTACTATCTACAACTTAAAATGAAACAATACAATTTTTTTTAATTATCTACTACATTTTTCATATACGAGGGCTGCCTTTTACATTTCGGGATTTAGCAACCCTAATGCTGTCATCTGGCAACTAACGTCTCTATCGTAAAGTTTTACCTTTTTGACGCAGAATGTTTTGACGTACGAGAGCTATTTGTGTTGTTTACAGTAAAATTCATATCGGCCAAAAAATGGAATTAAATCCTAAACATTTTCGTGAGATTATTTTTTACACCTTTCAACATGGATTACCTCAACAACAGAGCATCGACGAACTAATTCGATTTTTGGCGATGCACCACCATCAAGAACCAGTGATTATCGATGGTTTATTGAATTCAAAATCGGTTGTTGTTCCGAAAAACTTTGATGCGGTGCATGAATTGATACTGCAAGTTCGTCATGTGACTTATCGTGAGATTGAGGTATATTTGGACATTAGTGGGACCAGCATACATTCAATATTGCAAGAAAATCCCACATAATTTGACAATCGCTCAAAAACAAGCTCGTGTTAATTGGTCGCAAGAAATGCTAAAAAAATTCGATCGCGGTGCTTCAAAACATGTGTTTGACATCGTGGCAGATGACGAATCGTGGATCTACGCGTTTGAGCCTGAAGCAAAAAAGCAGCGACTATATGGGTCTTCCAGGCGAACCAAATCCAACAAAAGTCGTTTGTATGCCTATTATTATTTTCAATTAAAACTTTAAACAGCGTAGAAAAGAATTTTAGAGAGAAGTAATTTTGACATATTTCACTTCGATTCGATGAATTCGATTATTAAAATTAAATCCATATTTGTTGACAGAACCAATATTCTACTAATTTTGAATTTCATAGTTATTGACACATCAGAATAGGGCTTATTTTCGGGATAGTAAGAACAAGTTACTCTGAAATGCTTTATGTTAAAATATTCTGTGGGAACTTACACGATCCAGTGTTGAAGTGATATTTAAATTACGCTGAGTAGTAACAATCAAATATATTTGAAAAAACAGTGTGGACTTCTACGGCCGTATTTATAGTAATTATGACTTCGTTTAAAATCGGTCTAAGGTTTTTACTTATTCACTGTAATAGTTTAATTTGGCCTAGTTTAAACCAGCTCTATCTCCCGTACCTACTATAAATAAGTCTTCTAGAATATAATATGCTCAATTACTCAATGCATGATCGAATAATATAGTAAAATAATTTTTTACTACCTTTCAAGCAACCTGTCTATTACAAAAGATTTGCATTATATCTAAATGTCTCATTACAAACACTTTTATGTAATAAAAATTAACTGATGTCTAATTTGTGTTTATCACTAGAACCGTGTAGGTAATATTGCCGTTTAAAAATATAACCTTTTACCGAAAAATAAAAGGGCTGAGATACGAGTAAATAAGATTTCCGATTAGTTGATCGAAAAAGTCTAGTTAGTTATATAAAAACAACGTATTGTCTAATATCTAATAGAATAATTATTTGAGGTCAATTTTAAATCGTTAAACTCGGCTACATCCTGTATATTCAGGAATTTACTGTTTTCAAATCAAACAGAGAAGCTTTAGTGATTTAGACCTTTAGGACAAATTTTAAAGTAAGGTATATACATATAGGTACACGTTGTTAGTGAAGAACAAAGCTGAGGTAATAGGTTCCATTAGAAACAAGTCTGAGTCGATGCTCAAGCAAATGGAGGCTCATGAAACACACTCTAGAATCGAGTTTAGTAAGATTAAGACAATGGTAGGCGAAGATTTTTTTGCCAGTGTACAACACCGTAAATCTCACACATCTTGACGTGGTCCGAGGGTTGATTACGGTGCCTTACCTCGCGTTCTGCACTTGGCAGCGGCTGGGCTGGAGCAAACGCCGGAACAATGTCCGATCGACTAATATATGACCAACACAGCCGCCGTCTATCCGTTCCGCTTGTGAACACAGTGCAAACGTTACGTTACGTGGCGATGTACCTGCTGTTGTGGGAGGGTAAACAATGCAGGTCATTTATAATGGATGAAACTCAGAAATCATGATCAGAACATTGTTTCCGCAACTAATGAAATCATTAGGACATACTCATATTACTGTAATTATTTCCAGAAAACAGGCTAACAAAAAAAGTAATAGGTATAATAAAAATAATAAAATGCTTATAATAAGGAATTTATAATAGAGATTATTCAATATGGTCATCATAACGAAGAAACAAATTATGTATGTACTTAATAATCTTTATTTTAAAAATGAAATAAATACAAAATATTATGTAAAGATACCACTGATGATTTATGTTTTCCTCTAGCGGTAATTGTAGCTGAAATTGCTGTTTTAATTAATTAAATTAGGCAATAATATATTAGAATTACTCCAAAATGTAAAATTATAAACATATTATCGCACACTATAGTGCAAAATGTAAACAACCACCACTGAAAACATTTTTTTGCAAATTCGTATTTGTAAATTTAACTTTAATATTCGGCCGTCAAATATGCAGTTACCAGGCTACCCGCCATCTAGTCATATCATTGAGTTACCCCAGTATATCAGATTATTTTCAAAATAAAAATTTCTGCTGAATTTGTTTCACTTTATTTTCAAATGGACGTGACACCATTAAAATTAGAAATGAAAAGTGATATTAAATTCAATCAATACTTTTGCTTAATTTGTTCTATATTTTTTCCCGAATTTAAGAATTTGCTCTATGTAAATAACAAAGATATGAATTAAGAAAGGGGCAACCAGACGTTATTTTATAAAAAATTTAAAATGGAAGTTATTTTACCTCTTGTCACGATCCATTTTCATGTTGTATCTTATTTTCCTCAATCGTAAGCCATAGATGCTTCTCTAAAGCATTGCTGGTCATTAGATGGCAAGGGGAATTAAAATTTTGCTCTTTTGAAGAATTGTTTACTAGGGCCGCCCAGACGAGTCGAGCTGCGTAGTAGATTCGTAGATTCAAGAAAAGAATAAATTCACCATTTTTTGCCGATCATTTATTCATTCTTGACTGTGTGTAAAAGCTACGTTCAGTACTGTGTTAGATTTATTCAGTATTTGTGAATATTTTTGATTTTGGATAGAGCGTAACTAGCCATATTTGGGATTATTATTGAAACGATAGCAGCTGGGACAGTGTTTCCCGCGGATTTTTCCGGATTAAAAAAACACATGGTCATTGAAAATACTTTAAAGCCGTTCAAGAACGCCCACGTTGGGTGCCAAAATTGAAACGTGCAACCGCTGCGTGAGCGATTGGGGTACTTTACGCACCCTAACTGTTCTGGTGTGCGGCCGCTAGCTTTTAAACAGTGGAGACGGGTAGGGTTAAAACCACATAAGGGTTAAAAAGGGACGAAGGGCCCCACGTTGGGCGCCAATTTGTCACGTGCTTAGAAAACCAAGGGTTGAATTGTTTTGATGGCAAGGTATCGTATCCTCAGATGGGCGAGTGCTACAGCCGCTAGCTTTTATACAGTGTGAGGGAGTGGGTCGTTGTGGAACTGTTTTCAGAACGACAGTAAAATAAACAAAGGCACCACAGGGCTATGAACCATTAACAGTGATTGCTCTAATTATGGTGGCACACAATCATGAAAGTGACACCATTCGGAGAGCAAAAATCTTAGGAAACCTGGTCGGTATAACTAATAAGATACCAAAAAGGTTAACTGGGCTCTGTATTAACGAATTTTAACCAATACAATAGGTAATGCGATAAATTTAGGTTTAAATAAATTTTACATTGAGATAAAAAAACAATTCAGCAAATGTAATAATAATATAGATTTCAACAAATGTAATAATAATAATAGCGATTAAATTTACAGTTTGGCTTTGCCAAAATGACTGGCTAGTCTCAAGCCGATTAGCCAATGAGAATCGTAACTGCTCACATAATTTAAGTAACCCAAGCGAGGTAATAATAACACTTGAATAATACTGTTGACTAAATATATTTTAAGTACTAGGGTATTTTATAACACATCTATTTATATTAATGCCCAGCTAAAGTTTAAGAGTTTCTCGCATAATACTGTAATGTTTATACTTAGATTATTGTAATTGAATTTATAAATTAAAACTAACTTCATGTTTAACCACGATTCAGCAATTTAAGAGGGGTATTCTATTTCAGGCTTTTTAATTTTTTACTTTTCCTTAAGAGCATTGTGTACTCCTGTACTAATATATGAAGCGAAAATTCAAATAAATTGTTCCTGTACTAGAACTATTAACATTTTAAAAAATTCAACATTAGACAGACGTACTTCTGATATGAACCTGCATTTATAAAAATAAATTATCAAAATCTATTAATACTGGACTTTGATTTTAATGGGACACCCAAAATTTAGTAGCATTTCTTGGTTACCCATTAAAATCAAAGTCAAATACTAATAGATTTAAATAATACTTTTTTTTAAAGCAGGTTCATTACAGAAGTATGTTTGTCTAATATTGATTTTTTTAAAATGTTAATAGTTCTGGTACAGGAACAATGAATTTTCGCTTCATATTTTAGTATAGTAGTACACAATGCTCTTAATTTGGATTTTTAATCGTTATTCTTCGCCATCTGTATTTATATTGTGGATATTGTTCTACATGTCGATCGTGAGAACGAGTATTGGAGGAATTTGGGAAATCTGGAGATTTTTAGGCTGGAGGACCACATGTTCTGGACTTTGGAAATCCACCACGCCACGCCCTGTCTTCAATCTCATCGAGTTCAAGATAAGATCCATTTTATATGATTTATTTCCTTGTTCTTATTTAAAAGTTGTTGATATTATCAGTAAATTTTTACGAGTATTAGTAGCTATAATTTTGACATACTGTTAGCCGCTATATCCATAATTCAGTTAAGGACAGTTCAAGCCAGTACTATTTATAGATTTATAGAGATCAATCAACCTTTGTGTCACATCGAAGAACGTAGAATCTTTTATAATAACGATTGTGCTAACTCATGCGAGTTTACTAGTTTTCATATTGTTTTAAATATAGTTCAAGGCGGAGAAGCCTAATTAGGGTTTGTAACGGGCCGGAAGGGGTTAGAACATTATTTACTTGTATTTTGAAGATTATTTGCGTATTAGCCCTTCTTGGTCGACCAATCACATGCATTGCCTTATATTTGCGCTATTGTTGTTATCGTTGTGCGGAACATTATCTGTACTTTATTTACCTGTCTTATGGGACATCCTCGCCCATTCGTACGCCACGCACCCCCTAGTACTTAAAATATATTTAGTCAACAGTATTATTCAAGAGTTATTATTACCTCGCATGGATTACTTAAATTATTCTGTGTGGACTTACGATTCTCATGTGCTTTACCTATTCAATAATTATAGCTTGTTTAATCGGATTGTGACTAGTCAGTCATTTTGGCAAAGCATAACTGTAAATTTAATTGCTATTATTATTATTATTACATTTGTTATCTTTATTATCATTACATTTGTTGAATTGTTTTTTTTATCTCAATGTAAAATTTAATTAAACCTAAATTTATCGTATTACCTATTGTATTGTATTGGTTAAAATTCGTTAATACAGAGCCCAGTTAACCTTTTTGGTATCTTATTAATTATACCGACCAGGTTTCCTAAGATTTTTGCTTTCCGAATGGTGTCACTTTCATAGATGTGTGCCACCATAATTAGAGCAACCATTGTTAATGGTTTACGACCCTGTGGCGACCTTGTTTATTTTACTGTCGTTCTGAAAACAGCTCTACAACGACCCACTCCCTCCCACTGAATAAAAGCTAGCTGCCGTAGCCCTCGCCCATCTGAGGATACGTTACATTGCCATCAAAAATATTCAACCCTTGGTTGTCTGAGCACGTGGCACTGTGAAAGCACTTTTAGCAGATTTCAAAGTTTGTCTTTTGTCCAAAGTAAACTACCGGGATATCTAACACAAGGGGCAAATGAACGTAGTTATTTCTGGGAACCAATAGTGAGCCAGGAGCCCTCCAGACCTATAATGTCATAATTGCCTGCTAATTCGTACGACAATTTGTTCGCACGAATACTTATAAATTCGTACGAAGTCATCAGAAGTAAACAAATACATACATGTGAATATTCACGGTTACAGAGGTTATGGCTATTTCGTACGTATTCGTACGAAGAAACAGAGGAAGATCAAAGATAAGATGGAAGAACTGCATTGCGGAAAACTTCAGAGGAAAGCAACCGAATGAGGACAACCCGCAAAACAGAAATGAATGGAATAAGAAAATTAAAAATATCGACCCCTAACGAATGGGAAAAGCTAAAGAAAAAGATGTCAGTGGCAAGTGCCATTTGCATAGTTGGTTTATGAAATAATTTTACTGGAAATTTGGAATCTTTTGCAAGAAAATTTATGTATGGAATTTGTACATAACAGTGATATTACAGTTGCAACGAGGAAAATTAAAATAAAATTTAAAGTGTAAAAATGGCGAAAACGCAAACGCATGGTGTATTCGGGTGTGTTAAGGAATTTGATTCAAATATAAATAATTGGACAATACATCAGAAACGGTTGAACCTGCTTTTTTAGAGGATAATATAAAAGATAATATAAAAAACGTGCATTTTTTTTAAACAGTTTTACTGAAAATACTGTGACGTGCACCCCTGAGAGAAAAGTATGCTTGCGCCGCTACTGATAGCATGTTCGGGAACAATCACGTAATCCCTTCGAAAGAACGTACCAGAGCGATAATGCAATCCTCGACGCGCTGAGACAGGTAAACTACGCCGTGACCCACTTCTTTTGTATGCAGGTCATTGTCGCTTCAGAAGAGGTCTAGAATGATAGGGGCTGTATAAATACCGTCGGGAGAACAGCGGGAGAACGGTCTCATATATACAAGCAACCAGAAATGAACTCGGTGATATAAATAAACAGTTTACAAGTTGTTAACATAAATAAATGTAGTTATATAAATAAGTGTAGTGATACAAATGATAGTTAGATAAATAATCGTAGTGTTTAAGCATTTAATAATATTCTTAGTGTTTATAATTATTTAATCATAGTGTTATTGTTTTTATTATCTTTTAATATTTAGTCTTAATTATTCATCGTTTAATAAACGTATTCTTTTACTTAATAATATTTGTCTGTGTTTTACACTTCACCCATATAAATAAAAACGTTACAATTGGTGTCAGTGTAAATAAAAATAAATAAAATGCCTAAACTATTAAAATTAAGTGAATTGAAAGTACGTGATCTCAGGACGGAAGTGGAAGAACTGGATTTGGATGCAACAGGAGGGAAAATAGAGCTTCAAGAAAGACTGCGGCAAGCTTAATCGAAGCTGGTGAAAATCCTGACGATTACTTATTCGAAGTTTCGTGTGGCTTATTCGATGATTGCAAATTATTCGCTGAAAAATTACAAGAAAGCACTAGAAGTGCGGAGCGAAGAATGGCGGAAAGTTCTACAAAAGCGGAGGAAAGTTCCCGAGTACTGGAAGAAGAAATAAAGGAACATTCTAGAACATTGGAAAGAGAATTGCATGAAAGTTCTGGAAAAGTTAAGGAAAATTCCGGAGCACTGGAAGAAGAATTAATGGAACATTCTAGAATATTAGAGAGGGAATTGGAGGAAAGTTCTGGAAAAGCGGAGGAAAATTCCGGAGCACTGGAAGAAGAATTAATGGAACATTCTAGAACAATGGAACGTGAATTGAATGAGAGTTCTAGAAAAGCCGAAGAAGGTTCTGGAATTTTTGAGCAGAAATTGGAAGAGGAATTGGAGGCGAATTCTGGAAGAGTAGAGGAGAATTATGAAATTCTGGAGCAGAAATTGGAACTGGAATTGGTGGTGAATCGTGGAAGAGTAGAGGAGAGTTCTGGAATCATAAAGCATATGTTGGAGCGGAAATTGGAGAACTCTGAATTCCTGGAACAAACATTGAAACAAGGATGGGAGAAGACTTCTAGAAAAACTGAAGAAAGTCTTCAAGAATTTGGAGCCGATGTAACTCGTTTGGTTCATCTCACACATCGTATAACTCCTGACAGCGATTTGGAGTTCCTGGCCATTCAGGCACTCATCTCTGGAGTACGAGATAGCAATACTCAACAAGTACTGCAATTCGGCCGCCCAAAAACTATGGTTGACGCACTCTCATATGTATCAGATCGTGAAGCTGCCAAACAAGTTTCACGTAACCAATTGCGGGTGCGTAATATTTATGCTAAGGGAAATGTAAACACCGAAGGCATGGATGAAAAAGTGCGACGAATTATAAATGAAGTGTTTGCTAGAAGGAAGAGATTCCGCTGTTACAAAAGAAGACGGAAGCGAAAAAGAAAGAGACCACGAGAGAGAAAATGTGCGTGTTCAGTAAGAAATTTAAAAAAAAGAAATGTAGGCAGAAATACTAGAGGTAAAGGACGAATCCGTTGATGTCAAGGATGGATATGAAGAAAGAAGACGGAAGCGAAAAAAAAAGAGAACGCATGAGAGAAAAGAGAGCGTGCTCAGCAAGGAATTAAAGAAGAAATCTAGGAAGAAATTCCAGTAGTAGAGGAAAGCCAACCTGAAATGAATAGTTCTCCGACGAGCAGCTGCGATTGCAATCTAAGGACTTTGGAACGGGGCCTGAAGACAGCGGGGAAGACGTGCCCTTGGCGATTCGCATGGACAGCTCGAGTGGGAAACGAAAACTCGAGATAGATAACGATGACGACGTTGCCATACCTCTCACCACAAGGAAGAAGAAAGTCAAGACAGAGAAAGGAACTTGAAAGGAAGGGAAGTAGCGTCGACGCATTGTTCAGAAGGCCATGCTAAGGGAGGCAAAAACAGTAGTCAACGATAGTAGGCAGCCCGATGGACTACGCAAGGACCCGACTGAAAATAGTACTGGAATGGAAAGCGACGAGAGCAAATCAATATGGGAAGATGTTGCACCACTGTAAAATCGTGCTGGGCGCAATGTGACTCCATGGTGATTGATGGCCTATTAAAGCGTGTGGTTGAGAATGCCATGGAACTGAGAAGAGAACTCAGTTCGTCATTCCTAAGAGTAGAGTACCAAACGTGTTAAAAGAGATCCATGACGGATCTGGAGGTGGCCATTTGGGAGTCAACAAAACATTAGAAAGATTGCGTCACCGATTTTACTGGGTTAAGTGCAAGAAAGACGTTAAAGACTGGTGGAATAAATGTGTGGTTTGCTCTGGAAGCAACGGCCCTCATAGACGACGAAAAGTCCAATGCGTCAATACAACGTTGGCAGTCCATTTGAGCGCATTGCGATTGACGTGGCCGGACCATTTCCAGAAAGAGAAGACGGAAATAAATACATTGTGGTTGTCATGGACTACTTCACCAAGTAGCTTGAAGCCTATCTATTACCCAACCTTAGTCAAAGAGTGTGTATGCCGGTTTGGTGTACCACGTGGACTTCCAAATGTACCAAGGGTAATACGTGCAGATATCGCCATCGAGAACTGTTCCGGGACGAAACAGTCTTAAGGAGGGGGCAGTGTGACGTGCACCCCTGAGAGAAAAGTATGCTTGCGCCGCTACTGATAGCATGTTCGCGAACAATGACGTAATCCCTTCGAAAGAACGTACCAGAGCGATAATGCAATCCTCGACGCGCTGAGAAAGGTAAACTACGCCGTGACCCACTTCTTTTGTATGCAGGTCATTGTCGCTTCAGAAGAGGTCTAGAATGATAGGGGCTGTATAAATACCGTCGGGAGAACAGCGGGAGAACGGTCTCATATATACAAGCAACCAGAAATGAACTCGGTGATATAAATAAACAGTTTACAAGTTGTTAACATAAATAAATGTAGTTATATAAATAAGTGTAGTGATATAAATGATAGTTAGATAAATAATCGTAGTGTTTAAGCATTTAATAATATTCTTAGTGTTTATAATTATTTAATCATAGTGTTAGTTGTTTTTATTATCTTTTAATATTTAGTCTTAATTATTCATCGTTTAATAAACGTATTCTTTTACTTAATAATATTTGTCTGTGTTTTACACTTCACCCATATAAATAAAAACGTTACAATACGTTTAAATTGATAACGGATGTATTTGTGCCGAAGGAACCCGAAAGTGTACAGTTTGAAGATCTTGTCAAAACCATGACAAGTCATTGTACGCCAACAAGGTCAGTGTTTGTTGGAAGATACAAGTTTTACAATGCAAAACAGACTCGAGTGAATCATTTGCCGACTGGGCCGCGAGAGTGCGTAGACCGGCAACGCATTGCGAGTTCGGTGAAATGTTAGACGAAGCCCTACGTGATAAATTTATAATGGGTATCGAAAAAGGATCAATTTTGGATTATCTATTTCTAGGATCAAAGGAATTAATATTTGAAAAGGTGTTAACCGTAGCCCAAGGTATCGCTTTGGTAAAACACCATATTTCGATGTATACAAAATCGGACATCGGCAGCAACAGCAACCCAGGAGTTCCGGGCAACAGCAGTGCGCGAGCGCCATACTTCAGCGTACAGCGGTGGCGCGCATGGAGGTAGCAGCGTGTGCAACGTCTGCGGCAAGAAGAACTACCCAACAGCATAGTGTCGTTATCGCACACGTTACGCGTGTGGTGCACAGGGTCATTTGAGTAGTGTTTGTGATAAAGTAAAAAGTGACAAAAGCGAGCAAACTAATAAAAAACGACATCATTATGTGGAAATGGAAGAATATGCACCAATGTTTAATTTAAATGTAATTGGTAATTAACCTATTTTGTTAGATGTTTATGTACAAAATAAATTATTTAAAATAGAATTAGATACGGGTGCGGCTGTATCTGTAATTTCAAAAAATATTTGGGTTGAAAATTTTAAAAGCGTATCGTTAACTAGTACCAATTTTAATTTATTAAATTATACTGGCATTAAAGTTAAGCCAGTGAGAAAAATTAATATACTGGTTAAATATAAGAACAAAGAGGAGAATTTAGATTTTTAGGTAGTAGATGGAGGTGGTCATCCCTTACTTGGAAGAAATTTTATGGAAAAATTCTCATTAAGTATAAGGGAACTTAATTCATTGTCAATAAATGACCCATTTCTTGATAAATTATATAATAAATATCAATATGTTTTCTTTGATGGTATTGGCACATTTAATAAATGTAAAATTGATATCTATATTAAATCGAATGTGCAACCAAAATTTCATAAGCTAAAGCCCTTGCCTTATGTACTTAATAGAAAGTTGAAGATGAAATTTTAAAATTTGTATATTTAAAAAAGTTAAGTCCTTAACGTATAGCGATTAGGGAACGTCCATTGTCCAAGTAATGAAACCAGATGGCTCAATTTGAATTTGTGGTGTCTACAAAATTAGTGTAAATCCATATTTAGAAGTTGGTCGACATTACCTTCCGCGAATCAAAGATTTGTTTGCGCAGCTACAAGGCGGGAAACAATTTTCAAAGATTGACTTATCGTTTGCGTACCAGCAAATTTTATTAAAAGAGCAATCAGAAAAATACACAACGATTAGCACTCACAAAGGTTTGTTCGTGTTGTTACGATGTGGATCTTATTTATTAATAAATCGATCCAAAAGGATACAAGATCCCAATTACAGGACGATCATATGACATACAAATACAGAAACGAATAAGTTGAACAGTAAGTAATATAAGAAATTTAACAAGTAACTTAATCCAAAAAATATGTTGTTAATATAGTCTTAAATTTAGATAAGGAGTCGCCAAATATGTCAATGTCAATAGTACATGATATACAGAGTTGTCTTATTGGAGATTTCAATTCATAATTATTAGTCCTAGCTGTTTTACAATGAAACGCTACTTTATTTCTTGAATTGACGAGTGGAACGTGAAATGGTATTAGCTCAAGACTACATGGGTCATCAATACAATTTTTAATTAATTTATATAATTAAAGAGATAATTGTAAATTTCTTCTGCTACTTAATGGCACCAAGTTCACTTCAGGCAATAAAACAGAATAATCATGGGTAAAGTTAGGATATTGTCCATGTATTTTAAAATAAAAATATTTGATGAATTTATGCTGGACAGACTCAATCAATAATTGATATACGAACATAAACACATTTTGGAGTTAAACAAAATTAATAAAATTTCTACACAAGATAAAGGAAATGCATATATTTCAATTTTTGGAAACATTGTTTGTTGAGTTTACTCACCAAATATTACTAATTACCACCTTGCAAATAAAATACACTCCACCCCTTGGTCATCTGAAGCTAAGGAAAATCTGTTAGAAAAAAGCCAGTACTCAGTATACAGTCAGTATTCAACAAGTAATCATAGTCGTCACACCAAATAAAGCAATTAACTCAATCACATAATCTTTGATTTCAACGACATTACCACGTCGCTGTGTGTAAGAGGACATCGTTCTAGACTCTAACAAGTGTGACGCTAATAACGTCAGATTGTGAGGAAAATATTGAATATTTCTTGAATGCGACATACAATCCTTGATTTCTATAGATACCAGCATCATTTCTTCCTATTAATAAATAAAATTGATAGTCCGAATATCACATACTTTACATAGGTATCTGGTGATAGTATTCTGATGTAAAATACAATTTATTCTGCAAAATTTCTTCCACAACTACATTCTGTATTTTTTATAAATTGCAGTCTAGAGATGCTATTATAGCTAACACGCGTTTAATTATTCTTTGAATCATTTAGAAAAACTCCAGATATAACCACGCAGCCAATGGCATAAAATCTGAGACTTTATAAAAGCTGATTTTGTGCAGATATGCAGCCGCCCCTGAAATTATATCTCGAATTAAATATAACAATATATATATATATATATATATATATATATATATATATATATATATATATATATATATATATATATTTAAAAAAATGTTAATATTACTTACTTGTTTGTTGATAGTTTGATTAAATTCTCTAATCGTTAGAAAAAAAAAAACGGAATTTAACCTATGTCAGTTGTAAAATTCAATATCATTCCACTTATCAAAATGATTCACACGTGGTCGATATATGTTGGATTTTAACAAGTTCATCATCTGAATTTAAGGAAGATGAAATCGAAATTATTTTATTTTTCTTTAGTTTGAACTTTCAAGGTTGTCTTAAAGTAAACTTTTACTCACATAAAGTACCCCTGACATGACTATTTTACATTACCTTTAGACGATAACTTTAATCTAAAATTTGTTTATGAAACAAAATTTTCTCTTTTAGATCAAACTTTAAAGTTAAAGTAACTTTATGCGTCTTATGAAAATTGCAGTTAGTCTATATACAAGAATACCCCCCTTTCGAGTATTGAGTACTTATTTATTATACAGCGCGACACAGAGACAGTAAAATATAATTACTGTGACGATGGTCACTGAGCTTCGTGTAATGTGTGCGCCATAGCCTAATGGCTAAAGCGTTAGCTTCGGATTGTGGGGTTCAGTGGTTCGAATCTCACTATCAAAATATGTTTTTAATTTTTTATTTGTTTTGTAAATAGGGAAAATACACAAACAATATAACGAATATTTTGAATTACGCTGCTATTGTTGTAAATAAATATTTTTTTGTTGTATTTATATATATTTTTTTGTTGTATTAATAAATATTTTTTCACTGTTAATATTTACGATAGCTGTCTGTGCATGTTAGTTGCGGCATGGTCGAGCGGCCAGAGAGCACTCTGAGGATCGCTGGTTCGATTCCTCATGAAGTATGATTTTTTATTTTTTTATAAAATGTTTCGAACATGGCAAGTATTTGCAAGATAGATAAAATCATGTTTAAACCTATTTTGAAGTTTTTCACGGTTTTTCGGGGTATAGATACGGGCCCAAACGACAGTTTATTCAGAGAGTGTGTGCTCTCTGCCGAGAGAGAGTGTTTGCTCTCTCAAGGAAGCATTAGCTTCACGTCGAGCCTAGACGATGTGTGCCGTCTACTGCGAACCTGGTGAGTGCCGGGTAAGCAAGTTGTTTATGACCTTGGCTGCCTCTGACTCAGCGCTGTTGGTGTGTGCCGGCAGCTCGTGAGAGAGTGCAGAAGGTGTTCCGTACCGGTATCCGTAACCGGTTGTTTCCGTACAGTGGGGTCTGCCACTGTGTACCG
This sequence comes from Harpalus rufipes, assembly GCA_951394225.1. Lineage (NCBI taxonomy): Eukaryota > Metazoa > Arthropoda > Insecta > Coleoptera > Carabidae > Harpalus > Harpalus rufipes. The sequence continues at coordinate 59,916,180 of OX596274.1, forward strand.
TAATCGCGATTGTCGATGGGTGTTGGTGGGTGCCAACACGATCCCGTTCCGTTTCGAAATCGCGATTGTTGACCGTTACCGTTTCCATTCCGTTATCAACTTTGGTGTGTGCCACTGTTGACCGTCCGTACCGTGTTCCCGTAACTTTGGTGTGTGCCATCGTTACCCGTTCGTGTTCCCGCAATTTTGGTGTGTGCCATTGTTGCCCGTCCGTACCGTTGCCCCGCGACCTTGGTGTGTGCCATTGTCGCCCTGTCGGACCGCGTTGCCTTATCTTATTCTTTTTACCATCGTGGCCCGTTTATTGTCGACCATTTGTCAGAGCGAAACCAGCTTGCAAATATTGCCTGTTCTATGGTAGGATTTCATTTCTGTATTTCTATTTTCGATGTTTTGTTATCACCATCTGTAAATACGTTTCATTTTCATATTTTAATAAAGATGTTCAAAATTATTATGATTTCTTTCTGTGGAAAATAAAACTGAACCCTATCTCCATTGAGCTATCCAAATCCTTTTAGCGTTGGACCATCTCTTCTAGTGCTGTGTTTCCGACCGACCGATTGGCGCCCGAGCAAACCGTTGTACAGCACAGAGACAACAGAAGGACGTCGTACCACACGCTACATTACTTATATGGAATATTAAATACAAGTGCCGAATATGTTTATTTAATTTTTGTAATATAAGTATTGCTAGTTTTGATGTTTGTAAAAATTAACTCATTAATTTTTTTTTAACCTGACAAGTTTAGTGTAATTAATTTGCTTTATTGAAATGACAATAAAAGCTGATTATGCTACAGTAAGCATTGTTATTGTAAATTAATATTCGCGCATGTATCGATTTGTTAAATGTTGACATTTTCGTTGTTCATGTACAATTATTATGTAACGGCTGTTTTGTTAATAAACTTTAAAAAAAGGTTAATAAATTTCCGAAAATATAATATATGATTCAAATTTTCTTCCTTATATCGTACCTACTCGTATATTTTCAATACCTAAGATATTGATGATTAAATTCATTTCAATTGTTTTATAATAATAATGTTTAAAAATGTGTAGTCCAAAGAAGGTATATTTTTTTCTAATTTCGGCAGTACAATTAAAAATGTGACCCATCTTTTACTAGCTGCTAAATAGCATTACTGTTTTACACTTAATATTTGACGTATTAGGTACTTCTTTTTTCTCTGTGTTGTTATAATTTTTTTTTTATATTTTATATTCCCAGCTGTTTAATTTCAACTCTTTTAATACATCTTCTTGTAAGTTAATTCTCATCTACAATTTGTTTATTTCAAATACACGGGGTCAAAAAACTGTAATTACTATTATTCTTTTTCCTTTTAACTCATTTTTTTGCATTTGAATGTCATCTTTTCATATTTATTATCAGAATTTAAGAGGACTGAGTACCAAATTAAACACTTTTTATGATCATATTGCTTCTCGCGATTTAGATATAGTATGTTTAACAGAATCCTGGTTTTAAGTTCTTGAGAATTGTTTACTTCTCCATATAACGTTTATCGGAAGGATAGAGCCTTGGATAGGTGTGGTAAGAAACGTGGAGTTGAAAACAAATACCAATCTTTTCCTATTACTATTGGTATACATCTTCTCTCTCTGATCTTGTGTGTTTTAATGTGTGGTTGATTTCTATTTTCTTTGTCTATATTATTGTTGTCTATATACCTTCGCCTATCTCTCTTGTTCAGAAAAATTACATTTTTCACTGTCTTGAAATATTTCTAAGCGTTTCAAACTGCAATTTCGCAATTGTCGCTGATTTTAACATAACTAATTTAATCACCAGTGATAATTTAAGTGTTGATAGTTTTGCATCTAATTTTGAATATTTTGATACATTTTTAAACGCAACGCAGTATAATAATGTAGTAAATTCTTACGGTAGATTGCTGGATGTTGTTATTGCAAATTTACCATGCACTGTTTCTAAAAATATGGATCCGATTGTCATTGAGGATTCACATCATCCGGCTCTATTAATTTCATTAGTATTAAATTCGTCCTTTAAAACTCCAAATTGTTTTTTTAACACTAATTCTCCTACTTATAATTTCTCTGCTGCTAACTACGATCTACTATATAGGCTACTGTCACAGGTTGATTGGGATAAGCTTACGCAATATGCAGATGTTGATATCGCTTTCAATAGATTTAACCAAATAATTTATGATATTTTTGATAAATGTATTCCGCTTCGTAGAAAAAGTTCTTCGTCTAATTATCCACCCTGGTTTAACTAAACCATAATTATTGATCAAATTATGCAAAAATAAAACAAATATCACAAGCTTTATAAATTATATAACAACGAATATCACTTGACCGAATTCAACCGTTTGCGGGAAACTATTAAAAAACATATCAAATTAGATCATAATAAATATTTGAAAAATATTGAAAATTCTATATCTGCAGATCCTAGTAAGTTTTGGTTATTTGTAAATAATAAAAAACGTAGATCGCGCATTCCAGGATATATGCAACTTCATAATCAGACATTTGACACCATTCCTAATATAGTATAAGGTTTTGCCGATTATTTTTCAAGTGTGTATACTGAATCAAATGATTCTGATTTTGACTTTGCTACTTTTGCTGACAATTATGTCAGTAATAGTACCAATATTGTAACTGTCTCTCATGATGATATTTTTACTGCGATTAAGTGCTTAAAAAACACCCGAAATACTGGACCCGACAATCTCCCATCGTTAAAGGTTTGTTCGTAGTGTAGTTCGAAATCGTTTCGAATTGAACGACGCATGCGCATTCGTTATTTGGTGTTCGTAGTGCAAATTCGAACGGTTCGAAATTTGTAATCCGCTGTTCGTAGAACGGTTTCGAATTGATTTCGAACCGTTCTAAGAGTTCCCAACTCTTGGAAGAATTTTGATTACTGACATGCGCAGTGCTGTTAATGCACTAGTAAATTTTGGTCCGTGGCTAGTAGTTTGAAGTCTACTTGAAGTTAAACAATTGCAACTTCAGAAAAGTTTTTGGATTAACTTTTTACTACCTTCAGATTTTATTATATTAAAAGTCTTGAGCAGAAGCAAGTTAACATACAATGCACTTCATTATTATTGAAGATGGGAAGAACAAAAATTCTTGTTTAATACCTATAATTGTAAATAATTAAGTAAATAAGTAAACAAATAAATAAATGTCAAAATACCTTCCATTTCAACAGCTGTTCACCTCTTGTCACAACAAAACAGTACACATCGCGTTTGTAGTGTTCAAAATTGCGAATCAGTTCGTTATTTTTAATGCGCGCGCATCATGAATCACAAATCAGTTTCGAACTGTCTCTACGAACAAACCTTTAAAAGCTTATGGTCATATTTTGCTTGAACACTTAAAATATCTTTTTTTAATTTATTTATTTTTACGAGCACCTCACTGACAAGACTATTGGTGCTCGGGCTTAGTAGATACTTACAATTAATTACAGTTTAGAGTATTATGGCATGTATACATTTACAATAAATTATAAAGATTAATTGTTTACAAATAAAGTAATGTATTTTTTATATGTGTGGGAACTGTGAGGCATTCTTCTAGAATGGCTGGTAGATTGTATCTTCTTATTACACTGTATTTTTCGCAGTGGAGTAAGATATGTTCCACGGTCAGCCTGGTATTACATTTATCGCATGTCACTGGGGCTACCCTCTTGAATATGCGACCATATGTGGCAAGCGTGTGACCAATTCTCAATTTAGTGATGGTTGTTCTTTCACGTCGGTTTCCTGGTATTTTCCATATTTTTGTCATTTTTAAGTCGTCTTAGATGGTTGTCATTCACTTCTTGCCACTTATGTGTCCATTTTTGCTTCATTTTTTCTTTGATGGTGTTTATGTAATCGTTAATTGGAACGGAAATATTTATCATATTGTTTTACGGTGCAGCTTGTTTTTCTAAGACGTCGACTTCTTCATTCCCACTGATGCCACAATGAGAAGGTACCCATAGGAAGGTGATGTTTTTGGATAGGAATGTAGTTTTGTGATGTATTTGTTGTTTAATATGTTGAATAAGTGGATCCGGGGGATATAGGTTTTGGATGTTTTGGATGCAAGATAAGGAGTCTGTGCAAATTACATGCTTTTCAGATTCTGTTTTTTGCTGTGTTCTATTGTTTGCTCGATGGCATAAGTTTCCGCTGTATAATTAGATGTTAGATTCGATAATTGAAATTGTTTGGCGGTGTTATTGGATTTTATTGCTGCTCCAGTTTTCGAATTTATTTTTGACCCGTCTGTATAAGTAAAGGTATGAGAATCATATGTATCGGATTTAATTTGCAAGAATTATTCGGTTTTAATAATATATGGAGTGTTTTCTTTGTTGTATTTTTTAAATTCTAGGTTAAATTTTGGTTGTGTTAAGATCCATGGTTCGTGTTCATAATTTTTTATTTCTTGTATTTTAGGTAATGTTAAATGTATTTCGTTCATTGTTTGTTTTATATATTCGGGTAGGATATTTTAATTTTTGATAAAAAATTTATTGTCACTTTTTGTGAAAATATTGTTGTAGATTGGGTTTACTGGGTTGGTGTAGAGTTTTGTTATATATGTGAGAAGGAGTTGATCTCTACGAATGCCTAATAGTGGTTCTCCCATTTCTGCTTGTAAGCTAATTACAGGGCAGGTTCTTAGTGCGCCTGATATTATACGAAGCGCTGCATTTTGGATGGTTTCTACTTTTTTTAGTAGGTACTGTTTTGCTGTTGTGTAAACAATGCTGCCATAGTCTGGATCTAATTAACGTTTTGTATATTACCATTAATGTTTCGTTGTTTGCTCCCTAATCTTTATGTGATAGTATTTTTAATAAGTTCAATCTAGAACTGCAGTCTGTTTTTAGTTCCTCTATGTGTGTTCTCCATGTCAGTTTTCTATAGAATGTCAACCCTAGAAATTTGGTTTAGTTTTCGTAATTAATTAGTTCTTTGTATAATGTTAAGTTTGGATGATAAAATTGACTTTTTCTAACTTTGCAAAAATATATGGCTTTCGTTTTACTTGGTGAGAAGTTAAAACCTATATTTTCTGACCATGTTTCTAAGTTTGATATGGTTTCTTGGACTTTATATTGTATTCTTGCTAAGTTTTTGTTTTGGTGGTAAATTATAAGATCGTCTGCAAAAATTGAGTGCTTGACATCGTTTGGAATGTTTTGTGTGATTTTGTTCATCGCTATAATAAATAGTGTATGGACCCTTGCGGTATACCATTTTCTTGGGTTTTTATGTCTGATATGTTTCATTATATCTTACTCTAAATTTGCTGTTTGTTAAGAAGTTTTTTACATAATGTAAGATATTTCCTTCTATCTCGTATTCTTTTAATGTTGTTAGAATGTTATGTTTCCAGGTTGTGTCAAAAGCTTTCTGCAGATGACACGGCGATAAGGTGTTGCTTATTGGTAAAGGCTGTGTGGATTTCTGAGAATAAATATAGAAGTTGGTCAGTGATTGATCTTGCATTTCTAAACCCGTTTTGATATTTTGTGATCAGATTTCTGTTCTCGAGATGCCAAAGTAACCTTTTAGTAACCATTTTCTCCACAATTTTACACAAATTGTTGGCCAGTGCTATTAATCTGTAATTTTGGGCATTTGTTTTTTTCTGTCCCAGGTTTAAGTAGGGGGATTAAAGTAATTTCTTTCCAGTTTGTATGCTTTGGGAATGTATTCGTGGTAGTTGTTTAGTAAATAATGTTGTAGCGCTTCTTCTGGAAGGTTTTGTATTAATTCGGGGGAATGTTATCGGGTCCCGGACTCGTGTTAGACGTAGTTGAGTTTATTGCGTATTGCAGTTCGGTAAATGCGAATTTACCATTTATTGTTTTGTCACAGTTTTTTATAAAGATAGGTATGCTCTCGGTATTATTTTTAATGTTTAGGAACTGAGGTTTGTAGTTGTCGTTTGAGGAATTTTGTTCAAATGTATCTACTAGTTTGTTACAGATTTCTTAAAGGGCGTGTTATGTATGTCTGGTTTACTTTTAGTACTGATGTTCCTTGTGGAGTATTTCTGCCTTTTATTTTTCTTATCTGGTTCCATACATTTTTGGATGGTGTATTTGTGTTTATTTTAGAAACGTACTGTTTCCAGGATTACCCGTTTGCCATCTTCACAATGCGTCGCGCTAGTGCTCTTAAGCATTTCAAATTAGTCAAGTTTTCTGTTGTTTTTTACCTCCCGCTACCCTTGGTAAGGGAGGTATAGGGATCGTGCTAAAAATCGCATATCGAGATTTTAGTAAATGACCACGTTTTAAGGTCCCTAAAATCCAATTTTAACATATTCACGATGATGTGTGTGTGTGTGTGTCAGCCATTAGATTTTGGTGGCAATCGGGATAACCGGGTATTTTTGTACAAAATCATTAACAATGTTATTAATTACAGTTGTATCCTAGGCCATCTTGCATTGAATATTCCTCGTATATCATCGAGTCAACTTTCCATTGTAATAAAGTTCGGACAAATTAGGAAATGAAATCCCCAATCTGGCAAATGTGCAATATTTTTAATGAAATCCCTTGTAAGATAGATGTATTTGCTGAATCATTCAATGTTTTCAGACGAGAGTTGATAAATTTCTTTAGATCTATAAACATTTAACTTTTAATAATTATATTTCACTGTTACCATTATAGCTGTTAAAATTGCAATTTTTTCTTCACAGTTATTTGTATTATTTTGTATTGTGTACTTTTTGTAGGGCTTTTATGTATTTAAATTATTGTATAATCATCCTGTAATTGGAACTTATAGTTCTGTTGAATTGTTTCAATAAATAAAGAAATAAAGAAATAAGTACGATTTAGGCAAGTTCGCCCTACATATAAATACCTATTTAAAGTGCAACGTTAATTAACTAGTAATAATCTGAAACCTTATTATTCAAAATATTAAGTAAAAAAGTTAGAAGTATATATTTTGTTAATAGCTAAAAATCCGGTGATAAAATCTAAGTAGCATTTTTCTTCCTCGAGAAAATTCGTTGCAAATGGGAAAAGTTGTCTGCTGCGGAAATCCCGTGAAATTTATCCCACCCCTGCAGTGCACACCCCTTGTAATAATTACATGCTGACTAATTAGACACCAAATTGATAGCTTCAATTATTAAGGGAGTTTTACATTTCACATAATCTGTATGATGCAGCCGTCTGTGAAAAATCAATATGAGATATCCATGGATTTAGCTCAACACGAAATATAAACTCTTCTAAAACTGAACGCAATTACAGTGATTTTATAAAACATCAATATGTTGATTACAAAGTCTGTGCAAATCTTTATGCTTTCGAGAAAATATTATTTCAAGTAGAAAATAAAATATCCAAAGCAAAGGAAAATTATTTACACTAAATTGCAATAGTATGTAACATGATACAGACTTAGTAAAAATGACTTGGAAAACTTTACTTCGTTAGTAGCACCATAAATTCATATAAATTGTAAATATAGCACAGTCCCAGACTGGCTCGTAATTCACTTTAAGATGTAAATTTACAACGTACATAATTAAAGTAAATAAAAATTACCATAGATTAACTGAAATTTATACTCCAAATAGAAAATGCCGGATACTTGGAACAATTTTCATTTACAAGTTATATCAAATTTATTTTTTGAAATCATATGTTTAGTTTCATGCATACCGAGCGTACACTTACCCTCCATATGTAATAAATTATATAGATTTTAAAGTTGCTGTAAAGGGGACGTTACAATAAATTTGGATGAGGACGGTTTAATTGGATTGGTACAAACAGTACGCTAGCAAGTTGTAACATTTGAAAAACATTTTATTATCAATTTTTGTCTTGAAATACTAAAAATGCAAAGATACAATTTTTATAATTTTTGTACAGATATAGACTGGCCAAAATGACAACTTTTAGTTTCTAGTAAAGTATAACTTTAGTCATTTTTACCTCTCGCTAAGAAAGGTACCTATTGGATTCATGCTATAAATCGCATATCCAGATTTTAGTAAATAAGCACGTTTTAAGGTCCTTAATTCGATTATAACATTTTTACGATGATGGTTGTGTGTGTGTACATGTGTGTGTGTGTGTATGTATGAGTGTTAGGATGTTGTAGATACGATTTCTCAAAATTTATAAGACTAAAGACCTCTGTAACAACGGATTCCTCAATGTAACAGTAATGGGAAGAGTTGAATAAGTTCTGGTAACAATTGGACAACCGGAAGTAGTAGTTTATGAAACAAAAATTCTAAATGTTATTTTTAAAAATTTGTTACTACGATAATTAAATTCTTAATATGATACATTTAATTTTTTTATATCTCCTATAGGTTTAGAGATATAGTATATAATAATAGAGAATAATCTGTTGTAATAAATCTCGTTGCCCAAAAAAGAGTTGAGATATTTAAATATTTGTAATTGACAGATAAATGCATTATATCACTGTCAAAAATCAGCAGTTTTACTAACATTACTGGAAGATTTTTCTGGGACGTACGAGTACATTTAATATCTTATTGTATTATTAATTAAATATGTATTTAAAGTTATAGGTATATTAATATTACATATATCCTTAAAGGAGCAGTCAACTTTGAAAATGACATAATATAAATAAAAACTTTAAAGAAAAATAAAAGACACGTATTTTTTAGAATCGCTCTGCGATGCTTGGTTCGCGAGATAGAGCGATTTTGCAATAAGCTGATGACGTCATTTCAGGTCGTCTAGGCGGACTAGTGATAGCGCGCTGTCAGCTGGCACTCATACAGTGCTACGCTACGAGTTTACAGTGAAACTTTGTGCATTTATTTAATTTCTTTAAATAATGCCAGTTCGGTGTTGTGTTTTCGGGTGCAATAATGAACGAGGTAAAAGTGCGGATGAAAAATATTCTTTTCATACTTTCCCTAGTCGTGATAAATCCCCGAAAAGATTTAAATCTTGGCAATGCAGAATAAATCGAAAGAATTTCACACCTTCAAAACATTCTGTTGTATGTTCCAAACATTTTAAAGACGAAGATTATGAAATGTCTACGCTACTGAAACAGCAACTTATGCCGAACAGTAAGTCGAAAAGGACATTGAAGAAAACGGCAATTCCGTCATTGTTGTTAAAAGCAAAACCTGAACATTTAAATCAGAAAAGAACTTTGACTTACCAACGTAAACAGGTAGTAATGGAAGCGATTGCAAGTACTAGTCATGATGAACAAGTTATGCTGATTGATAATGATACTATGAACTTGACAGAATCGAATGAAAAGGAAATTCAATGTGAACTCGGAGGAGAAATATTACGCGAATTAGGAAATACCAGTGAAACTGAAGAGATTACGTACGAAGCAGATCCAGCTTTTATAATGTCGGAAGATGATGAAGATATTGCAGATGAAGATATTATAGAGGGAACAAATGGAGATGATTCACCCGAGATATTTTTTTTGTTTCTGGCAATGTTTACAGTTACTTTTTCGATTTTGCAACGTGTGTCGATCTCCATTAGTAAATATCTCAAAAACTATTCGCGGAACATCATTGAAAATATTTACAGAATGTCAAAATAATCATAAATACGTGTGGGAATCTACACCAAAATACAAAAAGAGAGATTTAGGAGCAGTTGCTATCTCATCTGCTGTATATTTGAGTGGTATTGGTTTTGAAACTTTTAAAATATTTTGCAAAACGCTAAATTTATGTTTTGTAAGTAAAACTACATTTTACAATATAATTAATAAATTTGTACAACCAACTATAAGATACACTTACCTGAATCATAAACAAAATTTCATAGACTCTTTGAAAAATACGGAAGTTTGCATCTCGGGTGATGGTTAATACGACTCTCCGGGATTCAGCGCTAAATTTGTCACTTATAGCGTTATGGATCTAAAATCTAATAAAATAATAGATTTTATTGTTTTACAACGAGGAATGGTGGAAGGAGATCTGGAAAAAGCGGCGTGCGAAAAAATATTACGTTCGCTTACCAAAATTTTGAATATTACACTTTTTTTATCTGATCGTCACAAAGGAATCCGAAAATTAATTCGAACCGAGTTTAAAGATATTCAGCATCAATTTGACGTTTGGCATATGGCGAAAAGTTTTACGAAGAAATTAAAAACTGTCACAAAAGGAAGTGAGAAACTACTTGAATGGAAAAATAGCCTTGTTAACCATTTATGGTGGTCTTCAGCGACTTGTGATGGAGATCCAGAAGAGTTAATTGAAAAATTCACATCAATTTTATATCATGTTTGCAATATTCACAGTTGGGAAGATGCTACAAAATTTAAGAAATGCGAGCATGACGATATAATTGAAGGTAGAAACTGGATCATTACCGGATCGCATGATTATCACGTATTAAAAAAAATTATAAATGATACTCAATTTATAGCTGATTTAAAACATACCAATCACTTTTGTCATACTAGTGCTTTAGAATCATACCATAACGTACGTCTAAAATATACACCGAAACGAAAACATTTTCCCTATGATGGCATGGTGACTCGGTCCATGTTAGCTATCCTAGATCACAATAGTAATGTGGGTCGCGAACAAAGTGGGTTTAAACTTCAGTTTTCAAAAGCCACAAGGCAATGGATAACTAAAAAAACTTATAAGGAAAAAACAAATTCATGGCGTGAAAATTTACAACAAAATATCATAGAAGTTGCTTCAGGTCACAACCTGCCCCATTTTGAGGATACGTATGCCTCAGTTGTTCCACAAAATATCGCTACTGTCGATCGCCCTTCTATAGTGGATGCAGAAGACATGTATTATTCTCGTTTATAATTTAATTAATAATAATTTATTACTCTGATAAACACTAATCTTTTATACATTATAATTGTTTTGCTATCCTTACATCTTACATCGAAAATGTATTACAATAATATTTGTTTGTATTATAATAAAAAAAATTAAATAAATCAATCAAAATAGCTCAGTTCTCCGTCTATATTTGGTTTAAAACCCACATAAACAGCGTTAGAGTCCGGGAAAAATTGTCGTATTTTCTTCACTACACAAGCAGGTATCACTTTTCTCACATTTTTACCTAGAGTATTCCATGAATTTACCCAGTAAATAAATTGTTTGTAGGCAATATACCGCCACATTGTATTATTATTTTTCTCCAGTTTTTCTGCTATACTTCTGTTAACTGCGTGCATAATCATCATATTTCTGGCAGTATTTAAAACATCCATATTTAATATTACGTTATAAAAATTTTCATGTAATGTTATACAGTCCGCACTGCCTCGTAAATTGTTTATAATTTCACTTTCAGTACAACAAATACATTCACAATCATTAGGCATATTTTCACAATTACTGCATTCACACCAGTCAGTGTGATCCGATCTTCCACTTACATCTTTAATTTTTCCATCTGATTCGTCACGGTTTACGCTGCTTCTGTCTGTGTTTATTTTAGCAGGTGGTTCGAAACGATAGGGTGTAAATTTTGGATCCATTTTTATTACATGTTTCAGCAACAAAATAACATATGAATACTTGTACGTCGGACCGTACTAACACTGCGGAGCGCCGGAGCTATTGCCAGCGGTAGACCTGAGATGACGTCACGGCATTTTAAAACAAACTGCATATCTCTGCAACGGCAGCATATTTTTCGACGGGACAAAGACAGTTGCTCTTATGATTTTAATCTCTATTGATTTTATTAATAATTTCAAAAGCATTTTTTAAAGTTGACTGCTCCTTTAAGAAATACTGGTAATACTGTCAATGAATTTGAAGGATTTTGAATATATTAGAAGAGTAGGACAAAATTCCTAATAGAACGAAAGGAGAGAGCAGTCATGGGGCTTTGTCGGCCTTGATAAGCAGATATGGGGATTCGTGTCAGAATGACGGCTAGTAGTTGTTTAAATAAATGTCACAATTATCATATGTCATAATTTTTCATTCAAAATTTCAAAATATTCTGATGGATAGAAATTCATGATGTTTTCAATGAAAAATTATGCTACTTGACACCTATGTACATTATTACTAGCTGACACAGGTCCTCATATCTGCTTGCCAAAGTCAACAAAGTCACAAGACTGCCCGCGCTCTATGCAAAATAAAATAAAAATGCGAGCGGTATTGTGCTGGCCACAACAGATTTTTTTTACAAGTTGAAATTAACAAAGTGTACAAGTTGTCAGTTTTTTACCTCCCGCCACCTTTAGGTAAGGAAGGTATTGTCTTTGGTCAAAAATTCAATGATGAGTTTTTAGTAAATAAGCATGTTTTAGGATCCCTATAATACGATTTTACCATTTTTACGTTGATGTCTGTATGTATGTATGTGTGTGTGCCTGTATGTGTTACGAAAGTTTCGGATCGTATAACTTCAATACCACGATTCCAAAAATTATATTTTTTTTCGTATTCCTCAAGTTTGCATCCAGAAGAACAAGTGATTAGATTTTGGTTGTAATTGATCAACCGGAAGTAGCCTCATATGAATATTTTAACAGTTAAATATGATTTATTGACATTTAACATTATTATAACTTAAAGAATTATTATTCTCTATACGATTTGATTGCATTTTTTACTACATATTCAATAGATATAGAGTTAAAATATTATACAGATATTACATTTCTTAAATCTGCAGCTATGCTAACTATGGAAACTGCTAATATATTCTGATAATTCAAATTGACCGATGTCAGTATCAATGAGAAGTAAATGAATGTGGTAGAGATGAGGTTGTTGAAGTAGATGTTGGGAAGACACGGAAAGATACGGTAAGGAAATATATCTAGTGTTACAAGTTTCTAGAAAAATACAAAAGAGACGATAATATTGATTTGAACATGTCATGAGGAGAGATGAAGAATATATTGGAAGAAGAATGAATAGCTTAGTAATACAAGGTTGAAGAAACAGAGGGAGACCAAAGATAAGATGGAAGGACTATATTTCGGAAGAGAAAAGGAACTGAATGACAACGACACGCAAAACAGACATGAGTGGAAGAACAAAATAAAAATTGCAACCCCTAACGAATGGGAAAAGCTAGAGTAGAAGATGTCAGTGTCAAGTACAATTTGCATAGTTTGTTTAATAAATAATTTTACTGGAAATTTAAAATCTTTTGCAAGAAAATTTATGTATGGAATTTATATATAATACACAGGATTGACGGAAGTTTTTGTTAAATTTGAATTCTTTCGCATAACAAGTGTACTTCAAAATAAAAATAGACAAATATAAAAAAAAAATCTGTTGTGGCCAGCACAATTCCTTCCGTCAATCCTATGTATTATGTATAAATTATATACATAAATTTTCTTGCAAAAGATTCTAAATTTCCAGTAAAATTATTTCATAAACAAACTATGCAAATTGTACTTAACACTGACATCTTCTTCTCTTATCCCATTCGTTAGGGGTAGCTATTTTTTATTTTCTTCTTCCACTCATTTTTGTTTTGCGTGTCATTCTCATTCAGTTCTTTTTCTCTCAAGTCTTGCGCAATACAGTCCTTCGATCTTATCTTTGGTCTTTCTCTATTTCTTCAACCTTCTATTACTTAGATATTTATTCTTCTTCCAATATATTCTTCACTTCTCATGACGGTTCACCAGTTATAACCAAAATATAATCACTTGTTTTTCTGGATATAAACTTGAGGAATATGAAAAAAAATATAATTTTTGGAATCGTGGTATTGAAGTTATGCGATCTAAAACTATCGTCACACACACACACAGACACACGGACACACACACACACATACATACATACGGACATCATCGTAAAAATGGTAAAATCGTATTATAGGGACCCTAAAACATGCTTATTTATTAAAAACTCATCATTGAATTTTTTGAATAAAGACAATACCTTCCTTACCTAAAGGTGACGGAAGGTAAAAATCAGGAACTATTTTTCTAAGTTAAGAATACTTGTTGATATTTTAATACTTTAATTTTAAGAATACTTTAATTTTTGGTATTATATTTAACATTTCTTATATGTATACACTCTACACCAAAAATTGTGCTTATACCTATTCTATAAAGAATATAAATGTAGATTTTAAATTTATTTCATTCTATAGAATGCTAGCAGTAATGTGACTTTGTTCCCCTTGATAAGAAGACATGGGAGCCCGTGTCAGAATGATAGCAAGTAATTATGTATATAGATATCAAATGTCGTAATTTTTCATTCAAATTTCAAGATTTTCTGAGTTCGAGTGGTTAATTTGTCACCAGGAGCATGGAATTTACTTGTCGCTGAAAATAAACCATATGAATTTGGAAAATTATGAAATTTGCAATGATAAATTATGACATTTTACATCTAGGTAGCTGTCTATCTGACACGGGCCCTCATATCTACTTATCAAAGCCAACAAAGTCACATAAATGCTCGCGCCTTATGAAGAAATTTTATCCTAGTCTTCTAATTTTTCGACATGTTTCCAGTTCATTGTCCGGATTGACATTATTTCTGAAGGGTAATATACCTATAATTTTAAATATTTAACTATTAATACAATAAAACATAATATAATGCATGTACTTTTAACTATTAATAAAATAAAAAATAATATAATGTATGTACTTCCCAGAAAAAAGTCTTCAGTAATATCTCTGGATTTTTGACACTCGCATTTATCTGTCAGTTACAAACATTTTAATTTTTCATTTTCCAAGACATTATATGCGTTGTGAGATTTATTACAACAGATTATTTTACATGTTATATTTCTTTATCTCTAAATCTATAGAAAATTTAATGTTCTTTAATACTTTCAGGAACAAAATTTTTCAAAAATAATATTTAGAAGATTTTTTTAAGAATATGCTACTTCGGGTTGTCCAATTATTACCAAAACCTTTACAGCTCTTCGCAGTAATGTCCGAATGAGAAATACGTAGTTAAACATATAATAAATACTGTGCATATGTCATGTGTCTATAAAAAGTAGAAAATATCGTGCAATATTAAAAAAAACAAATACCGACTTGTCTATAATTTCCCTTACTCTTGACGAAGAGAAAGAAAATGAAGAAAATCCAGAAAATTTTACAAAACGATACTGTTTTGTACTTACTGTGTTAACTTATGATGTATATTTTACGTTTATGTCATACTTTTGTTCAATAACGTACGCAATAATTTCTCAAGTCTAGCTCATTTGACTGCATTTTGATTTAACTAAAAGACAAATATCAAAAAGTCATAAATATGTCAGATGTCAATCACGTACTAACATATGTTTACTTCTATTCACCTGATTTTGGTATGAACATCAACGTGATGTGCACGTACTCTTCGCAACCTTCCACTCCCTGTTGCATGCAAATACTACGCAGTCACTATGATACAATATTTTTTTCTCGTTTTTTTCAATAGAAAGAAAAATATACTGTACCGTGGTCGTACCGCTAATGTAAATCCAATGAATATCAATGTGCCGTCATCGTACCGTCATCGTACTGTCATCATACCGAGGACGTAGATGATAATGGGTCCATTACAATACATTGGAGCAAGAAGTACCGTACCGTCATCGTACCGTAATTGTACCGTCATTGTACTGCTAATGTAAATCAAGCCTTAAGCTACTTATCATAAAGAATAGATTGGCACGAAGGCAGAACAATGATACGCTTCCACTATAAAATAAATTTTGGAAAATAAATGTTCCATTTTTAAGTCATGCAAACAAATTATTGACGATATACGAGTAGCTACCGTTGCTTGTAAGAGATTTGAACCACCATATTTAATGTTTCGAACTTAGATACATTCTTGTATACTTATATGTATATTATGTATTTTTGTTATTCTAATAATGTTTTTAATCCAGCGAAAATATTAATAGCTATATATTCAGGTAATATTTAAATATATAGTAATAATAATAACTTTGAATTGCTCTAGCTGTGTTATCCTACAATCTTGGCTACTGTTATAAAAATACTCTTTTATAATAAAATATTTAATGAGTCCTACAGCACATAAAGTTAAGTAAAGTGAGCTCGGTGTGGAATTCCGTATGACAGACAAGCCGCTTTTCTGTTTACGAACTGTCTCCATACTTCTTACTTTGTGACAAAACACGAAAAGAAGGCTGTGGGAACAAATGAAGAAGAAACAAGAGCTCGCCAAAGATGTTATCTCTCTCTGAAGCTTGTAGGCGAATCGTACTATCTTTGTTCAAAAACTGAAATGCAATCGTGTCTGAGTGGTGTCGCGTCTATGCTTTGCACAATGCTTTGTGTGTTTTAAGAACTCATATTCCAACCTTTGTGTAGAGTAGGTACGAGGTGAAGCAGAATTTGTTTCACTCCAGCTGTCGACTAGTCTAGCTGTGGACCATTCATGTGTTATTTGTTCTGCATAATACCTTTTGAGTTTAGTTTTATTAAAATTTAAACACCTTTAACATTTAATTCCATTTACATATTAAGTATATATATATATATATATATATCAAAATAAATTAAATATAAAAACCTTAAATAATAATAATAATAATAATAATAATAATAATAATAATAATAATAATAATAATAATAATAATAATAATAATAATAATAATAATAATAATAATAATAATAATAATAATAATAATAATAATAATAATAATAATAATAATAATAATAATAATAATAATAATAATAATAATAATAATAATAATAATAATAATAATAATAATAATAAATGATACAAAACCCTTAAATTTAATCCACAATTCAAAAATAATTACAAAATATTTGAGATATAGTAATATGTAATTACAGAAGATAAAAATAACTTTATTTAATGAAACTAATATTTTATTCATCACACAAAAACTTCTCAACCTCATGGCAAATCACATAAAGAAAAATGTTTTTAACTTTAGCTGGCAAAAAATTTACCCTTAAGTTTAATACACAATTCAAAAATAATTACAAAATATTTGAGATATAGAAATATGTAATTACAGAAGATACAAATAAATTTACAAATAAATTTATTTAATGAAACTAATATTTTATTCATTCACACAGAAACTTCTCAACCTCATGGAACCGATCACATAAAGAGAAATGTTTTTAACTTTAGCTAGCGTTAAAGAATCTAGCAATTGCATGAAATTCTCTTCATTTACATCACATAAAGACTCAGATAGATATATTTGTCTGTATGGGCGGTATATAGGGCACTCTATTAGAAAGTGATACAAATTTTCTAAGCTTTGACAATTGCAAATAGTACAATTTGACCTTGCATCAAGCTGATATTTTATACCTTTTATATAAATAGAAAGACCATATTTATGTGCTAGTCGTAGTTGAGCAATAATTCTTATATAAGTTAATGGCATTCGAAATTTTAAATAATTTTCAAGCGAAGGGTCTGATCCAATGGAAATATAATGAGGACTATATTTAGAGTTATATAGGAGAGATAAATCTTTTTCCTTAAATAGCAATAAAGTATTTCTCTAAATATCGTCTAAAATCAATTTACTCACTACTCGATAAGAAAAATTTGACTAAAATTCTAAGCGGGTGCATTCCCTTATATTGTAAAATATCCTTACGGAATCATGTTAAAACATTGAAAAACAATAATAAAAAACCTGATGTGGCCAGCACAATACCTTCCGTCAATCCTGTGTATTATGTACAAATTCTATACATAAATTTTCTTGCAAAATATTATAAATTTCCAGTAATATTATTTCATGCAAATGGCACTTGACACTAACATCTTTTTCTTCTTTAGCTTTTCCCATTCGTTAGGGGTCGCTATTTTTTATTATCTTCTTCCATTCATTTCTGTTTTGCGGGTCATCCTCACCTCAAAATTTTTCATTCAAAATTTCATTTGTTGATATTTTATGATTCCTTTTCTCGGCAACTGAATTCCACACCCCTGATAATAAATAAACCACATGAAATAAGAAAATCATGAAATTTTGAATGAAAAATTATGACATTTGTCAGCTATGGACGTAATTAATAGGTGTCATTTTGACACGGGTCCACGTATCTGTTTGCCAAAGTCAGCAAAGTCACGTCACTGCACGCGCCCTACACATAAATTTTCTTGCAAAAGATCCTCTATTTCCAGTTAAATTATTTCATAAACAAACTATGCGAATTGCACTTGACACTAACATCTTCTTCTTTAGTTTTTCCCATTCGTTATTTTTTATTTTCTTCTTCCACTAATTTTTGTTTTGTGTGTCGTCCTCATTCAGTTCCTTTTCTCTCCTTTCATGTTATATTTGGTCTTCCTATGTTTCTTCCACCTTCTGTTATAAACTATTCATTCTTCCAATATACTCATCTCTCCTCATGACATATTCAAAGCAATGTAATCGTCTCTTTTATATCTTTCTAGAAACGCCCAACAAGAGAGTTATTTCCCTTATTCTTTCATTCATTTACTTTTTATTGATACTGACATCTGTCAATTTGAATTACCTGAATATATTAGCAGTTTTCATGGTTAAGTTACCACAGCTGGCTGATTTATGAAAGTTATTATCTTTATAAGTTTTTAACTCTATATCTGTTGCATATGAAATATAAAATGCAATCAAATCGTACAGAGAATAATATATTATAGTTAAAATCTTAACTATCAAACTGTTAACTGTTAAAATCTTCAAATGAGGATACTTCCGGTTGACCAATTATAACCAAAATCTAATCAAATCTGCATATGTTTGTAAGGAAGAGGAATACGCAAGAATTGTAATTTTTGGAATTCTAGTATTGGAGATATCGTGCCCGAAACCGCGGTCACACACACATACACGCGAACACACGCACACACGCACACACACACACACACACACATATACAGACATCATCGTAAAAATAGTAAAATCGTATTGTAAAGACCCTAAAACGTGCTTATTCAATGAAAACTCACCACCGAATTTTTTGACCAAAGACAATACCTACCTTACCTAGAGGTGACGGAAGGGAAAAATACAAATTTTCCAAATTCGTAATTGCATATGAACAGCATTTATTTTTCTGATGTTAACTTTACTGATTGAATGTTACTGTAAGAAGTTCACAGGAGATTTACGTCAAACTTGTTTACAAACAGTCACACTTGGTCACATAGCAGTCAGTTTAAAATGAGAATTTGTTATTATTTGGCATTTTATATATTTCTCATAATTAATGTTTTTCAAAACGTTTGATAGGTAATTGTAATTATATTATAAATAAAAATATAAAATTATGTTACAGGGAAAGAAAACTTGCTAATTGTTGGCTGGCTCATTGACACCCAAGTACTATTTCTAACACTGCTTTGATATGAACCAGATGCACAAAAATGTAATTTAGCAAAAGTATCTTGCTATGAAATGATAATCGAGATGTGCGGTCGATATAATGGAGCTGCAAAGTCTGAATTATATTTCTCACACGACGAAACATTTGTTAAAATGTTTGGCAATTAAAATGTATTAATTATATCCCTTATATTTTTTCTTATGATAGGGTATGTTATTACTAAAAATATAACAATAATTTACCTCAAATATTGACAAATGTATAAATATTTTAATTAAATAATTTAATTAATACTTAAATTTCATACTCCTCTTCTGTTAATAAATGTGCAAAAAAATAAAATTTGCAAGTTGTTATTCATTTTCAAACCAAATTACGAAGCGCACTTTTTTTAAGGGAGTTTCCTCCTTTTTAAGATAGTGTCCTCCTTTTAAAATGTCCTCTTTTTTACTTGATTGTACTGTACTCATTTATCATTATAAGGAACTAGGTCTTAATAAAGTGTTATAATTGTTATGTTTTTGCTATATGTTGTTTACGGATGCTATTCGTTGATTTACTAAATAAAACCAAACTTACGGATTAGCAAAAAAATACACCCGTTGTAGAGATGAACAAAAAAATCCTCTTTTTTCATCAGAAATAGTTGGTTACCTATATCGATAAGAGTTGTTGCTTCGTATAAATTCTTACGGGTTTCGAGCGTGAATCGTGAATAGTGTAACTATAATCCCGCATACTTTAGTAATAATTAAGAAAGAAACAAAATAATGGTCTCATCTTCAATTATGTATAATCTCTTCTGAGAAGGACTAGATTAATATTGAAATTTTAATTAAACACATATCTACTCTTTAAATTAAATAAGTACCCGCACTTTCTTTTTTTATATGGTTTAAAATTAATGTGATTAATATCAAAGAAATATATGACCTACCTAAGGTAACTGTAAGGTAAAATGATCAAATGCTCTGATACAGTATCAGGAGTCCGATAATTGACTGTTTAAATATTAATAAATAATGTATCATAGCTGGGTAATACATTTATACGGTAAGCAGAAATACATTTTACTAGTGTTAATTTGGCCACAACAGTGACATTTACGTCAGTTGTAGTAGAAGGCTTGGGGAAGCAGCGTCTCTTTTGTTTTCAACTACAGTGTAATCT
The DNA here is from genome assembly GCA_951394225.1 of Harpalus rufipes. Lineage (NCBI taxonomy): Eukaryota > Metazoa > Arthropoda > Insecta > Coleoptera > Carabidae > Harpalus > Harpalus rufipes. The sequence continues at coordinate 59,936,713 of OX596274.1, forward strand.
GTGTTTCATAAACGGCAAGAAGAAATGGAACCTGCATCTGTCTTGGGTACTGTGACAGTTGACGCTTGGACATTGCAACCTTGCCGAAACAAAGATTCGTCGTTGAAGGTCAAGCATTCTTGTATCGAATAGTCGCTATTGATGAAACGTGGGTTAGAGATTTTGAGCCGGAGTTGAAATCACAGTCCAACGAGTGGAGAGGTCCAAATTCCCCACGGCCAAAAAAATTTCGGAGAGCTCAATCAAAAATCAAACAAATGATGATCTTTGCTTATGACTACAGAGGAATCATCATGACAGACAGACTTCCATTGGAAACAGTAGTTTATTATCGGGCATTCATGCAAAAACCGCGCTGAAAATAGCCCAAAACCCGACTTCAGTTGCTAAAGGCTGGGCTACACATTCTCATTATACATGATAATTCTGGCCCCCGCGTCGGAAATATCGTAACCGAAAAACTGCATGATTAGGTCCACCAAACTTCGACCTATTCCCAAAGCTGAAACAGCCTATGCGTGGACATCGTTTTCCGTCTCTGGAAGAGATTGATGCTGCCGGTACCAAGTCATTCGACAGATAAACAGAGATGCTGTCTTGAATGGAATACTAAAGTTTCCCAGACGTTGGGACTCGGTCATTGAGAAGCAGGAAGACTATATTGAAGGATTGTAAAGAGATAGTGTAATGAATAAACTAACAATTGTGTGCAATATTTATGAAATGACCTCGTATTAAAAGTTCTCTATCTGTAATAAATATACAGTCCATGAGACAAAAGCAAGCTGGTGTAGTAACAGAGAACATTCCACGTATCTACTATACTATACCAATGACCAATATTTACAAGAGACGTGGGAAATAGTCGGCCAACTGTAGTCCCGAAATGACGTCACTGTGAAATAGTGTTCATGCCACAGGCCACAGGTCTATCGCAGTTAAATTTTGGATAATACTGATTGACAAAGCGGTTCATCTTGTATTGCGTATAACAAGAGTCATAGTCAAATATTTCTAATCGTAGTACCACTTTACAGAAATTCTGATAGCATTTAACATTACTCAGATTGTTTTTCTTTCGTTTCATGGACTGTAATGTAGGTATAATAACTGCGTCACCATCCAACAACTTTCTCCAACTGGATCTTAAATACTTAGATGTTAAATAATATTATCTATTCAGAATTTTCCTTTACTTGATCAATATAAATAATATATGAGTAAATAAGTACTTAAATGAGAAAATATGTGAAAATTAAAATGCGGAATGTTTTTCCGGAATTTGAACTCAATTATAGCCACCCTCACAATTAAAACAATCACAATGGCAGTCAAAACAAATATTTATCATTTCGCATAAAAATACGTAGCATAATGAGCATATTTACCCGTAAAAATTTCAAACGCAACACGTGAATTATTTCCCGATAAGCGCTAACAGACACGTAACATATAGCGTAGCAGGTAACATTAACGGCAGCGTTAATGTGAACGTAAGGCATAAAAGAAAACGTCGTCAGTCCCCAGCGTCTTACAGGAATGCGTATTACCAACAGATCGCTTCTTCGCTTCACGCTCCTGCTTCTGACTTCACAAGGGTCGATTACTATTATACGACATCATATAATGAACATCGTGCTGTATGCGTAATGAAGTTATAAAGCTCATAAATTAGGTCAAGCGATGCTCATTGAAATCCTTACGACAACGACTTCTGAGATTTAGATACATCTGCTATATTTAAGTTCTATAGAAAATCTAATCCACTTATTACATTATAATGTAGAATTCTCGATTAATCTCTTTTTCAAAAAAATATTCAGTAATTGATTTAGATGTTTACATCAAATATATACAGATATATAGTCACTACCGAAATCTACGAATAGAAGAAAATTGGCACAGGTCGTAGTAAATCGTGATGATATATTTTTACTTCTCGCTAAGAGAGGTATTGGATTAATGCTAAAAGTCGCATATCCAGATTTTAAAGATTCAGCACGTTTTAAGGTCCTACAATCCGATTTTCTCTCTCTCTCTCTCTCTCTCTATATATATATATATATATATATATATATATATATATATATATATATATATATATATATATATATATATATATATGTGTGTGTGTGTGTGTGTGTGTGTATGTATGTATGTATGTATGTATGTATGTATGTATGTATGTGTGTATTTAAGTGTGTGTGGGGATGTTGGAAGGACGATTTCTCGAAAACTATAATACTTAATATCTGTTTAACTACGTATTTCTCAATCGAACATTACTGGGAAGAGCTGAAACTGTTTCGGTAATAATTGGTCAACCGAAAGTAGCAGATTCTTTCAAAAAAATCTTCTAATTATTATTTTTTGAAAGTTTTTGTTCTTGCTAATATTGAAGAAGAGTAAATTCTCTATCTGATACATAAATGTAAATACTTTATTATATCTTTTATAGATTTGAAGATAAAGAAATATGTTTTATAATAATCTGTTGCAATATATCTCACAGCGCAAAAAATGGCCACGTTCAGCACGTTACAGCGCTGAGCATCGAAGTTTACCGAATACAGTTGCTGGACCAATCGCATTCGTTCATTCCTTGCGTTCGGCAAAGTTCGGCACTCAGGGCTGTGTCATGGAAACCAATTGAAAAATTAAAATGTTTGTAACTGACATAAATGGCAGTGTCAAAAATCAAGAGACATTACTGAAGACTTTTTCTGGGAAGTACATGCATTATATTATTTCTTATTTTATTAATAGTTAAATATATAAAATTATAGGTATATTACATGTACCCTTCAAAAATACTGTGAATTCCGACAATGAATTGGAAGCATTTCGAAAAATTAGAAGAGTAAGACAAAATTTCTTCATAGAATGAATTTAAAATTTAAAAAATCTGATGTGGCCAGCACAATACCTTCCGTCAATCCGGTGTATTATGTATAAATTCCATACATAAATTTTCTTGCAAGATTCTAAATTTCCAGTAAAATTATTTCATAAACAAACTATGCAAATTGCACCTGACATTGACATTTCTGTTTTGCGTGTAGTTCTTATTCAGTTCGTTTCTTTCAAGTCTTTCGCAATACTGTCGTTCCATCTTATCTTTGGTCTTCCTCTGTTTCTTCAATTACTAAGCAATTCTTCTTCCAATATATTTTTTATCTCTTCTCGTGGCGTGTTCAAACCCATGTAATCGTCTTTCTTGTATCTTTCTAGAAACTTCCAATACTAGAGTTAATTCTGTTATTCTTTCATTCCTTACCGTATCGAAAACAAGCAATCGTAAGGAAAATTTGTTGAGCGACTTTGCTAGCCTAGCATTTGCTAGATTTGCTCGCAAGCAATCCACGCGCCAAATTTCTCGCTTGACATGGTAACTTATGAAATATAATGGCGGGAAATGCAAATTATACATATATGAATTTAATTTGTACTGTTTCTATCTCATATTATGGTGTGTTTATATCAATTACATGTCAAAAAGTTTTTCAAAGTTTTGTGATGAATGTTCAGAACATTGTTAAATTTGAAATATTTTCTTAGACCTAAAAAAATGTTCAAAATTAATTCCACTATCTGCAAATAACTGTACATACCTATAAATTCATTTTGTATAACTTTCCAAACCAATAAATGGGATATGAGAGATACACATGTTATATTTGACAATTGTATAACTTTCTCGATGACATTTGGGAATATCAATTCGTCATATAGCTAGCAAATCTTTCAGTGTACTAAGCAACAAGTCTCGTTTGCTTACCTAGGATTTGCTTGAACTGCTTACTTCATTGAACGGTGCTACTAATACTGACATCTGTCAATTTGTATTATCTGAATATATTAGCAGTTTCCATGGTTAGCATGTCTGGCTATTTTATGAAAATTGTTATCTTTATAATTCTTTAACTCTATATCTATTGAATATGAAGTACAAAATGCGATCAAATTGTATAGAGAATTATAATTCTTCAAATTATAATAACTTTAATGTCAATAAATGATATTTAACTGCGTTTTTTCAAGAAAAACTGTTAAAATCTTCAAATAATGGTACTTCCGCTTGACCATTTATAACCAAAATCTAATCACTTGATCTCCTGGATGTAAACTTGAGAAATATGAAAAAATTATAACTTTTGGAATCGTGGTATTGAAGGTATGCGATCCGAAACATTCGTCACCACATACAGACACACACACAAATACATACATACAGACATCATCGTAAAAATGGTAAAATCGGATTGTAGGGACCCTAAAACGTACTTATTCACTAAAAACTCATCATTGAATTTTTTGACCAAAGACAATATCTTCCTTACCTAAAGGTGACGGAAGGTAAAAATTATATAGAAAGAATAGATATAAATAGAATTTTTGTTGTAGAGTGTAGGTATACAAGAAATTTTAAGTACAATAGGGTGCGAGCAATCATGTGACGTGATTGGTCTTGACAAGTAGATATGGGGGGCCCGTGTCAGAATGATAGCTAGTAATTATGTGCATAGACGTCCAATATTATAATTTTTCATTCTAAATTTAGTGATTTTCCAATTCCATGTGGTTTATTTTCCTCGATAAGTAAATTCCACACTCCTAGTGACAAATTACTACGTGATGTTAAAAAATCTTGAAATTTTTAATGAGAAATTCTGACATTTGACATCTATGTACATAATTACTAATTGTCATTCTGACACGAGCCCCCATATCTGCTTATCACGGCTAACGATATTAAATGACTGCTCGCGCCCTATACTTATGTAACCAAAAACGGAAGTGGCGAGAGGTATTGTGCCGCCCGTAAAAGATTTTTTTAAAATTTATTATATAATTTTTACGAAATATTCTAGTAGATATTTTACATGATTTACCACTGGACCTGCTAAGAGATATTCACTTTCAACAAGACGGAGCACCTGCACACAATTCTCGTCAGGTTACAAAATATCGCAACGAAATGTTTTCTGACAATGGATAGGTACTAACGTTCGTATTCCGTGGCCTGCCAGATCTCCCGATTTAAGCCTCTTAGATTTTTTTACCTCTCGCTAAGAGAGGTATTGCATTCATGCTAAAAATCACATATCCATATTTTATTGAATAAGCACGTTTTAAGGTCCCTACAACCCGATTTTAACATTTTTACGATGATGTCTGTGTGTGTGTGTGTGTGTGTGTGTGTGGATGTATGTGTGTGTGTGTGTATGTATGTAGGATGTTGGAAGGACGATTACTCAAAAACTATAAGACTTAAAAATTGTTTAATTACGTATTTTCCAATCGGACATTCATGGGAAGATCTGAAAAGGTTTTGGTAACAATTGGACAACCGGAAGTAGAAGATTCTTGAAAAAAAAATCTTCTAAATAATATTTTTTGAAAATTTTTCTTGGTAATATTAAAGAAAATTAAATTCTCTATCTGATACATTTAAATATTTTATTATATATTCTATGGATTTAGAGATAAAAGAAATATAATAAATAAAATAACGTTATAATAAATTTTACAGCCGAAAGGATGCCATGGAAAAGAGTTGACCAGTTGAACTGTTTGTAACTGACAGATAAATGTCAGTGTCAGAAATTCATAGATATTACTAAAGAGTTTTTCTGGGAAGTACATATACATTATATTATTTCTTAATGTATTAGTAGTTAAATATTTAAGATTATAGGTCTATTACATATATCCTTCAAAAATACAGTCAATCCTGACAATGAATTGGAAACATTTCGAAAAATTAGAAGAGGACAAAATTTCTTCATATAATGAATTTAAAATTAAACAATCTAAATATAAGGAATAGATATATGTAAGTACAATTTTTGGTGTAGAATGTAGGTATACAAGAAATGTTAAATACAATAGGGCGCCTTGACAAGCAGATATGGGGACTCATGTCAGAATGATAGCTAGTAATTATGTATATAGATGTATCATAATTTCTCATTCTAAATTTAGTGATTTTCCAATTCCATATGGTTTATTTTCCTCGACAAGTAAATTCCACACTCCTGGTGACAAATTAACTATGTGTATTTAGAAAATCTTGAAATTCTGAATGAAACATACTGACTAATTATCATTCTGAAACGGGCCCCCACATCTGCTTGTCAAGGCCAACAATGTAACATGACTGTTCGCGCCCTATACTTATGTAACCAAAAAAGGAAGTGGCGAGAGGTATTGTGCTGGCCACAACAGATTTTTTTATTAGCATATTTAAAGGATAAAATTTGACACCGTTCACAATCATTTAAACGAATTAAACAAATAATATTGAATTTGTTCTTAATAATGTTGACGGAAGAACACTGCAATTAGTGAGAAATAACTAAAACTAAAACAATTACCCCTTAACCTTAAAATAATAATATAAGCTATAAGCTAAATACGTATTTCGAGAACTAAGTTCTCATCATCAGTAGAACAAAACAAAAGTTTAAGCACAGTATTTAAGATTAATCAACATGTAAACCATGCCAGAGGTCTAACAACTCTGAGCTGTATGGTGCAATTAGTCGACACGTAATTTTTAATAAAAATAATAACGGATTTTGTAATCAGAATAAAATTAATTCATTTGTTATTCACCATCAGTTACATGATTATATGTGTGTCCCAAGCAAACCTTGACATAGGCGTTTAACATGGGAAAACAGTTTTTTGTAAATAAAAAGTGTCCGGCAGAAAATTAAACCATGCTGTTGAATATGATAACAGTACATTACCTTCTGTACGTTATTTAATATTAATTACTTTATTATCATTGCATAAATCAAAGAAAATTATAAATAAATGTCAATAAATATTTATTTCAATATTTTTTTATGTAATATAAAAATATTTTCAACTGTCATTGTAGCTGAATGGTTGGCATGGCTTCCTGTGGAACGAAAAAAAATTTGAAGGTGGGGTTCAAATCTCCATCAATCCAAACTTTTTATTTTTTATTTATATATTAATTACAAATTATACTAAAGATATTATGAGATAATATGGATGAATTAGTTAATTACAAATAAGTTTCTATCACGATATAAAAGTAATTTCAATGGAAGTAGTAACCGTCAAAAGCAAGATTTTAAACTATAGCACATACTTTTTCTTTATAAAGACAGTAAAAATACAAAACATACACATATTCATAGTGTATATATATATATATATATATATATATATATATATATATATATATATATATATATATATATATATATATATATATATATATATATATATATATATATATATATATAACATCTTAGACACCACATACATATATCTGTAAAAATATTTAACTCAAATTTAGAATTAAGAGAATAGTAGTTTTTTCTCGTGGATATTGATACTATGAGTATCAATAGCATAATTGCACAGTAAATTAATATGTACTGTCATGTACGTATGATTTTCGTATTACTAATAACTAGTTGAACCCAATTCGTTGAAATTATTCCTTAACTTAAGCAGAGCTCCATTATGTTACACCGTTTAAATGTATCGCTGTACTTAGTTTGTCATTCATTGATTTTCTAATGATTTTTGTATTGGAGGAGCTACTAAATCCAAAGTTTGACAAAATTTTAGATGCAAGAAGGTATTGAAAAGTATATTTCAGTTTGGTATAAATATATTTTTGTTACAAATTGACGATGACATTAAATTGAAAATAATTATTTGCCACTCATTGTTAATTGCTTTAAATACTTCTAGCATGCTGTACTGAATTTATGACTTAATGCCCTTTAACTACATACCTTGAAGAACAATTTGATAATTTAAAAATTTTATGTCATGAAATTTGTCAACCGTTATATTTTAATAAAAAGTAGTAGCAAAAAAGGCATACTATATTATTAACTGTACGTCATTCTTTTTGTACATATCAGTGTATATGAAACTAATACATTTACGGCTTAATTGGCCAACTCTCCCTTACAGTATCGTGGGAGTAGTATCATGTTTCGTCAATATATATTATTGGCAGTGGCGTAGCCAGAAAAAAATTACAGGGGGGGTTTTAGGATAATAAAATTTAAATAAATATTAGGTTAAATAGGCTTAATAACTTAATAAATAGGTAAATAACAACAATGCTAAATTATGTAGTGAATTTCAACTCACCTAAATATGTTTTTCTACAGTCTACATAGAAAGTAGCCATTTGCGCTCTCTTTTGTCAACGCAAAATGTCACTTTGTCGCACTATTGTGAAAATAAAATAGGGCATTCATTTACAAAAACGAAAGTATAAAATGTTTAGATTAGATTGAAGCAATAGGTCAAGAAGAATGAAAAATAACGATAAATTAAAATTAAATATAAAAGACGTTTTTTCTTTTTATTAGTCCTTATTAAATGAGTAGTAGTGTAAGTACAAAGTGTACATTTTATTATTTTTTGTTATGGTAGCGACTGTAGAAAAAATCTTGTGTGTGTTTCGAGCGCAAATGGACAATGTCGATTTCGAGAGAATGCCGCGCTCCTGCGTCGCGCGGCAACAACCTATCAATCGACAATGTCCTATTTTGCGCTCTTAATACACAAATAGCTATTATACGCAGTATAAACACAAGAAAAGTTGTAGTTGTAATACTAATAAATTAAATTAACGTAGGTATTCTACTCAAGAACAAGAACATCTGTAGGCTACAGACTGTAGCTAATAATTGCAAATTAAATTAACGTAGGTATTCTACTCAAGAACAAGAACATCTGTAGGCTACAGACTGTAGCTAATAATTGCAAATTAAATTAACGTAGGTATTCTACTCAAGAACAAGAACATCTGTAGGCTACAGACTGTAGCTAATAATTGCAAATTAAATTAACGTAGGTATTCTACTCAAGAACAAGAACATCTGTAGGCTACAGACTGTAGCTAATAATTGCGTGTATACAGATTTCTACGAAAATTAATATTCTTTTACAATGTGATATGAAACATTGTTGTTAAGAGTTAGTTGAGATGGTTTGGGCATGTGGAGAGAATGGCGAGTGAACGGCTTGTTAAGCGTATATATCTTGATGAAGTTGGAGGTTTTCGATTGCGTGGCCGACCAGTGTGTAAGTAGATGGATGTGGTTGGTAGGGAGCTTAAAGAGAGAAAGTTTCCAAGTGAGAAGAGAAGAAGAGCATGTATGAATACGATTATGAGTGTAGCCGGGGCGAAAGAAGTGTGCTTAGACAGGAATGTGTGGCGAAGGATGATTGTTGCGTAACTATTATTGTTTAAGAGTAAGGATTTGTTGTATGATGTTGATGTTGTTCTTATTGTTTTTGGGTTTGTGCGAACCTACTAAGTGTGACACGCGTGATTTTATGTATGTATTTAGGAAAATGAATTATTTTTTGCTTCAGATCATATTATGAACAACAAACATGTATTTAAATTAGTGTTAAAAGCGGCCTACCATGGTGTCACAGGGGGGGGTTCTAACCCCTAAAACCCCCCCCTATGGCTACGCCACTGATTATTGGACGTTTCTCTTCTCTATATTTTTTAATAATCCTCAAATATTTATGCCTCCATTCTCATTTCTCCTTGACTCCATTATTACCTGCCGTTTATCTACAGTTTTAAACCGGAAACCAATTTTGTGAAGCACTCTGTGTAAAGAACTTACAGAAATATCTATTTCGCATTTGTCATCTATTAATCGCTGATGTAACATTCTAATACATCGAATAAATTTTCCTGCGGATGAAATGACATTCAAAATCACTGACACTTTTTAACTGTCCGGAGTCACGTCGTTTTTTTCTTGGTTGAACGCCATAAGAAACAATTCGTCGGACGGTATAATAATTAACTTTTGTTAAATCTGCTGTTCTCTGCATAAGCTTATCATTTTCACCTTCACTTTTCAATATATTAAAAACATTTAAAATAATTTGCTTTGTGTCTTCTGATAAATGAATTCGCTATCTTGAAGTTTGAGATTCTTCTTTCTCACACATTTTATCACTAATTTTGTGCTGTACTTACTACTAAACACTTGAATAAGTAATAATACAAAATACGTGTTTATGCTTTTTATACAAACACGGGTAGCCGTCTGTACTACATACATCATTAGTCAAATGTACGTTTTCTTTGAAAATAACGTTAAACAGTTAATATTAATCAGCGGTAAATTATAATCATATTTGAAAAATATTATATTTCTTTGATAATAATCATCCTTTTAAAATTTTCCTAATCCCAATCTGGTCAAATCGCCGGCAAAATATCCAGCTGTGAAGAGTCCGGCCGCTACTTCACAGGTAATTCCATGTACATATATCTTGAGACAACCTATACCTTGTCATTCATGTTACTTTAGAGTACATGAAAACATACGAATATGCTTAATTTTATTAAGAAGACTTCGGTACAAACAACATTTATATAAATAGCACAGAACAATATTATATTGAAAAAGTACGTAAGAAAACATGAATAGTAAGTGCATGTTAGTAGCAATAATAATAAACTAAACATCCTGTGATTATACAGAGCGAAACTTAAACTATTAAAAACTACTAGACGTCAAGTACACCATCCAACGAGCAATAAAACAATTCTAGCCGCCTCGGCAGTATCTCTGGCTTTCCGGGTAATTTTCCATTCCCCAACGAGCAATCTTCCCCACTCCGGGCCTGGGGGCTCACCGCTGAGAATCGCATTATCACTACCTCAAAGACGTCGGGACGGAACATGCTCTGTCTTCGTCACTGCAGCTAAACAACTGAAGCGAGAGGGTTCTTTACACCGTCCTCTACCCTACCCTACACCCTATTTGCACGACGGTACATGAGCGTACAACGACATAGGCTTCTTTCCCCGGAATTGCTTCGTGTAGTGCGGACTTCAAAGCTCTACTTTCAGAGGACAATGAATAAGTCAACTACACGAGTATTACACATTCCAAAAGCACTGTGCGGTGCGAATATATTCAAGCGCTAAGTTCTTGAGTAGTAGGTGTTCAAGTATTTATAAATAATATCAAAACAGTTTTGTTTTTATAATCTACTCCTTTTTATGTATTTAAATAATTATGTAACATATTTGATAAACAGGTCTTTAAACAAGACATTTTGAAACGAGTGAAGTGACTGAATGCATAAAAACCGATTACAAATTAAAACGATAGAAATACGGAAACTTTTTAAGTTTATGCTAGTGACACCTTTGTTCAGTTCTGTGAAGACTACACGGAGGACTGTGAAGCCAATCTTGTTATCATTCAACTAAGGTACTAAATACTCGAATTCCTACTTATTAATTACCATGACATAATCGATGGACTATGGATTGCTATTTAAAAAGTCTGTTGTGGCCAACACAATACCTCTCGCTATTTTCATTTTATGTTGCATAGGGCGCGAGCAGTTATGTGACTTTGTTAGCCTTGGCAAGTAGATAGGGGGCCCGTGTCAAAATGACAGCTAGTAATAATGTACATAGGTGTCAAGTATCATAAGTGTTCATTCAAAACATTATAATTTTCCAAATTCATGTGGATTATTTTCCTCGACAAGTATATTCCATACTATTGATGACATATAAACATCAGAATGAAAAATTATGACATATGACAATTGTGACATCTATGTAAATAACTACTGGCCGTCATTCTAACACGGATCCTCATTCGCTTACCAAGGTCAACAAAGTGACATGACTGCTCGCGCCCTATAACTTGTTTGTTTGTTTCAGATAAAGATAACACTTGTTTACAAAATAAATGCAATGATTATTTGAAGAAAATGTTAAACTGGTGTAAATCAAATTTATTATACCTGAACGAAACCAAAATGTGTTATTACTACAGAAAACGGTTGTATTAGTAGAGTCGGTATTTCTAAAATTTTAGGGTTTACATGAGATGAATTGTTACATTGGAAAAATCATTGTGATACTATCACAACCAATCTGAACAAACTATGTTATCAAATTAAATATTTAAAACAATATTTAACTCTCCCTCAACTGTTAATGTTTTATCATGCTAAAGTTGAATCATTATTAAGGTATGGTATTAGCTTTTGGGCCGCATCTGTTAACGCCATGAATGTATTTTTAAGTCAAAAACGAGTTCTTCGGTGCATTTCTAATTTAAAATCGAAGGAGACATGCAGAGACAGTTTTATAAATCTAAAAATATTAACCTTGACTGGTTTATTCATCTATGAAAATTGTTTGTATATCTTTCAAAAAAAGGATACATTATTATGCAATAAAGATTTACATCATTTTAATACTAGGGGGAAAAATGAATTAAGAACTCCTTTTACTAAATTAAAAATTGGAAGTCACGCTCCAAATTCTTTAGGAGTTAAATTATTTAATAAATTACCTATAAATATAAAAGAGGTAAAAACTATCAAAATTTTTAAACAAAAACTAAAAAATTACCTCATAGAGAGATGCTTCTATGATCTGAATGAATTTTATATGAATAACTTGTAATATCTGTATGATAAATCATTTTAATGTATTTTAAACCATGTTGACGCTTCCTATAAAATGTAAATATTTTCTAAAGGAATAAAGATGTATTATTATTATTATTATTATAAGTAACGAATTTAACATATCTTGTTCACACAAATAATTGAAATTGTATTTCTTCTTTCGTTCTATGAGATATTTTGTCCTACTATTCTAATATGTTCAAAATTCTTCAAATTCATTGACAGTATTAGCGGTATTTCTTAAGGATATATGTAATATTAACATACCTATAATTATTTAAATACATATTTAATTAATAATACAATAATATATATTAAATATACTCGCAACTCCCAGAAAAATCTGATTTTTGACACGGACATTTTGCATTTATCTGTCAATTACAAACATTTAAATATCTCAACTGTTTTTTGGGCAACAAGATTTATTACAACAGATTATTCTATATTATTATATAATATGTCTCCAAACCTATACGAGATATAATAAAAATATGGCAAATTGAGAATTTAATCGCCTTTAATATTACCAAGAAAATATTTCAAAAAATAATATTTAGACGATATTATTTCAAAAATCTGCTACTTCCGGTTGTCCAATTGTTACCAAAACCTTTTCATCTCTTCCTATTAATGTCCGATTGGGAAATACGTAGTTAAACAAATATTAAATCTTATAGTTTTTGAGTAGGTACTCATCCCACACACATACACACAAACACATACACACACATACATCCACACACACACACACACACACACACGCACACACACACACACACACAGAGATACACACGAACACATACACACACACACACACACACACACACATATACATCACCGTAAGAATGTTAAAATCGGATTGTAGGGGCCTTGAAACGTGCTTAATCAGTAAAATCTGGATATGCGATTTTTAGCATGAATATCTTAGCGAGAGGTAAAAATCATAGTCTGCCATCATATCTTGATGTGTATTTGTCTTGACAATGATTTAGAATTTTTTGTGTTATTAGTACTGCACAGTTGTTGGGTCTTGTCCTATTGTGCGGCCTTCTTCTTATAAATAAAATCAAATACGAATAGTGTTATTTCATATGTCGACCTGTTTCTTAATATTTTCTCGATATAAGGATTTAAATTTTCACTTCACATCGTCTTCTTCACGTCATTATATTTTATCAATATATATATCTCAAAAATACTAATCTTCCATAAAGGGAAAACACTAAAAATTGTACATCAACTAACATACAATAATCGCCCAGTTGAAATTGTAAATAAAATTGACTATTTAGGAATAACCTTCAGTTCTTCCGGAAAGTTCAACAAAAACAGCCCTCAAAAAAAGCATCACTGCAAGCCAAAAAGTACTACTTACTATCTTATGTAAAGGAAAATCTTGTAGTTGGTCAGAAAAAGAATTGTTGCTGAATTCAATAATTAGAGCTACAGTTTTGTATGGTTCTGAAATATGGGCTACAAAAGAGATAAATTCCCTTGAGAAATGTCAATCTCTCTTCTTAAAATATATTCTAATGTGCCCCAGAAATACACCTCACATTATGTTACGGCTAGAAACAGGTGTAATGCATATTGCTATACACATATGGAAACGTGTCCTTATATGGTGGGGAAAAGTATTAAAAATGCCGCATGAAAGAATTACTGAACAGCTATATAATCGTTTTGTAAATTTAGACAAAATTAACACAAATAGTAACAATCAAAATTGGTGTTCCCAACTAAAAAACTTTCTTTCGGAAGTAGGATTTAGCAACATTTCGGAAGAACAGTTCATAAATAAAAATATTCTAGATCAAATCATTGATGAATACGGTTTCATATTAACAAAAAGAGATCTAGACATGTGTAATGATTCCAGATATAGTTTTATATACAAAAATATAAAAAACAAACCATCTAACAGAATTATACTTAACTTCCGAAATAAACATAACAAAAATAAGAATAATAGCTCAAATTCGACTGTCTAGTAAAAGATTAGTTTTTAATAATATTAAATATATTATGGATACACAAGAAATTTGCACGCTATGCAATAAGCACCGCCAACATTATTAAAGTCGATATATAAATTTTGATGAATATGATATCATCTCCCTCCTACCAAACAGACAAGGTGTAAGACTAGGTCACCACACAATTGAGGTCATTACACTCAGTAGTAGTAATCACTAATATTGCAGAATAAGCAATATGGAGTAATTATAATATTGTTTCTTTATTTGGTAATTAGGTGACACCTCAATTATTTGTTGACTTAGCATTACAGTAATATAAAAGACTGTATGGACGATGGGAAGACAGAGTCCGGTGAGAGTCCGGTGAGAGTCCATCGAGAGGTCCATCAAGAGAGAGACTAGAAGAATACCATTCATCCATACAGTCGGATCCATCATTTGTAAATATATCAATTCATCTTTATACTAGTCAATAAACTTAGTTATAATAAATCATTATTATTATTTCGAACCTTTACTCTTCTACGAGCAACGTCACAACGGTAAGAACATTTATTATTACTTATTATACTTTTGGCGATTACTAAATTGTACCTCCAGTCTGGCAAGAACCCATCTTAAATATTATTTGCTAATTCGCCTCATAAAGGCGGGTTACAAAGGTATCTAGAAAAAAAAGCGCCGCGGGCGAAATTTTTTTTCATTCAAGGTCAAATGAAATAATTGAAAGATACATTTTTTCAAGGGATGTGAAGCTGCATGTTTTTTCCCTTCCATGTACAAAAATAACACAAAACATTTTAGAAAAGAGAATATATTTAACGGATTGTTGACTTGCCTGGATAAACTGTCTAAACATATACATAATGCAAGAAATAAAATTAATGTACCGCATAAAATTAGAATATATAAAACAATTAAAAATTTAGTAATAAAATAAATATTATAAACGTGGATAGATGATATAAGTATTAAATTTGGAGTCGGGTATGAAAACCGGGACAATTACGTGTCCCGAGGTGATAATGGGGACACCGGGACATACAACTACAAACAGGGACGAATCCCGGAAAATCGGGACGTCTGGTCACCCTACGCATGTGTTTTGTTAAGAGACGAGCGGTTTGCATTTCAATAGTAGTTCTTCTAGAAATAACCTAAGAGAAATTAGGGTTGAGTTCTTTAAAGAAGTACTTTATGATATCGGCATATACAAGAATAAACGGTGTTTGCAAAAATACGGAACGGGATTATAGGATAAAATTTCCGCGTAAAGATTGGGCGAAAAAAGGGCACTATACAAAGTATTGTAAAACATGTACTAATCAGAAGCGAAGTCGAAATCATAGCAGGTACAGAGGTCCACCAGGAGGCAATCGTTACAACGTCAACAGCGCAACGGCGGGTTACAGGCACAACAAGGACATTCATAGGACGAAGGAAGGACGAAGACCCCAGCATTTAAACAAGAACTACCTCTCGCGAGTGCTCCGTCTCGGGAGGTATCAGTAAGAAATAAAATTTTAAAAATTAATAATATTCGAACATTGGAAGATTTAAATAGAGACGATCCAAATTTTATTTTAGTCAAAATTAGAGGTATTTTAGTCAAAATTAGAGGTATTTTAGTAAAATTATTAATAGATTCGGGATCAAGAGTATCAATTCTTAAAAAACGATTTGCTAAGGGGCATTTGATTACAAAAGGAGATGTTGGGCGATTAAAATCTATATCAGGCGCACCAGTATCATATTACGGCACAAGTAAATTAAAATATGAATGTCAAAATTCTAGTTTTCGCCTTAAAACATTTATTTGCTCAGATGATTTAGATTTGGATGCCGACGGTTTATTGGGTAGAGATTTTATACGTAAATTTGATGTGCACATATCAAGAGAGGAGGTTCGTTTTAAAAACATATGCCTAAAACTGCTGAGCAATCACGACTTAGAAAACATGGACACCGTAGCACTCAACGTCATAAATTGCGCAACACGAACCAATGACGTCCGCGGGGCAGGTCAAGAGGCAGTACTGCAAGATAAGCAAAACAATGTACAGGCACGTACTCAGAAGGCAACCATCACAATTCAAGATATGGACACAGAAGTTCAAAATACGGGGAATGGCATCCTCAATCAAGAAAAATCAGTCACACAAACCAGTGGATTGGTTAGATTGAAGAGCGCCGTGAAGATTCCTCCAAATTGTGAATTCGTGTGTACAGCAGTCCAGGATCTGATCAATCCAGGGCAAGACATTGTGGTTGAACCTGAAGAACTGAAGACCCATGGGGTTATGGCAGCAAGAGTCATAACAAAAGCAGAAAAAGAGGTACCGGTGAAGTTGATGAACTTCACAAATCAAGAGCTTCTATTAGGGAAGAATATGGTAATCGGCAAATCGGCCGTACTTGAGAAGGGGAGCGCTGGAAGTCAACAGGCTCCAAACGAGCAGCATTCGCCGACCACGTCAAAAGGACCAGTCGGGACAGCTGTAGTCGGAAAAAGGAAGAAATCTCAAGGGGTGAGCGCTGGAAATAAACAGGCTCAAAACGAGCAGCATTCGTCGACCACGTCAAGACGACCAGTCGAGACAGCTGTAGTCAGAAAGAGGAAGAATTCTCAAGGGAAGAGCGCTGGAAACCAACAGGCTCAGAAAAATGAAAAAGTACAGTATTCCACGTCATCTGGACCACAATACCAGAAAGACGGGACAGCTGTAAACAGAAGAATTGCAACGAAAAATTCGCAAGTTAAGAGCGCTGGAAATCGACAGGCTCAACAGAAGAAAGGACAACACAGGTCCATTGAAGGAAGAAGTCCGCAAGCTGGAAAAGTCACGGCAGCTGAGAATAAGAGGCAACAGGCCGTATGCACTGTAAGAGTTCAAGGAAGCAGGTGCATTGAAGAGCAATTCAACTTGGAATATTTACCAGAAGAGGTAAAAAGTAAATTATTGAATTTATTGGTGGAATATGAAGACATTTTTCAATGGGAGGATACTAAGCTAGGGTGCACACATAAAGTAAAACACAGAATAATTACTGAAGATGTACCGCCTATAGCTAAAGCACCGTACCGAGTTCCTCACAGCCAACAAGAACCATTGACTAATGAATTAAAGAAAATGCGTGAAGCAGGGGTAATAGAACCCTCCGATTCACCATGGTCAGCACCAGTGGTCATCGTACCAAAGAAATCCGAAAACGGAGAGGAAAAAATAAGGGTGTGTATCGACTTCAGGGGTTTAAACAAAGTGACAAAGAAGGATTACTTCCCTGTAGCCAACATGCAAGAAACCCTGGATCAGTTAGGAAATGCAAATCTATTCACTACCCTAGATTTAGCATCCGGCTACTGGCAAGTGCAACTAGATGACCAAGATAGAGAGAAGACAGCATTCACGACAAATGGAGAGCATTATCAATTCACAAAGATGCCGTTTGGACTCGTAAACGCACCAAGCACATTTCAACGACTCATGAACAGTGTGTTATCTGGGTTAAGAGGAGAACAATGTCTAGTATACCTGGATGACGTCATCGTGTTCAATGGGAATGGAGCGGACAATCATCTCAAACGACTCACGGAGGTTTTCAAGAGACTAAGACAGGCGAACCTTAAATTGCAACCCAGTAAATGCAATTTTTTGAAGACTGAAACGAAGTATTTAGGACACATCATAAATGGTGAGGGTGTTAAACCGGATCCAGGAAAAATTACAGTCATTCAAAATTATCCAAAACCAAAATCAGTCAAGGAGATTAGGGCATTCTGCGGCCTAGTAAGATTTTATAGAAGATTTATACAGGATTTCGCAAAAACATCAAAACCTCTCACAAAATTGACACAAAAAAGTGAGCCATTCATCTGGACCGAAGACTGCGAAAAAGCATTCAATTCATTAAGGAATGCACTCTGTTCCGAGTCAGTCTTAGCCCATCCAGATTTCACCAAGGAATTCATCTTGTCAACCGATGCCAGCGGTAAAGCTATAAGTGCCATATTAAGCCAAAAATGCAATGGATACGAGAGGCCAATAGCTTTTGCAAGTCGTCAGTTAAATAAAGCGGAAGTAAATTACACTACCACAGAACAAGAATGTCTTGCAATAATTTGGGGTGTAAAATACTATCGATGCTATCTATATGGAAGGAAATTCACAATAATAACTGACCATCAACCACTGAAATGGCTATTTTCGATCAGCAATCCACAATCACGTTTGGCAAGATGGACGCTTACTCTCCAAGAATACGAGTACAAGATTGAACATAGAGCGGGGAAGAAGCATGTGAACGCAGATGTACTCTCAAGAATACCAATTAATGCTTTAGAAGTTGAAGGAACATATGAACCAATATGGGATAGACACATGATAGCAAATAAACAAAGTCAGAATGCCGCAGTGCAACAGCTCTCCACTAAAGAAGGGTATTTCACGGATGACGAAGGGTTAATCTTCAAAGAAAAATCAAATAATGAACGTCATCATCAACTCGTAGTACCAGTATCCATGAAATTCAAGGTAATGCACGATTACCACAACCTACCGTATGCGGGACATCAGGGGTTCGAGAAGACATACAGCCGAATCAAGGAAAATTTTTTTTGGAAAGCAATGGCTAAGGACATTGAAGACTATTGCAAGAAATGTCATCCATGCAATCAGAGGAAAACTTCACCGCATCACAAGCCTGTGCCACTTCAAAAGTTCAATGAAGTTAGAAGGCCAATGGAAAGGGTCTCAATGGATATTGTCGGTCCATTAACAACAAGCATGAGAGGGAACAAATACATCTTAACCTTCCAGGACCACTTCACGAAATATCCAGAAGCATTCGCTATACCGGACCAAAAGGCATCAACAATTTCAAAAATATTGTCACAAGAAATCATCTCAAGACACGGGGCTCCAAGACAACTGCTGACCGACCAAGGCGCAAATTTCACTTCTGAAGTTTTTAGAGAAGTTTGTAAAATATTTGGCGTAGAAAAATTACAAACAACGGCATACCGACCACAAACGAATGGGATGATAGAGCGAAGTCATCGCGTCTTCAAGGACATTCTATCTCATTTCGTGAATCGAGATCAAACCGATTGGGATGAGTGGCTACCATATGTGTTATTGGCATACAGAAGTAGTGTACACAGCAGTACAAACGAAACTCCATTTTTCTTAATGCATGGTCGTGACCTAGAGTTACCTTATGACGATATAACCAGACCACAAGATCTACGGTATGATTATGCAGATAACTATGCGTCCGAATTAAAACAAAGATTACAAATTGCTTTCAACACAGTAAAGCAAAACATCGACAAGGCAACAGAGAAAACGCATAAACAATTTAACAAAAACACCGTACCATACTCGTAGTAAAGGACCAG
Source organism: Harpalus rufipes (assembly GCA_951394225.1). Lineage (NCBI taxonomy): Eukaryota > Metazoa > Arthropoda > Insecta > Coleoptera > Carabidae > Harpalus > Harpalus rufipes. The sequence continues at coordinate 59,956,579 of OX596274.1, forward strand.
CACCACGGCACTCATGGATTATGCGTTAGTTAGTGTTCAAATACCAGGAACCAAATAAACGGACTAGAGATCGGTACACGGATCCAAGGAAATAAGGAAAATAATACGTGTATGTAATTGATTCTCCATTTTAAGTCTGTAAGTGAATAATTTAAAAAGCATTCATAACGTATTCAAAATTATTAAATATTATCATTTTATTTTTCTTTTTACTTCTCTCATTGTAAATTGCTTTGAACTTCAATTAGCAACTTATTTGTGGGATGTGCTAGCCATACCATTAATAAGAATTGCAGGAAATACGTTATAGATGGTAAATATAGAAAACAAGATTTAGAATATTATGTTTGTTATATGGAAAATCAATCAGTTAGAAATATGGTATTTAAAAAATGTGTGTATGTAAGTGTTGATCTTAAGAGTGAAAGAACAACCGTCAGTGCCATGCATGTTGAGGAAACCGCATCAAACCACAGGAAGAAGATGAACCATCCAAGGGACAACGACCGGCCAATCGTCTCCCCTCAAACTCATCTACAGCCATGAATACACCATCCAGCACAACACCAGTGGTATGCAGTAATTTCCCCCATCAAACATGACATGCTATGAAATATTGTGAATATAGAGACTTTAAGTGTAGTTGTAAGAAAAATTGTGCTCCTCCGGAAGCAAATTTTTAAAGAAGGGAGGTATGTAAGACTAGGTCACCACACAATTGAGGTCATTACACTCAGTAGTAGTAATCACTAATATTGCAGAATAAGCAATATGGAGTAATTATAATATTGTTTCTTTATTTGGTAATTAGGTGACACCTCAATTATTTGTTGACTTAGCATTACAGTAATATAAAAGACTGTATGGACGATGGGAAGACAGAGTCCGGTGAGAGTCCGGTGAGAGTCCATCGAGAGGTCCATCAAGAGAGAGACTAGAAGAATACCATTCATCCATACAGTCGGATCCATCATTTGTAAATATATCAATTCATCTTTATACTAGTCAATAAACTTAGTTATAATAAATCATTATTATTATTTCGAACCTTTACTCTTCTACGAGCAACGTCACAACGGTAAGAACATTTATTATTACTTATTATACTTTTGGCGATTACTAAATTGTACCTCCAGTCTGGCAAGAACCCATCTTAAATATTATTTGCTAATTCGCCTCATAAAGGCGGGTTACAAAGGTATCTAGAAAAAAAAGCGCCGCGGGCGAATTTTTTTTTCATTCAAGGTCAAATGAAATAATTGAAAGATACATTTTTTCAAGGGATGTGAAGCTGCATGTTTTTTCCCTTCCATGTACAAAAATAACACAAAACATTTTAGAAAAGAGAATATATTTAACGGATTGTTGACTTACCTGGATAAACTGTCTAAACATATACATAATGCAAGAAATAAAATTAATGTACCGCATAAAATTAGAATATATAAAACAATTAAAAATTTAGTAATAAAATAAATATTATAAACGTGGATAGATGATATAAGTATTAAATTTGGAGTCGGGTATGAAAACCGGGACAATTACGTGTCCCGAGGTGATAATGGGGACACCGGGACATACAACTACAAACAGGGACGAATCCCGGAAAATCGGGACGTCTGGTCACCCTACGCATGTGTTTTGTTAAGAGACGAGCGGTTTGCATTTCAATAGTAGTTCTTCTAGAAATAACCTAAGAGAAATTAGGGTTGAGTTCTTTAAAGAAGTACTTTATGATATCCAAATGAGTTTAATAAAGTACATATTAAATAACCAAAAGAGAAAAAATATATAAACTTGAAATATATGTTATGTTATTCTAGGTTAAGTAATTACTACATTGTCTAACAAAAATAAAAATAATTTATATTTTATACAAATAATTAAATTGTTCAGATATATCAACAGTTTATAAAATTTGCCAATCAATGTAACAAATATTGTATGAGTTTCTCAAAAGAATAAACTTATATCTATCTATCTTACTAAATTAAAATTTATTTGCCTCACGGAAACATGGGCACAAAATGTCACTATTAATGAATTTAAATTTCAAAATTTTACTCTATCAGCAAATTATTGTAGAAGTTCGTATAAAGGGGGAGGAGTAGGGATCTGGTGTCGAAATGATGTTAAGATAGAACACATTGACCTACAGCATTTTTGTCAGGATAAAATCATTGAAATTTGTGCTGTACGCTGGTTTCCAAATTCCTCTACCACAGTAACAATTTTATGCTGCTACAGATCGCCCTCTGTAAATAATACTTTTGAAGATTTTTTACAACGCTTGAATAATGTATTAAACTTGGTTTTCAATATTAACCACAAACTAATTTTAATGGGTGATATCAATGTTGATAAGATTAGAGACAGTAACAATTACATTGCTCTAGGTAATTTATTAAAAACCTATAACATTTATAATGTTGTAAACGAACCTACAAGAAAAAATTCTACACTGGATCATGTATATACAAATGTATTAAATTCATCTTGTTTTGTTGCAGATTATTTAATTTCAGATCACAAAACAGTATTTGTATCTAGTGGCATTACATCTGTAGTTTCAAGATCTGCACCCATGAGATCTGGCCGGATTTTTAGCAAGCACAACTTAGAAAATTTCATCTCTGATATTAGAAATGCAGACTGGAGTGAGATATATAAATTACAAGACTTAAATGCGGCATTTAATTACTTTCATGACATTTTCATGTATCATTTCGATACTAATTTTCCAATTACAAATTATCCTTAGAGACATATTGCATCATGCGAGTGGATAAATGATGATATAAAACGATCCAGTTCCGATTTAAAATCGCTCTTCCTCGTAACAAGAGACTATCCTTGTTTTTTGCACATATATAAGGAAAAGAAAAGGAAACATTCTAAACTGGTGAGTGACAGTAAAAAGAAATTGTATCATGACAAAAAAATTTCAAATGATAATATTTCTAAGAATGCTTGGAATATAATAAACCAAGCTACCAATAATACACCCTCTAATAACATTAAATTGAAAATAAATGATCATCTTATTGAAGATAAACTTGAGGTAGCCAATATTTTTAATATTCATTTCAAAGACGCGCCTTTAAATTTAATAAAAAAAATTGATAAAAACACCGTAGGCAGTGAAACCGGTAATAACATTTGCAATAATGTAAATAGTATGTTCTTATTACCCTACTGTCAAATTGAATTGCTAGATTTGCGTCAACAAAAACTAAAAAACAAGAAATCATCTGGTCCGGATGAAATTCCTGGCTTTTTAGTTAAAAGTTGCCATGTACATCTTTTAAAACCCTTAATCTGCCAGGTAAATTTATCATTTCAACTGGGTCTTTTTCCAGACAAATTAAAACTAGCCAAAATAATTCCAATACACAAAGGGAATGAGAAATTGATTGCAAATAATTATAGACCTATCTCAATAACATCAATTTTCTCTAAAATCTTTGAATATTGTTTTCTGAAAAGACTACATATTTTTCTTGAAAACAATAAAATAATAAATGAAAATCAATTTGGTTTCCGTATGAAAATGTCTACACAAGATACAATAAGTAACATCAAGAATAAAATTTTGGTTCACTTAGAAGACAAAGAACTGCCAATCGGTTTATTTCTCGATTTGAGCAAAGCATTTGATTGTGTTAACCATAGTAATCTTCTTAGTAAACTAGAAGCATTGGGCATTAGAGGTTTACCTTTAAATTGGATAGCCAGCTTTTTAACACACAGGGAACAATATGTATGTTTACATGATAAAATAGGTGGAAACATAAATTCTAATAAACTAACTGTAGGAGTTGGTACTCCTCAAGGTACTGTTATTGCTCCCACCCTATTTTGTTTATATATAAATGATCTCTTTTCAGTAATAGATGATTCATGCCTGACGACAATGTTTGCGGATGATGTTTCTCTCATCTTATCCACCAAACATAATGATCTATCTGTTAATTGCAATAGTGCTTTGCAAAATATGGAAAATTGGTGTATTAAAAATTCTTTGGTTCTAAATTATTCAAAGACTACCTATATTCAATTTCACAATAAAAATAGTAACCGTCCAGAAGTAACTTTAGTCAATGACAATATTAAAAAGGCAGAAAAATCTAAAATTCTTGGCTTTATATTTAATGAAAATCTGAATGGCAAGCATCACTGTGAATACTTAGTTTCCAACTTAAGCAAATGTTGTTTTCAAATTAGATATATTTGAAATCATTCTTGAATTTAGAAAATTTATTATTATTCTACCATGCTATTGTTGAAGCTAAATTGTGTTATGCAATCCTTTTTTGGGGTAACTCAACCCATGCTTCTAAAGTATTTCTAAGTCAAAAGAAAATTGTGAGATGCATTGCTGGCGTCTCAAATTCACAGTCATGCAAAATCATCTTCAAAAAACTAAAAATCATGACACTTACCAGTCTCTACTTATACGAACTTTGTGTATATGTGTTCAAAAACAAGGACAAATTTAAAACTCACTCTAGTTTTCATAATAAAAATCACGAGAAACAAGGATAAATTTTGCAAACCATTAGCAAAATATGATTGCACTAGAAGGTCTCCAGATCTCATGGGTGTGGATGTTTACAACAAACTTCCCAACGATATAAAAATAAGTACTACTCTATCTACTTTGTTTGTAATTTAGAAATTATATCCACCAAAATTAATTTCTAAAATTACAAACAAACGAATAAATCAATTAAAACACGATAAACATGGACACATAAATAACAACAATAACGACAACAATACTGCTAACGAAAACATAATATATACTAAAATACCGTACAACCACAAAATACAAAAAGGTTTAAATAATATTGAAAGACACCAATATAAGTATAGCAAATAATAATTTAGCAACAACAAAAAAATTGTTTACTCAACTAAAAGACAAAGATGAACTCAAGTTTAAAAAAAATGTAGTATACCAAATTGAATGTAAAGGATGTAGCAAAATTTATATTGGTGAAACATCCCAACCCTCACACAAAAGAATTTACCAACATAATTACCATTGTCAATTATTAAACCGACACCACAGTGCTTTAACAAAACATCATCAAGAAACAGGTCACAAATTTGATTTTCAAAATACTAAAATCATAACCAGTGAAGCGAATAAATACAAAAGGTAAACTTTAGAATATATTCATATAAATATCCACAAAAATAAAACTATAAACCACCAAACTAATTTCGACAACATTTTGAATTACGCGCGGCCCATCATAAATAACCTTCAATAGATACTTTTCACATCAGCTGGAAGTTTTGTTGGTAAAAATAAAACTAACAGTTTTTTTCTTAAATTAATAATTTTCTTTCACTTTGTAAACCTCCACCGTGGAGAGTAGTTGTCTTTCAATTTTAAGGTATACCACGTTTTTCTTTATTTGCGTATTACTTTTGAAACCTAATTTTTGTTCTTATTTTTCAGTTTTTACAATCAATATTATGTAAAATATCAATATTATGTAAACTACAAAATGTAAAACGAAAAAAGTTTTCGTCATATATGCATTATACCTACTACTAAAAAATGATTTTGTAAGGTAACACTACTTTATATTTTACTTTATGTAACATTATTTATAATGACTTTTGTTAACAGCTGATGATGGTGGCATTCTTGATCACCGAAACGTTCTAATAAATGAAAACATTATTAAATGTGAAGAATTGATCCGTATAACCTACTAAACTTTCCTTTCAAAACTATTTTATGTTATGGAAAAAAATTCAAACGAAGTTTATTTTATATTAAAATGTCTATAAATCTGCAGTATAGGTTTTTCTACAGTGACCCATTTTTACGCAGTAGTATATAATTTTATATTATATTTTTTAATAATATAACAAAAGAATGTTTTTCTACTATTGCATAGAAAATTTCATGTACTATTACAATTTGGGTAAATATATAGGGTGTTCCAAGGGAAAATATAAAGTAACATATCATTGCGTTAAAATTATAAACATTTGAATATAAAATAAACTTCGTTTGAATTTTTTTTCCATTATATTTAAAAAAATCGAGTTAATGAAAAGAACATAGCTGTGAATCATGCTGTATATTAAATAAATATATCATCAGAGTTTATTACACATTACTGGATATGCCAATCTGTTTTTCTATTTGTAGATATCAGTCAGAGTTGTAACTGTAATATATGGGACGTAATCTACGTCATTGTCTACGCGTACACAATGATATGTTAACAAGATAAAAATTTATATATATAGTCTATTCGCATGTAGACTATAATAATAAAAAAATCTTGCTTAAAAAGGGACAAAGAATATTGGTATTATTGATTAATTTACGTTTTAATTCAGTGGGTGAGTTTCATAGGACCAATATTGTAATAAATGAACAGTCAAAACTTATAAATATTTACTTACCGAAATCTAATTCCTCCGTTCTCCCAGGATTAGAACCAAAAATTCAATATTGTATATTTAAAATAAATTTTGAAGAAAGCTATAAGTTTTGTTCATTTTGTTTGTAAATGATTTAATTTATCTGTCGAAAATATTTATACCTTTATCCCATTCTGCATTTGCTTTGAAGGCGCTCGTTTCGTTACCCAAGCGAGTCTGTCGCAAGTCCCGCTGATGAAAAAAGTAAATGAGGTAGTTTCGCATCGCGAAATGAAAGATGCGTGGAGCCGCAGATATGAGAAAACATAAAGGAGAGACATTTCAACAGCATTGTTGCCATGCCGTAAGAACTACCCGGTTTATCTCAAGACAACGACAAGACCGCAGATCGACTCTTTAAGATAAAGGCGCATTAGACAGATTTGCTCGCGTGGGACTAGGCCTCGCATACCTGATTGAAATGAATCACTGTTCAAGGCAAAGTTTAATATTGCTTTCATTTTGTAGCTCCCATTCAGGACTGAATAGTTCCATTACTGAAATATGACATGTCTTGTATTGAATATTTGATTAATGGTTTCCTTTCAACTATTGATATTTTGTAAAAAAAGTAAATTGCTATAGCTTATTTCCATTAGGTTGCTTTTTTATATAAATCTATATGGCACAGAGCTACAGCTACTACAAAGTGATATTGGTTTCTCACATTACTAAAAATATTTGGACGTTACAAAAATATAACAATCATTCATATATACGTCAGGATAATATTTGGAGCGTTTATGATCACGCTGCTATGATTATCATATTGTTTTTGTTTAATTAATTCACTTTATAGAAATCCATGGTATATTTATTGCAAGCTCAACATTAATTTTTTAACTTTATGTAATAATTCCCTTTCTTTTAAATATTCTGGTGGCCATTTTATGAGTATTTAAGCTTAATATGAAGTTATTATTCTGCATTCATAATAATCTACGTTCACTAAAGCGAGACCAAATAACTTTTAAGGGAGTTCTGCAATAAAGAGGTTTATTTTCCTAATGGTTGATACCATAATTCAAAATAATATTTAAAATTTCATATTTTGTGAAATAGATTATCCTGGAATTACCGGGGTAGGTGCTACAATAGAAAAGACTCAGTTGGTCGAGGTGGTGGACGGCACCGTTGAAGATGATGGCTTATTTACTCCATTCTGGATCGCCGGAAGGTACTGATGAAACTGCTGCGTCGTTACTACCATAAGCCATTGTGACGACTGTAGAGACCAAGAGATCCTCAAAATTGTCTAGTCGCCGAGTTGTGCCAGTTCATTTAGTGTTACTGAGATGAAGTCGAGTGAAAGAATCACGAAAATATAACATTTTATGAATATTAATAAAGAAAAAAAAAATAATTCCAAACCATTTTACTTTTGTGTAGGTTTTTTATTTAGAGGCACTAGTAAATATGCATATAATTACTTCACAGCCCTGCGGAATTATATATTATGCAGTATGTGTAGAAGGACATCTGCATCCTACGAAATTCGAGAAAATTGCCATGAGGAGAACTAAAGTAAAAGTTTGATTTACAGGTTAATTTTCAAAGGGAAAGTTCACATTTTGAGGAAATTGATTGATTATTATAGGAAAATGGATTTACAAATGTGTTTTAAAAGAAAAGTATCTTATGTGATAGTACACATATTTATTTTCTTTATAAAAATATTACGCACTAAACTTGTAAAGAAACATTATTTTAAAAAAAGAAAAAAAATTGCATGTCCGCGAAATTCTATTTTATATAAATAATACATTATATCATTAAATGTCAGGTCGTGTAACATGAGCGGTAAGCGATATCGCCACGCGGTGAAGCTCGAATTTCGGTTAACTTGAATTGCAAGCGGTATCGCTCAGTCTTCAATGGTTAGAAAACGTATTATTATACTCAAAATGTAGTCTGACAGAAAGATGACCGAGAATTATTAATATCAGAGGTGCAGACAAGACCCACACTATCGAACGATCAAAATCCGAAATATATGAGACGAACTTAATTCAGTTTTATGAAATTTTTGTCTTTTATTTCTCTTGTTTCTGGAATACAACAAAATCAATTTAATGGACATTAACATGGTCGTAACTAGAAGAAAACAAACGCCGCTCATCGCTTACAAGTAGCCGCTCGTCCCTCACCGCATAACACTTGCCAATGTTTACGCGATTTAATAAGTTTAAAGATATGACGCAGTATTCGAAACATTTTCTATCATTCATATTCCTACGATACGCAAAAACAGGATAGTGAATTAGTATGGGATAATGGCAGTTATTGTTTGTACTTAGTCAACCCTTAAATTCCGGGTGGAGGAACGTTGTGGGCACCGCCATAGTTTTCTTTGTTGTATTTGTATAATATGTAAAGTTGGCTGCCCTGCTTTTACGTATGTGTCAGTTAACCTTTTGAGATTTACATAGGTATGTCATTTAAATATTTAAATAAATTATTAATTAATCCATTAAAAACCTGGGCCATTCAGAACACCCCGCCCCCTTCAACGTTGATTTTAAGGCACCGGAATTTAAGGGTTAAACATTTGCGACGTTTCAGTTATGCTGGAAGATAATTAATAATCTGCCTCTATCGCTTAACCTAATCATAGTCGTGCATATTACTGTATTCGAAGTGCATGCTTGACTTGTCCTATTGTGGCCAAAGACCGAAGACGAATTAATGGATTTGGAATAAATCATGTTCGGCTGAGAAAGTCCGGGCTGCCTCCGGTACTGCACTCTAGACTGCGTTCGATACCCAGGCTTGGAAACTCTACGGCAAAGTTTTAACACAAGGATTATAACATGTATCCACTGGACACGAATTTGTACACTCGCAATTAGATTATGAAGAAGAATAACTAATATTCACGTACTAATTCACTACTACTCAATGTTATCCCTACATTATACTAATTAAACTTTGATGTAGTCCACACTAAATACATTACTCATTGTTTCCCTGCAATATTACATTTCAGATTAATTAAAATACTTTCAAAATAATATTTATACGTTGACAGTGTATTGGTTTGTTCCTCAATTATGTAAATATTGCCACCATTGGGATCTCGAGAACTATAAGAAATACAATGTTGGTTAAATGGCACTTTTTGTGCACCTATTGGGGACCATCTCATATGTGCTTTTGTTTTTCGAAAAATACGTATAAGGCAATAGATAATGACGAAAAACTGAATTTTGTTGATTTCTTCTTTTTGAAATAACTTCTGAACTATTAGTAATCGAGAAAAATGTTTCAAATAAAGAAGTTAGTTATTTTAATTACCTAACCAGTGGCGTAAGTTTTTTTTTATATCTTTAAATTTTCGAGATATAACGCAATTTATATATTTTTTAAATGGAACCCATATCTAATTTTATTTTCAAAAAAATACTGGTTTTTTCTCTTTTTAATGATGTAAATGTTATTCTGTTTTGTATTTATTTTATTTCGAATTTTATTTTCTTATTTTATAGTAAATTTAGTGTTATTTTGGAAATATTGGTAAGAATTCTATTGAGAAGTATTCGCTTTATTTAAATAATTTATTTCGTTAAAACATTCTGCGCAAATATCAATCAAATTCAAATCAAAAAAATATTTTTTATCAGGTCGCTCCTGACATGCTATAGTGCAAATTGTAAGTTGTAAGTTTAAAAGAAAAATATTGATCAAGAAGGTCATAAAGTGAATTATATCAATCTAATAGAATATAATCAATAAAAATAATGATGTTTTTTTTGTAAAAAAAATACAAAATTCGGGAAAGATAACGGGAAAAAATTAATTTTGGGGGTTAAACAAATACAATAATCCTTACATCATTGAAAAGAGAAAAATACGTATTTTTTTGAGACCAAAATCATATATGGATTCCATTTAAAAATATATAACTTCGTGTTATATCTCCGAAATTTACGGATATAAAAATTTATTTTGTATGCCACTGGTTAGGCAATAAAATTTCTAACTTCTTTTTTTGAAACATACTAACAGTTTAGAAGTTATACGAAAAAGAAAAATTCTACAAAAATTCAGTTTTTCGCCATTATCTAGTGCCCTATGAAAATATTTGGAAAAAGTTCTATTTAACCGATATTCTATCTCTTATAGTTCTCGAGATCCCAATGGTGGCAGCTATAAATGGGACATACTCTATAAATGAAACACACATATGTAGTTTCTTCTTTAAAATAACATTTTTAATGTAAAGACATCTTTTTTATATTTGGATAAATTCGGTATTTGATAATTAACAGTGATTGACCTACATTTAACTTTTTTTCATCTAATTATATACGCATCATGTAATTGTGAAATAATTCCAATTCTTTAAAATGAAACGATGAAACATATTAATTATGTTTTCGATTTTTTAGTAAATAGTGAAAAATAAAATTCTCATGAAAAATTAGTATGTGCATACAGTTGGTATTTCATCAAAAAGGAAGTAATTCCTTTGTACGGATAAAGAAATACACATGCAACACTAAGAACTTCATTATAAAAATATGAAGTCATACAAATAAGTTTTAATAAGGCTTAATAATATGATACTCATTTTACTGCCGTCGAGTACATAAATCTGGAATAGTGTCTCTGTCTGTGCAACGTTATATTTTCCCATGATAAGCTTCTTTAGGCGAAGTTCATTGCAAGTACTGGACTTTCAAAATGATAGTAAAATAAATGTTAGTATTGATCATACAGTTTTCGTATATAAATACACTGTGACCAGTTAGGATGATGGAATAAAGTTAATTTAAACTCTTCCAAGTTATTATAAGCTTTTGGAATTATTTCATTCCATCCTTAGAATAATTACGAATGGTTAACAAATGCTAAAATTACGTGTTAAAAATACGTTTGTAATGTACTTACTATACTTACTGAGGTTAAAGTTTAATCAGCAGTCTTACGATCATCGGTCATGCGAACAGTATGAGTTTGTTTTAAACAGTTGCTAAAATTATAGTAAATTATGAACAAAATATTTTGATGAAACCGTATAAAATCAGACGATGGGGACGGATTTAGAACAGTCGATTTTGTGAGTGCACAATAAATGAAAAAAATATGTGACCAGCACGATACCTTCCGTCAACCTGTGTATTATGTATAAATTCCATACATAAATTTTCATGCAAAAGATTCTAAATTTCCAGTAAAATTATTTCATAAACAAACTATGCAAATTGCACTTGACACTGACATTTTCTTCTTCTTCTTTAGCTTTTCCCATTCGTTAGGGGGCGCTAATTTTATTTTCTTCTTCTGCTCATTTCTGTTTTGCATGTCGTTCTCATATCGCAAAATAACAAACAAGAAATAAGAGGATCAAACTGTATATGAGATATAAAATTGTCTATTCTTTTGCTCTTTGTATAACTGTATTAATGCGGACAATTTAAAGCAACTGACGCTTGCTTAAATTAGTTTCAATTTATCACATTGTTGAAGTACTTAGAAAATGCGATTAGAACCGTTTCACAATGACAGCATGGAATTTTATAAACAATGTTTTTCTATAGGATCTTCAACTTTATAGAAAACTGAGTTGAGTTAGTAGAATGGGAATTCTTGAATGCTATTTTAAAGCTTGTTCTTTTTAACATATTTTAGTAATTTAGGTACAAAATTATTTCTATGAGACGAAGAAAAATGACGGTCCTGTAATTCAAGCCTATTTGTAAATTGTGGTTGTTGTTATTTTCATTATTTATTTCTTCCTCGTCAGTATTAAAAAGTAAACGTTGAACGAAAAGTTCACGATAAGAATTTGTAATGTTTCTTTTTTTAATTTACCTATTCTAAATTTTAAGATGAATGGAAGATGAGATGCTACAAATTTTAATCCTAAAATTAATTTCATTTTTGTTTCCTGATTCTAGCAACAATCACAATTATTTACAAACAATTTTACGTGAACATTTCTAATCTTTCGTGATTACAGCCTATGAGTATGAAACTTGAAAATTATTAACAATTTTCAAATAGCACAAAAGTAGCCTCTCTCCACAACGGTTTTGAGAGCTGGACGTAACGTCTAAGAAACGCCCTCAACGGTAAAGATATATCGTCAGTGCGGAAATCTGCGAATATGAATATTGGTATATTAAGATATACGAGTAGATATACTCGTACGTAATCAATCGTGATGATATATTTATGAATTTCTTATTTGTACAAGTACGTACGATTACGGACGAAACTAGATATGTGGGTTTTCTCCGTGGCCAAACGAGGGACCATGAACATGCAACGCATACTGCTAGACAACTATGCATACATGAACTCTTCAGGGACTGTGGAAGCTGGAGTGTGACTGTGGTGGGCTGGTTCGTACGAAGCCAAATGCCCCTTGGGACTACGATGATTAGAAGGCAAATCACCTCCTTAATAGCCCAAAGACGGGACGCTGCTTCCCTGAAGTTGCAGTGGTCGTACACAAAACGTTTGTTGTCGCACGTGTAGCTCAGTTACCTTGACGTAGCTCCTCAGTTGAGCAAGTTAGGGATGAATAGAATGCCGTTTGGATTGTAGACCCTGGATCGCACTCAGTTGCCCAGCTCTTGGCTCTGGTGTGGCGGAAAATCTTGTGAGCGATCTCGTTGTACCTTTCGCCTTTTAGTTGATGGGACACGACTGTAGGATGTGACAAGTAGTCTCGTCAACCCCGCATCTGGTTCTGCATCAATTCTTCTCTGTGGGCCGTAAAGCAGGCTCAAAAAGAAAAAAGAAATACTGGTGCGACGTTGGGTGACCATAACGAAATCGTGCTCCGTCTAGCTACGCGCTGCACGGAGAAACTATGACCTGCTAGATTTGTTCTCGCAGGCTTTCTCAAGGCCAGCGTTATACGGCCGGAATCGGATAAGTTCCCACCATTGGGGTTTAGAGCTAAATCGCCTCTTCGTAGTGCATCCTGGGTAACGTTAAATGAACTATCATAAGTTGGCGATCAGACAATTCTCAAGGATCTTGAGAATTTCCTGGTGGCTGCATTCGTCACAATAGTTTAAGTACAGTGGAAGCGACGCAGCAGTTTCATTTGTACCTTTCGGAATTCAGGAATGGGAAAATACGACAGTACTAGACCATCTTCAACAGTGCCTTCCACTATCTGGACCAGATCAGTCTTTTCGCAACAAGCACTAATTTAAAATGCCCCTCGTCCAAGAAATTATTTTATTTTTACATCTAAGTGGTAGGAAACTTAAATTATATGTGTCGATAAGTAAATAAAAAATGGGCGTCTGCCGACCGGTGGAGCGAGTCTATTAATCCGCTGGCGAACGACGAAGTAGGCTCAGTCGTGGGGACGGCAAGATTGAGCCCGTCCTCCTCCTGGAATCGGTGAATCATCCTCTCTAGTCCCCTGGGAGTAGCTCATCTCTTAGCTGGCGTACAGAAATTGGTTGCCTGTTTTCAATGCACATGCACATGCAGCATCTTTTTGACAGATTTCCGAATCATACGGTCATATTCTGCCAGAAACTTTACGATCCGACGCTAATCAACCTCAACATCTGGTTCGGTGATCGCTCTAGGTTACCGAGCCAGATGTTGAGGTTGATTAGCGTCGGCTTCGCGACGGCGATAGCCGAGAAGTCCAAACCTATGTAGTGAAAGACCTTAATGTCCGTTGTCATTGGAATAATAGCTCCGCCTACTCGGAACAGGTTTCTGGGGTCCTATTCTTGAAATCATGCGAAATTTCCGTACACGACAAAGATTTTGAGGTCTGTTTTATGTACGAACAGCACTATGCGTATGAGTGGTTTTGTTAAATACCAAACAAAACGCGGCCAAAGTTTACGCATGCGACTTGCAAGAGCAAACGAATGTATTATGTAACAGCCAATCAAAATGAAACATTTATGTCATGTGAATGGTTCATTGATGGTATATTAATTGTCACCGACAACGAAGCTCTCATAAGTCACAAGTGATGTATTTTCAGAATATTGACGACGACTAAGCCTGGTCGTCGATACTTAGATAAGTAAGTTTGGTGGTAGTGTGAAGCAGTGCAGACAGCTGTCAAGAACAAGAAGACAGCATATAAGGTTTGGTTGCAGCCTGGAGTGGACGCAGATCGCCAGCGGTACAATGAGATTAAGTTAACAGCAAAACGAGAGGAAAATTATTATTTTTAAACAACGTAACTTTTACACATTTATTTAAAAAAAAAATTGTTTTGTTACATCCATTTATATTATATACATCCATCATAAGTTTTTATATTTGACGATTTTCACTCTGTGATCTACGGTTTTAACTATTTATTTATTTATAATTTTAAATGTTCGCCTTTTAATGTATGTTTTTCGTTATCCACATGTGTAATTTTTTTCTCAACCGACATTTCTATCCCTGATGAAGACTATGGTATAGTCGAAACGTTGGTGTGAATAAATTTTATTATTTACTGCAAGTCCGAAACATAGTTACTACCTGTTTCCATCTCCATCCCAAATACAGTCGAATAACGTTTTTGAATTTGGAGTATGGTTCTTAGAAAAATGGTAGCATTGTCCTCGATGGTGAACAACTAGCAAAGACCACCAAGTTCAATAAATTAGGTTCTGCCATTGACTCTGACGGAGAGACTGCCGCCGACGCCAAAGCAAGAGTCACCGCTGCCTGGATGAAATGGCGTCAGATGACTGGGATCTTGTGTGATCGCAAAATGCCAGTTCATTTAAAGACAAAAATTATAGAACGGTGGTGCGCTCCCTAGCCCCATATGGATATGAATGTTGGCCAACTACGACGCAGCATGTGCGGATACTTCTTGGTATGGAAATGAGGATGCTACGTTGGTCTATGGGGTTCACTCGTTTTGACCATATGACAAATGTTTATATAACAAAAATTATGGGCGTGGCACCAACCAAGGACAAAAGGCGTGATGTATGTCTACGATGGTACGGACACGTGATGCGCAGCAGAGAAGAGTCAATAGCCAAGACGGCCCTGCGACTTGAGTTGCATGGTCAATATCTACGTGGTCGCAAAAAAAAATACGCTGGATGGACACAATAAAGGACGACATGAATCTGGTTAATGTCAGCCCTGAGGCTGTCAAGAATAGAACCAAATGGAGGAAAGCCATAAAAATAGGAAACCCTGCCCCCCATCCTCCCGCGAGATTAACGCTTCAGATATGATATTATTTTATGTAGGTATTATTTTTCTAAATTTATAATATATACGTACATAATATAGTAATATTAATAGGCACGTGATATATAGTAGGTATTAAACATGCATTAATAATTTTGCAAACCATTTTAAGTATGTAATGCAAAACTCGCTGTTTCAAAAGACACCTAAAATTCACTTTTATCACTTCATTGCATCATTCTTTCAATGCAGGGGTACACATATGTCGGATATTGTAACGATACTCAGGTATATGGAGATTCTGGATTTATATATTTTTGCGTTATTATACATATCTGTAAGGTCATAAAACATGTGTACTGTTATATTTATCAGAATACATCCAATGCCCAGAGTCGGATCCAAGAAAAAATTATTCTTAGTTTTACAATACATGTTTTTTTTTTTCTCAATTTCAAAATTGATGTTATTTATACAAACTGTACTTACATTAAACATTTTAATAGCATTGTATATTTCGGATTAAATTAATACAGATTACGTAAATATGATCGGTATTCATTATCCTTGTATTATCAAATTATCATAGTTCGAATGTTAAGATTTTATCCGGGATTAAAATTACCAATTTGACCCCACACAATTTCCAGCAGAAAATTACTAGAAAAGCTAATCCGGCTTTTAGCATCCCTTTAGTATTTCATATCTTCCCCATATTTATTTAATTATTATTTAGTAATCGTGAACAGTTTGCGTAATAAATTAAGGGCGAATTTTTGCGGTAAATACAAAATATAAGTTAGTATTGATAAAATTTATTCACAATATCGGTTACGAAAATGAATTATGTTTTCATCTAATATGAAATAACATATCGGTATAAAGTGTGCCGCTAATCCTCTGCAGAAAATTATGCTTTCTGTTTCTGTTTCATTTCTTGACCGTATAAAATAAGAAATATTTGTTGTTTGCTATTCTCTTGAAAGCAATGGAAGAACAAGGCAGATATAAATTAACAGAAGGAAAGAATTTAAATTACTTGTTTCGTCGGAACAGTCTCAAGAGTGTAACCAATACCTCCGAGACTTCCAGAAGTCGATATAAATCAAGTTGGCCGTAGTTCTACCTTCCTTTCTAAGCCAATATCGAACTAGAGCAGGTAGAACAATTGAATATATTTCATCGCTTTCATTTCACTGCAGTCTAATATCGCAAAGCCAGACGACCTAACTGCATAGGTAGAATGCAGTTTGCTTGCTTGCCCACGTAATACAGAGTATTACGTTTAAAAGAAACAGTTTCTGGTATAATAAATTTAATTTTAAAATATATTTGACTTGCAATAATAATGATATATCATGGGTTATATCCATTTTTGAGTATTTCATTAGCAAATTTCAGAAATGACGATTTATCGGTACCGTAATTTGTGTTTACCAGAAGTCCCCTCATGGAATATTACAGCCGTATTCATAGAAAATTTAAGCCAGGACTAAACTTGAATCATCTCGGTACTAACTTCTCTACTTATTCATAGAGAAGGTTTAACTTTAGTCTAGAACTAAGTCAGAACTAACTCCGGACTATATTTAGTCCTGCCTCTACCTAAGTTTACCAATGGATTAACCACACTTTTTTGGCACAAATGTCATCGGAAAGCAGAGTTTCGTGTTTATATATGAAATAATGATCGAAATAAATGAAATTATTAATCATGCTGATGATATGCAACATTTTCGAGTTGTATTCGAATATCAACGAAGAAACCCAAAAATATATTGTATTATATCCATTCGACAAGTACAATGAGAGAGAATTTACTCAAATTTATTGGTTTAGTAATTAAATTGTAGTAATGAAATGTTCACATATATATATATATATATATATATATATATATATATATATATATATATATATATATATTATATGCTTTATAATTACTAGATTTAAGAAAGATATTTTAGAAATTAAACCTTTATTGGAAAATAATAGTAACAATCTCCCCACAAATGCAAGTATGTATACCTATATAGAGTACAATTAGATATCTAGGTAAAAAAAAAATCAAAACGAAGCTGATATATACGTACAAATTCAGTGTAAACTAAAATATATGTCTTTGTAATAGGTACGAACAGAGCCGCTCCGTGGGTAAAAGGCGCCTGCTTAGTTATATTTCAGCGCCCCCCATGCCATTATAAATTTTAAACTATACTTTTAATTCTTCGAAAAATGCTAAATTAATATATTGATAAAATATCCTTTGTTAAATTCATTGTTGTAATCAATATTAAACTTCTATCACCTTACTGTGTAAGTTGTATGACAATTTTTTCTTTACGAATAAGAGCAGTATAGAAATATATTAATTTTTACTATCATGAAATGGCGCCCCTGATGATCAGGCGTCTATGTGCGAGGCACAAGCTGACCACCCGCACAGAGCGACCCTGGATACAAAAATGTATTTGTTTGTAGCATATTTACACAACTTTGACATTTAAAATGTTACTGCGCATGTTCAGTAAGAGAAATAGACCATGACCAAGTTGAGCCATGGTATTCCGGACCGTCACAAGCACAATCGGTCCCGTAACGTAAGTACTCAGCCTCGAGATCCAATAAAAATTTGGTAATGTTTAATAACGTTTCATTTTTTCAAAACATATGATATAGATATATACAGGGTGTTTAAAAATAGAGGTCACGGATTTAACGGTGCATGATACACCTCAAAACAATAAAAAAAAGTTTATATAAACAATATATCCGGAAATGCGTAGTTTCAGAGCTATAGCGATTTTAATATTTTATTTCTGTCTGAGTGTACTACTCATACTTTTAACATTACAATAAAATCATAGTGGCCGTTTACAATGGAAAACAGTCAATTATAAATTATAAAAATGTTTAAAATGTCCGCCTTGAACCGCAATACAACATTCTAATCTTCGTCTCATGGATTGACGAATACGTTCGAAAATTCCGAGTTTATTACTAATTGTATTGCAGCTATTTATAATGTTAAACGTATGAGTTGCATATGTCAGAAATAATATATTAAAATCACTGTGTGTGTGTGTGTGTGTGTGAGTGTGTGTGTGTGTGTGTGAAATGTATGTGGTATGTGAGTCGGTCGGAAGGATGATCTCTCAAAAACTATAATACTTAATATCTGTTTAACTACGTATTTCTCAATCGGACATTACTGGGAAGAGCTGAAATGGTTTTTGTAATAATTGGACAACCGGAAGTAGCAGATTCTTGAAAAATTCTTCTAAATATTATTTTTCGAATTTTTTTTTGCTGCTTATTAAAGAAGAGTAAATTCTCTATCTGATACATATAAATATTTTATTATACCTGTTATAGATTTAGAGATAAAGATATATATATATATATATATATATATATATATATATATATATATATATATATATATATAAGGTACATAATAATCTGTTGTAATAAATCTTACAGCCCAAATAATGTCATGGAAACCAATTGAAATATGAAAATATTTGTAACTGACAGATAAATGTCAGTGTCAAAAATCCGGAGACATTACTGAAGATTATTTTCTGGGAAGTACATAACATTATATTATTTCTATATAGAAAAATGAAGGTGAGAAAAGTGGTCAATATATTCATGAGAGCAATATATCCGTGACCAACTAGCCCAGCGTGAAGCATCTATTCAAGTCGAAATTTTTTTGCAGTTTTGTCTGCCAAGATCTTTTATTATTATAAGACTACAAATAAAATCTACTGGACTCGAGAAATTATCAGTTGAAGAATTTAAAAACGGACTAAAGGGGGGGGGGGGGAAATGAAATAAATTTAACCGAAGTCGAAAATAAGAAGGAATCTGCGTGTACGAGTATATCCCAAAATAAGAAATATTCGTATTCTTCTTTATCTACATGCGCCAGCGAATAAATACTTTAAAATTATCAAAATGGGGAGAGTGTTGATTGATTTTGATAATATAAATAAAATAAATTAGAGTTGCTTTGCAAAAACCATATTGTGTTGCCAGTAAATAAAATATGTGTGAAATGTAAATATGTTTTGTTCATTTTAATAAATAAAATTGTTAGTATGAAAATGATATTTATATGTAATCATAGATACATATGTGTTGTGTTTTGTTATTGAATAGAAAAGTAATAGAGTTTGAATATGTCAATAAATATAATGTGTCAAAGTATTATGTGTTTTAATTGTGTATTCTAATAAATATAGTGAAATACTCTGTACAAAATATTGCAAACCAACAAAAATACTTATTAATTTTGTATTTAAAAATAGCAGATTACTTCACTTAAATGTGCCAACTAAATAAAACTAACTTACCAAGTTAATCTAAAAGCCCCAAATAAATACGGTCAATGTAATTTCGTAACAGTTTAAGTTTTTCTGTTTGATTATGTTTAGTTTAATCAGTAGTAATAAGTCAGTCTAAATGTAAACATGTTCAAGAATGCTCGTGCCCATACACATATAAAAATACCCAAGTATGTGTGTTTCTTCTCAATAAAATGGTTGCCAATCCTCCTCCATACGTTAGTGTAGTTGGTAAAGTAGTAAGTGTACCAGCATCAGAGCCCCTTACCATAATAATCTTTTAATGCTTTGTTTAGGAATCTCTGAATGATGTAATTACAAATATATGAAAATTTATTTATTGATTAGATATTTTATAAATTCATGTTTTTTTCTTGAAACATCATTATTATTTTGAAATGTTTCGTTTTTTATCTCTCGCTAAGAGACGTATTGGATTCATGCTAAAAATCGCATATCAAGAGTTTAATGATAGACCTACCGTCCTTTTAAAAGGACGCACCTGTTTTGCTTCTGTATTTCAAATTAGGGGAATCCCTTGCTCTGAACTAGACCTGGGCCTCGATTCTAATTGTTTTCGACGCGAACTCATGTCGAAAAAGATAGTGGCGCTGAACGAAGTCTAGTGGCGCATAGTGAAACTAAAATCATAGCGCCAATTTTAAACTTTTCGACGATTAAATATATCTAGGGAAATTAACGCTCTCATCACCTTCACTGTAGGGATTTTTTGTCATTTATTGTTGGTATCAATAAAATTTACTTTTGCCGGGTAAGTATTAAGTTTGAAATCAAGTTGCATTCTTCGATTCAATAAAAAATTGCAAATTAACGGGAGAAAATTTATTTTGAATACCATTAAAATGCAGTAAAAAAGGTAAAAATGTTTCATATGACGAAAATGAGAAACGGTTGTCTACACATTCAAATTTCCTCAGAAAATCCCAACCATCCTTACTTAGAAATAGCTTGGATGAACCGAAAGCGAGTTTTATGGTCACCCTTCACCCTTAGATGGCCATGAAATCTTAAAGATGAAATCATTTTCCCTTCAGCCTTTAGCTAGACAAGTTGTGTTGTTTGTGTAAGCGTTTTTAATTTTTTATAATGGATCGAACATATTTGGAAAGGGTCACAAAACAACAAAAAAATACAATTATTGAATTTTTTGGGGGCAAATGGGCGCAAAATGGCCAAAATTTTGTGGGAAGAATTAACAAATATTTTAAATAATTTGGACGGTGCTACAAAATCTACATACATATAAGTGGCAAAAATTCTGCCTGCATTTCGCCACTCTTCTTCTTCTAGTTCTAATTAATAAATTATGCATATAAAACCACGCTATAGCTAAATCATACATAAAAAATAAAGTATTTTATTTACAAATTGTCTACAGTGCTATTGAAAATAATATTAACCTCCAAATCTGCATCAAAATCATGAACAAAACTAACTTGAAATGTGAAATGTCAAACTATTCGACGTGAAAAAAGAATTCGACGCGAAATTTGGCGTCGAAAAGAATTCGACGCAAACGATTCCATGTCGGTAAATTAGTTTTAGTATCTGACTCAACTCATAGATGGCTGCGTGTAGCTTTTCGACGATTAAAATTATTTCACGTCGAAAAGTTGAATTAGAATCGGGGTCCAGTAACTTGATTTAGAGTGTTTGTGAATTATACGTGCATAGTTGTTTCAGCTTGATCCGTAAGATAATCGCTAATAATTATCATGGATAAATGGAAGTAAGTAATAATAATATCTCTGATATAATTAATGATTTTTTTATAAGTTATTGTAATGTCAGATAGTGTATTTAAATTTGTGTTGTAATGATTTGCACTAAAAATAAATCCTACGTGATTTATTGTTATGTAATTATGAGTGTCCTATTAAAAGGACGGTAGGCTTATAAGTATCTATTTTTTTATTATTTTTATATTTTAGGCCTAAAAACCGCCCATTATCACTTTTTAAGCTACAACAATTTGCGGAAGAAGCATTACTTGAAGATATACCTAACAATATATTCATTTTACCACCAGAAAATGTTTGCGATGATAATACCGATGAAGATACTGGCGAAGAAGATAAGGTTTACATAGCCAATTTACCTGGAAGCCAATTACGAACCAAAGTTGATTTGGAACAACTGCAGATGATAAATGATACTGATTCGGAATATGATACAGATGAAATCCCACTTATTCAAGTCAATTGGATAAAAGATGATTTACCAAACAGTAATTCAGGTTGGGCATCAGTACAATATGCTGCGAATAACCCTTCTTGTCTAGAAATATTTGAGTATTTTTTGACGATAATTTGCGGATGTATATTTTAGATGAAACTACTAGATACGCATCCCAACATAACCGTAATAATAATATTATATTATCTGAAATGAAATGTTTTATTGGCGTGTTACTGCTCAGTGGTTATAATCCTCTTTCACGACGTAGAATGTACTGGGAAAATAGCATTGATTGCGGTAATGTATTAGCAACTTTATAAAACAAATAGTGACAACAATAAGAAAGACCATTTAGCCTTCCGAAAATCTGTAGCTACTGCTTTGTGGGAGACTAATAGGAAGCTTGGTAAAAGGGATCCTAGTAAAAATTCAACATCTCTTCATGAGATTTCCAGATTTGATAGACTTGATCATCTACCTGCATATCAAGAAAAGCAAACGCGATGCGGGGTCTGCCATAAAAAAGTTCAGAGCGTATGTACGAAATGTAATATTGCACTACATATCAAAAACTATTTTATTTTATATCATACCAAAGAGTAAAATGTATAAAAAACAATATATTTTTTTATTTCATAAATATTTTGTATGATATGCGATCTTATAATATAAATTTGATTACACTTTGTACTTGAGAATTTTTTCAATACTTGTAATCCTACCGTCCTTTTAAAAGAACACTAATTAACAAAAAAACTTGAAATAAAAATAAAAACTTTATATAACAAAAAATATTCTTTTTATTTAGCTAAACACAATTTTAAACAAATATCTGAAAAAATGTTTTAAAAACGTTTCAGATCTATCTGGGTTAAGCACCTTTGTAAGATTCCTAGAATCCGATTTTAATATTTTTACGATGATGTCTGTGTGTGTATGTGCGTGTGTGTGTGTGTGGATGTATATATATATATATATATATATATATATATATATATATATATATATGTGTGTGTGTGTGTGTGGATGTGTGTGTGTGTGTGTGTGCTTGTGTGTGTGGAGATGTTGGAAGGACGATTTCTCAAAAACTACACCGGGAGTAGTAGATTCTTAAAAAAATCTTCTAAATTTTATTTTTTGAATTTTTTTTCTTGCTAGTATTAAAGAAAAGTAAATTCTTTATTTGATACATTTAAATATTTTATTATATCTTCTATAGATTTAGAGATAAAGAAATATAAGTTATATAAATATGTGTTGTAATAAATTTCACAGCCCAAATAAAGTCATGGAAACCAATTGATAAATTAAATTGGTTATAACTGACAGATAAATGTCAGTGTCAAAAATCCAGAAACATTGCTGAAGATTATTTTTGTGGGAAGTACATACTGTAACGTTTTATTATTTGGGTGAAGTGTAAAAATAATAGAAATATTATTAATTAAAAGAATACGTTTATTAAACGATAAATAATTAAGATTAAATATTAAAAAGACAATAAAAGTAACTAACACTATGATCAAATAATTGTAAACAATAATTTAAGACTAAGAATATTATTAACTGCTTAAACGATAGGATTATTTATTTAACCAATATTTATACCAATACATTTATTTATATAACTACATTTATTTATGTTCACTACTCGTAGATTGTTTATTTATATCACCCCTTGTTCATTGCTCGTTGCTTCTATATATCAGACTATATATTCGCTGTCGTTCCGACGGTATTTATACAGCCCAGTGTCCTCCTGGAACCTTCCGATGCCATAATGATACCGAACTATTATATCAAAAAATGCTAACAATTTTTATATTGATATATTTATGTAATTTTTGTCAAATTCTTTTTTTTATGTTTTTTTATGTACATGCACTTATATATTCTAAATGTATTCAATATTCATATTATGTATTGTCCTGTAAATGGTCTGAACTGTTGGGCAATAAATTATTATTATTATTAAAAAAAAATATTATTATTAATACAATAGATTTAGGTCAACGGTGTAATTAACACGTCTAGACGTTCCGCCGCCGGGAATTGCATCATCTGGGTAATTCCGGAGAGGGGATTACCTCATCGCTCGGGAAAATTCTTTCAGTAGCGGCGCTCGTATAATCTTAACTCAGGGGCGCACGTCACACTACATTATATTATTTCTTATTGTATTAATAGTTAAATATTAAAAATTATAGGTATATTACATATACCCTTCAAAAATACTGTCAATCCCAACAATGAATTGGAAACATTTCAAAAAATTAGAAGAGGACAAAATTTCTTCATAGCATGAATTTAAAATTAAAAAATCTAAATATAAAAAATACATGTAAGTAGAATTTTTGGTGTAGATTGTAGGTTGTACAAGAAATGTTAGATACAATAGGGCGCGGAGAGTCATATCACTTTGCTGTCCTTGACATGCAGATATGGGGGCCCGTGTCAGAATGATGGCTAGTAATTATTTACATAGATGTCAACTGTCATAATTTTACATTCTAAATTTAATGATTTTCCAATTCCATATGGTTTATTTTCCTCGACAAGTAAATTCCACACTCCTGGTAACAAATTAACTACGTAAATTTTGAAAATCTTGAAATTTTTAATCAAAAATTCTGACATTTGACATCTATGTACATAATTATACTAATTGTCATTCAGATACGGGTCCCCATATCTGCTTGCCAAGACCAACAATGTCACATGACATCTCGCGCCCTATACTTATGTACCCAAAAACGGAAGTGGCGAGAGGTATTGTGATGGCCACAACAGTTTTTTTTCTTGCAGTTACATTTATCTCTTATTTACATACATTAGAGATGTGAACTCTGCAACCCATGAGTTGTGTTTTTGAAGGGTATATGTAATATACCTATAATTTTAAATATTTAACTATTAATACAATAAAAAATAATATAACGTATGTACTTCCCACAAAAAAATCTTCAGTAATGTCTCTGGAATTTTGACACTGACATTTATCTGTCAGTTACAAACATTTTACTATTTCAATTGGTTTCCATGACAATATTTGGTCTGTGAGAATTATTACAACAGATTATTATGTACCATATACAGGGTAAGTCCGGCATCACGAATATTTCGTTTATTTTGAGAGATACAAAAAAATGTTAATAAGAAAAGTTAAACTAGAGAAAGAGGCTCATAAGATGATCATAGCAGAAATTTTGTATCACTTCCGGTTTTAGCGTAAATGGGTACAACTTTAAAACTAGCACAGGGAATTGGTATTTTTATATTTTTTTTCAGAATATACATAAAATTAGCTTCACAATGATACCTAATTATCATAGTTTTACTTTAATCGTTTCAAAATGGCGACCATTTATTCTTAAAATATGTATTAATAAAATTCCATACAAAATAAAACATGCAAGCTATGAAAACAATTTTATTAACTTATAACAAAAGAAAAGAATTTACCTACATTTGTGATAGTGACAATTCCATGTAATAATTAAATAATTATGGCTTAAGTGAATTACACAAATGAAGAAATGGTTGATATGATTTTAATATTCGGAGAATGTCAACGAAATTCTGTTAGAGCACTTCAACCTTATGGAAAGAGGTATCCTCACCGACGACAAC
The DNA here is from genome assembly GCA_951394225.1 of Harpalus rufipes. NCBI lineage: Eukaryota > Metazoa > Arthropoda > Insecta > Coleoptera > Carabidae > Harpalus > Harpalus rufipes. Next base: position 59,982,351 of record OX596274.1, read on the forward strand.
CGAGAAGACAATATTTTAATGAAGTTGTGATTAAATTGAAAACACATGGATCATTTAAACTGAAAAATCGACGTGCAAGAAGAGGAAATGAAGTAGATAATCATCGAGATGAAGAAGAAGAAAGAATATTAGCTTACATTAATTACAATCCTGAAATGTCGGTGAGGGACTAAGTAGAGAATGCGCGGTATCATGTTGGAGAACATTCAAAATTAAAAAAAAAAAAATTAATTCTTATAAGATGCACATTAGTCAATCTCTTAGGAAATATGACTATGATCGTAGAATAAATTTTTGCAATTGGTTTTTACAAATGTGGCAGAATGATAACAGATTTCATCATAAAATTTTATTTTCTGATGAATCATATTTTTCGAACAATGGGATTTTTAACAGAAATAATGTAAGACGTTGGGCAACCGAAAATCCCAGAATACTGAGAACATCCAGGCATCAAGAAAGATTTGGTTTTAATGTTTGGCTGGGAATAATTGGGACCAGAATTGTTGGTCCTATTATATTTCAAGGTACTCTGACAGCAGAAAGGTATTTACTATTTTTACAAAATGAAGTGGAAGATCTGCTGGACGACTTACCTATTGTCAATACCATTGGCATGTGGTTCCAACAAGATGGAGCGCCAGCTCATAATGCAAGAAACGTAGTGGCCTATTTAAATGAAAAATATGAAGATAATTGGATTGGAACAAATTCTCCAAATCCTTGGCCGGCACGATCTCCTGACCTTACGCCACTGGACTACTTTCTTTGGGGTTATTTGAAAGATAAAGTATACCGAACACCTGCAACTACTTTGGAAAATTTAGAAATAAAAGTTAGAGCGACTGTTAGAGAAATTAATGAGAATATCCTAGAAAATGTAATGAAAGAATTTTTAGTACGTATAAGAAAATGTATAGAAAATAACGGCGGCCATATTGAGCATTTGTAGTTTTTCACATTTACTGTTTCTGTTTTGGTATCGCTGTGAACATGCAAAAAAATAAAAAAATAATACCTCACGCCTAATTTTTTTTTAATTTCTTCTTTTCTTTTGTTATAAGATAATAAAATTGTTTTCATATTTTGTATGGAATTTTATTAATACATATTTTGAGAATAGATGGTTGCCATTTTGAAATGATGAAAGTAAAACTATGATAATTTGGTATCATTGTGAAGAAAATTTTATGTAAATTCTGAAAAAAATATAAAAATACGGATTCCCTATGCTAGTTTTAAATTTGTACCCATTTCCGCTAAAACCGGAAGTGATTCAAAATTTCTGCTATGATCATCTTATGAGCCCCTGTGTCTAGTTTAACTTTACTTATTAACATTTTTTTGTATCTCTCAACATAAACGAAATATTCGTGGTGCCGGATTTACGCGAAACACCCTGTATACCTTTATCTCTAAATCTATAAAAGATATAATAGGATATTTATATGTATCAGATAGAAAATTTACTCTTCTTTAACCTTCCTGTACTGTTCATTTCTTCCTTACACTTGTACTGCTCGGGTCATATTGACCCATTTGGGACTTTGTGCTAAATAAATTCGTTTTAGTTTAAATATGATTTATAATTCATACTGTATTGAATGGTATTAAAAATAATTGAAGTTGTTTATGCACAAAAAATATTTATTATATTTATTTAGAATAATATAATTAACGTTTTCAATTATCACAGACAATAATTGAGTGTTTCGGACAAACGGTTCTTTTGCAAATATTACATACTGTCTTATGCTTATTGTCACTTTTGATGCACTTCACACATCTACCTCTTTTATTTGACGATGTATGTGCTGCACTTGTAGTAGCAATGTTGTCAATATCTTGTATACGTTGCACTATTGCAGCGGAAATTTGGTTTCTAGGTTTCGCCACTGTTCTTCCAATTTCTGAATTGATAAGGCTTTTTCCAAGTTCTTCAATGTATAGTCGTCGTTTATATAATTTATGTTTGTTCTAATCTGGATTGATTTCACGCCATAGAACAAAAGCGTTGTACGCTGATATATCTAGCATATTGTAAAATAAAATCATTGGCCTACGCTGGCTTATTCTTTTTGTAGTGTAAGTCGCTACTAGCTTATCCAAGGTATCTACAGCACCTTTTGTAGCATTATAGTCCAGGATTGCTTGTGGTTTCTTATTTTTTCTGTCTGTAATCTCTTTAGTTGTGTGAAGTGTACTAATGAGTAAAACAACTTTTTTTTTTCATATGTACGACAAAACACACATGTCTTTGGACGAATGAACCTACCTTCTTACAATCAGATATTCCAATACCTAACAGTCATATTTCGTTTCAATAAAAGCTGTCCCAATTGATAAGATGTAAAGAACTCAAACTCCAACATTTCGAATTATTTTTGGAATATATTACATTAGTGTTTTCATCTTCCTCGCTTTCCGTTGTGTTTGCCACAGCAGCAGTATTTTTTGGGACAAGCGTTTCGTTATCATCCATAGTTTCATCGGAATGGACGGAATCGTCTTCTTCATAAACTGATTCTTCATCTATTTCTGAAATCTCTTCGTAAAAATCTTAATCTTCCAATACTTTTCTCATCTCATCATCACTAAGTATTCTTGTTTCGTTATTCATTCCAATAAATTATAAAATAATTGTAAATTCATAAATCTGTCAACTATAATTTTTTTATATCTTACCTACCTATCTTACTTATGAACCTTTCTACTGCAAGAACTAAATAATACTACCGTAAAAAAAGCAGAATAATGTATCACAGCGATTCACTATGCCCAAACACGTCGAAACACAGGTTATTCGGTAAAATAATGCCACGGGTCATATTGACCCGAACGCAACGAATGTCACTTTTCAATTTTCATAAAAACTGTTATAAATATATATTTAAATTGTATTGTATATAGTAGTATACTATGAAATATTAATTGTCTTAAAAGCGCATAAATGTAGAATTAATTAAAACAATAATGCAGCGATTTAAAGTCGCGTTTGGGTCACATAGACCCAAGCAGTGCAGGAAGGTTAATAATCAATTTTTTTTTTAAATAATATTTGGAAGATTTTTTTAAGAATTTGCTACTTTGGGTTGTCCAATGATTACCAGAACCTTTTCAGCTCTTCCCAGTAAAGTCCGATTGAGAAATTCGTAGTTAAACAGATATTAAGTATTATAGTTTTTGAGAAATCGTCGTGCCAACCGATTCACATACACGCACATAAATTCACACACACACACACGCACACACGCACGCAGACATCATAGTAAAAATATTAAAATCAGACTGTAGGGGCCTTAAAACGTGCTTAATCATTAAAATCTGGATAAGCGATTTTTAGCATGAAACCAATACCTCTCTTAGCGAGAGGTAAAAAAGAAATTATCATCACGGCATATTACCCCTCGCTGGGTGTGCCATTTTGCTTTGTACACGCAGATTTCCGTCATGATGATGACATATTTGTACCATGCGGGCGTTTAAAAAGAGTCATCTCATGGGCACTCATTGCTGGCGTTGAGAATAGACCACAGGGAAATTTTTGTGCTATATATATCGATATATTTCTTTTGGTGTCGGTCGGCATCGAACTCGGTTCCCCAGATTCGAGACCAGGCACTCGGCTACGAGACCCCATAAAACTAAATCATAACATAATTTTGAATAAAAACTTGAAAATTAACTGAGTATGCTTATAGAATTTTCTGCATATTTAGAAAAAAATAATAGATTGATTGTAGATTTATTAATTCAGGTTTATGTAATTCGTGAACAGGATCTTTGATTTATAATTTAGGTCAGGTACTATGTTTTATATTATTTGTAACTTAATAAGAAGAATATTCATAAATGGAAACTAATAAAACGTATAAACAAAAACCTAAGCCTACCTCACGGTATTCTCACCCTTGCATCTGATCCGGTGGCTGATTTTAATTACCTATATCTAATCCATCGTTACATGATACTTAGATTGCTATGAAGCTGATTTGCATTGTTCCAAATGAATTCATGGAAGTAGCTTAATTATATTAAACCTATTTTTGGTGTAAGATGAATCAGATATGGCTATAACAAATTTATGTTAGCATATTATCAGTACTGAGTGATCAAAACCAACTGATAGTTACGTGACCTTAGTTCTCAAACATTACTCCGCTGAAATAAGTATTAGCACTTACTTGTGTGCATAGCTGTGTATTGTTCTGTCAATGCTTCAAATATCCGTAACGGTCTTTGTTTAAAACGGGCAATATATTGAACAGTTATTGTAACTTTTTTTGATTATATTGCTGAATTTATTAAAATTACTAAAATAAAAATTATTTATAATAAAAACTCGCACTAAATAGCATTAAAATCAGCTTGTATGTTTTCCGTGACGTTGAAAATTCTTCCTATTTTTCAAATATTTCCGTGTCCAGTTTTCCACTTCTTTCACCGGGCTTAAATGTTTACACTGTGTTATTTAGCCAAAGTTATTATTTTTTAAACTAATGTTCTTTCCTTTCATAACAATAACTATTTTTTATTTATTTTGTTAAGGTTTATTTTCAGATTAATCTTTTTTAGTTCTTCATTCAAGATGTACAATTGTTTCTGATACAATTACCATGTCGTCCGCGAATAATAATTCAGAAAATTTGGTTGGTTGTATCTTCCAAGTTCCAAATGGGAACATTTTTACTTCCCGCTACCCTTGGCAAGAGAGGTATAGGGATCGTGCTAAAAATCGAGATTTTGGTAAATGACCACGTTTTAAGGTCCCTAGAATCCATTTTTAACATTTTCACGATGATGTCTGTGTGTATGTATGTATGTGTGTGTGGATCCTGTTTACGCTCTAACTCAAATACTATCATTCAGAAAGTTTTGAAACCATGTATTTCGACCTTATTCTAATATGTAAAGAACTGATTAGATTTTGGGGGCAATCGGATAACCGGAAATGGCAGTTTACTTGAAGCTCAAGATAGTTTTTCTTCAAAATGTATTTTTTTCTGAATTTGTTATTATAAAAATTAAAGATTATTCCATTTTCTACAAGTTTGCGTTAATACTTTTTCTATATATTGTATGGATAAATTTATAAAGTAATATAAAAATTATATACATAGGTAAATGGCGGGAGGTACTGTGTTGGTCACATCAGATTTTCATTTCTTGTTTCGCTTATTTCTTCGTCTAATACTAGTACAAATAAAAATCCAATATTTTCTTGTAATTCTTTCGATTCTTCATTTTGTATCCTTACAATATATACATTATTTTGGAACATTGCATTTATAATGTAGATTGTACTTGTTTTTATTCCTTTTTTATCAAAACACTTCCATTCATTTTCCTGATTTTATCTTATCGAAAGCCTTTTCCAGATCCACGAAGCATAAGTGCATTTGTACGTTTTTATACCACATATAGTTTTTTAGTTGTAAAAGTCAGTACGGCAAATCACAGCGATAATATTTTTATAAATTAAGAGTTATCACGCAAAAATTACACTAAAAGATGTGTATTAGTATTTCAGTGTCACATTGATTCAGTGATTATAAAAATAAATAGGTGATGGGTTTGTACAGTGGTTAAAATAAGTTATAGCTTCAGTTGCCAAACACACATACGGGCCTGAACCTTCTTGTGGTTGTGTACTTTAAAATCCACATAAAGACGGGCAAAAAATGGGTGAAGTCAGCCATACCATAGGCCATAACCATATTGGAGACACATTCCAGGCCTAAGTCAGCCGAAAAAAATTATTTCATCCCTATCGAGGCAGAGAACTATTAGCTCTCAGTAGAAAGGACTTCAGAACTATGACAGTTATTTTTACTGGTCATTGTCCTCTGAAAGTTGACTAAATCATCTAGGTAAATGGTACCTTACGGCAAATGAGATCGGGAAATTGACTCCTGGAGCAGTAATTGGCTTCATGAGAACTCTGGAGCTACACTTCTAGAAATCTAATATAGGGTCATGTTACAATAAATCTTACAAGTCGCAATAACAAAACTAGTTCGCGCTTAAAGCCCTGAACTAAAATAATAACACCATAGGCATAATAAGTTCAAAAAATTTGACACAAAAAATACAAAATTTTATACTTAAATTTTACGGAATGCATAATGTTTTGAAAAAATCATTTCCCATGTTAAACGCCTATACTTCAGGTTCTATCATATAGGTAATTTATAAAAGGTGAAGAGGAGAATCTGTGAGATAGGCGTTAATAATGGGAAAGTTTTTTTTTTTCAAATATCTATCCCGTACAATTTTGTGAGCTGATTTATACAATCTTACGGAATAAAATTCTAAAAATTTTTAGTGTCAAAATTTTTAAATTCCCTTCTTTAATGACGAGTAAACTTAATTTGAAGACGTAGAAAAACAGATTTATAATGCGATATTTAAAAAAAATAGCAATACACTAATTGTCATATACCTATTTTTGATAAATTACTTAATTTGATAGTTTACTCGTAGTTCAATTTTTGAAGTAATCGTATATTCATTCAATTTTTATTACGTTTTTAAAATAAGTTTTCTGAGTTAATAACCCATCTTGTAAATTAAAACAAAATTAGCACCCAAAAATTCCGTAAATCTTTACGTATAAAGTTTTACGAGACAAATAATATTTTAAAATAACTGTTATCCCATGTTAAATGTCTTTGTCACGGATTCTCGTGTTTGCATTTCCCTATACATAACTTAACATGAGTATATAAAATACTTTATTCACAATCATTATAGTAATGTTTATTCCTAACACTTTAGAGGTTGGGAAATACGTCATTCCTAACTGCAATGACAATTTCTTGGGTGCGAAATAACAGATTTCACTTCCACTCCACGGGTTGGAAATGTTTATGTAGCGGTTGCCTAGCAACATTGTTATATATCCCTATAATAAAGTATGTTAAACAAATTTTAATAGAGCTGTCAAAAAAGTAATAAAATTTTAAAAAAAGTCAGCCTTATGCATTTATTCCACAATATATTATTAAATTTAATAGTCATGGCATTCCATCAGTCTTCAGTCTCACTACTAAACAGTTGTTTAACAGTTGTAATCCGAAATTTTTAATACTTCGGTAGACTTTGTTACTAAAATATATGTTTAAACAACAATAAAATAAGTCAGGAAATATCTTTTATATAGAAAATAAGTGTCAACGCATATATTGCAGTAGCAATATTTGAATGTAAATCAACTCGTTCCCGTGAAGTTGTCGCGTATCACAATGAAACTTATTTAGGACTGCTGATCAAGGCAGGAGCTGCTATAATAGTTGCCTTCGCGTGCAGAGTGCACATTTTGCTTCACTGCACAATATCTTGCCTAGAGTTGAAAGTTTTTGTCGCCTCTCGTCGTCGTCTCTCTTGTCGAACGGTTCGATGTTAACGCCAATAGTTACATTGGCAGCTTATCGTACTACGGAAGCAAATGCAGCAGTAAATATACACTTGCAAATGCTTTTTCCATGCGATTTTATTAAATATTGTTAATTTGCAGGTACATAAATATTTAATTAATTAAATTAATTTATTTAAGCTTGTATATCAACCATAATCCTTCGCTAGTACAAGCTTAACACCTGAAGAGTCAATACTCAAATATTTCATTCGCAGTACTACAGATTTATATACTCGTACGTAAATATTTTAAATAATTAAAATGAATCACTCTGAAAGCAGTCCAGAATACGAAGGCCATCATTAGGAACTCGGAAACTATAAGACCAGATAATGGAATATTGTATTAGTATGATGTACCCAGCGATTCTGAGTTCGAACCCTGGGTAAGGTATGGTTGTTTATGTGTCCTAGTGTCCTTTCATTGTGTCATCTCCATCAACACAAAGAATTATAATAATAAACTTAAAGTTTATATAAGGTAAAATAAAAAATATTATTATTAATAATAATTTAATATTAATATCTTTGATGTGCTTTTCTTTTGTCAAAAAAGCTCATATGTTACTAGATAATAACGAAAATCTAATTTTGTACGAAATTTTTATTTGTGAAAACTATTAGTAAACTAGAAAAATGTTTAAATGGAAGATAGATATTTTTATTCTTCATCCAGTGGCATTTTTCCGTTGGTAAGTTTGCCAAATAAGCACAAACTTATGATTTTTGAAATAGAACCGGTATATGATTTTTATTAATTTTTACCTCTCTCTGAGAGGATTGGAATCATGCAAAAAATCGCGTGTGTTTGTGTGTATGTATGTGTGTGTGTGCGTGTGTGTGTGCGTGTGTGTGTGCGTGCGTGCGCGCGCGTGTTTGTGTGTGTGTGTGTGTGTTGGAGGTACGATATTTCAAATTCTATAAGACTAAAAACCTGAGTAACTAAGGACACTTAAAAATTTATTATATCTTCTATAGATTTAAAGATATAGAAACAATTTATAAAATAATCTGTTGTAGTAAATCTCACAGCCCAAACATCTCCAGTTGAGAAATTAAAATGTCTGTAATTGACAAATGTCATTAATGTCAATGTCAAAAATTCAGAGATAGTACTGAAGGCTTTTTCTGGGAAAGAATATTTAATATTTCTTATTGTATTATTAATTATATATTTAAAATTATAGGTATATTACGTGAACCCTTCAGAAATACCACCAATCCCGTCAATGAATTGGAAGAATCTCGAAAATTTAGATGAGTATGAGAAAATTTGCTCATAGAATGAATTTAAATTATAGAAAATACGTAAATATAAAGATTAGGTGTAATTAGAATTTTTTGTGTATACAAGACATGTTAAATACCACAATGGAAAGGACGAGAAGTATTGTTATGGCCACAACAGATTTTTTTATTCCATTGGTTAGTACATTGTAATATTTTAAATTTATTTTTCATTATACCTTTTTTTTGGTAAAAAATAATTTCGTTAATTATTCATCATAATATTTTATTTTATTTAGGTAACTTATTTGATATACATCTACATGTGCAGGGATAAACCAGACATGTCAGTATTTTTTCAAAATATAGTTTATTTTTATCATTCAATTATACACTCGGAGACATTAAAACTGAAAAATAATAAGTTTTTTATTCTTCAAACTTCATAAAACTAGCATTTATTGTAACTTGATTCAGAAAGTAGAAATAAAATAAATAAATATCCGTAGAAACTATACAGAATCAAGGAATAAGAAGTTTCTTGTACGATAGAAACCTGTAATATCGCCCTAAGTATATCTATAACACACTGGATAACGTAAGGGTAAAGTTACTAAATACCATCAATAGCTGTCAAATTCAAATAAATAACCTATGAATTGAAATATAAACAGTTTACTAAGATAATAACATATTAAAGAATAGCAGACATACAAATTACAATTAGAGGGGCGGTAATGAGCATAAGAATACTTAGAATTAAAGTGATAAGAAAAGTTTATATTGTTTTGCAGTAATTCCTGGACATATCTTTCAACCATACTGTAATATTTCCATCCGATTGAACAACTTCAGGGGACGTACATTATAATACTTTAAATTCCGACATACTTGCACACAAGGAGGATATAAAATTGCACAGTTTTTATTTAAACGTCAAAACATGAAAATTTTCACTTCAATGTTTATAACAAAAAGTGAATAAATAAGTATCCATTACCAATAGGACAATTGAAATCCACAACGTAATAAATAAAATATTTTTAATTAATTAATTCTTTAAATATCTACGTTTGAATATATATATATATATATATATATATATATATATATATATATATATATATATATATATATATATATATATATATATATATATATACCGGGTGATCATTTGAAAACTTCCCACCTTGAATAACTCTTTAATTAATCAAATTATCAAAAATCACTAAAACAGGTCAATGTTATTTTGGAGGGGGACATTTAATAACCTATTCCAATCAGTTGGGAAACTTTCCCCCTCCCCTCCGGCCACCCCCACCCCAAAATTTTAAATGGCACTACCCCATGTGTGGTACATCATTTTAAAGGTTCTCAATATTTTAAAGCAAATAAAATTAAAATCGGCCGAGCCGTTCATGAATTAGAGACAAAAATGTATGCCCATTTTGAGTGGTTGATCAAGCCATCTACCTACGTTTTGCTTTGAAACAAAAGAACGTGCGTCGTACAAGTTCAAAGTGTCAAGTGTTGTAGAATTCAGGAATTAAATATCGCCGCTCCAGATAACTTTAGATTACTTTGATTTGGGGTAGCGTTTGTGCCAATTGTGTCACTGAAATGACATACACTTTAGAAGAGAGAATTGAAATAATTTTCATTTATGGAGCTGAAAATCAGTGTGCTCGACGTACAGCCAATGAATTTAATGCAAGACATCTAAATAAACATGTATCCCATCGATACGTTTTAGATTTGGTAGAAAAATTTGAAGAAACTGGATCAGTAGCAAATAAAAAAAGGACACAACCTCGAATTGTGGCTGAGGACTCTCAAATAGAAATATTAGGACAATTTGCTGCAAATCTTACGAGCTCAATTCGGCAAGTGCGCAACATAACTGGTTTTTCGTATGGGTCTGTTCATAAGGTTTTAAAACTTCATAAATGGCATCCATACAAACTTCAAAATCACCAAGCTCTAAATGAAGATGATTTCGATAGACGAGTTCAATTTTGTGAACAAATGACTGTGATGATAAATACCACTCCAAATCTAATTCAAAATATTTGCTTCAGTGACGAATGTACTTTTTTTTGAATGGCTATGTTAATCGTCATAATTGTCGTTATTGGGATGATGAAAACCCGAATCTATTTAGAGAAACGCATACTCAGTGGCCACAAAAAAATAATGTGTGGGCTGGTATACTGGGGGACTCGGTCATTGGTCCGTTATTTATTAATGGAAATTTAAATGGTACTATTTATCTCAATATGTTGGAAGATGTCATAGACCCCTTGATTACGGAAGCAATAGAAAATCAAGTAGACGACGAAGGAAACTTAATTTTGGATGAAAATCAAGTTTATTTTCAGCAAGATGGTGCCCCACCACATTTTGTGGTTCCAGTTCGAAACTGGTTGAATAACAAGTTTCCAGAGAGGTGGATTGGAAGAAGAGGAGCAGTAGAGTGGCCAGCAAGGTCTCCTGACCTAACCCCTCTCGACTTTTTCCTTTGGGGCCACCTTAAATCCATCGTCTATCAAACTCCCCCAGCCAACATCGACGAACTGAAACAACGAATAACATCCGAATGCCGATTAATTCCGCGGCGAGTTTTCGAAAATGTTAGAAGAGAGTTTGAACATCGGCTTTATCATTGCCTAGCAACCAATGGAGCGCAATTCGAGCATCTATTACGATAAATTTAATTGTTTACGTTTGTGAGTTTTAGTTTTAGGTATTTTGTAAATTTTCCGGTTTAATACATTTTTGTCTCTAATTCATGAACGGCTCGGCCGATTTTAATTTTCTTTACTTTAAAATATTAAGAATTTTACAACCTTTAAAATGATGTATCACACATGGGGTAGTGCCATTTAAAATTTTGGGGCGGGGGTGGCTGGAGGGGAGGGTGAAAGTTTCCCAACTGATTGGAATAGGTTATTAAGTGTTCCCCTCCAAAATAACATTGACCTGTTTTAGTGATTTTTGATAATTTTATTAATTAAAGAGTTATTCAAGGTGGGAAGTTTTCAAATGATCATATATATATATAAATAGTAAAAGTGTTTTGGTGTGTCTGGCGTGCAAACTTCCACACTCGGCACACAAATCTGATGTGGCCAGCACAATACCTTCCATCAATCCTGTGTATAAATTCCATACACAAATTTTCTTGCAAAAGATTCTAAATTTCCAGTAAAATTATTTCATAAACAAACTATTCAAATTGCGCTTGTCACTGACATCTTCTTCTTTATCTTTTCCCATTCGTTAGCGGTAGCTATTTTTTATTTTCTTCTTCCACTCATTTTTGTTTTGCGTGTCATTCTCATTCAGTTGTTTTTCTCTCAAGTCTTGCGCAATACAGTCCTTCCATCTTATCTTTGGTCTCTCTATTTCTTCAACCTTCTATTACTTAGATATTTATTCTTCTTCCAATATATTCTTCATATCTTCTCATGACATGTTCAAACCAATGTAATCGTCTCTCTTGTATCTTTCTAGAAACTTCTTACACTAGAGTTATATTCTTTATTCTTTCATTCCCTACCGTATCTTTCTGTGTCTTCCCCAACATCTATCTCAACATCCTCATCTCTGCCAGATCCATTTACTTGTCGTTGATACTGACATCTATCAATTTGAATTATCTGAATATATTAGCAGTTTCCAATGGTTAGCATACCAGGCTGATTAATGAAATTTAATATTTTTGTAATTCTTTAACTTTATAATTTCTGGAATTATGGTATTGAAGTTATGCGATCCGAAAACACGCACGCACCCACGCACACACGCGCACACACACACACACACACACACACACACACACACACACACATACATACAGTCATCATCGTAAAAATGGTAAAATTGTATTATATGGATCCTAAAACAATACCTTCCTTATCTAAAGATGACGGAAGGTAAAAACGGACATGTAAGTACTTTTTCAAAATTTAGTTTATTTTATCATTCAATTCTACACTCGGAGACAGCCTTTTAAGACCTTAATTCCATTCGTAAATATATTGTTATATTTTAAATTTATTTTTCACTTTATCTTTTTACCTTCTGTCACTTTAGGAAAGGAAGATATTGTCTTGCAAGCTATTGATGGTGTAGACATATTCGTTTCGCTCCTAAAAGTTTTAAACTAATCTTTCGAGAAAACAGTGATATCTTGGTGAATTTTTTAATACAAGTGCAAGATAAACACAGTGCTTTTGCATCTCGTTAATTAGTTCTCCAAAGTTCATTAAAATAAAACAGTTTTTACTATATTTGTATTTTACATTTACACACATGTTGACAATAAAGTCGAAAATCGCAAATTTTTAAGACTAAATTAATTAAACGCGCAAACTCACAATAATTAAGTGTTCATTCACATTTGTCCGCTGTCCAATTGTCAAATGACTCGCTCTGCCGCCAAATCAACTAGCGACACCAGTGGTGAAATAATGGACAATATTAGTAAATCTATGACTGATTTTCTAAATTCTTCTAAATTTGAAAAATTATTAAGTAAATTACTGAACACAGCAATCCAAACTGAATTAAAAAACAATGAGGTAGTAAAAACCCATTTTGAGTCTGAGATAAATAAACTAAATCATGAAATCTTTGAATTAAAACAAACAAACTCAAACCTTGTAAACGAACTTGATAAATATAAGTTACAATCATATAATAAGAATAAAAATAAAAAGAGTGATTCGAATGAAAATAAAAATACAAACGCCAACACAACTCAAACTACTCAAAGTATAAAAAATAGTGTACCTATAGACAAACCAAAAAACGCCGCAAAGAATAAACCCCAAAAGACAATAGTTGGGTCAGCATCTAGTTCAAATATATCATGCAAGTTTCAAAATGGTAAAAAGAAAGCCTGGTTCTACGTTGGACGAGTGAGTGCTTCAACAACATCTGATGACGTGTTAGATTATCTGAAATCAAAGTGTCCCGATGGCGAATTCACATGCGAACAACTCTCATCCAGTGGACCAAATAGATCCTTCAAAGTTAGTGCCGATTTTTCCCTGTATGACGTTCTCAACAATAACGACTTTTGGCCTGACCGTATTGTTGTCAAGCGCTTTTTTTTTCGTAGAGAATCCGCAGGAAAATTTGGAAACACCGAACAGTGTTAATAAGGTATACCAAAAACTCTCAATATTTTATTGGAATGTTCAAAGTTTGACAAATAAGTGTAATTTGATCGATATTATAAATATTGACATCAACGCTACTGTGATATGTTTAAGTGAACATTGGCTTAAAGAGGAACAAAATGATTTATATAATATTAACGGCTACTATAAAGCCTCATGTTTTAATAGAACGCAATCAAAAAACGGAGGAGTAATTATCTTTGTCAGAGAAAGAATAAATTCTTTTGAAATACCAAGTATTAAATCTCTATCTGTTGAATCCGACTGCGAAATTATCTCTGTCTTTTTAAGTCAGTTCAAATGTATTGTAGTATCACTATATAGAGCTCCTAAGGGAGATTTTAATAATTTTTTAAATATATTAAACCAAGCGTTAGAAACGTTAAGTAGATATAATGTAAAAATTGTTGTAGTAGGCGATTTTAATGTGGATTTTTTGACTGCTAACAATAATAAAAATGTACTAATTAATTTAATGACTAGCTATGGCCTGAATCTTACAATCAAACAAAACACACGCATCACTGAACATAGTAAAACTTGCATAGATAATTTATTCACTAATTTAACATCTGATTTTACAACTTCAGTAAAAAAACTTGGAGTGTCAGACCATTCTGCCATTCTTTTTACTAGAGAGTTTGGAACTGTTGAAAATATTTCCATGCCAATCATACAACACCGTGACTACAACAGTGTAAATAACATTAATTTGTTCTCTTATTTGTTACAAAGTGAATCTTGGGATGATTTGTATGTCGTAACCTGTCCCCAGGAAAAGTGTAATATATTTATTAATACTCTTTTATATTACAGAGATATTGCTTTTCCTATTTTAACCAGGAGAAAAAATAATGAAGGTAATAAGTGGATTACGCCTGAACTAAGATCTATGCACGATTACTTAACGTTTATTCGGGAGCTGATTTCATCTGGGCACCACAACTTAAAAGCAAGGTACAAAGAGCTTAAAAAAGCGTATCTGAGGCAGGTAAGCGAAACTCGCAAATTATGTAATCTTAGCAAGCTTTCTCAATCGACAAATAAAATAAAAACGGTATGGTCTCTAATAAACCAAGAATCCGGGAGAAATATTAAAAATAATGAATGTTCAATTACCGCAGATAACTTTAACGATTACTTTGTCTCAATTGCAGACAGCATTACTAATCAACTACCACCCTCTGAATTTGATCATGATTATTTTCTAAATAAGACAAAAAGTTGCGATAATTCTATTTATTTTGCTCCAACAAGCACGACTGAAATCTGTAATATTGTCCGCGAGATGAAGAACAAGGTATCCACTGATATCTACTTCATTAATATTACTTTACTCAAAACAGTCATTGAGAACTTGACCGGACCTCTGTGTAACTTAATTAATGCTTGTTTAAAGCACGGAATTTTCCCTGAAAAGTTAAAAATAGCTAAAATAATCCCAATACATAAAAATGGTGAACGCGATGTAACCTCAAACTATAGGCCAATCTCGATTTTACCAGTAATATCAAAAATATTTGAAAAAGTAATCTATGTACGTATCCATAAATTTCTCGTTTCAAATGAATATTTCACTGGTGAACAATATGGATTCCGCGAGGGAAAGTCAACTACAGATGCATTAATGTCATTAATTCAAGTTATAGTAGATTCATGGGAAAACAAAGAAATATGCAGGGCCATTTTTGTCGATTTGAGCAAGGCATTTGACACTCTTTCACATGAAATCTTATTATCTAAGCTGGAATACTCTGGAATCAGGGGTATTCCTTTGCAGTTATTAAAAACCTACTTGTATAATAGACAACAAGTCGTATCTGTCAATGAAACATTAAGTACAGTTAAAAATATAAATAGAAGCGTTCCTCAAGGAAGTATCCTCGGTCCCCTATTGTTTATTATATACGTTAATGATCTACCCCAAAATGTAAAATCAAAGATTATACAATTTGCAGACGACACTACTCTAATTAATCATAGTCCCTCAATGGAAACACTTGAACAAAATAGCAATGAAAGTCAAATTCAAGCCATTGAATGGTTCACAGCAAACCTTTTAAGCCTAAATAAAGATAAAACAAATATAATAGATTTTGTTAATTCAAATACATCTGATGAACTCCCTCAAAAATATCTAGGTCTCCTTTTACAGAAAAACTTAAAATGGAAAAGCAATATCGATGTATTGTGCAGGAAGTTAGCTACATGTCTGTTCGCCTTACGCAAAATATATTGTACAGTGGATCCACCAGCAACCAAGATAGCCTATTCTGCATTGTTTCACTCTGTCATGTGTTACGGCCTATTGTTATGGGGCCAATCTCCTGATGTGAACAGAGTATTCTTGATGCAGAAGAAGGCTATTAGAATACTTGCCGGTGTAGGTCCAACACACTCATGTAGAGATCTGTTTAAGAAATTTGGTGTTCTTACACTCTATTCCCAATACATTTTGAATAGCTTAATACACATCAGAAAAAACATATCAGATTTCACAACTCACTCCGAGATTCATAAATATAACACGCGAAATAGCGATAATTTAACAACAGTGAAATTTACTCGGGCAAACTCGAAACTCAATAGTGTCAATGTAAAACTTTTCAACAAACTCCCCCAGGTTTTAAGAAAATTAGAAATTCAAAAATTTAAATCTACTTTGTTTAAAATACTGTTAAATAAAAGTTATTATAACGTAGAAGAATATTTAAAAGATGACAATTTCATATAGGCGTAGGTATTGAAGCAAGATTGTGAGCTTCAGACCCAAATATTATAAACTTAGAAAAAAAAAAATTATGTACTTTGCTTGTATCTAAATATTTTGATTTCCTAAGACGTACTGTGCATGTAATTGCTCTCCACTTAATAAACATTATTATTATTATTATTATTATTATTTGGTCAAAAAATTCAATGATGAGTTTTTGGTGAATAAGAATATTTTAGGGTCTCTATAATATGATTTTACTATTTTTATGATGATGTCTGTATATACGTATATATATGGATATAGAGTTATAGGATTATAAAGGAATTGAATTTAAATTATGCGATGTGATATGTGTAATAAGTACAAATGTATTTGATGTTATCGTTAAGTTGTGGCAGACATAAATGACTGATTTAATAATAAAATACGGTTTTCAAACAATATGATTTGCATGTAAAGAGAGTTCTTATAGAATTGGCTGTTGAAAAACAAAAATAGACCGGGGTCTAGTGTTACGTGAAAATGTATGATGGTATTCCAAAAAGTGACTCTTGGTGCTTACTTTAAATACCCTGGAGAACACTTTACTGTCTTCCCCGGTAAAAAGATGATCTATCCAACTGTGGGTCATGACCCAAACAGATTTAAAAAGTGATATTTTAGAATTCTGTATGGGGCCTGGATAAAATGACATTATGTATATGTAAAAGGTAACCGATAATAAATGCCAGTCATTTTCAATCGTTGCCGGAGGCGCGTTTATTGCTGTGAATTTTACCTATCATAATTTTTTGGGATGAGCCCATTAGCTGTAAAACCACAGTTATAGACAATATTTGGTTACAAAGTTGCAAATTTGCATATAATTTAGTATAAAAATAGCTATGAAATACTCGTAAGTGCCAGATGATATGATAGGGGTGCATGGTGCAATGTTTAAATGTCATTTACATATACAACCACCGTTAAATCCGTTAACGGTCACAATCCAAAATGTGACTCAACTAATTTATAATATTCATCAGCAGTTTGACTAAACGATTGGAAAATATATTATAACAACCCAACACATGTTTGAAAAACGAATATGTTATTGTTTGATGTTTGAGATATTTGTTAAAAAAAATAAAAACTATGAGACACCATAATCATTATTGAGAAATCGCACGTAAAAGTTTGCAGTCTCAAGAAAATTTATATTTTGACACATTACGCTATACGCAGCAAAGTGTGAAGTGAACTGGCAACGTTGCAATCAACTATTCAGCGTGAAATTTCGAATTTTAAATGGCACAAAATTAACTCGTGTGGTGCACTCTCCACGCCAGAAATGAGTTCCCGAGAGGCGACACTTGGTGAACGGCCGCATGATACAAATACGTCATCATTACCGAAATCTGTGTACAAAGCAGATTAGCACACCCAGCAATGGGTAATATGCCGTGATAATATATATTTTTTATTATTATTTAAATACATACCTGCATATTTACTAATGCTAGAAATTATGTATATTAAGTTCCTTTCCAAATAACTATTGTTTTATTCACAATTTTCGCTTTAAAGCGTTACTATTATTAATTTGAAATTATGTATATTAACTGCGGCTTTTCAATTTGTGGTCGATTTTGTTGTGCGGTACAAGGCTTATTTGTCCCGTACTCTGTCCATTGTGCAATGCGTTTCGGGGTTATTATGGCCCGTACGCATTGTCTCACATTTAGTGTATTAGTCGTATAGGCATCACATTTAACAACCATGTTAGGCTGGTGTTTATATTCCAGAGTGTGTTTTATGTTCAACATTGACCGCGCCGGGCTATTATGTCCCGTACCTCATATATCTTCAAATTAAAAAAAAATCAAAATAAAGCAAAAAATTATTTTAGATGACCTTTATTAAAAAAATTGAAACTTATATAAAGAAATTCTGACATTATTTATATCTTGTGGTATTCATTGAAGCATGGCAAGCAGTAGACCGGCTTACCCGCACATTCTTCGCAGTGCGTGGATACTTTTTTAACTTTATTGTCAGCTTCACGACTTCTCATTGTTTTCCTTAAGCGTTTATAACATCCAACACACTTTCTTCTTTTGCTCTCCGGACCAAATTTTGTTAAAGTGTGTGAATTCTTTTTGGTGTCCTCTCACGAGGAGTTGGTTGAGAACACGTTAACGCTTTTATTAAGGCATCACGGAAATTAAGTATAGGTAGGCGATCGTTGCAATGATGTAGATTGTACAAAATCCATGAATTTACAACTGCCGCACCAAACACTAACTCGACAGCAACTTTTCTATGCCATTTGATGCCTTTACGAAGCGGACTTTGGTATGAAGCCATTTGGTCACTAAAATAACATAAATATGTTTACGAAAATTAAACCAAAGCGAACTAAATGTATTACCTGTAATCAACACCTTTTTTCGCAGAATTATAGTCTAACACCGAATTTGGTTTTTTGATAGGGATTTCTTTTTTGAATTCTCCTGTTTCAAGTAATAAAGCGTCGTGCTATTCACATGTAGTCACCATATGTACTGCCCTCTTATCAACCCATTATATAAATTTTACATGTCCCTTCTGTTTGCCCATTATTTCGCCTTTTTTAAGACGAGATTTTAGTACTTCTGTACATAAACCCTTGCTATTCTTTCTAACAGTACCACAAATTCTGGTTTTCTCAGTCAGTAATTTTTCAGCCAGTGTAAATTTTTAAATTAAATATATAACCGCTTACCGTACAAAGTTTATAGATTTTAACTCCGTATTTGCTGCTCTTGTTTTTGATGTACTGCCTAAATTTTAGTCTTCCGCTCCATGATACCATTGTCGCGTCAGTTACCACAGATGTACCTGGATTCATGTATTGTTTAAAGTTGATATTGAGTTGGTTTACATGAGATCTTATTTTCAAAAGTTTGTCAGAACCGTTGTCTAATGTATTGTCGACGAAATGCCAACATTTCAAAAGTAAAAAAAAATCTATCACGACTCATAATAGACGTTACAAATTTATTATTATATAAAGTATCCTTAGATCAATAAAGATTTAGTTTTGGCAATTCAACAAGACCCATACTGAGGAGAACTGCAAAAAATGACATCATTTCTTTGGAGTCGGTAAGCACCCATTGTTTCAAGCGAGATTTTGCTTTTACATTTGGATTCGCTATTAGAGAGGAGGCATATCTATTTGTTTCTATAATCATATTTTCTATAAGTCATATTTTCTATAAGTTCATCAGTTACTAACAATTGAAAAAAGTCCAGAGGGCATCGTATATTAGGTGGAATATTTACTGTATCGTCTGTACCACATAAAGTAGGAAAAATTGGTTGCTGAGAAATAAATACTTCATTCCAAGTTCCTGTGTCGCTTATTTCCACTTCATTGTCTTCTTCTGGTGGGTGATTGTCGTCCGTTGACGGCATGTCAACCTCTTTGTCATATTGTGACTCACTTTCGTCAGAAGAAGGTGTACAGTTTTTGTCTCATATAGAATCAACTGAGTCTTCTTCAAATTCTGATGAACCTTCACTTATGTCACAAGAAAGAGCAAGATCTAAATTTTTTTTTGCGCCACTTGACATTATTGTGGCATGTATTTACACAATAAATATAACGCATGACACGTCTGAACAGCAAACAACACTGCACCGCAAATGAAACAGCTACCTGCAGATTACGAGCCTTGACGAGTTACAACTAGTCAGTATCGGCATATGACCCCGTACCGCACTTAAGATGTAAATTTTCTATTGTGCGGTACGGGGTCTCTTTGTCCCGTACATATTTTATTGCTTAAATAAGTTAATAATAGTCTGTTGATAACGTATAAATAATTATAATTAGTCTGCGAACAAAATCCAACATTTTAAGATGTCCGCACAATGGGCTATAATAGAGCGGTGCCGCCACCGCACTCAGGCATCAATTTGCATGGGGTCATTTTGTTCCGTAACGCAGCGTATGTGTTAATTTCCTTTGCATATTAATTTGAAATGATTTTTTTTTAACAGTGACATTTTATCTGCCAGTTAGGTACATATAATTTGAGCTGAATTGTGTAACTATGGAGTTTTGTTAAAGCATAAGCTCCAAGATATAATTTTTATATTACTTTATAAATTTATCCATAAAATTTATAGAAACAGTATTAACCCAAATAAACCTAGTGTCCTTTTAAAAGGACGGGAAGGTTTTTAATTTTTTTTAGAGATGTACTTTAGTTTTAAGAGATGTCGCCCCTATAAATTATTAGATTAGGCCTTGTACATCATATTTAAACACGTATTCATGTATTGTAGACGTATATTTTCCTAGTGTCCTTTTAAAAGGACGGCAATTAACTGAAAAATGGTAAATGTTAAAAATAAATTTATTTGACAAAAAATGTTTATACTAATGTGAACATTAAGTTTCAATCATTTTCAAAAAAAAAATACTTAAAATAATTTCAGGTTTATCTGGGTTAATGTAAACCTGTAGAAAACGGAATAGTCTTTAATTTTTATAATAACAAATTGCGAAAAAATAACATTTAAAGGTATGTTTTGAAGAAAAACTATTTTGAGCTTCAAGTAAAGTGTCATTTCTGGTTATCCGATTGACACCAAAAGCTAATGGCTTCTTTTCATATTAGAATAAAGTGGAAATACATGGTTTCAAAATTTTCTGAATGAAAGTATTTGAGTTAGAGCGCCCAGAAAATCCACACTCACACACATACACACCCACAGACATCATCGTGGAAATGTTAAAATCGGATTGCAGGAACGTGGTCATATATACTCGTATAAATCTGGATATGCGATTTTTAGCACGACCCTACCTCCCTTACCAAGGGTAGCAGGAGGTAAAAATATGACCATAAAGAAAATAATAGTAAAACTAATACCAAAGATAAAAAGGTATTTGTAGCATGTTTATAATCGCAAGTGTGCGGGGACCCGCATGTATGTCCAAGGTGTCTGGCCATAATTGTTTGTCTTTTAGGGTAAAAATCCCGGATGGAACGACATGGATAATTTTTGAAAGTTAAATTCACAACAGTAAAAGGCTTTAGCGCTACCATTTACATTAAATATTGTCATTTTATCCAGATCCCATACAGTATACCTTGACTCCAAAATATCAATTTTTAAATAGTTTTGGGTAATGACCCATGGCTGGGAGATCATCATTTTTGTCGGGGAGGACATCAAATAGTTCTCCAGGGTATTTAAAGTTAGCACTAAGGGTCAGTATTTGGAATAACATGACAAATTTTTAACGTAGCACAAGCCCCCGGTCTATAAATGTATGTAATTGAATATGAAACACAATAAATTCACTTATAACCTCAAATGTAATTCGAGAAACATCAATGATATGTGGTAAACTAGCTATAAAAACATCTCGATCTAGCCAGAAAATATTTTTTGTTCTTATACTTATAGATAAATAAGTTAACACAGATACCTACGAATATTTTCGCGATCGGTGATCGGTAAAGTTGAAACAAAACACCTAATGCAGTGTAATAAGTATTTTATTTTCCTTTGAAATCTTTTTTCAAGAATTTTTTCAGGTAATATTTTGGCCAGTAATTCGAAAATATTTTTGTTTACACCGGTTAAAGAATTAGCTCAGTATCATTATTAATGGAATAACTTCCTCGGAATCCATCATTTAGCAATTATAAATTTGCAATGTCAACTTGACAACCTTTGCTTACATTACTAATTAAATTATTATCAACATTACTGTTAGGGATATTTGCTTGCGTAGCTACATATTATAATTATGTACGAGCTCTGCGTCTAAAGAATTGGCTTACATCATTTTCCTTAACTTACAAGGCAACTATATAATTATTAATGATAACAACGCGTTTCTTTTTGCAATAAATGATAATATATTCGTATCGTGTGGGCGTTTAACAGACGTCACCTCACGGGCACTCTTTGCTGTCGTGGAGGGTGAATCATAGGGGTCACATGTATTGTATTTATTGTTGCATCCAACTATACAAAAAAAATCTCTTGACGATCTTATACTTTTGTTTTGTGACAGTGTTTCATTTTTTTTCATATTTCACCATTATTAAACCACCAACCTTCAATTTATATTAGTTGATGTACATGAAAAGGCTGCTTTAACGGCTGTCGTTATTAGTCACTATAGCGCTGTTGTCAGTAACGCACGATGCCTATCGTATTTTATTGTTATACGTAATACTCGTATACTTAACAAGTGATACGATTATCATCGATAACATTCTCGAGTGAAATCGAGCTGTAGATTTAATGTGCTGCTTAGGTTTCACGAGCAATATCTTCCATTATTAATCATTTCACGAGCTTATATTTAATGAGAGAATATAATGAATTTTTGTAATATATTGTATGTGCTGCTAACCTAACTTTTGATACACGTATTGTATTAAGACTTGGTATGTACGAGTTTTGTTTAACATATCGGAGTTTGAGATATTGTTATTACTCATTTTTACACCCAAAATTAACTGTCAATGTTGAAAATAAAGAAAACAAATCCCTTAGTAACGATATAAATAAGGTGATAATTTCTTTTTTTTTTATCATCGCTATGATAGATGTGTAACTAGAAACATTCGGAATGTTGATTGGCGGAAAACATATAACGTGACTATTGAATTATATTTTCTTTTTAATAGAATAGAAATTATTTGAGGTAGCTCGTTTAGCTGTTACAGCCTGTATACTATCGTATTTTGTACAAGTATAAATGTGGCCTATAGCAATAAAAAATAATAACGAAATACATACAAGGCAGAAAACGTTGCACTATACATGATCAGTAATTCGTTATAAGCGAAAAATCGATAAAAATATACCTTAATTTGTTATATGTATACGAAAGTTCGCTATATCCGGACATGGCCGTTTCTTTCATGCCTTTAAAAGTGATTCGTTATAGGCAAGAGTTTGTTATAAGCAGGTTCGTTATAAGTAAACATCACCATATTTATAATAAAATCAAATAGGATTTTTTTTATTATATTCAAGAGAGCATCACATAATCTATTAAAAATCTGAAAATACTTTCTTTTGTACAACTGTATTTGGGGATTTTTTACTTGTGAAGTGTTAAATACATTTCTTTCATTTTAGTTTTCATAACCTGTCATTACTCACGGAAAATTACTGCAATTGAATTTTTATTAGTAAAATAATTACATGAATCAGTAAAGCATTTTTTAAATTAAAGTACAAAGTATTTATTTGTAGGTTTCTAACAATGAATATTAATTTTAACTCTAACCTAACTTCTAAATAACTGTTGTAAAAATATCAAATGTCTAAATAAATTTAATTTCAAATCTGTATTGTAAACGGTCAATGTTACCAACCTTCATATTTTAATATTTCTTTCAATAATAACTGTACTCTTACAATAAAGATCCATTTATTGTCAATTAGGTACGTGATCTTCACTAAATTTGGAGATAATATTTATTCAGTGTTTCATAACTTCGGGTACAAACATACGGGACGGGTATACAATACTGACGGAAATGAGTAAAAAAAGCTTAACCAACATAGGTCTGATCTTCAATTGTTTCCGAGAAAGATATCATTTTATATTAGAATAAAAGAAAAACTGACAAAGAGAGTAATCGAACAAAATATTGTAAATACGAGTAGATTATAAAAATTAAATAAAATTTTATAAATAAATAAATATATCATCGCGACATATTACCCATTGCTGGGTGTGCCAATCTACTTTGTATACAGATTTCGGTAATGATGATAACATATTTGCACCGTCCGGGCGTTTACCAGGCGTCACCTCACGGACACTCATTGCTGGCGAAGAGACTGCACCACAGGAGTCAATTCTGTGCCATTTAAAATTTGAAAAATTTGGCGTATGTCGGGATCGAACACGGCTTCTCAGATTCGCGACCAGACATTCAGGCACACGGCCATGAAACATTTTTCTCAATTTCTAATAGTTACGAAGTTATATTATTATTATTATTTTTTGAAAAAACGACCTCTCGAAGTGAAACAAAAAGTCTCATTTAATCGAAGTAGTAACTCTTATAGTTTTCGAGATAGCTGTGTGGTAAACCCCGTGAAAACTCATTCTCCATTGCTTTACTCGTATATCTCGGAAGCTATTGAAAAACGGATTTATATTGTTTGTTTTTTTGCTCATATTGGTTAGTATTTAGGTTATATTTTACCACATATTAAAAACGTTTTATGTAGTTACGTTTACAATCAAGGCAGTATCAATAGGTAGGTATTAAAATATTAGCGGAGTCCCATGGAACAAAAAAATTGTAATAAAGCATGTATTACAAAATTCATAGGATAAAAAAATATGTCAATTACGCAAATTGAACAAAATTATATTACTTACACGTGATTCCTCCTATTGTTAAATTAAAATGTATACATTCTCAAGAATTTTACCTAGAATTGATACTAGTCAAAGGAACTAAAATTGTTCTCCAAGTTTTGAACGATACATTGCACATGGGTATAGTACAAGTTTAAAGTGTTTTATACTTATCGAAGTATTCGCTGTGAAGTTTTTGTTGTAAACTTATAAGCCTTTGACAACTGTTTGGAATTTTCCAATATATTCGACCTGATTTCCTTCAAAAATTAAAAACATCAATCTTTATCGTTTACGTCAGAGATAGAATAATCATAATTAGAAGAGAAAAAAAAACACATTCCCATATTGGAATTAATTTCATTATATATACTGAACAAAATGAATAGGATACTAGTGTAAGTTATTAAAACAGATTACATAAAAGATATTTCTCATTTGAAATATGTAGAAAGCAGAATTTAATATTTTTTGTTTGCTATATAAAGGAATGTAAAGTTTTGCTGTTTTGTTATCATTTGAGAACACATTTATCGTTCTATTATATATTATAGTAATCCATGAAAACATCTACTTTATTTTATACTCTTGTAAAGTATACAGAAGTGTACAGAAAAAAGAAGTTTGTTATAAATTCAAATCGTAATGAAATGCAAGGTTATAATTCCATACCGTAGAGAAGGTTGATGCAAGCAAAGTGCTTGAACTCCAACTCATATTTACAAGAGCGACAGCAAAAAGAAAATGAAAAACGTGTTTCGAAGTTCGTGAAGTGTTTGAATTCGAGTACTGGCGGCATTGAACAACGATGGGAATAAATCTATCGTTACAGTTTGAAATACGCGACAGGAAAATCGGAACATCGCTCTTCCGCAAGGTGCAATATGGCATCTGCCTCACTGTTTCACATGGTAATTTTCTTATCTCCTAACGTTTCCACTAAAAAGCTTCTACGATTTTCCACTACGAGGAAAAATTCAAAAGTTTCAAATGGAAAACTTCTTCAACAAACGTAAATACAGAACTTAAGAGTACAGTAATTTTGTCCTTTAAAGGGACAGGGATTTGTTTGTATAACCCAGCATTTTACTGTAAAATATTTCATATCGTCAGTGTTAAAAAATATTTCATGATACAACTATTTACATTACAAATATTTTTCAAACCTGTAACAAATTTAATTAAGCTATACGAAAAGAAACAAAATGTAAATTATAACCAATTTTTTTTACGCGGAAGCCGAGCGAAGAATTGAAAAGTTTTCGGTGTTTCCTTCCTCCACGTCAAATTTTCATACGCGTTATTTTTAAAATGAACGGTAGAGTTCTCTACGTTGTTTCTGTTATGGTGAGATGTTTTATTTTTATGATTATTACCGTTGCGACTGTACACTTAAGGAAGAAATCACGGCACGTACTCCGGCTTGAAGGTGTAGCGGCTCGCGGGAAATCATCACGAAAAGTTTTTAGGGCCACTGGCTTTTCGCTAAGATTTGTTGCATTCCTGGGACGCGTCTTTTATACATCTTATTACTTTATTTGCATTTTACGAATTATGTTGTAACACATTTAAATAAGTGTCAAATATTTTTCTCATACTGTCGAAGGGCAACGGGGGCAGGTTACATAAATACGAGAACCAAAAGTTTTTACGTTTACTTCGTGCAAGATTATTAGTAAAGGTGATTTTTTTTATTATTTCAAAATGCCTATACTATCAATAACTGTCTTTTAATACACAAAATAAATAGACAAAAATAAAATTTCGTAAACGTTATCTCATGCTGCTATCAAAAGCTTAATGTTTTGGTATTAATACATACTAGCTTTAATTCGCATAAAGCGCTTAACGTTGTAACCAATATTAAAGTAAAACTAATCTAATTTTATCGTTTAAATATAAAATATGCCACTATGAACTTTTTACATAAGAATGTTGATGAAAATAACATAGAAGCCATTGGGTGTGACGGCACTCTGGTTAACACAGGGACCAAACAAAATAACATTGAGGTGGATTAGGGTCGATTCTTGCAATGGTTTGGACGACAGAAAAGCTCTATAAAGTATGTGAAATGATATAAATAGGGTCAAAATATTTCTTTAAAATAATGTAAATGTTATTGTGTTTTGTATTTGTTTTACACCGAAATTTTATTTTTTTCCTTATTTTATAGAAAATTTAGTGTTATTTTAGAAATATTGGTAAAAATTCGGTTGAAAAATATTCGTTTTATTTAAATAATTTATTTCGTTTTTTGCCCAAAAATTAATCAAATTTAAATAAAAAATAATTGCTCTTAACATGTTATAGTGTACTTTGTAAGTTATGAGTTCAAAATAAAAATATTGAGCAAGAAAGTCATAAAATAAACTATATCATATAGAATGTAATTATTAAAAATAATTATAGTTTTTGAGAAATAATTAAAAATTTGGGGAGAAAACGTGAAAAATTAAATTTTGGGAGTAGAACAAATACGAAACATAATAAGCCTTACTGCCTTACATCATTGAAAAGAGAAAAAATAAGAATTCTTTGAGACTAAAATAAAATATGGGTTCCATTTAAAAAGATATAACTTTGTGTTATATCTCGGAAACTTACGGATATAAAAAAAATTATCCGTTTGAATGAAGTAGACAATGTTGTATTTGAAATAATAACACTATTCTAGACTTCCATTGTCTTTATTTAACAAAAAGTAATAATAACACACAACGTTTCAATTGCTAAAGTATTTGCAATAGTCATCAGGTGAATACTATCAAACATAGAGACAGCTGGAGCTTATATACTGAAGACATGATTAGTGAAGCGATCAAGTAAACAAAATGCAAGTTAGCGAGGCAAAAGTGAACAAATGGAAACACTAATGTAGTTTAAGTTCATTCAAACGTCCAATCAGCGGCTTCCACACGTTGCTTATTTCTACACTTGGTTGGCTGAAGACCTCCTTGTTGTTGTTGATGACTGCTGCCTCTCTGAATTTTCTTTTGTACCAGTGTTCCTCTCTGTGTATGATTTTCGCCTCACAC
Organism: Harpalus rufipes; assembly: GCA_951394225.1. Classification (NCBI taxonomy): domain Eukaryota; kingdom Metazoa; phylum Arthropoda; class Insecta; order Coleoptera; family Carabidae; genus Harpalus; species Harpalus rufipes. The sequence goes on from OX596274.1 coordinate 60,010,314, forward strand.
CAATTCATTTTATGTGGTTTTTTTCCAGGAATGTTGCACGATGCCGGATCTTGATGTCTCTCTTCTCTGTGTATGAGTTCGATGTTCTTTCAGTCTCACTTCTAAAGGTCTTCTGGTTTCCCTCACGTATGACTGGCCACATTCACACGGGACTTGGTAGACGCAATTTTTAGAGTCTCGACTGGACTGTGGCCTCGTGTCAGAGATCATACTTCTGATGGTAGTTGATGATCTGAACACAGTTTTAATGTTGTAACTTCTTCCTATGCATTTTATCGTCTCAGATAAGCTTCTAACATAAGGGATGCTGAGTAACGCTTTCGGTTGTTCCATTTTTCTTGGTTGCTGGTTTAAGCTGGTTTGGTGTTTATGAAGAAGCTTCTCTATTGTCTATCCTGGGTAATCATTTTGTTTTAGGTCGCTTTTGATATTTTTGATTTCTTCTTGAAGTTCTTTTTCTGTGTTGCATAATCTGTGAGCTCTGTCGATTAGAGATTTTGCTACTCCTTTCTTCGTTGTTGTGGAGTGATTGGATACATGGTTCAGATACTGTCCGGTGTGTGTTGGTTTTCTGTAAACAGCTGTATCGATCATTCCATTGTTTTTCATCACGTGGACGTCTAAGAATGGCAGTGAGTCTTTCTTTTCTTTTTCCATGGTGAATTTGATGGATGGCTTGATGTTGTTCAGGTGATGAAGAAAATGATCCAGTTGTCGATCACTATGGTTCCAAATTATGAAAGTATCGTTCACGTAACTGAGCCATATCTTGGGTTTAAATTTCGCTTTTTCTATTGCCTGAGATTCGAACCAGTTCATGTAGATGTTGGCGATGACCGGTTATAGAGATGAAGATCATACACAGAGAGGAACACTGGTACAAAAGAAAATTCAAAGAGGCAGCAGTCATCAAGAACAACAAGGAGGTCTTCAGACAACCAAGTGTAGAAATAGGCAACGTGTGGAAGCCGCTGATTGGACGTTTGAATGAACTTAAACAACATTAGTGTTTCCATTTGTTCACTTTTGCCTTGCTAACTTGCATTTTGTATGCTTGATCGCTTCACTAATCATGTCTACAGTATATAAGCTCCAGCAGTCTCTATGTTTGATAGTATTCACCTGATGACTATTGCAGATACTTTAGCAATTGAAACGTTGTATGTTATTATTAATTTTTGTTAAATAAAGACAATGGAAGTCCAGAATAGTGTTATTATTTCATAACAAATTATATTGTACGCCACTTGTTAGGTTAGGTTAGTGTTATTATTTCATAACAAATTATATTGTACGCCACTTGTTAGGCAATAAAAATATCCAACTTCTTTATTTGGAACATTTTTCTCTATTACTAATAGTTGAGACTTTATTTGAAAAAGAAAAAATCTGTTGCGGCTAGCACAAAACCCCTCGCCACTTCCTTTTTTGGTTACATAAGTATAGGGCGCGAACAGTCATGTTACATTGTTGGCCTTGACAAGCAGATGTGGGGGACCGTTTCAGAATGATAATTAGTAATTATGTACCTAGATGTCAAATATCCGAATTTTTCATTAAAAATTTCAAGATTTTCTATATTCACGTAGTTAATTTGTGACCAGGAGTGTGGAATTTATTTGTCGAGGAAAATAAACCACATGGAATTGGAAAATTACTAAATTTAAAATGAGAAATTATGATATTTGACATCTATATACATAATTACTAGCTATCATTCTGACATGGCCCCCATATCTGCTTGTCAAAGCCAACAAAGCCACATGACTGCTCGCGCCGTATTGTATTTAACATTTCTTGTATACCTACACTCTACACCAAAAATTCTACTTATATCTATTCCTTATGTTTAGGTTATTTAATTTTAAATTCATTTTATGAAGAAATTTTGTCCTCTTCTAATTTTTCGAAATATTTCCAATTAATTGTCAGGATTGACAGTATTTTTGAAGGATATATGTAATATACCTGTAATTTTAAATATTTAACTATTAATACAATAAAAATTAAATGTATGTACCCAGAAAAAATCTTCAACAATTTCTCCGGATTTCTGACACTCACATATATCTGTCAGTTACAAATATTTTAAATTTTCAACTATTTTCCATGTCCTTCTTTCGGCTGTAAAATTTATTATAACAGATTATTTTATACATTATATTTCTTTTATCTCTAAATATATAGAATATATAATAAAATATTTAAATGTATCAGATAGAGAATTTAATTTTGTTTAATATTACCAAGAAAATTTTCAAAAAATATTATTTAGAAGTTTTTTTTTCAAGAATCTTCTACTTCCGGTTTTCCAATTGTTACCAAAACCTTTTCAGGTCTTCCCATGAATATCCGATTGGGAAATACGTATAGTTAAACAAATATAAAGTCTTATAATTTTTGAGTAATCGTCCTTCCAACATCCCACATACACACACACACACATATACATCCAAACACACACACACACACACACATACACACACACACACACACACACACACACACACACACACACACACACACACACACACACACACAGACGTCATCGTAAAAATGTTAAAATCGGATTGTAGGGACCTTAAAACGTGCTTATTCCATAAAATCTGGATATGCGATTTTTAGCATGAATCTAATACCTCTCTTAGCGAGAGGTAAAAATCAACAAAATTCAATTTTTCTTCATTATCTAGTGCCCTATCAAATGTTTTGGAAAAACAAAAGCACATATGAAATGGCTATATAGATGCACAATAAGTTCCATTTGACCGATATTGTATCTCTTATAGTTCTCGAGATCCCAGTGGCAGCAACTTTAAATGGGACAACTATATATACCGGATGTCCCAATCAATCTTTCAATTAGGCGTTTAACAAGGAAAAACGATATTTTGTAAATAAAAGGCTGAAAATTAAGCATGATAATAGTACATTACCTCTTATACGTTATTTAATATTAATTGTTTCCATATTTATTAACTAATAGAAAAAGATTTTCAAATGTTTTTCGTGGCACAAGGGTTAGCACAGCTGTCTCTGTAATTAAATACTGTCTAAGATTTGGGTTCGATTCTCCGGCAGTTTTTTTTATATTTTTCAAAAAAATGGCCAAACTTTTAAAAATCTATCTTTTATTTTCCATTACAATCATTTTGAAATAATAATACCTTTGTAATAAATAAAGAGGAAATAATTCACAATAATAGATTACTATAATAAAAACATTAATAAATAAAAATGCATTATATTTTCTTTTTAATAATAATAAAAAAAAATCTGATGTGACCAGCACATTACCTTCCGTCTATCCTGTGTATTATGTAAATTTTCTTGCAAAAGATCATATATTTCCAGTAAAATTATTTCATAAACATATCATGCAAATTGCACTTGACACTGACATCTTCTTTAGCTTTTGTCATTCGTTAGGGGTCGCTGTTTTTCATTTTCTTCTTCCACACATTTCTGTTTTGTGTGCCGTTACCATTCAGTTCCTTTTCTCTCAAGTCTTCCGCAATATAGTCCTTCCATTTTATATTTGGTCTTCCTCTGTTTCTTCTACCTTCTATTACTAAGCTATTCATCCTTCTTCCAATATATTCTTCATGTTTCCTCATGACATGTTCAAACCAATGTAATCGTCTCTCTTGTATCTTTCCAGAAACTTTATCATTCGAGCCATTTCCCTTACATTCCATTCCTTACCTTATCTTTCCGTGTCTTCCCCAACGTCTCTCAATATACTACTCTTTGCAAAATTAATTTTCTTTTCATTGATACTGACATCTGTCAATTTGAATTAGCTAAATATATTAGCAGTTTCCATGGTTATCATAGCTGGCTGATTTATAAATTTAATATCTTTATAATTCTTTAACTCTATATCTATTGAATATTAAGTATAAAGTGCAATCAAATCGTATAGAGAATAATATATTCTTTATAATTTGTAATCATTAAATGTCAAGAAATGATATTTAACTGCGTTTTTTTAAGAAAAACTGTTAAAAATTGCAATGGAGGGTATTTCCGGTGGTCCAATTATAACCAAAATCTAATCAAGTCTGCATATGGATGTAAGGAAATTATAGTCACAAACACACACACACAGACATACACCCACACACATACACACACACACACACACATACACACACACACACACAAACATCATCGTAAAAATAGTAAAGTCGTATTGTACGGACCCTTATTCGTACTTATTCATTGAAAACTCACCACCTAATTTTTTGACCAAAGAAATACCTTCCTTACCAAAGGTGATGGAAAGGTAAAAAGAACTGAGATATAATGAACATGTGTATGTATTATCTTTATACTTTATTTATAAAATAAACAATTATTTTTTATTAATATCAAAAGGAAATATAGTACATTTTTATCACTGATTGATGATGGTCAATTATTGTGAATTATTTTTTACATATTTATTACAAAGTTATTATTTATTTAAGCATCCCGCTTTTTTTAAAGCAAATAGATTATAATAAAATAGAAAAAAAAAATTATTATTATTCTGTTACTAATTAACATTTTAATGGCGTAACTCGAACTGCTTACGCATGCACATAACAGTTGGAAACACAGTTGTGCTAACTTGACGCCTAGAGTGTGTTGTGTTTAGAAATAAACGAAATACGTCAAGTATTATCACTATGTCCGTTTGTCTCATTGTACCAATTCCACAAGCAAGCCAAAGAGAGAACTAAAATAGTCTACCATAAAATTAGACACCGGAGACGCAAAACCCATCCGCCCCATCAAGAAGGCTGCCATTGGCAGAGCGTGAGGAAGCTGAAAGAATTATTGAAGACATGAAAATGGCAGGTGTAATCCAACCTTCAGCAGTCCAAGGGCTTCACCAGTGGTGTTAATGAATAAGAAGGATGGTTCTACACAATTTTGCGTTGACTATCGTCAACGTAACAACGTGACGAACAAGTATAGTTACCCGTTACCTCGAATAGACGATACACTGGACACTTTGGCTGGATCAAAGATTTTCTCCATTTTTGATCTAAAGAGCGGATACTGGCAAGTAGATTTGGATGCAAAGACAAAGAGAAGACAGCTTTCTCCATGGGTAACGGACTCTGGAAATTTACCATAATGCCATTTGGGCTCTGCAGTGTCCCTGCAACATTTGAACGACTCATGGAAACAGTATTGGCCGGGATATCTTGGAAAACATGTTTAGTTTATCTCGACGATATTATTTTGGTGGGAAAAACGTTCGTGGACCACATGAAGAATTTGGGAGAAGTTCTCCAAAGATTGAAACAGGCTAACTTGAATGTCAGTCCAACGAAATGTCATCTGTTCCAAAAAGAAATTCATTACCTTGGACACGTGGTTTCTAGTAAGGGTATTGCAGTTGACCCGGAGACCATGAATTCTGTGAGAGACTGGCCAGTACCTAGACGCAAACATGAACTTAGAAGTTTCCTTGGTTTGTGTACATACTATCGACGATATTTACCTGGATTCGCCAACGTAGCGAAGCCACTGACAAGGCTTACCGAATAAGGAATAAGATTTATCTGGGAAATGTACTGTAAAGCTGCGTTTAAAGAACTGAAATATTCCTTAACAAGCGCACCTGTCTTAAGTTATCCTTTACCTGAAGGAGAGTTCATACTAGACACACATGCCAGCAACGTTGGAATTGGTGGCGTTCTTTCCCGAAAACAAGACGGACATGAGAAGGTTATTGCCTACTTCAGTAAGACCTTGTCAAAACCTGAGATGAATTATTGTGTCGCCAGAAAAAAACTTTCGTAAACAGTCATAAAATCCGTAGAGCATTTCTACAAATACTTATACGGGCGAAGATTTTTAATAAGAACTGACCATGACGCTTTAAAATGGCTGCTACAATTCAAGAATCCAGGTCAGGTGGCCAGGTGGTTTGGACACTACAGGAATAAGATTTCAAAATCGAACACAGGACAGGTACTAACCAACGTAATGCCGATGCATTGTCCAGAAGGCCTTGCTAAGATGAATGCAAACATTGTAGTCAACTAGAAGTGAAACATTCCGCAGTTGCCAGGATAACAGTAGTTAACGATAATTGGAAGCCTGATGGACTACGCAAGGATTAAGTAAAGCGGAAAGCGAACGATAGCAAGCCAATATGAAAAGATTTTTTACCACAGTCACAGGGTGTAAAACAGTACTGGGTGTAATAGGACTCCATGTGAATTGAAGCTGGCCTGTTGAAGCGTATGTTGGAAAATGGCGATGGAACTGAGAAGAGAAGAAAAAAAGAGTTGGTTATTCCTAAGAGTAGAGTACCAGACGTGTTGAAAGAGATCCATGACGGATCTGGAGGAGGCCATTTTGGAGTCAACAAAATTTTAGATAGATTGCGCTAGCGATTTTACTGGGTTAACTGCAAGGAGGATATAAAGACTGGTGCAAGAAATGTGTGGTTTGCACTGGAGGCAACGGTACGCATGGACAACGAAGAGTTCCAATGCGTCAATATAACGTTGGTAGTCCATGTGGGCGCATTGCGATTGACGTGGCCGGGCCATTTCCGGAAAGTGACGACGGAAATAAATACATCGTTGTTGTCATGGACTACCTCACCAAGTGAGTTGAAGCCTATCCATTACCCAACCAGGAAGCCACCACGGTCGCTGAACTTTAGTGAAAGAATGTATATGCCGATTTGGTGTACCACGTGAACTTCACTCCGACCAGGGAAGAAATTTCGAGTCTGCCGTTTTCCAAAATATCTGTAAGATATTAGGAATCAATAAAGCACAACTGCATTACATCCGCAGTCCGATGGCATGGTTGAACGAATGAACATAACGATCAAACAATATTTGTAGAAGATAGTCTCCAATCACCAATGAGACTGGAACCGACATCTTCATCTGTTCCTGATGGCTTGTCATTCATCTGTCATGAAACAAAAAGGCAAAATCCTGCGCTTACCATGTGACTTGGTTTTCGGCAGTAAGCCTAGGAAAGACTTGGCCCAGGAATATTATGCTACGGACTTACGGAGAAGAATGGATGACATTCATGAACAAGTCCGCACGAATATTCAAGCTGCCAGCGGCCGAATGAAGGACCAATATGACATCAAGACTGAAAAAGGAGGATATCAACCTGGGGATTTAGTGTGGCTTTGCAATCCACAAAAGCGTCGCGGCTTTTCTCCGAAGTTACAAAGAAATTGGGAAGGTCCATATATAACATAGTCAAAAGAATAAACGACGTGATATACATAATTAGTAAAATACCAACAGGGAAGCCGAGAGTAGTACATTTTAATCGGCTAGCTCCTTTCGCCGGTGACAACCATGAAGACCTTTGTGGAGCAACAGTTCGTCGGACCATAGCTCGGAACCGAATTTTGAAGACTTCATGTAAAAGTATTCCTTTGGTCACACGGCGCGGTATGGTGTGACGAAAGAATAACATCGAGACCGGTTCACCGTATATTCAGGTTATTCCCTCGGTCACTGTGTATCAGACCGCCACCACTGTTGGTTATAGAAACCTAAGCGATGACGTAATCAGCGGCGAGGTAAACACACCCGTCTAGACCTGTATAATGACATCCGGTGGTCTGATCCCTTTGTATTCAGTGTTATTATCGCGTCGAATGTTCGAGAGGGACGCCGGACGGTATAAATACCGTCAGGTAGGACAACCGGGGACATTCTCATTCTCATATAAGTCACGCATCGTGAATGAAGTTGGTGATAATAATAACACTGAATACAATAGTGGTGAACATAAATAAATATTGTTTAAATAAATAATCTTAGTATTTAAATAAAATAAATATTTCATCACGGCATATTACCCATTGCTGGGTGTGCCAATCTGCTTCGTATACAGATATCGGTAATGACGGAATATTTGTACCGTATGGGCGCTTACCAGGCGTCACCTCACGGGCACCCATAGCTGGCGTGGAGAGTGCACCACCAGTATTTAAGTATTTAATAATATTCTTATTTTAAATTATTGTTTATATTTGTGTAGTCATAGTGTTAATTATTTTTATTAGGTATCTTTTTAATATTTATTGTTTAATAAACATTTATTTTAATTAATAAACGTTACAATATTAAAAAATCTGTTGTGACCATCACAATACCTCTCGCGCCCTTTCCGTTGTGGTATATATATATAAGTATTGTATTTAACATTTCTTATACAAACAAAAAATTCTAATTACACCTAATCTTTATATTTACGTATTTTCTATAATTTTAAATTCATTCTATGAGCAATTTTTCTCCATTTCTTCTAAATGTTCGAGGTTTTTCCAACTCATTAACGGGATTGGCGGTATTTCTGAAGAGTTTATGTAATATACCTATAATTTTAAATAAATAATTAATAATACAATAAGGAATATTAAATATCGTTCCCAGCAAAAGCCTTCAGTACTGATCTCTGAATTTTTGACACTGACATTAATGACATTTATCTGTCAATTACAGACATTTTATTTTCTCAAGTAGTTACCATGGATATGTTTGGGCTGTGAGCAGGCTGTGAGATTTACTACAACAGATTATTTTATAGATTTTATATCTATATATTTAAATCTATAGATGGTATAATAAAAAAATTAAATGTGTCGGATAGAGAATTTTGTTTTTTAATATTTGTCATAACATAAATATTAAAAAAAATATATTTAGAAGATTTTTGTTAAAATACTACCGATTGTCCATTTGTTACCAGAATCTATTCAACTCTTCCCATTAATGTAAGATTGAGGAATCCGTAGTTACACAGGTCTTTAATCTTATAGAATTTGAGAAATCGTACCTCCAACAACCTCACACACATCCACACACACACACACACACACACACACACACACACACACACACACACACACACACACACACAGAGAAATCATCGTAAAAATGTTATTATCGGATTCTAGGGACCTTAAAACGTGCTTATTCACTAAAATCTGGATATGCGATTTTTAGCATGATTACAATACCTCTCTTGGCGAGAGGTAAAAATCAGAAAAAGGTGAACAACCCCATTTCCGAAAATTTAAACGATATACATTTCTTTGTAATTTTGTTTATTGTTTGTCTATTATAAATGAGCAATATTTATAAAAAAATCTTCCATTTTACAGGTTACTAAACGTGTAAAATAAAATCTGTTTAGTGATTTAGAATTTAATTATCTGCAATTTTTATTTAAAATTAATTTGTAAATTTGCGCAGGGAAAAGCTGATTTCACTTATGTTAATCGCCCAGAGCCTGCTAGTTAACTAACATCCTGCATTCTATACCTATACAGGGTGAAGAGGACTTTAACATGTAAAATTATACTTTCGTAATTTCCATCTTCCCTAATTACCTATTTTAGATATGCATGCTCTGTAACAGCAAAAATTAGTTATTAAAATGTGAAAAATCGCCTCAAAAAGAGCGATAACTATGGAATGTAACAAAAAAAATGTGTAACGATTTATCTGTGTTAGGTTAATTTATTTTTGTTTCTAATTTAACTTCAAGAGAATAATTATGTGTTCAAATTAATAGATAATTATTTATTTGAACACAAATTATAAATAATACATAATAAAAATAAAGTTAGCTAACTTGGCAGATAAACCGTTATACATTTTTTGTTTCATTTTCGTGGCTATCGGTGTTTTTGGTGTAATATCCAACATTTTCATACCTAATTTCTGGCGTTACAAAGCAAGCAAAATTAAGTTTTCTTACCGATTCAGATGCAGAATTTTATAGTCTACTACTTTTACTTCTCACCTAAAATAATTAGGAAAACAGGAAATTACGAAAATATGATTTACCTACTATTAGCTGGTTAACCGATTACTTACAGCTATGCGGACATGATTTTATTTATTTATTTATTCGAATCTAATCCATACAAAATATTGTTCAAATTAAATTATATATTGGAATCTTGCTTGGCACAAGGCGGTGTTATTTATTTTTGAGATTTAACCCTCAATAACCTTAGAGATTAGCTTCGATTAGTGGATAAGATGAAAAACCGGTTTTTGTTGTAGTAGCGCAATTAGGCAGCTTTCGCTGGTAACATCGGTTAACCGGTTAAATGCGGTTGATAATAGTAATAAATTTTAACTGACTACTATACGGTACGCAACAACTAAAAAAAATACTAAAAATGTTACTCTGGATTTTCTAAATATAGATGCCCGCACTTGGAATAGATGACTATCACCCAATCATTCTCTCCCAGTTAACCGTGTCCAGCCACTATATTATACTCGTACAGTATTTGACAGCACTACAATCTATAAATACGAAAAAATAATCATAATGGCCGCTAGTATAAACAGTGATTAAGGGTGATTAGCGAGTATTTGACTAGCATTTTTTCTAACTTTGTTAATCGTTTATAGATTATGTTAAAAATAAATACTTCAAATAAAAAATGCGAGCAATTATTTTTTATTTATTTGAAATATTTTTCTTTAAAATAATACATAAACGATTGACAGAGATAAAACAATGCAAGTCAAAAGCTTGCTAATCAAACTTAATCACTTGTTCATACCAGCGGCCAATATGTGTAAGATTCAAAATCGGAGAACTTAAATAATAATTAATTACAAGTATTACAATACTAAGAATAAAAGCACTTTCAATACAAATAGAACTCAATTTTATCCTCTTCCGTTTACATAGAGATGTGAAATTGATTATTAATTTTTAGAATGTATCATTATTTAAGCTGTAATATTAGAAAAACGTACTTACTTGAATAAATGCAAACTGGACAACCTTCGAATTCAGGTTGGTAATCTGAAACAGAAAATATAGTTATTAAAATTTTATACAGTATATACAAAATGTCTTGCTTAAATTATGTTAAAGTTTGTAAGCTAACTAATTATTTTAATTTTACATGTTTGCACAACAAAATTTAATCCATATTTCAAAATATAATGAGAATATTAAAACAGAAATTAAAAGAAATACATTTTAAAAACGCTATTTTATTAATTATGTTATTAAAGCTTAAGTAACATAAGATATGCAGTTATCTTCGAAAATAATCTCGTAATGTTCGTAGTGGAACACGGTCGTGAAAAGTAATTACAATTTTAATATTATAAACAGTTGCTGATTAACACTGCTTTAAAATACAGCTATTCATTATGCATGATTCTACGATAAGACATTATCTTTATAGGCGGAGATAATCATCTTTATAGGGTACAATTTCATTTTCTGAAGATAATATTGAATACGCTATTTTATTCAGTATACAAATATACATCGTGAAGAGCCTAGGATTAAATGAAATTATGAATTTTACTCACAACAAAATTAGAATAAATTTATATAACTAAATTAAAATGAATAACCAAATTAATAAGGCAACCTGTCAATGTCAATGCGAAATTAAAATATTTTGTTGTATATCTAAGTTATAAATATTTAGTGATACGTTATTGTAACAAATTCCATTGCTGCATATAAGCTTTGTTCTATTACTATACGTACTGTTTTCTTCCGTGTTATTACAAAACCTCAGCGTGTTCCCAACATTTACAATTCCGTCAAATCGCTTCGCTTCTTTGTCATTCCCCTCGGTTCTCACTCATTTTCATCACTTTATTTTTTAAATCAGTCGCCGCGGAAATTACCTTTCTTGTCTGCTTGTGCCTAAATAATATGAACGCGCTTCGCGTGCTCAGAATCTACAAGAAACGACGCGCGGCATTCCTGCTCAGTACCGGAATTCAGCGAACGCCGTTTTAATATGTCTACTAGAAGAATGTAATTACTTCAAAAAGGGATGTATACATACAGACCTACATTCTTTGTATATCCGGCTGGTTTGGACTTTAATCACAAATTTGTGCAACTACTTCTTTATGTTCTTACATTCATTTTCTTAAGTAATTATTTTTATAATGAGATATTGCACACATTTTGTTGAAGGTCTTAATTACATTAAAAGTTTAAAGATTGCCCTAAAACACTGGTAACCAACTATAACGTACCAATCGATCGCATTTTAACTTCCGCTTCGCTTACCTCGGTAATGGAAATATTGGGTTTCTGTGAAAAATTTTGACAAGATTTTGATGAATAAGCATAAGCACGTTTAAGATGTACAGAAAATATACGAATTTAAATTTACATTAGTTCGGCCCGTTAACATTTTTAACAAACCAATTATAAAACATACGCAAATGGTGAGAAATTTCTTTCGACTAGTTTAAATTATAGAATTTAAGCTTACCAAAGCTATGTTACTCAAGTATTCCGCCATTTAATTCTATTAGGCATTGTATCCCTATGCCCTGCACATTTTCCAGTGAGTAGTGTGATATATGTATTCAAAGGTAGGTTTTATTGTACACACTGGATTTTTACGAAGTTGTTCTTCATTGTACAAAATGTAAATGCTAGCGGTACAAGCTAAATCTGGACTAGAATGCCGGCTGATCTATAATCACCCGTCATTTGGTCCATAGAAGCCGAAAGAATTTTGTAGAAATTTCTAACAATTTACGTAGATTTTAAATTTGTTGAAAATGTAAACTAGTCGAAATATTAAGTAAGAGTTTGGGCTCGTATATATATATATATATATATATATATATATATATATATATATATATATATATATATATATATATATTTACTTATTTATTTTAAAAAATAAAAATATAATAAATTCATAGATATGGTAAAATATAATTAATTATCTAACCGGGTCAGCTGGATTACTTTCCAACTGATCCATTAATTCGGACGCCTCTTCCTCAATCCAGTTGTCTTGTCGCCCTTCTTTACAGTCTATCATAATGCTTTCACATGTTCTCTTAAGGTAATTGTCACTCGAGTGTACCTATTCAAAAACTTGTTCTATGTTAAAAAAAAAAACAGCTAATGCAGTTTATATTTGCAATAACTTATATTTTTTAACATTATATTATACACACAGATTGCATCAAAATAGTTAAAAGCTAATATCAAACATTGTAACAGATGAATTTTCTTTATTTTTCCATAGCAAAGTTTTTTTGAACTGTACCACTCGCACTAACACATACACAAGTGTCGTATTTCAATATTCTCACACTAAAGTATGAATGTTGAAGAATAACTGTGGCAACGTCGCACCTAGACATTTATTGGTACATTCGGGCATAAAAGTAACAAGATATTCTGAGATATAATACTAATTCTAAACTACAAATGGAAACTGCCAAACAAATTAATATATTTCTTTCTTAAAATTACAAAAGTAGTATTATACTGTTTAAACTATTCACGCTTTTCACATAAAAAATACCCATTTAAAAAATATTTCCTTCGAATGTACGTCTGAAACTGAAATTCCTTTAACCAAAGACCACCTCTTATTCGCTAATACCAAAGCGGGCGTTGTTAACTGATACTCCATCTGGAAAGCTTGTACATGGTTGTCAAGTATAATTCTACCGTTTATTTATAATATAATTTATCGTATCTTCAGATTATATTTTTCTAGAGGCAATAAAATTAAATCTGGGTGGTAAATAATTTTCAAATTTTTACATAAAATCCGTTAATTAGCTTTCTATAACATACTAGTTTTTCGATTAAATGTCGGTATGGATATAAAAGTTATAATTTAAAATGTTGTGTTTATTTTGCCATTTCCTATTCTTCACGTGTTAAAAGGCCAAATTTAGTTGCAAATATCTCAGGTACCGCGTGATCAATTGTTTTAAAACTTGGGAGAGCAGGTACATTATACTTCAGTTGAGATGTACTTAAAACATCAATTAATTCTGGGTAAAATGATTTCACGTTATAACTACCTTAAGCACTACTGTCTGGATGTAGCCCAAAAGTTTGTTTTTAACATCCAATTGTTTCATATATCACTTGAAATATTTAGATATTAGGCCATCCGAAGTCATTACCACTGGAATGATGGTCACCTTCGTTCCTTGGTGGATACACTTCAACTCATTGGCCAATAGCTCGTACTTTCTTGACTTTGTTGGCTCCGTTGTAGCCAGAATATTTTTGTTTGTAATCTCAACATCAATTAATGTTATTTCCTTCGTTCTTCAGTCGGGGATCATCAAATCAGGCTTATTGTGTTTACTTCGTAATTCTGTCAATATTGGAAAGTCGGATTTTATCCTAACAGTTTCATTGGAAAGAAAATTTTGAACCTTATAGTTTTTTTTATAAATTTTTGTTATTATTTAGTATATATTTCTTGGTGAATTGGAAGTGAAGGCATCGGACTACTTCATCATGACGTCTTTTGTAGTCAAAATTTAACATCTTGCCACAGTGAGTTGCTAAATGCACCACACTCTTCGGTCCATGTCGACAATGTGGACATTTTGTTGCTATTTCACCAAATTAAATATTTCTATTCTGTATGTTAGTCAGCATTCCTTCGTGTTGAGGTTATATATTTCCTTAGGACAACCACATATATGAAATCCTATAAGCAAAGGTACCTTTATTGTCGCTAAATAAAATACCATGTATTTTTTTTACCTCTCGCTAAAAATCGCATATCCAGATTTTATTGAATAAGAACGTTTTAAGGTCCATACAATCCGATTTTAACATTTTTACGATGATGTCTGTGTGTGTGTGTGTGTGTGTGTGTGTGTGTGTGTGTGTGTGTGTGTGTGTGTGTGTGGATGTGTGTGTGGGATGTTGGAAGGACGGTTACTCAAAAACTATAAGACTTTAAATTTGTTTAACTACGTATTTCCCAATCGGACATTCATGGGAAGATCTGAAAAGGTTTTGGTAACAATTGGACAACCGGAAGTAGAAGATTCTTGAAAAAAAATCTTCTAAATAATATTTGTTGAAATTTTTTCTTGGTAATATTAAAGAAAATTAAATTCTCTATCTGATACATTTAAATATTTTATTATATATTCTATAGATTTAGAGATAAAAGAAATATAATATGTAAAATAATCTGTTATAATAAATTTTACAGCCAAAAGAATGGCCATGGAAAATAGTTGAAAATTTAAATTGTTTGTAACTGACAGATAAATGTCAGTGTCAGAAATCCGAAAACATTACTGAAGACTTTTTCTGGGAAGTACATACATTATATTATTTCTTAAAGTATTAATAGCTAAATATTTAATATTATAGGTATATTACATATATCCTTCAAAAATACTGTCAATCCTGACAATGAATTGGAAACATTTCGAAAAATTAGAAACAATCTAAATATAAGGAATAGATATATGCGTAAGTAGAATTTTTGGTGTAGAGTGTAGGTATACAAGAAATAATGTTAAATACAATAGGGCGGGAGCAGTCATGTGATTTTGTTGGCCTTGTCAAGCAGATATGGGGGCCCATGTCAGAATGATAGCTAGTAATTATGTATACAGATGTCAAATATCATATTTTCTCATTCTAAATTTAGTGATTTTCCAATTCCATGTGGAGCAGAATTAAATGTTAAATATCTAAGGCATACGACAAGTAAATTTTAAACTCCTGGTGATAAATTAACTACGTAAATTTAGAAAATCTTGAAATTTTTAATGTAAAATTCTGAAATTTCACATCTATGTACATAATTACTAATTATCATTCTAAAACGGGCCCACACATCTGCTTGTCAAGCCCAAAAATGTAACATTACTGTTCGCGCACTATACTTATGTAACCAAAAAAAGGAAGTGGCGAGAGGTATTGTGCTGGCCACAACAGATTTTTTATTTTATTCGTAAAAGACGAGTTTCTTCATGTTTCTTCAATATAGTCTTTGCATTAATTTCAATTTCATTTAAATTATACTTCTCTTTCAAGAACTTCTTTATTAAACCCAAATTTTTGTATTCTCTTGCAGGAAGTTAAAAAAATAATAACATTAATTTCGCCTTTTCTGCCAAACATATTAATCCCGTACCCAATTTATCTCGACTGTTATATAAACGGTCCATATTTGCAGCATTTTGTCCAATACTTCAAATTATCTCGGTTCATGAGGCAGAAATCCTATATAATAATTTAAAGTTTATAGTGCATACTCATTGATACCCCTAAATAGATTTACCGCATTTAGTGTTGTCTGACAGAGTTTGTCCATTCTTTTCACTACTCTCTCCTGAAGAATTTTCTTGTTTTCTTCCTTGATCATATTACGGGAATCCTCAAGGATACCAAGATACTTATATCCTGTGATATTATTCAGTTCTTCTCCAAAAGTTTCGTCATTTCTTCTATTACTGGCCGACTTTGACTGATTGACTGCCACTTTTATCTTCACACAGCATCGATTTAGTTTCCGACTAAGTGGTTCCATTGCCATGACAAACAATGGTGAAAATGAGTCCCCTTAAAGTAACCCTTTCTTAATTTTTACTTGCCCATCTTCTTCTTTATTGCAAATCAAATTTGTCCGCTGCATCCGAAGTGTCTGCGCAACAAACGAAATAATATTTGACGGTACATTTAGACGTTCAAGTATTTCAATGATGTATTGATGCTGAACACTGTCATATGCTTTTTGAATGTCAATCCAGGAGGTGTACAAATGGTTGTCATATTTTTGATTGATTGAAAGAATTTGCTGTTTGGCTCCTTGACAATTTTTCCGTGTACCCATTTGGTTCTCGGATATGATTCCATTTAACTCACAAAAGTCATTCATTAAAGTAGACACAACCTTATTTAAGAGCTTGTATATATTCGGCAAATATATTATTGGTCTTAATTCCTTAGCTTGTCTTGCTCTCATCATTTTCGGGATTAGATATGTATTTCCCAAATACATCTCCTCGTCTATTTTTTGGTTTTTCAATTGCGTCATTTATTAATTGAATTAATTTCACATGAAGCGAATGTATCTTCTTGATAAAAAAAATATACGCTTGATCAGATCCAGGAGTCTTCCAATTCGCTTGATACTTCACATGCTGTTCAAATAATTTTTTAATTCTGTCTTTACTAAAATCTGTTTGCATCTCCACTGGCGTCAACAAGTCAGTCACTGTTCGGTAGTTTCCATCATCTTTCTTTTCAGAGCTCTACATTTTCTGCCAAAATGTTTTAACTTCCTCCTTGTCAATTGACTCAATTTCATATTTTTCTTCTTCAAGATTTCTGTAAAATATTTTTCGATTGAATTCAAACATTTTATTCGCTCTTCGAAACTTCAATCTTTTTTCTGCAATAGTCAACTTCTTTTCATGGTACTTTCTTTTCTTCCATTCTATGAGAGACAGGGCCGGATCTAGAACAAAAGTTGGGGTGGGCAAGATCTAAAAATGCCGCCCCCCCCACTCTACACCATAATATACAGTTGTATAATTTTTTTTTCACTTGTGACACTCTTATTATAGTCATATTTTAATCAAATTAATATAAAATTTTACATGCATTTTTCACGAAAAATCGTTATGTAAAAATATAAAAATATACTACTGAATTCAGAATCTAACGAAGGAGCAAATAAAAAATATATGTTCTTATTTATAATAAAAAAGTTAGGTCCCATATTTTTAAAACCATTGATCGAAAAAAAATTCTTTTCTTTAAATTATTTACCCATTTAGTCGTCTTGGTAGCTCTTATAATTCTCGAGATAGCAATGGTGGCCCATTTAAAATAAACGCTCTATATAGGTATAGTGTGTTTGAAGAAAACCTAACTCGTAGTAGGCTATGAACAAAGAAACGTATGTCAGCTTAAAAGTATTTTATTAAATGTCAATTTGATACGAGATATTGTCAAAATGAAATCAAAGCTTTTCTTCTTGAATCTTTTTTACCTCTCGCTAAGAGAGCTATTGGATTCATGCTAAAAATCGCATATCCAGATTTTATTGAATAAGCACGTTTTAAGGTCCATAGAATCCGATTTTAACATTTTTACAATGATGTCTGTGTGTGTGTGTGTGTGTGTGTGTGGGGATGTGTGTGTGTGTGTGAGGTTGTTGGAGACACGATTTCTCAAATTCTATAAGACTAAAGACCTGTTTGACTACGGATTCCTCAATCTAATAGTAATAGGAAGAGTTGAATAGGTTCTGGTAACAATTGGACAACCGGAAGTGGTAGTTTCTAAAAAAAAATTTCTAAATATTATTTTTTGAAAATTTGTTACTACAAATATTAAAGATAATTAAATTCTCAATCTGACACATTTTTTTTTTTATTATATCTCGTATAGGTTTGGAGATATAGTATATAATAATATAGAATAATCTGTTGTAATAAATCTCGTTGTCCGAAAAACAGTTGCGATATTTAAATTTTTGTAATTGACAAATAAATGCAAAATATCAGTGTCAGATTTTTCTGGGAGGTATGAGTACATTTAATATATATTATTGTATTATTAATTAAATATGTATTTAAATTATTGGTATGTTAATATTACATATATACTTAAGAAATACCGCTAATACCGTCAATGAATTTGAAGAATTTTGAACATATTAGAATAGTAGGATAAAATTTCTCATAGAACGAAAGAAGAGGAACAATTTCAATTATTTGTGTGTACTTATAGGGCGCGAGCAGTCATGTGACTTTGTTGGCCTTGGCACACAGATATGACATAACTGCTCGCGCTCTATGCAACATAAAATGAAAATGGCGAGCGATATTGTGCTGGCCACAACAGATTTTTTAGAAATGGAATTAAATTAGAATTAGCAAATGGCAATATACTGTTTCCTTCTTTATGATCTTCTCTCTTTAAAATTACATTTCAAGATCAATTTTTGACAACTTGACTTTTGGATTGAATAATGATCAGATAAGTTTCTTTGTTCATAGCCTACTCCGAGTTAGGTATTTTTTAATTCATTTTATCTATATTATTATTATTTCTCAAAATTTTGGAGTCCATGGTACTAATATTTTTTAGGTTAAATAAAAATGAAAATGTAATAGTGAAGTAAAAGAATTAAATGCTATGTCAAGTAATTTATTTTTTGTGAATTGCCGCCCCTTGCAAACTTTGGGGTGGGCCATCGCCTACCTTGCCCACCCCTAAATCCGGCCCTGATGAGAGAAGTTATAAAGAGATGCAGATTATGCATACAAAATAACGGAGCATAATTTGAGCATTTTCTATAAAATATCATTGGACATTTTTAAAAATATTTAAAAAAATTATTTTAATATCTGATATGTTTATGAATATAAATCATTGTTGCAATCAACATACAATTGTTAATATCATTTCTTGTAATCAGTATTATATGTATACATTGTTGTAATCAATGTATTGATTTTATAATTTTTATTGCAAATTGTTCGAGAAACAATTTTAACTTCATTTGTATAATATAAATCATTGTTGCAATCAATATTTAATTTCTTGTAATCAGAGCACCCGCATACTATGAATGAATTGTTGCAATCAAAGCTTTGATTTCAATAATCAAAGTTATTATTTTTGTATTCATTTGAAATGGATATATTTTATTCGTTAGCTTGTGTATCCCATACTTCTTTTGTTAATTTTTTTATTTCATAGCCAACTTTTAAATAATAAAAAAACATTAATTTTATCCACGAAAAGACAAAAAGTTATATTATTTCACGAGTTATGAAAAGAAAGTAGACTTGTTATATATCATTGAAGTACTAAGTACTTATAAAATAACAAAAAAGTTAAGACTATTTTCATAGGATTCCATTTATAAAGTTATAAGTTTGTGTTATATATCGAGAACTATAAAATTTTCAAAAATTCAAATTACGCCATTTTATTCTACGCAAAAACCGGTACAAAAATTGTCTAAACAATTTTTCTCTATCATAGTAAATAACATATTTTCGAAATTAGCAAAAAAAGAGTTTTTGCCTGTAGCTCAAAAACAAAAGAAGATAGAAAATTAAACTTCTCTTAAAAAATTAAAGAAAGTGTAAACGGTTTTGCTCTATCGTTGATATTTCCCGAGGTACCTTAAAAATACATCGAAAATGAGACACTTTCGGTAATGATGATGACATATTTGTGCAGTGCGGGCGTTTACCAGGCGTCAGCTCACGGGCACTCATTGCTGGCGTGGATAGTACACCATAGGGATCAATTTTCTGCCATTTAAAATTCGAAACGTTTGGCGTCGGTCGAGATCGAACATTTTTGTACTAATACTTACTATGTTTGGTTAATATTGAAAGAGTTTTACAGTTTCTGTAAAGGTTTGAGTACCAGATAATTAATAAAGCGAAATAGCATTATACTAGTAAAGTTCTTGATAAAATATGGTGACAGAACAAAATTATTCATCAATTGACCATTATGGCGTATACAAGAAAGATGTGATGTCATATTTTATAGTAAAAGTATGGTATAAACAATTTCCATAGGGTTTACAATAGGTTGAGAAAGTTTTTAAGAAAACTAAGGACGAAAGTTCCAGTAATTTCAAAAGAAGTATGTCAAAAGCAATTAATTAAAATATGCACTCCAATGATTGTTGTTTTCTTTCATACAAAAGTAATTTCAAGAGCAGTTTATGTTTTCATCAATACCTACTACATATGCAATATGTACAAATTTCTGAGGGAAAATTATTAAAAATTACTAGTTATTAACAATTAATCTTAATTAGTATTAACTACGAATGTAATAGTGTAAAAAATACTTGACAAATAATAACATTGTTCAAATAGGTCAATATATCGGTAATGAAAAATGTTCTCCATCCACTTAAACGACAATTGAACTATACATAACATGTTATCCAACAATATGTATAGATAGACAGAGCAACATTCTTATGAATATTTGTTTAGGTAGCACTATTTGTGCGCTATGTATTTTGCTGCTATCTTTGATTATTTTAATATCGACTGTGCGAATATTCATATTTAGAAATGTTAAACAATTTGATAAATAATCTAAGGAGCATGTTAAAAATAAATTTATTATAAGTATCTGAGAATAATTCTGTCGGCAAGTCGAACATGAAAACAGTAATTATGTTACAGATATGGCGATATCTTTTGAGCAATAAAACTGTACTATGCAAATTTATTATATCGTTACAACATTTTTCCTATTTATTATTTAATCAGTGGTAATATCATAAATTTTTGATACATATTTATAATCAGTTGAAATACTTAAACATATTGCTCACAAATCTTCAATTATAATATTGTTAAATTTGTTTGCCGGTAATCATCTAAAACAGGCTCAATATTTGACTACTATTATGCTGTTATTATACAATAAAATAACTAACTGTTCAAATGACAAGGACAAGAGTCAATTTATCATCAATGTATCACATTAGAACGAAGGAATTAGATCACTATACGCATATATTTAAAGACAATGGGTACGTTCAATGAGACCAGCAAAAGTAGCAAAAGAAAACCAGCAGGAGATGTAGCTGTTGAACGACACATTTTATGGTGGGAAACCACCGATTAAAAATCTAACCTAAATTTTCTTGTTTACTTCACTAGCGTAAACTATGTGCAATAAAGATTCAGATTCATTGCTACGTAAGCATCTTCTTCATGATATTTTATTAAATTTGTTATTAGTGACAGATAAGAATTATTTAACTCGTTTACACATTTCAACAATGTAATGTTCATGATTATAAAAAAATCTAAAAGTAGTACTTTATTCCTATTTACAGTTTTTCGTATTCTACCGTACTTTTCACAATAACAGCAAAAGCAGCGTAATTTTTCTTGCTCGTTTTGCTGCTCAGCAAATTCAGCAAAGCAAAACCAGCAAAGCGTTCAACATGAACTGTTTCCGGTTTGCTGTCTTTTGCTGGCCTCATTGAACGTAACCAATGTAAATAAATATATTTTGTTTTTTCCCTGAAGAACTAAAAAGGTTGTACCATTTTAATTGAATAATGAGTTCTGGAAGATTTTTTAACAATGTACCTATTTATTATAATTTAATGCCTTTGATTTAAATATTCATCATACATTTACTTATTTAAAATCATACAGGGACCTGAAAATGTGCTCATTTATTAAAATCTCGATATGCAGTTTTCAGCTCGGTTCCTAAATCTCCCTTACCAAGGGCAACGGGAGGTGAAAATAATAAATAACATGTAGTTTGGAGTAAAATTATTTGGAAATGGTAGGCATACAACGAGTAAAATAAAGGATCGTTTTCACTGAAACACGTAATAAGAATCTATTTAGAAAGTAACAAAGTTTTCATTTAATAAAAACGATTTTTTCAATTTACAATGGTCACACTATAAATCACAGCGCTCTTAGTTGCAACGATATCCAAGCGATACAATTTTGGCGACACAGAGTGCAGACCACGGCGAAACAAGTCCCACAGTTCCAGTTATTTTCCGGAGTTTTTGTCTGTGGCTCGGTCACTCAATTACTGAATTTGAAATGCCTGACGGAGTGATTTTGCCGCTTGTTTATGATCCTGCAGAGATTGCGAACTATTTACTGGGAAATTTAATCCACCAGAGCGGTATTCAGACCAAATTTATTTTATCGACAGCAATAAAAAACACGGGAACGATATAGTTTTTCAGCACACATAGATTAATGGGTCTACGCTGCTGTTTCTTTAGCCGTTCGTGATTTTTTCGCGTGTTTATTTTCTTATTTACACTGTGCGAGACGGAAAGCGAGACTAAAGCAAAATATAAAGAAGCTCTTGATGTGTCGGGCATAAAGAATAGCGAGTTTTATGAAATAAATGTCACTCTCTCACTGTAATTGAGCAGCACTTGTTTTGATATATTTCTGGCATAAATTGATCTTGGTACCACTTTCCAGAAATTATCCTTTATAAAAAAGTAAACATCCTCATTATGTATTTATTGTTAGTATAAATGTATAGCCGTTTTTACAGGGTCTCAGCATTATTATCAATGACATACATGTAATTAATTTTTTGTTATATAGGGAGTCCGGATTTCGGAGACCACCATTAGGATTTCGGAAACTATAGAAGATACGATTTCGGTTAAATGGGGCATGTGGTACGCCTTGGGGGGGGGGGGCATCTTAGATGTGCTTTTATTTTCCCAAAAATCTCATAGGTTATATATATATATATATATATATATATATATATATATATATATATATATATATATATACTATGTGTGTGTGCGTATGCGTGTGTGTGTGGGTGGATGTTGGTGTGTAATTTTTTTGAATAAAATGCATATAAAGTTTTATCTATATTAATTTTATTTTAATATGACTATTGAGTATGGAATAGATTGTCATGAAAGAAGTGAAGCAGTATTGTGTTCGCTAAATGATCATACTTTTTAAACAAATGTTATTCTATTTCTTCCATGACAATGTAATTTTGTGTTAAAAAATTAATATGCGCCCATTTATTTCATACTTTGCATTTTGCAATAAATTATATTTACGAGTATATATATATTCTCATTGAAAATAAAAAAGTTGGGTACCGTATTTTGAGAACCACTAGCCAAAAAAAATTTTTTTTTCTATTCATTACATTAGTTGTAAAAAATAGAATTTGCATGCTAATTTAAAGTTCCTTGCTTCCTTGTAGCTCTTAGTTCTCGAAATAGTAATTTAAAATGAATATCTTATATTATGTCAAGTATTATTAACTACTCGTATTGAGTTACATACATATCACAGAAGAACATAAGATACCATGAAAATATTATGGTTTTATACTGGAATTCTCAGTGATTTTTATAAATCTATAAGCTGGTAAAACGTGAGCGCTATTTTGCAAATGTCTATGAATTAGTTAATTTTATTAAATACAGGGCCTATATTCTTGAACGTTCGTCATTTCGTTCGTATTCGCGTTCGTTTTCATATTAGTAGTAATAGTATTCTGTGTTTCAAAAATAATATTGTATATGTTAGTGTCAGTGTCAATTTTATTGGCACATTTATTCAGATCACTTACATGTTAAAAGTTTAATTTTATCAAATATATATTAACTATTAATAAATAGTTTTTTAACATGTAAATAATGTGAATAAATGCTGCAATACAGTTGACACTGACAATGACATACAATATTTTGTTTTTGATAGAAAGACTACTATCACTACTTACATGAAAACGATCACGAATACGAATACGAATGAAATGACGAACGCTCAAGAATATGGGCCCCGGGCGGTTAAGGACAAATGTACCCATAAGCGTTCAAAATTTTACTCACTTTTCTTATTTAAATATAAATTAAATTTTCTGGACTATTCCTTTTAATAATATTTTAATTAATTGAATGAATTTAATTTGAAAAAGAAAAATTGATTTCAGTTGTCTGTTTTTCATTGCGCATTATTTTGTTTTTCTTTTATGGATGGTTTTGCAACTGCTATAGGTCATATACAGCTTGTAAATGGATAAAAATGAGATGATTGATGCCTTATCCGGAACTTGAACGCATAATCTCTACTTAGGTCCGTAAAACTCATTATCTTGAATGTCAGTTGTCTCATGATCCATCATGTACTTCCCGCCTAACAACGAACTGAATTGCATTAATATTATTATAGTTTGCGCTCGGCCGACGCCACTGAAACAAACGAGTTCGGACCTGTCGCGCACGCCAGCTGAGTAAACAAACCCGTGCAATTTTATAACAGGATTAGACCTACTCACTCTCGAAGTTTCTCGAACGTTACTGGAATGGTTCTAGAATAATGGAGAGCAATCAGTTAAGTTAAACCAGTTTATTGAGTCGAGTCGATAAATCCAGCAGGCTAGTCTACATCTTATGATCGTCACCATATTTATTTATCTAACTTTATTTATTTATATCACCAACTGTTTATTGCTCGATGCTCGCCTAACAGAATGTATCGGCTGGCTTCCCTGACGGTATTTATATATCGGCGTCCTTTCTCTGGAACATTCCACGCGATAACATCAAGTACAAAAATCAGGAAACCCTCTGCAATGGGGTCATTTAAAAAAAATCGTTTTTTTTTATAAAATCATGAAATCCGTCTCATTTAATAAATATAATAATATAAAATAACATGAAATATGCGACTTTTCATTCATAAATTTTCTAATAAACTTTCGCGGCTGTAAAATTCGTGACGTAACGGCTTGTTACTCACACAAAGGCATTCCTCTCACACACACACAACGGTCCACGTGGTATCCGTTTGCTGTTGTATACAAGCTAACCTAAAATTGTGACAGGTGACAGCACACTTAAGAATAAAGGTATGTAAATAAAACATTTATTAAAATAAATACCAAAAGTTGTGTGAAATATGTTTTTCGTTAACAATATGTTGCTGTCACAAAATCAAACTGAGAATTGATAACCCAAACAATCATAGTTCCGAACACAACCGGTAGAGGGCTGCTGCCGCATCCGACAAGCCGTGACGTCAGCGTCCAAATATTTGATATTTAAGACAACTTTTAAAAAATCATATCTCTGATTGTAAAGACTTGTAAGGTGTAAAACATACACCTACATATTTAATTTGACCTATTCTTTCAAGAAAAAAATAAATTAGAAAATGTGAAATGACCCAATTAAACAGGTCGCGATGTATACTACTAGGCCGATGCTCGCAAAGATTACGTCATCGCCCAGCGCGGAGGCGTTCTGGAAATATTCTACCAGTGGTGGTTCCGTACTTCTAGAGTCAGTGGCGCACGTTACAATATAGTGATATAAATAAATACAAGTCGATATGACGTCATAAAAACACTCAGAATGTTTATAAGGTAAATCATGAATGAAAAGTATAATAATATTAAATATTTTTGATTAATAAATGCATAATATTAGGTATATTTTTTATTTATGCAAAATAAATCAATATATATATATACAGGGTGGAAACAAACTTAATGTCATAAATTTAAGGGTGAGTAGTATGACATGTGTAGATTACGAAACTGGAAGAATTTTTTCAAAATTCGAAAAACGAAAATTCGACTTTTCTTAAGGAAACTTTTTTTACTGCTGTTTTAATTCATATTTCATTAAAAATATGGTTCTCAAAAATACATTCAAAATTAGTTGTATAAGATATTATTCTTAATAATTAAATTAAATAGCATTTTTAACGAAAATAATTGTGTAATAGATAAAATAATGCAAATGCGTTGCCAGTGGTTCAGTGGTACCAAAAATGTTAGTTTCATGACATCTACCCTTAAATATGCGAATTTTTAAAAAATTCTTTCTATTTCGTAATCTACACATATCATACTACCCACCCTTAAATTTATGACATTAAGTTCGTTTCCACCCTGTATATATATATATATATATATATATATATATATATATATATATATATATATATATATATATATTATATTTGATGTAGGTTAGATCTTATACATGATGTGTGATGAGTTTTTATAAGAAATATCATGTGTTTCAAGCTATTTTTTAAATTTATTTATTTTTTCTCATTTATTCTGCCGTTGTATCTGTAGTTGAAACCGTGAAATTTTGCGTTATTTATTATTTTGTAATATGGCGAAGACAAAAGGTGCTCTAAATTTGGACGAACGACAAAAAAAAGCTATTATAGAGGGCCGGAAACAAGGGCGGACGCATAAGGAGCTCGCGTAACAGTTTTACAGCGCCAGATCAACGGTGAGTAAAATTCTTAAACGTTGGAACCTCCAAGGAGGCTATGTTGAGAAGAAGAAAAGCGGCCGACCACGTTGCAATACTTCCCTTGTCGATCGCAACAACCTCCACGTATCCCGCAGCGATCCACGTGTTACAGCGCCGGATATTGCGAAGGAAATAGCGACTCCTGGTCAGCCTAATCCATCCACACGGACCCTACGTCGTCGCCTACAGGCCGCAGGACTGAATGGACGGCGATCTGTAAAGAAGCCATTCATTTCTGCCAAAAATCGGAAGGCGCGAGTGGAGTGGGATAAAGAGCATAAAAACTGGACACCTCAGTGAGTATGAAAGTAATTTTATGTTGTTGATAGTGGTGGCATAAAATGGATTCGTCGCCCTAAAGGCAAACGTTTCAATTCAAAATATCAACTACCGACTATGAAGCATGGTGGCGGTTCAGTCTTGGTGTGGGGTACTTTCTCAGCAAAAGGAATGGGCCCTCTTCACAGAATTCATGGTATCATGGATCGAAAAATGTACATAGACATCCTCAAAAATGTTATGCTTCCATATGCAAAGCGTCTTCACGGTCGTGGCTTCATCTACCAGCAGGATAATGATCCGAATCATCGCGCGTGTGATGTGCAAGAATGGTTCCGACGCCATCGTGTGACTCTTATGAAATGGCCAAGTCTGTCGCCTGACTTAAATATTATTGCCGTTGTCGGATGAGCTGGAAAGACGTTTAGCTGGCAAACGAGCGGCAAGCGCAGCCAAGAAGTTCGCCCTACTTGAGGAGGAGTGGACGAAGATCCCACAGTCAACAATCGATGCTCTCTTCGCGTCTATACCAAGACGCATCCAAGCTATGATCGACGCAAAAGGATTTGCAACAAAATATTAATTTTATTTAGTGTTAATTATTTATTAACTTCATTATTAAATATTTCTTATTTTCAGAAATTTGAATAAAAGTATTTTTCCGCGTTATTGTTACTATTATTTTATGAAAAGTTTTTTATTAAGTAAATTATACCTACTATCAAAATATATTATGATTTTGTAGACATCAATTGTCTATTAGTCAAGTTATGTTGAAAAAACTTAAAGGTGCTATACATTTGGCCGGTACTGTATATATATATATATATATATATATATATATATATATATATATATATATATATATATATATATATATATATATATATATATATATATATATATATATATATATATATATATATATATATATATATATATATATATATATATATATATATATATATATATATATATATATATATATATATATATATATATATATATATATATATATATATATATATATATATATATATATATATATATATATATATATATATATATATATATATATATATATATATATATATATATATATATATATATATATATATATATATATATATATATATATATATATATATATATATATATATATATATATATATATATATATATATATATATATATATATATATATATATATATATATATATATATATATATATATATATATATATATATATATATATATATATATACTATATTTTTTATATTTTTGAAAAGTACATAAAATTTACTTTACAACGGTAGTAAATTAGTAGTACGTTGTGTTATTAAAAAAATAAAATGGCGGACGTTTTAAATTTGAATATTATTATACATATGAAAAAAAAATCGTGTGCGAGATTTTATTGTTTTTTGTTCATAGATGATATTTTTTGATGTATTCATTTATATGACGTAATCTGGACAACAAATCCAATAAAACAAAATTCCACACTGTCTTGACTTATTTTGTAAGATATTTCAAACGTCCGCCATTTTACTTTTCTTAATAATACAACGTCCTACTTGTTTACTATCATTGTAAAGCAAATTTTATATACTTTTCAAAAATATCAAAAATATGGTATGTTCCATTTGAAATTTCAAGGTTGGTATCATATACTCCGGAGCCGGAAGTAATAGAACTTTTTTTGATATGACATCTTATTGCCCATATTGCCTATAGTAAATTGCACATACGTATAACGTGCGTAAATTAATAATGAAAAATTATTGAGCCTTGCAGTTGTCCTAAAAAAAAAGATAATTAACCTTCGGATGACCAGGTGGGATCATTCAAAGACCGTAAACTCGGTTTTTGTTTATTATTTCAATTTTTTAGGAACTAGGTTATATCTAGCCGTGTTTTGTACCTTCCTCTACCGCATGTAAAAATTTGCGCCAAAAATATTTAATATTACCCTTCCAAAAGATTTTTTTCTGATTGGAATCACTAAATTTAAAATCACCGACAATAATACATTCAAGAACCTGCATAACAAGTTTGTATAATAAAATATAAGTAATAGCTTACAGTAAACCTGTCATTTCATGTCTGTTCTGTAGCCCTCATAAATGTCTTGCACTGGCAACCTGCCTTCAGTTCGCAAATTTTTTCATTCTACTCTTTAGTTAACATTTATTTTCACAGAAATGTATGTTAGTGTTCAATTAATAAGTGTTTGAAACTAAAAACTTTATTTTCTTATATACAGCGTTGACTTTCGGAATCTATAATGCCTAAGACTAATTCACGTAGAGATCTTTTTCTCACAATCCCTAAAATTTGTATCGTGTGATATTAGATATTGCTCGATGTTATCGATGACATTAAAAACAGTAATTGTGTCATATTAATGTGACAAAAACATTGAGATTATTGACCAATACAATTATTATAATCATATAAATAGTGAAAACAATAATTAAATAATTCTAGAGCAAAAAAAAGTTCTAGAATCTAGATAAACTTTAGATATACAGGTTGTTAAAAAAAGATAAAATATATTTAAGTGCATACAGTACTGACCAATATGAGTAAAAAACAGCTTAATCAACATGGTCCGATTTTCAATAGTTTCCGAGATATAAGGCAGTGAAAAGTAAGTTTTTACGGGGTTTACCTCTGCAGTTTCGTTTTACTCGGAAACAGTTGAAGATCAGATCTATGTTTACTTATTTTGGTCAGTAGTTACTATATACCTTCAAAAAAAATTACTCTTTTTTAACATTCTGTATGTAAAATATTCCTCTCAGGCATATTAATTTTAAACACTTAGCGTAAATGTAATTTATTCTTCTCTATTAAAAAATATATTTCTGTTAATATGAAAAGGTGCTTCCTAATGTGAATCTAAAAATACATTTAGTGTTTAATTATTTTTTGGATATCTATTGAATATGAAGTATAAAATGCGATCAAATCGTATAGAGAATAACATATTCTCCAAGTTATAATAACGTTAAATGTCAATAAATGATACTTAACTGCGTGTTTTTAAGAAAAACTGTTAAAATCTTCAAATGAGGGTACTTGCGGTTGACCATTTATAACCAAAATCTAATCAGTTGTTCTTCTGGATGTAAACTTGAGAAATATGAAAAAATTATAACTTTTAGAATCGTGGTATTGAAGTTATGCGATCCGAAACTTTCGTCACACACACACACACACACACATACATACATACATACATACGAGTACACACATCATCATAAAAATAGTAAAATCGTATTATATGGACCCTAAAACGTACTTGTTTACTAAAAACTCATCATTGAATTTTTTGACCAAATACAATACCTTTCTTACCTAAAGGCGACGGAAGGTAAAAATTTGAATATATTTTATCAAAAACATACAAAACCAAAAAAAAATATTATAACTAGCTCACAGCATGGTTTCGTCCCGGGTCGGTCAACTGTTACAAATTTAGTACAGTTTACTGAATACGTTTCAGATGCTTTAGTAGACAGGAAGTAGATTATGTTTACACTGATATCACTACAGCGTTCGATACGGTTTCTCATAAAATTCTAGTGAATAAATTAAAACTTGTTGGTAAAAAGATATAATTACGTGAACTGTAAATTTATTTGTTACAAATAAATCCTAAGCTTGAATAGATCCAAATATATCTACAATTGATGCAATTTAATAACTTATTTGAAGCATTTATTTGTCTCAAATAAATATATATTCAGATCAATTATGTTCTTCTATGATATGAGAACTATGAATTTAATTACATTAACTACACTATTTAATTGCGCTAAATTTATTTTATTATTGTTGGGTATGTAATAAATTATTTGAACCAAATTTATACCTACTCATAACCTGTCCATAATAAAAGAATTCAAATAAATATTTTAATTGAAGGAATTATTTAAATAAAGACCAGAATATTTAATATGTATGTGTAGCTTGTATTTTTATTACCTTACAAATTAAAACATACTTGAGTAATGTATAACAAAAAAATATAAGACTTGGTATATAATAATATGTATAATGTATATAGAAGAAATACACACTCCGTATAACGAGCATTCTACAGTGCAATTTAAAAAAATAATTAAAGTAGGCTATAAATACAAAACTCGCATGTTTTAGTTTAATATATGGTCTATGATCACAGCCTATTTGAATTCTTTTTTCGATTGCACTGCATTACAAATTATATTTTAAGTTCACTGTAGATATGTACTTAGACCATTAGCACATACATGTATATTATTTGGTTTTTTTACAAAATAAATTATCTATATTCTTTAAGACTCTAATAGTATTTTCACCAGTCTCAATCTTGTAGGCTTGAGCCTTTCATAACCTAACGTATTCAACATCTTAAAAACTAAACTAATATTACTTTTGAAATCAACAATAATACTTATTATTTCTCCAAAAATAGGATTTTCAAGATAGGTGTAGTCAAAATTTAGCAATAATACGTGGCTATTTTTATATTTAACACCGTTGTAAATAAACCAAGATATGCAAATGCCATCATAAAAATCGAAGTTTCGAAAAATATCAACGGACTGTAAATCTACTGCAGACATTACTTGCGGGCCAAATATAAAATTGTCACAGAAACCTTTTCTACTTAAAAATCGGTGACACAGTTTCAGCTGATGTTTTATAGCAAGGGTATATGGTATATTTACTCTAGAAATAACAATGAATGCATTTTTTTTGGAAATTCGGTGAAATGCTTCATATCGTATAGAAGAATAATATCTGGGTGGGCCCAACAAGTTAATTATCGTTGGATAATGTATCATGAAGTGGTGTTTTGGTTTTAACGCCGTTTGAAATAATTTCATATAAAATTTATGGTGTTCTGCTATTAAATATTTAAGATATAATAATAGATCACTATTCATTTTTCTATTTAAACAAATTTCAATGACATCGTAAAGAAGTAAATAAAAATGCCACACTTCGTCGTCTTCGGGAACCATATCACCAATTATTAAACTAAAATATGTTACAAAAGAATGCATTTCAGCAACAGACATGGTTATATAGCTTTTCCTAACATGATTCAGTTTTATTACAGGAATGGAATTACCAACATCAGCACATTCACAATGATTGAAATAAGTTATACGTTCGTTAAGTTGATACAATGAAATATACTTTCTTTCTTCAGTTAAATAATTAAATAATTAACAATAGATCCCATTTCATATCTAAATATACCCTCAAACAAATCGTGCATGATATCACAGGAAATATTTAATGTATTATGAAAGTTATTTAGTGAATTCCATAAACATTCAATTTTCACACCAGTTTCATTGTTGTCTAAATCGTGTTTATAGTTCTCTGGGTTACGAAGCATATTTGGATTTTCTTCTGTGAGCGATTGATTAGTGACTTTGTCTCCTCTACAAATTCGACAATAAAAATTTGATACAAAACTTTCATTGAAACCTAATAAATAATTTAATCCTAAGTTATCACCTAATAATACAATTAAAACAAAATAGATTCGTTTTTCTTCCCCAGAAATATTTACTATAATACCTTCATTTTCTAAAATTTTTAGTTCCTCTATAAGTAAATGAAATACATCTTTATTGGTATAAATATTTTTATTGTAGGTTTCAAATATTTCTGCCAAAAAAATATTTTCCAGCAATGAAGAATATTTAGGTGGTACACAGGCCAGTGAAACATATACAGCACCAAGTTTGTGGTATCCTGCCCGTGAACCAAGTGGATTTCCAGGCTCAAATTCATCAAAATATAAGTAAATAGGCATTACTAATTTATCTCGAAAATTTAATTTTACATTTTGCTATAACTTACCCTGTAAAATATTATTTATGCAATTTTGTTCCATTGATGCTTCATTCATATATTCTAAGATAACACTAAAAACGTTTGGTAATTCTAGGAAATTTTTTAATATGAATCTAATTGGTATTAGTTGACCAGTAATATTTTTTATTCCATATTTAACAGTATTTGAATGTTTCATTGGCCCTTGTACTTCGCATATACTAAATGGAGTTGGTTTAATGAAATAGTGTGATTTTTCAAACCACTTAAATCTCAAATGTTCAGTCTGTTAACCTTCAAATGGGTTTGCTATTGTGTTTATAATGGAATGTATTTTAATATTACCATCATTTGAAGTACTATTACTGATTAAGGGTAATAGTTCGTTTCTTAAATATTCAGAAACACAATTGGTAAATAATTCGCTTACTAAATCTATAATTTGCTGTATATTACTTCTAGTTAATGTGTCATTACTATATAATCTTGATAGAAAAAATGTCACTGGTGTGAGTATTGAAATGTGTGAATCAGAAATTTGTGAAGGACTTTCATTAGCAGTGTCATTCACTGTTAAATTTTCTGCATTCTTTTTATTTGGGGAATGTTTTAGTGAATCTTTAATGTTTGTATTATTAGTGTCGGTAGTAAAATTTGTATCTTTGTGTTTTTCCATATGCTTATAAAGAGATAAATATCTTTTAAAATTTCTATTACAAACAAAATATCCGCAAGAAAAATTAAGACTAAATTTATGTACCAATTTAACATGTTTTAAGAACATTATCGAATTTTTAAAATGACATTTGCAAATCTTGTAAGTATACATATTTTATTTGGGAAATAAAATAAATTTGTTAATTATTTTTATTAATTTTTTTATAAAAATCCAGAACGTACGGAATTTTTGGATCATATTTTGTATGAATATCGAAAAGAGCCCATTGGATTACTGTCCATACCTGCTCTGATTGCGGAGGATAAGAAGCATTTAAAACCAAATATGCCTTCGTGCAGAGGTCGATTCCTTTTAACACTGTACTGACTTCATATAAATTAGAGTCAATGCAAACATATACAGCTTTAACTACTGTTATGGATGGAGCTTCAACAATTATAAACGGTTGTAGTGTTAAACCGAGCTTGTTCATAGCATCCCGTTTTTTTTCAATAGTTGTTTGAAGGTCTCCTGGAATCTGTAATAAATACGATTATGATTGAATTTATTAGTTTACAGGATAACAGAGTAACGTACTTTAACTTGTACAACCATGCATTCTCTACTTTCGGCAATAGATGGTTTCCATTTTTTTATTTTACATGATTTTGGTGGCAAAATTGAAGATAATAGTAGGAGTTTAATTAGGTGTTTACAATCTGTAAATAGATATGGAATATAAATAGTAGTAGAATACGTATCACAGTTACTTGTTGTCATTTAAAATTATACAAACATGTCGGTAAAGTTTCGGCACGTACTACTAGATCAAGCAATACATCGTCTCCACTGCCTTGTAATGGTATTTTTCGAAGCGATAGTGCTTTATCAAAAAAAATATAAAAATTTAATAGTAATAAATTTGAATATTTTCATATAATAGGTCAAAATCTTTTTCAATCTGTAAAAAAATACTATTAGATATAAGTTTTATAAAATATGTAATAACATTCTCACCAGCGTTGATCCTATTGAATTTTTCAAAATTGGCCATTCATTGAAAATTTCTGATACTGTTATGTATTTATTAGAAAATAGGTGTTGTCGTCTTAGTGCAAATGTGATTATCCAATGCTGAAAAACTTCCTCTTCGGGTTCTTTGTTGTGTCGTAACCATGTTCGGCTATTACTGATTTAATCAGTATTATCATCTTTAGAATAAGTACAAAAACATGTAGACACATATAGACTAATAATACAAATTATGTTACAAACCAGCTAATACTGTTGTATTTTCTTCATCTACATCGCTTGTGACATCTAGTGATGATTTCTTAGGAATCGTTCCGCTTTCTTTTAATACTGTTATGAGATTTTTATATTTGTCAGGTAGCTTTCCTCTGGATATTCCAGCCTTATTTTTTTTTTATTCTCAAAGTCTGATAAGTCGTATATAATATGAATACTTTTGCTCTAAAGGAAAAAGTTAAATAATTTTCTCGGCCAATTCTTCAAAGGATTCATTAGTCAAATGTCTATAAAAAATAATTATACCTTTGTATGTATATGTTTAACTAATAAATTTACCCAAATTTTTCTCTATGAGTCAATAAATGCATGCAGATGTGTACTAAATAATTTTGGTATTTTGGTTCCAAGGTCTTTTTATACTTGTATATATTTAGTACAGCCTCGCCTATGCATGACTCTTCCAATATTTTTTTTAAATTAAGGTTTGAAATTGGAATTTCTTTTATTTTTTTATTTGGAACTGGTGAGGTGTCAGAATTAACACTAATATTTTGAGGTATTACCTGAAATACTTGCACAGGCGTCGGTGTTAATGACGTGCAAAACGAATTATCAAAGCTTGAAGTAGGGGTATTTAAAGAAATTGGTATGGCATTAGTCTAAAATGCGGAAGAATATTTATAATTTTTAAAATAAGCCTATACTCACTAATGGAGTCATTTAAAAAAAAATCGTTTTTTTTATAAAATCATGAAATCCGTCTCATTTAATAAATATAATAATGTATAGTAACATGAAATATGCAACTTTTCATTCATAAATTTGCTAATAAACTTTCGCGGCTGTAAAATTCGCGACGTCATGGCTTGTTACTCACACAAAGACATTCCTCTCTCACACACACAACGGTCCACGTGGTATCCGTTTGCTGCTATAAACAAGCTAACCTAAAATTGTGACAGGTGACAGCAGACTTAAGAATTAAGGTATGTAAATAAAACATTTATTAAAATAAATACCAAAAGTTGTGTGAAGTATGTTTTTCGTTAACAATATGTTGCTGTCACAAAATCAAACTGAGAATTTATAACCCAAACAATCATAGTTCCGAACACAACCGGTAGAGGGCTGCTGCCGCATCCGACAAGCCGTGACGTATAGCCTAGCCGTGACGCCAGCGTCCAAATATTTGATATTTAAGACAACTTTTAAAAAATCATATCTCTGATTATAAAGACTTGTAAGGTGTAAAACATACACCTACATATTTAATTTGACCTATTCTTTCAAGAAAAAAATAAATTAGAAAATGTGAAATGACCCCATTGTAAAATACCTGTACTGGCGATGACGTAGCTGCAAAAGTTGCCGTCGGGGTAATTATTGTATCTGATACTGGTGCTATATCAATAATACTATTCTGCAATAAATAAAAACAATAGTAATTGTTATTATATATAATGTAACGTTCAATTTTGAAATATCTAAAAAATACTTAATAAACTACATGTAAACCATACTTCTTTCATATAGGTATTATATCTATCTAAGAATTTTGCTCTCATGCCAATTTTTGGTATTAGTTTATCTATTAATGATGGTGTCAATGCGATAAACGCATCTAAATCGATTTCCTCGTCTGAAATAAAATTTGATATATATTAATGTTGTTTGCTATCTTCTTGGATTGGAGTGAAATAGTCTGCCAAATTATTTCAAAAATTAGTGGAGGGACTAATGATAAACTGTAAACTTTACTAAACCAAATAGGTATTGTACATAAATTATCAAAAGTAAACAATTTTCGCTTACCACTTGTAACATTAACTTTCTGTAACTACGACAAACAGTAAATTATTTATATAAGTATTACCGATGTATTGTCTAGTATGAGTAATGTGAAAATACTTACCCTGAAAAATGCCAAGCAAATTTTCAAAATTCCATTCCAGCAATATATTTTTTACTGTATCGTCAACTATATTCACTACATTAGCAAACAAATGTAAAATATACCGCCACAAATGAACACTGTCAGAATCAGAAATGAATGCCACACGATCTGAACAAGATGAAACGAAGAAGTGAACAAGTTCATGCAAGTCGCTTCCATTTGTCGCATGGCAAATAGAACATTGTTCGCTCAATGGCGATATAATTTTGACACAAATAAGATTTATTTGTGACAAATAAATATATATTTATATAAAAGAAACTACTTTTCATAGTAATAAATATATAGTTTACACAAGTATATTACGAAATTAATACAAGAAGATACATATTTGTGAGAAACAAATTAATTAGTTCAGAAAATTATATATTTATTTATTAAAAATCTTACGTTTGAATACTAATTATAAATATATTAGTTTATTTGAGAAAATTATACTAAATTTAAGTGAAATGAATCATGGTCAAATAAATAATATAAGTGAATGAATAAAATAGATTTCATATTAAAGGTTAAATTGTATTTGTTGCAATTTTGCAATAATTAGATGAATCAATTATGAATATTTATTTTCTAAAAACCAGTATTTTTTCTCAGTGTTTCAAGGTGGAAATAATTTATTACTTTTTTGTAGTGATCTTAATAATTAAGTTATATTATATACTGCGAATATTTACATAACAACTGATTACAACATATTCAGTTACGCAACCTTATTCTTAAACAGGTAAAATATACTTTGATTGTATATGATAAAGAAATCGTTTATTTTAGTTACTGAATAGCTTTAATATTTTTTTGCTTAGAAATAAGCTTGTAAATTGTTTTAAATCCATTTTAAAACAATGAAATGTAAATGTTATCATTTAGTTAATCTCAAACTTCGTCACATAACTGTGTTCCTAAAGTATATTGTGGAAACAAACTACACAACTAACAAGTCTCTAAATTAATTTTTATCATCCCTTTCTATCGGTGGAATGCTTATTCAGGCAACTTTCCTTTCTGCGGAAAAAGCCAGTCGGAAAGCAAGGTTCGGATCCAACGAGGGGCTCGCGACAGCAATAGTCAGAGTGGTACAGCGTAGCCTAGGGAAGAACGTGACGCGACTGTAGCGCCACGCAGTGCCGCCGGCGGAAATCAAGTCTCCAAGCACGTATCAACCAGACTAAAAACAACGGCCAGTGTTTATCTCGGCAGTAGAGGGACTTGACAAACATCTAATGCTTCGTTGCATTTTTAGCGATAATATCATTTGATTAAGGCTTTGTATTCTCTGATGTCAGAAGATGAGAAGGAAAGATGAATGATAAATTAAATAAAATTGTTTAAGGTCGCCGTCGAATATAGTCCAATCGTAATTCCGTTCGTTTGATTGAAGGAATTCATTAAAACAAATGCAGTTTTGTTTATTGATTTTGAGAAATTTAAATCTAATGGTTGAACTTATATTCATTTTTTTAGTAACAATAATAATATTGTTTATAACATTAAATCACGTAATAAAAGAAAAAAATGGGTTCAAAGTATGTTCGTCATATGCAGATAATTTTTTTATAATGAATAATGAAAAAAAATATTTAATGCAATAAGTAATTGTTATAAACGAATGGAATTACGATATTGCCCTATACTGTAATGTAAATTTAGTGCAGCGTTTTGTCGGAGCGCACTACTGGAGCTCTGCCACCTCTCCTCAGGTCATACCAACAAGCTAGAGAGAGGAGAGAAAACGATTTCGCATGAAATCTTGTTGGCTCGGTCCGAATAGAGGCTAGCATCAGTTTTGAAATTTTTGCGCTAAGTTTATATACTCTTATTATAAAATGGTTAAAACTAAAAATTCAAAACAAAACAGGCCTTCAAAATTAAATAAACGAACGGCGACTGCTTTAAAGAGGCAAAAAAATGCTCTTCTTCAACAAAAAAACTTGTCGTTCTATGTAAAAGTATATGTTTCCATTTTAAAAAAATATACGTATTCCAACTTGAACTATTTTCTTTTATAAGTAGCTGTCACTTTTGGCTCCTACAACTTTATTATTTACATAATATGCTTTTGCTCTTAAAAAACTTGTACAAAATACCATAGTAAATACAGTAAAAAAAAATATGTTGCAAAATTTTATAGTCAGTCATATGGCATAATTTTCTGGGACTGCTCTCCCAATGCCGTTCGCATTTTTATAATACAGAAACGAGCTACATATTAGAAATATTTATAACCTTAGCTACAGAAGTACCTATAAACATAGTTTTATAAAAGAAAAAATTCTTACTCTGCCATGTTTGTATATTTTAAATGTCATTTTATTTATTAGAAAAAATAAAAATCAAATTATAAAATATAAGAATTGTCATAGTTATAATACTAGAGATAAAGAGAATTCAGGGCATCGAACCTGCCAAAAACTGGGTTCGGTTCAGGTTCAGGTTAATTTATTTTTTGAGAGATGGATTCGGGTGCGGTTCTGGTTCAAACATTAATAAAATTTGCGGTTTTGTTCCGAGTTCAGGTATTGGGTTCAGGTTCGGGGTGACCTAATGAAAACTGGATTAATGTTTTTTGAATAACAATCTTTATATAGAAATAATTTAAAATGCGAGCCGGAATTTACGCAAGCCAAGAACACGAACACAATTTTCACAAACAGACAACACAGGCGTCGATTATCGGCTATATTACGATTACGCGTACATTTCGAACTCAAAATGAACCTGAACCGGAGCTGAACCCTGAACCCGAATTTTAGTACTGGGTTCGGTTCCGACTCGGGTTCAATTGAAAAATATATTTAAGGTTCGGTTCTGGGTTTGCGTTCGCTAAAATGTTCCGGTTTGGGTTGGGTTCAGGTTCGGGTTCGATGCCCTGAGAGAATTTGGTGCTCCAAAACAAGTGAAATTTAACTCTAAATAATCCTTTTTTAATAGGAATCAAATTATATA
This sequence comes from Harpalus rufipes, assembly GCA_951394225.1. Lineage (NCBI taxonomy): Eukaryota > Metazoa > Arthropoda > Insecta > Coleoptera > Carabidae > Harpalus > Harpalus rufipes. The sequence continues at coordinate 60,049,864 of OX596274.1, forward strand.
ACCATTACCAAAACATATAAAGAACATTGATTCGTTTAATTTATTTAAAAGGAAACTAAAATATTTATTAATTGATAAATGTTACTACATTAATGAATATTATACGGATAATTTTAAGTAAATACTTTGTTTATTGAAATATCATGAACACTATATTTGTGACATGTATGTATTTTTGACATTCCATATACCGATGCAATTTTGGTCTTACTTGAAGAATAAATTGTTATTATTGTTATTACTATTATTATTGTTATTATTATTATTATTATTATTTTTACCCCATTATAGAATTATTTTTTAACTTGATTAATAGAGAAATTATAGGGAGCCGCGTTTTTTTCTAGATATGTTCTTTATGTACTCGTAGTATAAATATAAATCCTAATTATATTTATAAAAATACAATTTTTCTTGAAACCAAAATTAAATACTTTTAGTTCTTGAAGTACGAAAGAATAAAAATACCTGCAGTGTAGAGATATTTCCCGGCCAGTACGTACTAGACTAGCCTCCAAGCGAGGTATTATCGTTCGCGCTAGCCGTAATTTTTAAATCTTGCTCTTTTAGATTTTGACGCCTCTCCTTGCGATTGTAGCGTTAGAGATCCGCAGCGGATTAGTTTGTCAAGCCCAATTCGACGGCGACCTTAAGGTTTAATTTTTATAGGACCTCATTGAAATTTAATTGTGAATAGGTTAAATTTTGTGATTAAAAAATGACATGTAAAAGTTTTATTATTTGAAAAAACAATTTTATGGCATATTTAGATATTTTTTTATAAACTCAGGTGTACAACAACTATCAACTTTTAGTTTTTAAATAGCAACCCATAATCATTTTACTAAAATATAAACCGCCATTTTTTTCTCTTTTCAACGATGTATTACTTTTTATTAATATATTTGAAAAAAAATTGAAATAAATAAGATAATTGAGATATATGGACAATAATTTTGATTCAAATATTAGAAGTGGCTATGTGAAAACAAACAAAATGTAACAATGTTAATATCAACAAAGTATACATTTGTGTGTTACTTATTTATTATTACTTACCTATTATTTACTTATTATCTATTTATATATTATTTATTTTCACATAGCAACCTAGATTATTGGAGTAAAATTATCTTATTTTTCTCGAAATGTTTCAAATACATTAATAAAAACTAATACATCGTTGTAAAGACAAAAAATGGCGGTTAATATTTTAATAAAATAATTATAAGTTGCTATTTAAAAAATAAAAGTTTATAGTTGTATCCTGTAAACCTGACTTTATAAAAAACATCTACATCTGCCATCAAATAGTATATTTATAATATTAAAACTTTTATATGAACCATTTTTTTACCTCCCGCTACCCTATAGGGGCTCGTGCTAAAAATCGCATATTGAGATTTTGGTAAATGACCACGTTTTCAGGTCCATAGAAACCAATTTTAACATTTTCACGATGATGTCTGTATGTATGTGTGTATGTATGTATGTGTGTATGTGTGTGTGTGTGTGTGTGTGTGTGAGTGTGTGCATCTGCGTCTGCGTTCAGAAAATTTCTACCTTACTACCTTACTCTTATACGGAAAGACGCCATTAGATTTTGGAATAAATCAGATAACCAGAAATGGCACTTTACTGGAAGCTCAAAATAGTTTTTCTTCGAAAAATACCTTTAAATGTTATTTTTTCAAGATTTGTTATTTTAAAAATTAAAGTTTTAAAATTTTCTACTAGTTTGCATTAATACTTTTTGTATATATTTTATGGATAAACTAAATATGTAGGAACATAGGTAAGTATATAAATAAATAAAATAAATATATCGTCACGGCGTATTACCCATTGCTGGGTGAGCCAATCTGCTTTGTACACAGATGTCGGTAATAATGATGACAAATTTGCACCGTGCGGGCGTTTCCCCGGCATCACCTCACGCGAATCTGGGGTACCGAGTTCGATCCCGACCGACGCCAAATATTTTAGAATTTTAAATGGCACGAAATTGACCCCTGTGGTGCACTCTCCACGCCAGAAATGAATATAGGTAAGTGTATAAATAAATAAAATAAATATATCATCACGGCATATTACCCATTGCTGGGTGAACTACAAGAAAACTGTACGAAGCAAAGACAACGAAGAAAAACCGAAGAGCGAGACCAAGGAAAATATGAACAGAAGTGGTCAGAATAGCAATGGGCAAGAGAAACGTCAAATAGAAGGAGGCAAAACAGCTAACAAAATACAGACAACAATGGAGAAATATATATGGAAACGGAAACCAAACGAATAGCCAATCCCACATCCAGCCCAACACCCGAAAGGGTAGAAAGGCTTAGGATTAAGAAAGTCTTAAAATTCAAAATATTTGGCGTCGGTCGGGGTTGAACCCGGTATTTAAATTTAATTTAATTTTAAGTATTTACATGAATAAAAATTAAATTAAACGGGAGGTATTGTGTTGGCCACATCAGATTTTTTCATCCTGTACACATAATGATGTACCAGAATAAAAATGATACCCGGTTGCAACACGACTACACAACGCGTTACGTGCACATTACGGCTACACAAACGCAAACGAAAAAAATCTGATGTGGCCAGCACATAACCTCTCGCCGTATATTTTACCTGGCTGTATGCATAAAGCAAAGATTATTTTTATAAATACAAATAATATATTAATATAAATCTATGACGTATAAACTTCTTTATTATTCAATAATAGCATGTCTCAACATGAAGATATTTTACCATAAATTATTTTACAATAAATTACAAAGTAGAGTTTACCATATATTAGGCTGGTAACAGCAATTTTCAATTCGAACAACTTTGTTTACTTTCTCTTCATATTCTTCTAGTAAAAACATTAATTTTGGGCGGTCTAAAATGTATATATCTGGATTGTGCATCTATTCTTATATATCTTCTTTTACATTTTATTTTTTCATACTTGTTATATCTAAATAACCTTAATTCCCTTTAATAAAGTGACGGATAGATTGCACTCCGATTTTGTCAATATTTACAACTTACTTGAGAAGAATTTGATAGCTTTTTCGCAATTGAAAGTTACTCTAGTCTACAGTACTGGTGTACATTGTCCCATAATGTTTGAAACAAATTTAAGTCCTTCAACCTAGACTTGTCATCTCCATAATAGTCACAGATCAAGAACTAAGGGATTCTCCAAGTACATTTTTAATTCATTACTCATTATATCTGACACTGACATTTATCTGTCAGTTACAAATAATTTAAATTATCAACTATTTTTCATGGCATTCTTTCGGCTGTCAAATTTATTACAACAGATTATTTTATATATTATACTTCTTTTATCTCTAAATCTATGGAATATATAATAAAATATTTAAATGTATCAGATAGAGAATTTAATTTTCTTTAATATTACCACGAAAAATTTTCAAAAAATAATATTTAGAAGATTTTTTTTCAAGAATCTTCTACTTCCGGTTGTCCAATTGTTACCAAAACCTTTTCAGATCTTCCCATGAATGTCCGATTGGGAAATACGTAGCTAAACAAATTGAAAGTCTTATAGTTTTTGAGTAACCGTCCTTCCAACATCCCACACACATACACACATACACACACACACACACACACACACACATCCACACACACACACACATACACAGACATCATCGTAAAAATGTTAAAATCGGATTGTAGGGACCTTAAAACGTGCTTATTCAATAAAATCTGGATATGCGATTTTTAGCATGAATGCAATACCTCTCTTAGCGAGAGGTAAAAAAACAAACTGTTGTGGCCAGCACAATACCTCTCGCCATTTTCATTTTATGTTGCATAGGGCGCGAGCAGTTATGTGACATTGTTGGCCTTAGAAGCAGATATGGGGGCCCGTGTCATAATGACAGCTAGTAATAATGTACATAGGTGTCAAATATCATAAGTTTTCATTCAAAACATGATTTTCCAAATCCGTGTGGATTATTTTCCTCGCCAAGTATACTATTAATGACATATAAACATTATATTAGAATATTTTGAAATTTTGAATGAAAAATTATGACATACATTTGTGACATCTATGTAAATAAATACTTGCTGGCATTCTAACACGGACCCACAAATCTGCGTGCTAAGGCCAACATAGTGACATGTCTCGCGCCCCAACGAATTTAACATTTCTTGTACACACAAATAATTGAAATTATATATCTTCTTTCGTTATATGAGTAATTTTGTCCTACTCTTCTAATATGTTCAAAATTCTTCAAATTCGTTGAGATTATTAGCGGTATTTCTTAAGTATATATGTAATATTAACATACCTATAATTTAAATACATATTTAATTAATAATACGATAATATATATTATTACATGTACTCGTACCTCCCAGAAAAATTTGATTTTTGACAATGACATTTTGCATTTATCTGTCATTTACAAACATTTAAATATCTTAACTGTTTTTCGGGCAAAAAGATTTATTACAACAGATTATTCTATATTATTATTTACTATATCTCCAAACCTATCCGAGGTATAATAAAAAATCAAATGTGTTAGATAGAGATTTTTTTAGATATTACGAACAAAATAATATTTAGAAGATTTTTTTTCAAGAATCTGCTTCTTCCGGTTGTCCAATTGTTACCAAAACCTTTTCAGATCTTCCCATTAATGTCCGATTGGGAAATACATAGTTAAACAAATATAAATAAAGTCTTATAGTTTTTGAGTAATCGTCCTTCCAAGGTCCCACACACATACATACACACACATATACATCCACACACACACACACTTACACACAGACATCTTCGTAAAAATGTTAAAATCGTATTGTAGGGACCTTAAAATGTGCTTATTCATTAAAACCTGGATATGCGATTTTTTGCATGAATCCAATACCTTTCTTAGCGAGAGGTAAAAATCTGATGCGACCAACACAATACCTCCCGCCATTTAATTTTTATTAATTTAAATATATACCTATGGGGTCTAGCTGCCGCGTTCCTGATGTCTGATTGCGAATCTGGGAAACCCGATTCGATCCCGATCAACGCCAAATAATTCGAATTTTAAATGGCACAAAATTTACCCCTGTGGTGCACTCTCCACGCCAGCAATGAGGTGACGCTTGGTAATCTCCCGCACGATGCAAATTTGTTATCATCATTACCGAAATCTGTGTATTAGCACACCCAGCAATGGGTAATATGCCGTGATAATATATTAATTTTTTTATTTAAATACATACCTGCATATTTACTAATGCTAGAAATTATGTATAGTTCGTTTCCATATAACTACTGTTCTCTTTACAATTTTCTTTTTAAAACGTTACTGTTATTAATTTGAAATGGTTAATTTTTGACAGTGATATTTTTATATGTCAGTTACATACTCGTACATTTGAGCTGAACTGTGTAACTGCGGAGTTGTGTTTAAAGCATAATCTCCGAGATATAATAAGTTAGTAAATGATATTGATCAGCCATCTTGTTTTTACAATGGAATTTCAACACAGAGACAAAATAATAATAATAATAAGCAGAAAGCAGAATATACATCATCTCCCTCTCTGTATACTGACGCGTAATTTCAAAAAGGAGGCGAAGCGTATTTACGGCAGACGCTCTGGCTCGTACACAGGTCGCCATATAAGCCGTATTCTTTCAATTTTCTATATTTACCATTGTTTATTCTTGTTTAATTTTCTTTTAGAACCTTAAATGTAACCTATTGTCCTGATTGACTTATAAAATATGACAGATTCTTCCGCCGCTGCCGCCATTTTTAAATCTGAAGTGATATGATCTTTCTAATCCAAGTTTTTGTTGCAGTAGATAGCACTGATCTGGATCACTTGGTCTTGGGGTGGAGATATTGATCAGAATTCGAAAGAACATGCAATTTACTGATCCATGTAACATGGATCTGATCCAATGCAGCGAAATAATACGGCTATAGTTGTGTGGCGCAACGTTAAGTCTAGCGCGCCAAACTATGAATGTGACTAAACGCCTTTTCTAACACCCCTTCTCGCTGTGGCATATTCGAGTTAATGCACTCCCAGACGCTCGGCAAAGATCTCGAATCGATCCTTAGCGAATGGTTTCGTCATGGAGTCGGCCAAAATCTTTTCAGACGGACAGTACCCTACTTCCAGGATTTTCTTCTCATGTAGGCCACGGATTTGGTTATTATTTATTACGTCTGCAACTTCGTCTTTTGATTTTACCAGCTTCACTACCGTAAATTTAGAGTAATCGTCAATTAACTGATAAAGTACCTATATTCGCTTGGGGTCGACGTCTGCATCGGTTCGCAGAGGTCTGAGAGTATGAGTTTTATTGGTTTTTGCTCTCTCCGCGCTGGCTTTCTGAGAATTTTGTTTATGATAGTTTTCCTTTTATGCAGCATTCACACGTCATCTCATGCGTGCACGGTGAAACTCCTATACCCGTGGCTAATTCTTTCTTGATGAGATTCTTGATTGCCGCTTCGTCTCGGTGGCCCATCCTCTGATGTCATTGGTGAATACACGCTTCATTTCTTGCAGTGTACACTGTCTGCTTCGGCTCTACTGGCTTGATTCTAAATAAATCCCCGTCAAGTTTTGATTTCACGATGATTAGCTGATCTTGAGATATTCGCATGTCTCGTTCTCATAAAAGGTTAATTTATATCCCTTTTCAATACCTTTGACACAAATCTAATTGTCATCCAGTTCGGGCACATAGATGACATCTTGCAAATGCACATTTTGTACTCCATCTTGCATTTTGCATGTTCTGATTTCACGATGATTCGCTGATCTTGAGACATTTCGCATGTCTCGTTCTCATAAAAGATTAATTTATATCCCTTTTCAATACCTTTGACACAAATCTAATTGTCATCCAGTTCGGACACATAGATGACATCTTGCAAATGCACATTTTGTACTCCATCTTGCATTTTGCAAGTTATGTAGCATTCTCCAACTCCGGTTGCCGTCAAAAATGAGCCATCTGCAATCTCGATTGTGATGTTAAAGTCACGTAAATTCGAAAAAAGACTTTCCGCTTTCACCTTGTCTCGAGCTGGGAATGCTACGTATCTGGGGTTGCTGGATTTAACCTCAACTATTGGCTTAGTTGATTCCGTGCTCTTTTTCTGTTGTTCCTGGGTTGCTTTGTACCATCTGAAATCGGCCTTCAAATGTCCCGGTTTATGGCAATGATAGCACTCGCGTATCTCTTGTACCCTTTTGTCGTTTACTTTTGTATCTACTTTTCTGAAACTACTTTTAAATCCTCGATTATTTTTATCCCTACCTGGAGTTGTCGAACGTAGTGTCACTCCCTGTTTCGCACTGCTTGTCCTATCCTTTGCTTCATTTCTTCTCTGGTATTCGTCCAGAATTTTTCCAGTTACATATTCTATGATAAGATCTGCCTCGTCACGGCCCTCAAGCGCAGTGACTAACCCGGAGTACGATTCAGGTACACTCACCAAGAGAGCTGCAACCACTTCTTCGTCCAGTGGTTTTTCTGATCCTCGCAGTAATCCTACGATGTTCATGATCGGATCGATGTGGCTGCTCATGGGACCGCTGGTGTAGTGAATTCCGTAAAGTTTCCGGCGTAGATACAACCTGCTTCCAAACGTTGATCGCTCATACTTTTTCGTCAATGCTTTCCACGCTTCGTGTGCCTCCTCGAAGTGGGCGAAGTGTATTAACTAGTTATCCTCGACGCTCAACGTGATGTATGCCATGGCTTTGTTGTTCCTATTGGTCCAATCTGCACTTGTCTCTTCCGCTTTTGGTGTGGTGACAACGTCCCATAGTTCGTCACGTACCAGTACTGCTTTTAATTTTGTTTTCCAAAATACACAATTTCCACCATTTAACAACGATATATTTAACCTCGCACCCTCTTGCGTCATTCTGCTTTTCCCCCTTTCTTTTCTTCTTTATTTCTAAACAATGGTTGCATTATATTATGTAGTGCCCGGGCCCATAACCTGTTGGAAACTCAGGTGAAAAATAACGTAAAAGGCTACACGCAGGTTTCTATTGCAACGAAAAAGTTACAATGTCAGTAAACGGTATTGATCAGCCATCTTGTTTTTACAATGGAATTTCAACACAGAGACAAAACAATAATAAGAAGAATATACATCATCTCCCTCTCTGTATACTGGCACGTAATTTCAAAAGAGAGGCGGAGCGTATTTACGGCACACACTCTAGCTCGTACACAGGTCGATATCTAAATAGTTGTGTGGCGCAACGATAAGTCTAGCGCGCCAATCTATGAATGTGACTAAGGGCCTTTTCCAACAAAAATGGATTAATATTTAATTTTCAAAATAACAAATTGCGAAAAAATAACATTTAATAGCTATTTGTGTATTAAGAGCGCAAAATAGGACATTGCCGATTGCGTCGCGCGGCATTCTCTCGAAATCCATTTGCGCTCGAAACTCACACAAGATTTTTTCTACAGTCACCACAGCGGGGTCTTCCACCATAACAAAAAATAATAAAATGTACACTTTGTACTTACACCATTACTCAATTAATAAGGATAAATATAAAGAAACAACGTTTTTTATATTTAATTTTAATTTATCGTTATTTCCCATTCTTTTTGATCTATTGCTTCAATTTAATCTAAACATTTTATATTTTCGTTTTTGTAAATGAATGCCCTATTTTATTTTCACAATAGTGCAGCATTTTTTTTTTGGTTATGTAATATACTGACAGAGCAGTTATATATCAGATTGATTTGTAAAGGTGGTAAATGTGTCACTACAGTGCCATTAGCTCCTGATTAAACGTTTCCATTAAGAATGTAGACAAGTGACATTTCTTAACATTGTATAGTTAGAAATTTAGACAGCGAGCGTTTTTTTCTACTTTGTCGCGCTAGAGCAGCAAAGTGACATTTTGCGTTGACAAAAGAGAGCGCAAATGGCTACTTTCTATGTAGACTGTAGAAAAAGGTATTTTTTGAAGAAAAAGTATTTTTGGCGTCAAGTAAACTGCCATTTCCGGTTATCTGATTAACACCAAAATCTAATGGCTTCTTTCCATATTAGAATAAGGTAGAAATACATGGTTTCAAAAGTTTCTGAATGATAGTATTTTAGTTAGAGCGCTCAGAAGATCCACACACATACACAAAACGTGGTCATTTAGCAAAATATTGATATGCGATTTTTATTACGATCCCTATACCTCCCTTTACCAAGGGTAGCGGGAGGTAAAAATCTGTTGTAGCCAGCACAATACTTCTCGTCCTTACCATTGTGGGATATAAATATCGTATTTAACATTTCTTGTACACACGAAATATTCTAATTGCATCTATTCTTTAAATTTACATATTTTTTATAATTTTAAATTCACTCTGTAAGTTTTGTCCTACTCTTCTAAATGTTCGAGGTTGCACCAATTCATTGACGGAATTGTTGGTATTTCTTAAGGGTGTATGTAATATACCTATAAATTATTATTTTTGATTAATAATACTATAAGAAATAATAAATGTCGTTCCCAGAGAAAAGCCTTCAGTACTAACTCTGAATTTTTTGACATTAATATTAGTGACATTTACCTGTGAATCACAAACATTTTAATTTCTCAACTGGTTACCATGGAGTTGTTTGTCTATAACAGATTATTTTATAGATTATATTTCTATATCTCTAAATCTATAGAAGATATATTTTTTTTAAATGTGTCGCATAGAGAATTTTATGTTCTTTAATATTTGTATAACATACATTTTCAAAAAATAATACTTAGAAGATTTTTGTTAAAATACTATTACTTCCGGCTGTCCAATTGTTATCAGAACCTATTCAGCTATTCACATTACTGTTAGATTGAGAAATCCGTAGTTACACAAGTCTTTGGTATTATAGAATTTGAGATATCGTACCTCCAATATCCACACACAGACACACATATCCACACACACATATCCACACACACACACACACACACAAACGTGCTTATTCACTAAAATATGGATATTCGTTTTTTAGCATAAATTAATGAATTAATTAATTTAATTTTTCTTCATGTAAATATTAAACATTAAATTAAATTTAAATACCGGGTTAGATCCCGACCGACGCCAAATATTTAGAATTTTAAATGGCAGAAAAATGACCCCCGTGTTGCACGCTCCACGGTAGAAATACAAGGTTTCAAAATTTTCTGAACGATAGTTTTTGAGTTAGAGCGTAAAGAGGATCCACACACACATACACACAGACATCATCGTGAAAATTTGAAAATTCGATTCTAGGGATCTTAAAACGGGGTCACTTACCGAAATCCTAATATACTATTTTTAACACGATCCCTATACCTGCGTTACCAGTGGTAGCGGGAGATAAAATTAAAAAATGCCCAATCACGACTGCACTATAATCCGGTCAGATTTAAACATTACATACATACATACATACATAAATAAAATCACGCGTGTCCTTAGTGGGTTCGCACAAACCCGATAAGAACATCAACATCATACAACAAATCCTTACTCTTAAACATATTAAAGTAACCGATTTTCGGTAGCGATATACCGCATCCGGATCACAATAATAGTTAGGAAACAATCATCCTTCTCCACACATTCCTATCTAAGCAGACTTCTTTCGCCTCGGCCATACTCATAATCGTATTCATGCTCTTCTTCTTTTCATACTTGGAAACTCTCTCTCTTTAAGCACCCTACCAACCATATCCATCCACTTACACACTGGTCGGCCACGCAATCGAAAACCCTGAATTTCACCAAGATATACAAGCTTAACAAGCCGTTCACTCGCCATTCTCTCCACATGCCCAAACCATCTCAACTGACTCACACCAACTCTCTTAATCACATTTTCCTAACCATACATTCTTCATACACCAAATTATTCCTCACCCGATCCCGTCTGACATACCCACATATACCACGTAAATACCTCATATCCACGGCAGTCAGTCTCTTTTTATGCTTCCCCGTCCATGCCCAGTATTCGCTTCCATACATCAAAGCAGGCACTAGCACTCCATTATATACACTTAACCGAGCATCCCTTGATACGTTAACGTTTCGAGGAAACGGACCTAGAGTACCCATTACCTTACATCCCGCACTCACTCTCCTTTCTATCTCTCGATCAATTCGACCATCTCCCGACATCATGCTACCCAAATATACAAACTAATTTACCTGCTCCAGTTTCACTCCATCCACCAACACATTGCACTCAGTCACCAATTTACTCCTTTCAAATACTTTGGATTTATCAACATTCAACATCAGATTCATACTTCTTCCAACTCATGTATTCTCTCCATCATTCTCCTGAGTTGCTCTTCATTTTCTCCTAAAACAACTACATCATCAGTATATGCTAACGCAGGCACTACACTTTCACCAATATGTACACCATCCATTTCACTCAAAGCTCTCCGCAATAACACATTCATATACAAGTTAAACAACTACGGTGACATACCACAGCCCTGTTTCACACCAACATTTATACGAAGCCAATCACTCAAACTACCATGTATTCTCACAGCAGCCTCACCACGCTCATACAACGCTCGAATCGCTCCCAACCAGTTTCCATTCAAACCGTACTCTCTGAGTACATCCCACAAAGTATCTCGAAGAACGCTATCATACGCCTTCTTTAAATCAAGAAAGCCACAGAACACCTTCTTGTTCTTGTCAAGTGACTTCTCAACAATCATACGAAGAGCAAAAAAATTATCGACATATCCCCATCTCAAACAAAAAACCACCCTGAACGTCACTAATTTTTGAAATTGTTAAGGTTCGCACCTTATGAATTAAAAACTTACCAAAAAGTTTCCCTACTACACTCAACAAACTTATCGCGCGAAAATTCGTACATTCACTCGAACTGCCTGTGCCTTTGAATAATGAGCAAATAACAGCTTTTTTTCCAATCTTCAGGAACCACACTACGTTTCAAACAAAATCTAAATAAATAAATTAACCACTTAAAAACTTTCTCTCCTCCATACTTTAACATCTCATTTGTAATTCCATCCAAACCCGCAGCCTTACCATTCCTTACACGCGCCAATGCATCACATACCTCACTTTCATCTATATAATAATCATCTTCATTATCATTTTCACTGCCAGTTTTGTTACCATCATCCCTCTCAATCTCATCTCCATACAAACTTTTAAAATACTCGCACCATCTATTCCTCACATCTGATTCATTCCACAATAACTCTCCATTCGCACTTCTCACAGCTTTCACAACTCGACCACTTCCACCCCGCAGTCTCTTCCAAAACAGTCGTTCATTCGTACTAAAATCATTTGTCAACCTTTCACTCAACAAGTCATCAAATCGCTTTTTACTTTCTCTCACCACTTGCTTCACCCATTTATTGTTCCTTTTATACTCTAACAAACATTCATCACGCAGACGCCCAGGCGAATCCTTAACATTTCGAAACTTCAAATATGCCCTCTTTTTCTCAGCAATCGATTCTTTCACCTGATCATTCCACCATGCATTTTTTGGACAAGAGCCTAATCTGCTTTCACCACAAACTTCTTTTACGCATTTGAGGAGGGAATCCTGAAATTTCATCCAAACTTCATTTATATTACAATCAAAATTAGACTTTCATTCGGGTAAGGATTCATTCAACCTTTTATTGCATTCTTACATCTTCATTCAAAAGAGCAAAGGATATTATGCGAAACATTTTCCCGGAACTTTTCACCTTCATTCTCCAAAATTTATTCAATCGCATACAACCAAATAATGATCATTCGTACCCAATTCAGCGCCTCGTTTATTCTGAACCACATTCTCCTAGGTGATATGTGAGCTAACTTATGTTTAAAAATGGAATTCGAAATGAAGAGGTTCCTCTCCAAACAAAATGAAACAATTTTCTCACCATTGCCATTCACTCGACAATCATCAAAACGTCCCAATACATTCTCAAATATACTTCGTTTAACACCCACCCATCCATTTAAATCACCACACACTATCACTTTCTCACCCGGATCACACAAATCAATTACGCTGTATACCGTATTCCAAAACTGATATCTTTCAAGGTCACTTTCAGACTCTGATGGACCATAAGCGGACACAACGAAAATTCGTATATAGCCTACCTTGAATCTCATCCATGAAACTCGCAAAGAAATACAGCCATAACTTCGTACAAATGGTTTCATTCATTTACTCACAAGTATACCTACACCATGCTTTGCATGTTCATTCTCTCGAACACCCGACCACACACAAAATATGCCATCTACTTCTTCCTCACTACGTCCTTTTCTCATTGACTCACTTCCACACAAAATATCTACACTGTACATTCGCACTGCATTCATCAACTCATTCTCTTTCCCATTCAAACCTCTAACATTCCACGTCCCCAACTTACACTCATCATACATTCTCCATTTTTATTCTTCATTTACATAAAATAGAAATGTTAGAAATGAAAGAAAAACGGGTTGTTTTGGTAATAGAAGTCAAAGCAGCTTACCAGGTTCGTCCTTGACTTAAGAAAAATAGAAAAGAAATAGTTTACGTAAGCCTCATAATTTTACTTTACATACGTACACTTAAATATGTAAATCAATCTAGTTTTATAATTTTTTGTATATTTTTAAATAATAATATGTCAAACCGTCAATCTGTCACGAAATATTTTAATTATTCCAATCTAGTTACGTTGTAAACAAAATGTAATTTTTGAAATACTGAATACTGAATAATATTGTGACGTGCGCCCCTGGGAGAAGAGTATACAACGCCGCCACTGACAGAACGTTCCAGAGCAATGACGCAATCCCCGGCGCCGCAGCGGCTAGAGGCTAACTACGCCGTGACCTACTTCTTTTGTATACAAGTCATTGTCGCGTCCGAGGCTTCTAGAAGGATATAGGGTGTATAAATACCGTCGGGAGAACAGCGGGAGGACAGTCTAATATATACAAGCAACCAGAGATGAACTCAGTGATATAAATAAACAGTTTACCAGTTGTTAACATAAATAAATGTAGTTATTTAAATAAGTGTAGTGATATAAATATTGGTATAGATAAATAATTGTAGTGTTTAAGCATTTAATAATATTCTTAATGTTTATAATTATTTAATCATAGTGTTAGTTGTTTTTATTATCTTTTAATATTTAATCCTTAATTATATATCGTTCAATAAACGTATTCTTTTATTAATAATATTTGTCTGATTATTTACACTTCACCCATATAAATAAAAACGTTACAATATAATTCATAAATCAAACCTAATTTCTAATGAAAATATCTGAATAACTATGCAGAAACTGATTCCGAAATTACCAAAATATTCTCAGGAAAAGGCTTTGTAAATCCAAAAAGGACCGACAAAACCAGAGCTGACAGGAAACCGTGTTTTTTGTTTCGCAGCACACTTTTCTTTTTAAACATTCTGGTATAGTGGTATATAATTCGACACGTCACGTAAGAAAAGGACAATTACGTCATCTGCACAAAACCAATTTTTGTCATTACCCTTAGTATTAATAGCAACAGTCGGTTCAGGTCAGAGCATCGAACCCGCCAAAAACTGGGTTCGGTTCAGGTTCAGGTTAATTTATTTCTTGAGAGATAAGTTCGGGGGCGGGTCTGGTTCAAACATTAATAAAATTTGCTGTTTTGTTCCGTGTTCAGATATTGGGTTCAGGTTTGGTTCGACCTAATGAAAATTGAATTAATGTTTTTTGAAAAATAATCTTTATATATAAATAATTTAAAATGCGAGCCAAAATTTACACAAGACAAGAAAACGAACACAATTTTCACAAACAGACAACACAAGCGTCGATAATTGGCTGTATTACGATTACGCTTACGTTTCATACTCAACATGAACCTGAACCGGAGCTTAACCCTGAACCCGAATTTTAATATCCGGTTCGGTCCCGACTCGGGTTCAATTGAAAAATATATTTGAGGTTCGGTTCCGGGTTTGGGTTTGCCAAAATGTTACGGTTTGGCTCCGGTTTTGGTTCGGTTCAGGTTCGGGTTCGAAGCCTTGGTTCAGGTTATAAGCCGATGTCGTTCGTGTCTTATGACGTTCACTTCTAATAAAAATGCATCATTTTTTGATATGTATTATGATTAGTCAACAAAAAAGGTAAATATATATGTATTGAGAAGATATGGATAATTAATATCTACCTAGATTTTTGTAACATATCTAGTGCCATTTGTGTTTATTCAAATGTACCTATATAATTTGATTTGGTTTGGACGGCGAAATATTCACCAGTCAGTCAGATCTTGAATGTGTTATTGAACGGATGTAAACAAATACTTTTCAATAACAATTTCAATGTTTATAATAAACGGTTAAAATATTAAAATATAAAACATTATCGACGAGGAAAATAAAAATATACTATTAGAATCGATAATAAAATTTTAAAATGACTCTTTCATTCGTAATTTATAATCCTATCCAAATTGAGGATTCTACCTAGTTACCAAGTTTTATTGCAACTGCATGAAGTTCCTTTGCATGACTACTAATGTTCCAATAGGGTCTTCTCTCATGAACACCAATATTAAAAATTTATTAAAAATATTAAAGTTGATCGGTAAACAAGAGGAAAAAATAACAAAAAAAAACATTATAAATTAATTGTTGCAAAAGATATAAAGTATATAAATTTTGCTGATGTACTAGTTTTACTGCCAACGCGAGACTGAAAAACTTTGTACACATGTTCATGAATACCTATTGCTATTTTAATATAATCAATTTCATCTGATTATATTAAATAAATATGAATAAAAAATATGTAGAAATTCGGTAGATTTGAGCCCATCACATAAGAAGCAAAAGCTTTACCACCATGCTACGAAATCTCTTTTGACATACTTTCTTTTGCAGAGGATAACAATTATTACATTAAATTTGTTATAAAGTTTTTTAATTTTATTTCATTATTCTTTACTAATTTTGGACAATTAATTATTATTGCTGCTTACATGAGTACACACTGTCTTGTGAGAAAGGCAATAAAATTATGTTGTCAAGAGCCACCAATATAGTTTGAGAATGTCAAAATGTTTTTGTAGTACAAGAAAAATTATGTATTCAATTACTTAGAAAGGTTTTCTTATTATTTTCTTTAGTTTTTTAGTAATTCGCAATCGAAATTAACGTTGGTGGCGCTGATTTTCAAAACAAGCCATATGATTAGTTTGACAGTTCACTTGTTCATTGTGTTTCGTAGATTGTGTATACAAACCGAGTTTTAAAATAGCTATTTGTGTATTAAAAGCGCAAAATAGGACATTGTCGCGCGAAATTCTCTCGAAATCGACAATGTCCATTTGTGCTCGAAACACACACAAGATTTTTGTACAGTCGCCACAGTGTGGTCCTCCACCATAACAAAAAATGTACACACCTAAACAACGGGTTAATTAGAGACGCCATTGAGATTTACAAAACCAAGAGTATTAATCTCAATCATTGTGACGGTCTAGATCTTAGTCGTGCATGGCTTCCTATTTTAAATATGTTGTAACTGTCACCTTAGTTACCTGTTGCTAATGTTTTGTTATTTATTTATTTGTATTTGTTGATTTGTTATTCATGTACATTCCTGAAGAAGGTAATAGTGTATATTGCCGAAACGTCGTTAATTTAATAAATATAACAGAATCTAAACTAAAAAATCTGTTGTGGCCAGCACAATACCTCTCGCCATTTTCATTTTATGTTGCATAGGGCGCGAGCAGTTATGTAACTTTGGTGGCCTTGGCAAGCAGATATGGGGGCCCGTGTCAGAATGAGAGCTAGTAATATACATAGGTGTCCAGTAACATAAGTTTTCATCCGAAACATTATGATTTTCCAAATCCATGTGGATTATTTTCCTCGACAATGGATGACAAATAAACAGAATATTTTGACATTTTGAATGAAAAATTATGACATGACAATTGTGACATCTAAGTAAATAACTACTAGCTGTCATTCTGACACGGATCCTCATATCTGCTTGCTAAGGCCAACAAAGTCACATGACTGCTCGCGCCCTATACGTAACGAATTTATCATTTCTTGTAGGTATATACACAAATAATTGAAATTGTTTCTCTTCTTTCGTTCTATGAGAAATTTTATCCTACTATTCTAATATGTTCAAAATTCTTCAAATTCATTGACGGTATTAGCAGTATTTCGTAAGGATATATGTAATATTAACATACCTGTAATTTAAATACATATTAAAATAATAATACAATAATATATATTAAATGTACTCATACCTCCCAGAAAAATCTGACACTGACATTTTGCATTTATTTGTCAATTACAAAAATTTGAATATCGCAACTGTTTTTCAGGCAACGAGATTTATTACAACAGATTATTCTATATTATTATATATTACATCTCCAAACCTATACGAGATATAATAAAAAATTTAAATGTGTCAGATTGAGAATTTAATTATCTTTAATATTTGTAGTAACAAATTTTCAAAAAATAATATTTAGAATTTTTCTTTTTAGATACTACCACTTCCGGTTGTCCAATTGTTACCAGAACCTATTCAACTCTTCCCATTACTGTTAGATTGAGGAATCCGTAGTTATACAGGTCTTTAGTCTTATAGAATTTGAGAAACCGTGTCTCCAACAACCTCACACACACACACACACACACACACACACACACACACACACATCCACACACACACACACAGACATCATTGTAAAAATGGTAAAATCGGATTCTATGAACCTTAAATCGTGCTTATTCAATAAAATCTGGATATGCGATTTTTAGCATGAATCCAATACCTCTCTTAGCGAGAGGTAAAAAGGTTGTATTATTCTTAATAAAATATGAGTTCTGAAAGATTTTTTAATAATTTAATAAAATGTACACTTTGTACTTTCACTACTATTCAATTAATACGGAGTAATATAATGAAAAAAAGTCTTTTATATTTAATTTTTTCTACAGTCACCACAGTGGGGTCTTCCACCATAACAAAAAGTAATAAAATGTACACTTTGTACTTACACCATTACTCAATTAATAAGGATTAATATAAAGAAACAACGTTTTTTATATTTAATTTTAATTTGTCGTTATTTCCCATTCTTCTTGACCTATTGTTTCAATCTAATCTAAACGTTTTATACTTTCGTTTTTGTAAATGAATGCCCTATTTTATTTTCACAATAGTCCGGCATTTTTTTTTGGTTATGTAATATACCGACAGGGCAGTTATGTCAGATTTATTTGTAAAGGTGGTAAACGTGTCAATACAGTGCCATTAGTTCCTTGACTAAACGTTTCCATTAATAATGTAGACAAGTGACATTTCTCACCATTGTATAGTTAGAATTTTGGACAGCGAGCGTTTTTTATACATTGTCGCACTAGAGTGGCAAAGTGACATTTTGCGTTGACAAAAGAGAGCGCAAATGGCTACTTTCTATGTAGACTGTAGAAAAAGTTATTTTCCTATTTCGCGATTACAATGTGAATTTTGTACAGCTTTATCAAAAACAGTGATACAATGAAAATTTTTGTACAGCTGTTTCTAGGGAATATTTTATCTGTGACGTTACTAACTGTCTGTATGTCGAGCACATGTGATTTGTTGCATATATAAAAATACTGCAATTAAATATATTTTATAGTAAAATAAATACATCGTACTGTGAAATGGATTTATTTATTACATACATTAAAGTGTTTATTTTTAACTTGGTAACAATAATTATTAATTTTAATCATAACCTAACTTACCAACCGTGGGCGCACTCGCAACTGAGAAACTAGAATATGAAAATACATATGATATTAATAACTTTTTACAGTGCAGTTATTATATACTTTTACAGTAATACTAGCGTTATTACTAGTAGAAATAGAACTTCCTGGGAGTGATTGCTCGGATAAAAGAATGTGACTTGTTCATTTGGGTTTAACACATTTTCTTGTATAGGTATAGGATTCTGAGACTTATTTTGAAGTACTTTATCAGATTTTTATAGGTTTACGAAAGCAGAAGTAGAAGTTTGTGGTAAATTTGAAATCATCTGTGCAACTTCAATTTTCTTTTTCAATGATGTATCCACATAACCTTCTGCTGCAGCTGAGGATTTCCACCCTCCATGCTTTTTCATTGTCAGTATATTACCACCCTGATTTGCAACACGTGAGGCCGATGATCTGCGAAAGCAGTGGCCCGTATAGAGTTCAAGATTGGGCAATTTGAGAAAATGTGCAATGTTTTTGGGAATTTCGCCAATTTTATTTATTCCAATTGGAGATGTTGTGCATCTACCTTTTCTGTACGTTATGAAAAATCGAGTGTGTGTAGTGTGTGCCGGTAGTAATTCAACGTATTTCATAATAAGAGCAATCCATGATGCTTTATTTCAAAAATCCGTGTAATTTTGGTTTTTGTTTTTGGTATATTTACTGTTACGATATCCAATTTTAAATCAATATCATTCACACTCATATTAGTGAGTTCATCACTTCTGCAGCAGTACCCCATAATTGATGTAACCCGATGTAAAACGTAAGATTTATTTTAATATCAATTGGGATAAGATCACATCAATAAACCTACCTTCATTGCCAAAAACGTATTATCATTAGCATTATTTATAAATTTAATAATTTCTTCAGAATCTCATATCTTTGATTTCTTTGTCTGGTAATCTTCAGATATTCTTTTTAAAAAGGCAATTACTTTAAAAAAATTCGAAATATCAATATCTTTATAAATCGAAAGACATGTTCTCAGTATGGAATAATTGGCCCACATTGTAGATGACTTTCTCGTTTCACTCATAATTTTAAAGTATCCTAATACCGTACTTTATATTATAGTCATTATATTATTTTCATTGCACCATTCGCAGAAATTTTGATATTCCTTTTTATATTTTGGTTTTGACTTTTCAGGTAATAATGTATTAACTGCATTAGAGGCAATTTTTCTTACCTCAGGAGGAGTGCATTGTAATTCTCCGTCCATTTTGAGATAGAAATCTTGTTTAGATATTATTTTCATACGTAATATAACAAGTGGTATGATTATCATCGATGATATTATCGAGTGAAACCGAGCTGCAGATTTCACGAGTCCGAAGGACGAGTTGAAATGTGCTGCTTCGGTTTCACGAGCAATATCTTCGATTACTAATCATACCACGAGCTTATATTTAATGAGAGAATATAATGAATTTTTGCAATCTAGCCTAACCTAACTTTTGATAAACATATTCATATTGTATTAAAACATGGTACTTACGAGTTTTATTTTTAATATTTCGGAGTTTGAATTATTGTTATTATTTATTTTTATACTCAAAATTAACTGTCAATGTCATAAATAAAGAAAACAAATCCCTTATTAACGACTATAAATACGGTGTTTATTTCTTTGTTTTTTATCATCGCTGTGATAGACTTGTAGCTAGGGAGATTCTGAATGTTGATTGGCGGAAAACATGTCACGTGACTAAGGAATTATATTCTCGGATATATTTTTAATAAACGTCAAATAAATTGTTAATTGAATTTCAGATGTTTATTGGAACTGTCAATTTTACCAATCTTGACATTTAATATTTCTACTCAATATTAGTTTTTAAAATTAAAATAAATTATGCGAAATAGTAAAAATAGTATTAAAAACATGTGTTAAAATGACCAGTTGTAATATTCATACAATTACTGTACTCATGTTACAATAAGGGTCATTGTAATACTTGTCTTTCATAATAAAATTAAATGAAGGTGATACGTTTATAGTTATTTAACTATCAAGTGTGTTAATGAGGGCGATTAATGATCGAGACATTTTAACGCGTGAGCGTAGCGAACGCGTTAATTGTTGAGATCATTAATCGCCAATTAACACACGTGTTAGTTACAATATTTTTTCGTTGACCGTATCTTACTTAAATGGAAAATCTAATTTTATTCCATGACAAATTTTTTTAGGTTAGTAATGGTTGACCGAACGTCAAATTTTACGTCAGAAAATCAATAAGTTTTGTCATCAATTGTTTTCAGTGGGTGCGTTCAGTTTACTTAATCCGAGACGACACAAGCGGTTTTTTATGTTATTTGAGGAATTTTATTCTTTCAAATTCATTTTAAAGGTATGCTACGTGAATATATACCTAGCTAGTAAGTGTCAAAAGCATGATTTTTAATTCTGACTACCTTTTTACTACAACTTAGCGTTAGCAATATATGCTGTGTTCCATGTGGTGAACGCACCCAATAAATCGTTTATTAATAAAAATCATGCATTAATAGGGGTCATTAATGAATGATTTTCTATACATTAAGATAGCCTATTAATAAACGGTCGACGGAAAAATATTTAATTATTACACTAATCACACAGCTATTACTTATTCAATATGGGGCTTGTAAGATTCCTTTCCGTAGTACCGATTTGCTCCACTAGAATGCAAATTTTTATCGCGAATAATATGTAAGGTTTCCATTAAATATATTTTATTTCCAACCTTTTTCAATACTTACTAAACACCTTCACGTAAACCCATTAACCACTAATTGCACACCGCTGGTACTGTACAACAAGTGCGTCTCTATCACGTGACACAAAAAAATCGAATTTTAAAAACTAAATTTCGCTTATTAAAAGGAATTTTTAACTCAAATTTTTACAGGTACTCTTAGATATACCTGTTCTTTAAGATTTCTTTTTTTAATATGAGAATACCGTATTTATTATATGTATTATCCGTATTTTCTACTCCAGAATCTTACCATAATGCGTTAATTTCTTTTCAATTACAAACATATGAAAAGTAATTTATAGATTAGATATTTTACACATTTATATTTTAACATTTTCATCTTAAAATAGCATCATTATTAATTTGAAATGAATAATTTATACAGTGACATTAATTATCTGTCCGTTTCATAAATTTGAGATCTGAACTGTGTAACCAAAGAGATATATTTATCTTTTAAGCATAGACTCCGGGATTTTTAAAATAAATTATTTTATAAATTTATTCATTAAATAAATAGAAAAAGTATTAATGCGTATCTGTTGAAAATTTAATAATCTTTTTTTTATAATAACAAATCAAGAAAAAATATAATTTAGATGAATGTTTCGAAGAAAAACTGTTTTTTAATTTGCCGTTTCTGGTTATCTGATTTACACTAAAATCCAATGGCTTCTTTGCATATTAGAAAAAGTTATAAATATAAGGGTTAAAAAAATTCTGAATGATAATATTTGAATAAGGGCGTAAAGAGATCCACCCACACATACACAAATATACACACAGACACACACATACACACACATACACACACACACACACATACACACATGCATACACAAAATAAACCGGAATCTAAATCTTATGAAGAATTAATAGCATTATTTGATCTACAATAATTTAAAACAGCTAACGCGCTCTTCGCGGTTCGGTATAAATGCTATAATGTAAAGAGAAATGACAGTCGCAACGTACTGCGAGTTTGACTCCACGCAGTTAAACTGAGTAATACGAGATCCTAGTCCATTAAGGGATTGCTGGTTTGATGAGGACACTACCAAGTTGGACATCACCAAAACGTTAAAGTTGGCTTAAAATAAAGAATAAGCTCGGCACCATATAGAGGATATCGAGGGCAGCAGTGGCAGTCGTTTTGCTGTGAAGTCTCAGACTGTTCACCGGAAACATAGCAACGAGTACCAGGACCGGCTCGAGGGGGTCATTCCGTGGCGTGCGCTGCATGCGGCCGCCAGGGACACCACGTGAGTGTATGCAGGTATAAAAATGCAAAATGCAAGGCCATATTGCCACAGTGTGTAAGAAAATATCCCCAAATATTCCAAAAGACATAATTTTCCGAAGTTATTAAATTTTTCCCAATATTAAATAAAAATTCCTCCACTCCAATAAGAATTACTTTGACAGTAGAAAGTTACGATATTCATTTTCAAATTGATTCTGGCGCTACTTTATCAGTAATCTCTTTTGAATTGTATAAAGAAAAAACTTCCCACATTCCAATTAAAAAGTGTAATCAAATTTTAAACATGTTAGTAATAAAATCAAGCCAGTAGGGTCAGTATCCTTAAAAATAACTTATGAAGCAAGGCCACATGTCTTAGTTGGAATTGTTATAGAAAATGGTGGACCCCCTTTGATAGGTAGAACATGTTTAAAAGAATTAAATTTAGATATTACAAAATTAAATGTTAAAGATTTTACGTAGCTGAATCACATTTCTGACCGTAATAATAATAAAAATATATAAATACATATTTTAATCCACGTCCATTACCTTTTAAGTTAAAGATTAAGGTTAGTAACGAAATAGATAGATTGATAAATGAAGGAATTTTAGTACAGCTGAGTACTCTGCGTGGGGGACACCCGTAATACCTGTGAAAACTGGCCTACTATGATTTTATATTTGTAATTTAATAATAATAATATAGTTTCCATTGAAAAACAAAAATTGGCAGAAAATGACTTTGTTTTTATATTAAAATAACTTATATTCTTGTTCAGTGTATTTTGAATTAAATAAATTATTTTGTTAACCCGTAAAGGTGGTGCATTAGTTATTTCACCAAAAGTATAGTTGTAAATAGGTGACGCCCTTTGTGGGTAACTTTGGTTCCGATCACATTTTTTGGAGGTTCTACAGAGATATTGATGGAGAATTATTTGAATACAGAGATAGTCGTTTCTGATCTGGCTGGGCCAAATATCATCTTTGAAGCTACAGGGACAGGAATACTACCAGAAAGCATCTGTAATCATAATAAACGTTTTGCTTCTTTGAAAGCCCCACCGTGAGCATTCGGGGGTGATACCGTTCCATAGTTACTTATTAATGGAACGTTATTTATATTAGACTTGATTTTAGTGAATTACTGATAGTACAGTTTACCTTCAAAAGGGAACAAATTAAAATAAGGAGAAAAGCAATTCGTAAACAAATTACAAGACTGGTCAGTAAAGCAGAAGTACTTGAGAAATCTAATCGAGATGCAATTCATGCCCAAGCTTCACTTGGCATAATTCAAAGATTGGATGAGGATTTGTTACGATTAGACCAAGTTATGAAAAAGTTAGGTGATGCCGAAGTGACAGAAGATACCATTGAATCAGAAATTATGTGAACGGGCAGTTACATAGAAAATGTATCTGTCATAAAAGTTAAATTAAATACTTTTTTGGAGACAAGGCAAGATAATAATCGTATTATCTTGTTTTTAAGCCTGCGTTCCCATGGTGGTTCTTGATTTTTTTTTTTGATTTCAGCATTTATTTCTTTTATTTCTTGACCATTAATAAGTATTGCCGTATAAGCTGCTGAATATGTTAAACTATGAATTGGGCCTTCTTTTATTTTCTTTTCTAATATTTGGTTAAGTTCGTTTATCATATTCTTAGTTTGATGATTCATTTTCAATCTAGGTATTCGCGGTTTAAACATGGGATCCAATCCATCATATTCCGCATGAATGCTTATAAATTTTGTTTCTATTTCATTTGGATGCTTTTCTATTATTTTTTCTTGCGTTCTATCTGTACCTTCAATTTCTTCTTGGTCTTCATTTTCTGTGTTCATTCCTATAGTTCTTGCCACATGTTTTCTGATATAATAATTCATCCTATCAGGCGGTACCCTGTTGTTAAACATAAGTGATCTTCTCTGATCCAATATATTTTGTTTTGTTTTGTTTCGTAATTCCGGGAGTTTATCGAGTACTTTTGCGTGTAATTCTTGACTGTACGCTATCTGTATTGTCTCTAATTTTGTTATTTCTAAGTAGCATTGGATGATATATTCGTTCATTTCCATATTCCATTTCGTCCTCTGCCTTTGATGTTGACCCACATCAATGGGCTGCACTGTATCAATCACAGCAACATTTTCTGTGGGTGAAGCTACTATTGTTAGATCTTCTACGCTTCTTTGTGATGCCATTGAATTTTTCTGTGTTTCCATTCGCGTATACCCTATTTCATTGCTTTGGTCTGTTTCCATTGAGTTCAGTCCTGGTTGTGGCGCGATCCGACCGGAGATTTCCGGTACCCCACACAAAGTTTGACTTCTTGTTTTTACCATTTATTGCTCCCTTTCGGGGTTTGCATTTTATAGCTACTATCAGATTTATATTTTGCCGCCTCTTTGATGATTAGGCGCTGTTTTGGTGTCGCACCTCTGGCGTGCGTATACACCTCTTTAGCTCCATTTTGAATAATCTACCCCCTACAATATAATCAATTATAAACGATTTTGTTCTATATTTTTTCCTGGCATGTCACTCATCAAGAAAATTTCTGACATTTGTCAATTAATATTTTATATGTACAAATTGCTGTTTATGTTAGCAATATCCCCGCTGTAAAAATATCTAAAAAAAGATTTTAGAAAGACTACAGACCATTTCAACTCTAATCTGTAATAGACTTAATTAATAAATCCATTAACAATACAATGCATATATGACAGGTGTCAAATAAAATTTCAATCATATATATATCCTTATATTTATCATTCCATAGTAAAATTATCCATATTATACCAAAATACATTAGTAAACAAATACCATTTTATAAGTTTCATTTATTAATTGATCTTTTAATACTAAAATATCTTTTATTATAGAGCGACACAACAGGCCTGATTCATTTATTTATTTATTATTATTAATAATTATTATTCTTATTATTATTATTATTAATTATTATTATTATTATTAAAATTATTATCCTTTATTCACTCTTTAAGTTACAAAAGTTTTATACAACGACCTGTTAAGAGGTAAGTATATACAACATATCAGGTTTACATTTTAAAATACATAGTAATAACATTCGACTATACAATATTTGAGGTACTGGTCTTCCTGGAAGTTCAAATATCCTAGCGTACTTTTCTGATCGTATTCTATATTATCACTTTGTATTTAATTTGATAATATTATTATGTACACTTCTTACTATTCCGTATGTTTCAATTATTACAATTTTCTGAAGAGTTATATAAATATTAGGTGGAAGTTATATCTTTAGTAATGCTTTGGTATATCACCTCTGTGGATCCGATGATTACTGGAATTATTTCAACGTAGTTTATATGCCACATGTTTTTAATTTCTCGTGCTAGATCTAAATGTTTCGTTTATTTTTTTTATTTTTAGTGGTTTCTATATTTGTTACGTATGGAACTGCGATATCAGTGAGTTACACTTTATTTTCTAGTGTATTTTCATAAACAATATCTGATCTGTTCTGGTTTGTATATCTGTCTGTTATTACTGTTCTATTCCAGAAAAGCTTACCTTCATTTGTAACTATAACGTTTTCCGGCTTATATCTATAATAAGAGACTGGTACTCTTGTAGGCTCCAGTACAATAGCTAGGTGTTGGTGGATAACTTTCGCTACATTGTTGTGCCGAGTTCTATATTCTTCCGATATTAATGTATTACAACCACTTATAGTATGTTCTACCGTCTCCTCCGTACTGCAACACATTCTACATTCATCTTTAGGTAGTGTGTTATCTTTTAGTATAAATTTTCGATAATTTATTCTGGCAATTACTCTGTCTTGTATGGCGAATATGAAACTTTCACTTAAAAAAAAATGTTGGAGTATTTTATCCAGGTTTGTGTTGCAGGTAAATCTAAATCATCTCTATTTATATTTGCAATATATGTAGCATGTCTAGCTTTGCTTTTCCATTTTAATTTTTTTTGGATGTTTGTTATAATTTTGTCCTGTGGAAGTTGTGTTCGACAAGATTAAGTGATGTATAGTGTTTATCAGTTTGAGCTAAATTGTAGTACATGCCACTATTAGCACTTTTATGTGGAAAGTATTCTAGAAGATTGTGGACCTGTTGATAACGGAATTAATGAGATCTGTGACTGCCATCTAAATCTCTATAAGAAGATGAAATCTTTCCATACAACTTTTTGGGTAATGAACTCTATAGTTTGTAAAAAGTACTCTAATTTGTCTGTTTAAATTCTCAAGCTCTGTATGATTCCATTTCACAACTCCATAGCTGAATACTACCATTGGTATAGCATAGGTGTTGACTGCATTTATTTTATTTTTTGCAGACAATTTAGTGTTTAGAACTTTCTTTACACGTCCAAACATCTTACTGGTTATAACTTCTTTACTTTTTACATGTTGTTTAGAGGTATTTTGCTGAAAACATAGGTATTTGTATGTGTCGTCTTTATTCATGCTTTCGATGATAACAAGATGTTGGGCCGAGGTATAGTATAGTTTTCTGTTTGTTTCCATTTTCCTTTCTCAATACCATTTAGTCTACATTTTTCTAATCCAAACTGCATTTTAATATCTTGACTAAAAGTTTCAGTAATTTCTAACATTTTCTTTAAATTTTTTTGGAGTTAGATATATGTTTAGTATCGTCAATAGGAATTATTATTAAATAGGATTTTTTTACATTTAAATTGCGTAACTTGTATCCGCATTGTGTGTTATTTAGTAAAGTGGATAAAGGATTCACAGTAAGACAAAACCAAAGAGCACTTAGAGAATCTCCCTGGAAGATCCCTTTTTTATGTCAATATGCCCAATGGTAGTCTTAGTTTTGGACATTATACGTCTTGTTTTCCATTTACCCATGAAAGTATGAAATAAATTAATTATTTTTGGATGTACCTTATAAATTTTTAGTATTTCTATTAGCCAGGGGTAAGGGACACTATCGAAGGCTTTTTAATAATCTATATAAACTACGTATAAATTTTTCCGCTTCTTCTTTGCCATTATTATAGCGTCTATTATTAGTTGTACCTTACATCCTGGGCTACGTTTCCATGTTCTTTCGCCATTATATTATGCTCTTCTAGATGGTCGTATATTTTATTTGCTATTATTGATGTGCTTTATCTGAGTTTTCCGACAGATTTGTGAATGTACCAGAAATTATTAATTTTATCTGGCCCTGGTGATTTCCAGTTGGCTAGTTTTTTTTTGCTGCATTTTGGGTATCATTTATGTGTACTAGATTCCAATTCATTTCTTGAATCTTATCTACTTTTTGTGTTTCTTGTTCTATCTAAGTAGTATTTAATATATGTTGTAAAGGTGTTCTCCGTGTGTAATTCCAAAAAAATTAGTATCTGTTTCTTCTGGAATTTCATTTTGTGTTTCGTTTTGCAATTTATGTTCGTCTAAAATTCTATAGATTTTTTTCTGATTTTTTTTTTGGAATAAGTTGTTCTGCATTCTTCGTTTATAGCATTCTTTATATCTTTGTAATTTACTGGCTTCTGCAACTAAATGTTGTTTGAATAAATCCAGAATATATGTAATTGTGGTATTGTTTTCATTTTTATAGTTATTGATAATTCTGTTTGTTTTATATAATATCCTTTTACTTTTATTTCCTTGAATTGCTTGTGTACGAATTCCAATTTCTGCTCTTATTTCTTTTATGAGTTTTTTTTTATTCTTATCTCCATTAATGGTCGCTATTTATTTGAATTATTTACACTATTCTGTTCTGTTACAAGCTGATTGTTTTGGTTTAGTGCAGTTATTGCTCATATGTAGATTAGGTCTGTTATTCTTCTAATCTAGTACAATCTTGTAGTATATTTTTTAAGATATTATTACATGCGTGTAATATGTATATTTGATATCTTGAAAATTTTAATTTTGGTAATGAGGGTCTGCATACGGCATCTTTTCTACCATATAAGATTATATTTGCATTAAATATGTTCTCAACAGATTGTTTCAATTCAGTTTTCATCAGTTCGGTATCATCTTCTTCTTTTATACTCTGTTTGTATTGTTCTACTTCAATTTGCATTGGTTATGTATCTTGTATTTCTGTTGCATTTATGTCTGAATGCGTTGGTTATTTTATATTATTACAATTAATCCCTAGTTCGTTTATTACTTCTTCTCTAATTTTTATTATTGTTGCAGGGGGTCTAGTCTATTTTTAAAGGAGAGTTGACGCCACTGATCCAATATGTTTTGGACGATTTTTTGTTGAAGTTCGGGAAATTTTTCTATCATTTTGCTGTAGGGTATAACACTATTTAAACCGCCTCCTACTACGGACCTCCTGCGCGGTCTCCTCATTTGAAGAATAAGCACTACAGGTGGTTGGGACTTGTGTGGGGGGTGTTGTTGCTGCCTCGTAAGGCTCCTTCTGTTGTGTTGCTTGGTCGCCGTATGTTTGCAGATTTGGTATCGTTACGATGGTTTGTACCCAAAGGAACCTGCTGCCTTGACCCACTAGAGTATGGCGTATTCCGAACCGGTGTACCCGACACACCACTCAAAATTTAATTCCTTGTGCGAACCATTAAATTTTAAAAGGTTGCATTTTATAAATATTTGTCAACTTCCTCACTTGTTTGGGCAAGTATTTATAACTCATGTTGGTGTTTCTGCCTTATATACGTGATCCTATTGTAGCACACTTCAATAAAGGATGTTAAAGTATATTAATATAATTTTATATTTTTTTATAAATATAATTTATAAATACATGTATAACTTTAACCATGATAAAATTGAAATATATGACAGGTGTCAAAATTTATAAATTATAATACTTGCGATATTAAAAAACGTATTAAAGAAGAAATTCGTACAATATATAAAAGTACATTAATGAATTGATATCTTATTATATAGAAGGGTGACATAGTAGGATTCTATTATTCAAGGCCACCATTTTATTATCAATATTATTATTACACTATAAATTAAAATGGTAAAGGCTTGTTGTGCTTATAATTCCACGGAATGTGCTGTAAAAGGTGGAGTTTCGTTGCACAGGTAAATATTTATAGTATAAAATATAAATCTTTACTTTACCATTTCTTATAGAAATAATTCAGTTAATGTAATTAAATCTAGGATGTAATATGAGGGTGTTTTTCGCACTAAATGTGAAAACACGTAGTGTGCGAATACATCCTCATATTGTATTATTGCAACTAGTTCCATACATGACTTTGCATAAACATGAAAATAAATTTGTACAAAAATTATAAAATTAAGGTTATAATAAACAGTTATGGCATTTTTAAGAACGTTTAACTTTTACTACGAGTAGGAGGCAGATTTTTTTGTTATTAAATGAAATTGTGCTGGTATACCCGAGGTGTCAACATACAAACCAATATTTGTAATTTATAACTTAATTGCAGTCAAATATTCAAACATTGAATGAAGTGTGTGTTTCTTAGTTTATTTATTAAATTTATATATTCAATTGTGATATGTATTGTAACGATTTTATTTATATGGGTGAAGTGTAAAACATAGACAATTATTATTAACTAAAAGAATACGTTTATTAAACGGTAAATAAATATTAGAAATATAATTAAAAGATTATAAAAGTAACTAACACTATGATGAACAAATATTAACACTAATTTAAAGACTAAGATTATTATAAGACAATTAAACACTAAGATTATTTATTTAAACAATTAACACTACTGTTTATGTCCCTAATCACATTTATTTATGTTCACTTGTCGACTGTTCTTTATATCACCAACTATTCACTACACTTATTTATATTAGACTTCTGCACTCGTTGCTTGTATAATACAGAGTGTGTCCACTGGCTTTGGCGGTGGGTTATATATACCTGGCTAGATTATTTCTAGACTCTACTAGGAGCTACTAGAGAACATCTAAAGGTAAACAACATCACACAATAGATTACTGCCGACCAGTCCTAACGAGCACGTTGCGGCCAGACACTGAGGCGCCTGGTAGCGCGGCGGCGGCCGCGGGGGTTACGTTACACTGCCCCCTCCTTAAGACTGTTTCGTCCCGGAACAGTCCGTGGTGACGAAACCTGCATGTACTACCCTTGGTGCATTTCGAGTTCTTAAAGAAGTGACAGTCGATGGTCCGCTCGACTTCTTCTTTCTGTCCGTTAGGGTTAAAGCTGCAGACGAGAATTTCAACGCCGGTGAAACGGAAGAGGATCTCTAATATGTTCCTTACAATCCTCCAATCCAAACCGTCTAGACCACAACCCAACTTCGGTACTGCTAGCTTCAAAATGTCATTCTCCAGTAGATGATCCCTCAAATCGCACAGCGAGTTCCATAGGCTTTGATACGACGGCTTCTGGTACGAGCGTGGTTTTGTAACAAAATAGTAGATGTACCGCTGATGGTCTGAATTGCTATCTCTTAGTCGTAGCGTTTTCCCAACAGATGGACGTTGGTTGGCCAGTTCTTGTAGTCGTCCATATTTTGCCTTAAAGACTGAGGCTATGCCGCGGGACATCTTTAAGTCTTCTGATACGCAGTGGCCGAGGGAATAATCTGAAGACACGGTAAACAGATCTCGATGTTCTTCTTTTATCACGCCGTACCGCGCCTTGCGCCCAAAGGAATAGTTCTCCATGAAATCTTCAAAAGTCGGTTCTTGAGCTATGATCCGACGAACTGCTGCTCCATTATGGTCTTCGTGGTTGTCTCCAGCAAAAGGGGCTAGCCGATTAAAGTGTACCACCCTCGGCTTCCCGGTAGGTCGTTTCTTAATTCTATATACCACGTCGTTTATTCTTTTGACTACCTCATAGGGACCCTCCCAATTCTTTTGCAGCTTTGGTGATAACCCGCGGCGCCTTTGTGGGTTGTAAAGCCACACTAAATCCCCAGGTTGATATCCACCTTTTTGGCTTTGATGTCATACCGGTCCTTCAGCGACCGGCTGGCAGTTTGAATGTTCGTACGGACTTGTTCATGAATGTCATCCATTCTTCTCCGTAAGCCCGTAACGTAGTCTTCTCCGGCCAGATCTTCCCCAGGTTTGCTGCCGAACACCAAATCGCATGGTAAACGCAACTCACGTACGAATAAGATGTTCGCAGGAGTTTGCCCTGTCGTTTCATGCACGGATGAACGATAAGCCATCAGGAACAGATGAAGATGTCGGTCCCAGTCTCTTTGGTGGTTGGAGACTACCTTCGACAAATATCGGTTGATCGTTCTGTTCATTCGTTCAACCATGCCATCGGACTGCAGTTGTCCTTGTTTTATTAATTTCTAATATCTTACAGATATTTTGGAAAACGGCAGACTCGAAATTTCTTCCCTGGTCGGAGTGAAGTTCGCGTGGTACCCCGAATCGACATATACATTCTTTAACTAAGGTTTCCGCGACCGTGGTGGCTTCTTGATTGGGTAATGGATAAGCTTCAACCCACTTGGTGAAGTAGTCCATCACAACCACGATATATTTATTTCCGTCGTTACTTTCTGGAAATGGTCCGGCCACATCAATCGCAATGCGCTCAAATGGACTGCCAACGTTGTATTGACGCATTGGAGCTTTTCGTCGTCTATGAGGGCCGTTACTTCCCGCGCAAACCACACATTTCTTGCACCAGTCTTTAGCATCTTCAGTGAAGTTAACCCAGTAAAACCGCTGGCGCAATCTTTCTAGGGTTTTGGTGACTCCAAAATGGCCTCCAGACCCTTCATGGATCTCTTTCAACACGTCTGTTATTCTACTCTTAGGAATGACCAACTGAGCTTTCTTCTCAGTTCCATCAGCATTCTCTACCACACGCTTCAACAGGCCATCTTCAATCACCATGGAGTCCCATTGCGCCCAGTACGCTTTTACACTCTGTGATTGTGGTGCAACGTCTTCCCATATTGGTTTGCATTCTTCTGCTTTCCATTTTAATAAGATTTTCAAAGTCGGGTCATTTTCTTGGTCCTTGCGTAGTCCATCGGGCTGCCAACTATCATCGACTACTGTTGTCCTGGCGACGGTAAACTGTTTCTCTTCAAGTCGACTACAATGTTTGCAGTCATCTTGGCAAGGCCTTCTGGACAATGCATCGGCATTACGATGGCTGGTACCTATCCTGTGTTCGATTTTGAAATCGTATTCCTGTAGTCTTTCTATCCATCTAGCCACCTGACCTTCAGGATTCTTGAATTGTAGCAGCCATTTTAATGCAGCATGGTCAGTTCTAATCAAAAATTTTCTTCCGTATAAATATTTGTAGAAATGTTCCACGGATTTCACGACTGCCAAGAGTTCTTTTCTGGTCACACAGTAATTCCTTTCTGGTTTTGACAAGGTCTTACTAAAGTAGGCAATAACCTTCTCATGCCCATCTTGTATCTGGGAAAGAACGCCACCAATTCCGACGTTGCTGGCATCTGTGTCTAGAATGAATTCTCCTTAGGTAAAGGATAACTCAAGACGGGTGCGCTTGTCAAAGCATGTTTTAGTTTTTTAAATGCAACTGTACAGTCCGTTTCCCAGATAAATCTTCTTCCTTCTTCAGTAAGCCTTGTCAGTGGCTTGGCTATGTTGGCAAATCCAGGTACATATCGTCGATAATAGGTACACAAACCAAGGAAACTTCTGAGTTCGTGTTTGTCCCTAGGTGCTGGCCAGTCTCTCACAGCCTTTATCTTCTCCTGGTCAACTGCAATACCCTTACCGGAAACCACGTGTCCAAGGTAATGAACTTCTCTTTGAAACAGGTGACACTTCTTCGGGCTAAGTTTCAGGTTAGCCTTCCTTAATCTCTGGAAAACCTCTTCCAAATTTTTCATGTGGTCCTCGAATGTCTTACCTACCACAATAATATCGTCGAGGTACACTAAACAGGTTTTCCAAGATAGCCCAGCCAATACTGTTTTCATGAGTCGTTCAAACGTTGCAGGAGCATTGCAGAGCCCAAACGGCATTACGGTAAATTGCCAGAGTCCTGTACCAATGGTGAAGGCTGTCTTCTCCTTGTCTTTTGGATCCAAATCCACTTGCCAGTAGCCGCTCTTTATATCCAAAGTGGAGAACATTTTTGAGCCAGCCAAAGTGTCTAATGTGTCGTCTATTCGAGGTAGCGGGTAGCTATCCTTCTTCGTCACGTTGTTAAGTTGACGATAATCGACGCAAAATCGTGTAGAGCCATCCTTCTTCTTCACTAACACCACTGGTGAAGCCCATGGACTGCTTGAAGGTTCAATCACACCTTCCATCTTCGTGTCCTCGATTATTCTTTCTGCTTCCTCACGCTTCGCCAGTGGTAGTCTTCTTGCTGGTTGACGGATGGGTCTTGCGTCTCCGGTGTCTACTTTATGGTGAACTACATTAGTTCTCCCTTTGGTTTTCTCATCAAATTGGAACACATCTTTAAAATTTCCAATTAGATTCTTTGCCTTTGTTCTCTGGTCGGCGGTGAATTCTTCAAATGATGTTGTCAATTGATTGATTAACGTGTCCGGAACTTTCTGTGATGTGTTCCCTTTGGCCTTTGCAGTTCGGATAATCGAGGATACTGCCATGCATTCTCCTACAATTGTTCCTCTCTTCAGAACAACAGGATAAAAATTTACGTTCATTATCCGAACTGGTATTACCTGGCTGGCTTTGACCAGTGATTTTCCGACAACAACTCCAGTGCCGGTTTTGGCATCATCATTCTTGGGCTCCAGCATAACGATACTTCCCGCACAGAAACTACCATCTAAATGTGCTTCCAGGATAGTTTCACTTCGTTCAGGGAGGGTAACGTCCTCAGCCATTAGTACGCGCACAGCTTTGTCATCTCGTGGATTTAATACGAGTTCTTCCTCATTGACCATCATCACGCCCTTCTTCAGGTCAAGTTTAAAACCATGCTTTGTCATTGCGTCCATCCCAAGTATTAATTCATCTTCAACTTCAGCTACCAGCGCACGATGTTTGAATGAGGTTTTTCCGATAGTGATGGTGACATCTACTTCTCCTAACGCGGTAGCTTGTTCTCCCGTTGCTGTGCGTAACCGCCACTTAGTTGGTTGAAGATGCGTCTTGCCAGTTTTCCTTATGAAGTCGGGTCTAATTATAGTTTTTGTCGCACCCGTATCCAGTAGCATTTTCATTGGCCTTCCGTTAACAGAGCCATCCACATAGATGCTATTGGCTTTATGATGAATAGATGCGACATAACTGATGGATTGTGGAGCTACTAGATTACGGGTCGACAGTTGCCCCTTCGCATCAACCCGATTTAGTTTTCCGACTCCTTTTCTTCCTTTGTCGATTCCGTCTTCTTTTGCATTTTTCTGCAAAGTCTTTGCGGATGACCCAGTTCACCGCAGTTCCAACAGCGGAGTTTCTTTCTTCCGGTCAACACTTCACTTGCGATTCGTCGCATTGTCTCTTCCAGATCTTCAGAGTTTTCCTGTCTCTCAGCATCCATATTTCGCACTCGCGATTGGTTACGTGAAGCTTGTTTGGCAGCTTCATGTTCCAATGCATATGAAAGTGCATCAATTAAAGTTTTTGGACGGGCCAATCGCAGTGCTTGTTGAGTTTCGCTGTCTCGAACCCCGTAAATGAATGATTGAGTGGCCAGGCACTCCAAAACGCTGTCAGGAGCCGTAGGATGCGCGAGATGAACCAAACGAGCTACGTCAACTTCAAATTCTTGAAGGCTTTCTTTTGAACTCTGATACCGGTTCCTCAGTTGCATCTGGTACACCTGCTCCACATGCGCATTTCCATACCGCATATTCAATCGCTTGACTAGCTGGTCGTAGTCCTCTTGTTCTTCTTCTTTCAGCGTTTGCAGGATGTCGATAGCTTCTCCGCGCAACGAGACAGTCAACGCCGTAGCCTTCTCCTCGCACGTCCAATTATTCGCTTTTGCGGCCGCTTCAAATTGTTTTAAATAATTCGGCCACGAAGACTTCCCATCAAATTCCGGTGTCTTTATGTGCATTTTTGAAGTAGTATCAGGTTTTACTACTTTTCTTCCTTCTATCAGATTCGGCTCAGCCACACCAGAATTCGGAATTGACAACGGTGTAATTTTAGTGAATTTTTCTCGTAATTCTTCTATCTTCCTGTCATACTTTTCGTCTAAATTCTTCAGACCTTCTTCAGTATTCTCCATTAATTTTTGTTCTAAATTTCTAGAATTTTCTTCTAATTTCTCTTCTAAACTTCTAGAATTATCCTCTAATTTTTGTTCTAAAGTTCTAGAATTTTCTTCTAATTTTTGTTCTAATGTTCTAGAAATTTCTTGTGCTTTTCTAGAACTCTCCTCCAATTTATGTTCTAACGTTCCTGTCAATTCTTCTTTTAATGTTCGAGAATTTTCTTCTAATTTATTTTCTAATGTTCTAGAATTTTCATCTAATTTTTGTTCTAATGTTGTAGAACTTTCTTCAGATTTTCTAGAACTTTCTACTAATTTTGCTATCTGTTTACCAAGCTCGGATACGTCATCCGGAATTTCGAATAGGTAATCTTCAGGATTTTCACCAGCATCGGTTAATGCTTGCCGCAGTCTTTCTTGAAGTGTTGACTTCCTTCCTGTTGTTTCAACATCCCGTTCTTCTAGTTCTCTCTTGAGATCACCTACTTTTAATTCACTTAATTTTAATTGTTTAGTCGCCATTTTATTTATTTTTATTTATTTACACTTCACAGTTTAACCACCCCACACCTGACACCAATTGTAACGTTTTTATTTATATGGGTGAAGTGTAAAACAGACAATTATTATTAACTAAAAGAATACGTTTATTAAACGGTAAATAAATATTAGAAATATAATTAAAAGATTATAAAAGTAACTAACACTATGATGAACAAATATTAACACTAATTTAAAGACTAAGATTATTATAAGACAATTAAACACTAAGATTATTTATTTAAACAATTAACACTACTGTTTATGTCCCTAATCACATTTATTTATGTTCACTTGTCGACTGTTCTTTATATAACCAACTATTCACTACACTTATTTATATTAGACTTCTGCACTCGTTGCTTGTATAATACAGAGTGTGTCCACTGGCTTTGGCGGTGGGTTATATATACCTGGCTAGATTATTTCTAGACTCTACTAGGAGCTACTAGAGAACATCTAGAGGTAAACAACATCACACAATAGATTACTGCCGACCAGTCCTAACGAGCACGTTGCGGCCAGACACTGAGGCGCCTGGTAGCGCGGCGGCGGCCGCGGGGGTTACGTTACAGTATTAAATTTATTCTAAATAAGTTTACTTCAAGCTACAAAATTGTTTTTTACCTCCCGCTACCCTTGGTAAGGGAGGTATAGGGATCGTGCTAAAAATCGCATATCGAGATTTTGGTAAATGATCACGTTTTAAGGACCTTAAAATTGAATTGTAGGGACCCTACAATTCAATTTTAACATTTTCACGATGATGTCTGTATGTATGTGTGGATCCTCTTTACGCTCTACCTCAAATACTATCGTTCAGAAAATTTTGAAACCTTGCATTTCTACCTTACTCTTATATGGAAAGATGCCATTAGATTTTGGAGTAAATCAGATAACCAAAAATGGCACTTTACTGGAGGCTCAAAATAGTTTTTCTTCGAATACCTTTAAATGTTATTTCTTCGAGATCATAAATATTTTTTGTGTATATTTTATGGATAAATTTCTAAAATTATCTGTAATTTTAATCCCGGAGCTAACGCTATAAACACAACTCTATGGTTACACAGTTCAGATCTCAAATGTATGTAACTGACAGATATATGTCACTGTCAACAAACTAATCATTTCAAATAATAATAATAACGTTTTAGAAAGAAAATAGTAAATGGAACAATAATTATATGGAAAGGAACTTAATACAATATCCAGCATAAGTATGTAAGAATATAGGTAAGATAATAAAAATATATAATATATCATCACGGTATATTACCCATTGCTGGGTGAGCCAATCTGCTTTGAACGCAGATGTAGGTAATAATAATGACATATTTGATATTTGTACCGTGCGGGCGTTTACCAGACGTTACTTCACGCGAATCTGGGGAACCAGATTTGATACCGACCGACGCCAAATAATTTAGAATTTTAAATGGCACAAAATTGACTCATGTGTTGCACTCTCCATGCCAGCAATTAATATAGGTATGTATAAATAAATAAAATAAATATATCATCACGGCATATTACCCATTGCTGGGTGTGCCAATCTGCTTTGTACACAGATTTTAGTAACGATGATAACATATTTGCACCGTGCGGGCGTTTACCAGGTGTCACCTCACGAGCACTTACTTCTGGCGTGGAGAGTACACCACAGAGGTCATCGAACCCGGAATTTAAATTTAATTTAATTTTAAGTATTTACATGAAATTAGATTAAACGGGAGGTATTGTGTTGGCCACATCCGTTTTTTTTTCATATTAACACTGAGCTGCAAAATTAAATCGCATATTAATTATTATTTTGCTTCTAAAATAATGAGAGAGTCACTATATTTAAATAAAATTGTAAAAAATATATATTGTATAATAATTAATAGTCGAGTTTTTATATTTATTTTATTTAATGTTGATTTCCTGTATTTTATTAAATATATTTTTTTGAATATAGGAAGTAACTAAATATAAGGTATTATCATACGTAATATAACAAGTGATATTATTATCATCGATGATAGTCTCGAGTGAAACCGAGTTGCAGAATGTGCTGCTCCGGTTTCACGATCATTATCTTCGATTGATCAAACATGTCACGAACTTAGATTTAATGAGCGAATATAATGAATTTTTGTTGGGACACAGACTGAGAACCAAGAACGCACTCGAAAGTTTATTGAATGTAACACATTACGTGTGTTGCTATGGTTAATTTTACAATTTCCTTATTCATTTCATTGTTGTTGATATCAACCTAACGATTATCGCACATTTTTATATTCAAAATTAACTGTCAATGTTGTAAAAAAAAAACAAATCCGATAGTAACGAATATAAATAAGGTGATAATTTCATTGTTTTTTATAATCGCTGTAATAGACATGTAACTAGGGAGATTCTGAATGTTGATTGGCGGAAAACATGTCATGTGACTAATGAACTATATTCTCGAATAAATATTATTTATTGATAATTAAGAAAAAAAAAATTCAATTTGATAATAAAGCAGTTTCATAATCATTGGTCAGTAAATAATATATTAATTTGAATCTATTAAAATACAAAAGTAAATAATTATTTACAAAATTATTCCTTACAGAGCATAGACGCTAGTGACCTGGTACATAATCTCTTGTTGTTCTTCTACTGCAGTAATTTGTATATAGCTATCTCTCTCGAATGTTGACCACACAGCACACTGTGTATGGGTATAGGCAAGACTCCATCCATATGTATTTATTAGATAAATGATTTATAAAAATCAACAGAACTATTTAATAGACTGAAAAACTGTGGATTAACTATAAACAAAAATTGAAAAATGTAACTTTTTACAAACGACGATTAATTATTTGAACCACAACATTAGTGAAAAAGGGCTTGAACCTTGTAAAGGAAAAGTAAATGTAATACAAAAAATTACAGAACCACAAAATCTTACGCAGTAAGATCATTTTTGGTTACGGTAATTTGTTTTGGAAAATTTTACTAAATTTAGCAGCAAAATTAAGTCGATTGTATAAATTAACTCGTAAAAAGCAAATATTTATTTAAAATAAAGAATGTGATTATGCTTTCAAAACTGTGAAAAAAATGTCATCTCCAATTTTAGTTCATTATAATCCAGACCTGCCACTTAAATTAACAGTTGGCGAAGCGTCAGAGTTTGAGAGCAATTTCGTTCCATCCATTTCCTGACAGTGCTGAAAAACCAATATAATAAATTTCAAGAGTTTTAAATAAATCAGAGCAAAAATTTTCCCAGATCGACAAGAAAGCTTTGGCTATTATTTGGGCTGTACGTAATTTTCATAAATATTTATTTGGTTCAGAATTTAGTCTGGTTACAGACCATAAACATTTAGTATCAATTTTTGACTCAAATAATGGCATTACATAAATGACAGCTTCTAGATTACAAAAATGAGCGTACATATTATCAGTATATAATTACAAAATTCAATACATTGATCCTAAGAACAATATTACTGATTACTTATTTATATATGAATATAAAAATAAAATTAATAGTTTAAATACTGATAATATTATTAGCGAAGATTATTTATATATTAATTGTATTTCTATAAATATTCCACTTCATTTTAACCAAATAAAACTGGCTACTAGAAGAGATAGAGTACTAAGTAAAGTATCAAATTATATAATGCGGGGTTGACCCAATAGCAAAATTAAATTTTTGATAAAGACATTCAATCCTTTTGCTCAACGTTCGAACGAAATATCCGCTATGCATGATTGTATTTTATGGGGTTATAAAGTAGTTATACCAGAATAATTTCGATACCATATTTTAAATAAACTACACATAAGTCATTTAGGGGTGGCTAAAATGAAAGCACTTGCTCAGTCGTACGTTTGGTGCCTTGGATTAAATTCAGAAATATGTAGAAGAAATATCTGCAAATTGCAATTCGGGTAATAAATTCAAGTCAGCAGCTCCAAAATGCAACTTTCATCCATGAGTATGGCCTAAGAACTGAACAAAGTTACATATTCATTATTTAGGACCATTTTTAGTTCAATACTTTTTTTTGTATTTGTTGACGCACATAGTAAATGGATAGAGTGCTATAGAACTATTGAAATTCTTAGAGAAATGCTAGCTCGATTTGGTCTACCTAAATAATAATAATAATAATAATAATGTTTATTTCTTAACAGGCGAACCCAAAACAAGAAAATGTACAAAAAATATTACAAAAATTATAAACGATATAGTATACATAATTAATTATATTCATTGTATGCGCTGCACATAACAAAAATAGGAGATTTCAGCAAAGTATTCGTCTTGCAGGATGGTAGATAAAATAAACGGTAATTTCGTGATGATGCTGATGGCACATGAAATGGCAATTTATATAACAAACTTGGAGCGTCAGTATTATTATTTAAAATGTTATGAAGGGTATTAAGTGCTATGAGCTTATGACGATCTTCGACAGATTCAAAATTAAATTCTTGTAATAGAATATTGTGCTCTATTCCTTGAGGAGGGTACACGTAAAATTTTTTAAACCACATGAACTTAAGAAATTTACGTTGAAAACTTTCAAGTAAGTTTTTATACGTGATTTGAATAGGGTACCAGATTAAACAACCATACTCAAGTTTGGAGCGTATAAAAGTGAAATATAATATTTTAAATGTGTTTTCATTATAAAATTGTCTGCTATTTCTGACAATGAAACCAAGTAATCTGTTAAGGGAACAAACTAATTCAGAGATATGTTTAAGAAATTTTAATTCGGGATCGAATACGATGCCTAAATCTCTCATGGAAAAAGTACGTGATAAGGGTAAATCATCAATACAATATGAAAAATGCAATGGATTCCTTCTACGTGTGTAAGACATAATTTTGCATTTATCAATATTTAAGGGTAAATTGTTAATTTTACACCACTCGTGAAAATTATTAATATTATTTTGTAAGTCAATGCAGTCTTGTAAGGAATTAATTTCTCGAAATATTTTAATATCATCCGCGTACAAAAGAATGTCACAGTTTATAGAGGAGCATACATCATTAACAAAAAGTATGAAAAGAAGCGGACCGAGATTTGACCCTTGAGGTATCCCGGAAGTAGCAGAAAAAGCCTCACTACTAAATCCGTTATAAGAAACAAATAACAACCGATCAGCTAAATAGATCGTAAGTGATAATGCAACTGTTTTCATTTCACGAATTTTTCAAGAGTGTTTAAATTTGAATGGAATCCAGAATCTTACCGTATCACCATCCTATGTCGAATGGTGCTGCTTAAAACGTAGTAAAATAAATAAAAAACTGTATTCTCAGTTCTGTAGGGAGAGATATATCAAGGGATTTGATATGATTATGTCTAGATTTATTTTTGATTATTGTAATATTTCATTCATCTACAAACGAATCACCAGCTAAATTATTATTAGGTCATAAGTTGAGAAACAGTTTTGATTTGCTTTTACCATAAACTTTTGTCGATAATAAACCTAGAACCGCAGAAACATTTAAATATAACAATTGGTTTAAAAGGATTGGTAAGAGATTATAAAACTCCGAGCAAACCAACCTGGTGTTAAGATGTCATGTCGACCAAATTAGAAGTACATATATAAATATAGGGAAATATAATTCTTCTGAGAATACAATTCTTAAGAAAATCATTCACAATGCTTGAAAACGTTGTACCAATAAGTGGAAATAATAAATTGCCGCGATAATATTTTATTTCCAGTATCAACGCTAGTAACCACATATACATGACATATAAACAAAAAAAAATTTGACAGTGGAGAAAAAACTGTAGCAACGATTAGTGAAAAATGCGGTTACGCATAACACCCCAATAAACACTAAAAGAAATAAAGAAAGTATATGTTAGTTAGTGAATTCTGCGAAGCAAGAATATTCAATTTGTCAGAAAACACAAGCATCAAAACGATCTCCAGTAATCTGAAAGATTACGCATTGAATATGAAAAGGGCGAACGGAGGAGAATACAAAAAATCTATAATCAAAACTATTTATATGAAATACAATTGGAAAAGTGTTACAAGAAAAATATTTTAATGAGTATAAAATTAAATTTGATCGGTTTCATGATGTAGAATTTAAACAAGTAAGAGACACAATGGATACGAAACATAAGCAACTTCAAAATAATTCCGAAAAACGGAAGCGTAGTGCAATTGCTTTTACAAGAGAGGAAACAACCAAAATGTAAAAAGTATGGCACGACAACACTCCAAACGGGCTGCAATTTTTTTTTATACTATTGTTGCGACAGAACTAGCATGGAGAGGTAATGAGGGTTCTTTCGCAATGACATATCATTTTATTAAGGATTCTGGTAAGTACGGTAATTTTACGGGAAGTATTATATATAATGCAATATTTGCCAAAACTACACAAGGAGGAGCTAATCGATATGCTGAGAATAAATGGTTTCTCAAATATTTCTGACCAAGCTCAGTTCGTCTATTTAATAAACTATTAGAAAAAAGACAAAAACATATAAGTAGTGAGCGTTTATTTTTAACAATTTAAATTGGAAACATCCTAGTGCCAAAGGTTGGTATAAAAACATTCCCATCGGCATAAACATAATTTCTAAGTAGACCAAAGAAACTGCCGAATTAATAGGAATTGATGTTAAAACTAAAAAAGTTACAAATCATAGTCATAGGTCAAGTGCAGTGACGCAATTATCCAACGCTGAAGTCCCTGAACAACAGCTCATGAAAATCACTGGTCATATTTCCTCAAACTCTCTCCAACCATACCTTAATATACAGCCACAACAGCACCAAAATATACTGAATCAAATGAGAGGAAATCAATAAAAAGAAAATATTACAATAAACTCTTCAATACAGCAAGAACTGGGTCTAGAACTATCTTTGAAAATTGTACATTTAATACAGAGTTTCAATTGTAATGATTTAAAATAAATATTTTTTCGTATATAATAACGAGTAAACATTGTTTTCTCTTCCTAAATATAACTCGTGATTCGCTTAAAAATCGATGATATTTAGAAAATGCAACTCATATTAATCTCAATATTTGGAAAAGCAACTCCTGCTTTGCACTCGTTGTATTTTCGGCATTGGGATTAACATTCGTTGCATTTTGAAAATAATATCGACAATAAGCTCACCGCTTGTTATATTACCCTTGAAAACATTACTGTAGGTTGAAAAAGGTTGATGTTAATAATTAATCACCTACTACTATTGAGAATGTTAACGATGAATTAAATGATGATGATAATATAAATAATCAAGAATCTACATTTAGCACACCTAATGCAAGGAGTAATATTGTCGAAGAACGTCCTAGACGTATCATCAAACCTCCTGAAAGGTACCAAGCTCTGTTTAAAAACGGGGAATGTAACTTTTCCAGACACATCTATGTGTAAATATATAAATAATTTGATTTGGTATGGACTGACGAAATATTCGCCAGTCAGTCAGATCATGAATGTGGTATTCAACAAATGTAAAAAAATTGGTTGTCAATATTAATTTGATGTTTATAATAGAGGGTTAAAATATTAAGTTGTTTAATTCTATTCCGAAACTTAATATCAATACAATATAATTTTGTACCCGAAAGAGATTAAATTTAATAGCAGATGAAGTCAAATATCTAATTAAACTGAAATGTTACATGAACAGTTCACC
The DNA here is from genome assembly GCA_951394225.1 of Harpalus rufipes. NCBI lineage: Eukaryota > Metazoa > Arthropoda > Insecta > Coleoptera > Carabidae > Harpalus > Harpalus rufipes. Next base: position 60,094,143 of record OX596274.1, read on the forward strand.
GAATTAGGATTATTTCTGTAATTAAAGTCTATTCCATTACGTCCAAAAGATCAATTGAATTAATCTGTCTTGATTACCATATGTTTCCAAACAAAGAAAAATTAAAGATTTGAGTAGATGACTTATTGGTTTAATAACACTACAATTTGTTAATTTAGTTATATTTTAGTTTACCTCTACCTAATTGACTGTTCGTGAAATATTTTTGTAACAGGCGCGCTTTAAATGTTTGGTAAATAATAAAATGGCACGCCGCTGCCTAGAATATATTGTGGCTCCTACCTCATCACTTCGCGCACGTATTGATGACGTAAACGTCTTTTTAGAGCTAGTAGTAGTAGACGAGCTGACTTATGCCGCCATATTTACTCTTTACTTGTAAAGCGTTGTTGATAGCTGTTGCGTGCATAATATTTATAAATAAAATTATAGTTCCAAACTGCCATAACTGCATTAAAAAATGTAGGCCATTACATATTTTTCCGATGGGTGAAGAACGTTGAAGAAATTGTATATGACTTTGTGACAAGATCAATTTTAAATATGAAAATAACAGTTGTCAACTACCAATAGCTATGGCACCTTCTTTTAAATAAAATGTTGATGTAAAAGTTAATATTGTGTTTATGTGTCAATAAGGTTTAACAATATTTTATATGTAGTAATTTTTGTTTTGTCAGTTTAAATTCTAATTGTTTATAATTGAATTATAATCTATATTATTTTTGCAATAATTCCAATTCACAATATAACTTTCATTATTTTTTTTGTGTCCACAATTATCTACATTTACAAAAGTATAATAAATTTACCGGTTTTAGCATATTAAGCCTTTGTTTTCATACACAAAAGTAGGCTGGTGAGGTAAGTAATTAATAACTGTATCTGTATGGTAATGTCGACAACAGTCTACAAAATGAAAATAAAATAAAATGAAAGTATACTGCTCTCATCAATACCTATAGATAACGTTAGTATATCGTTCTTAACACGATTTACTTTATACTAAAATAATAAATATAAGGAGTAAAACACATAATTTTATAAGAATAGGTCACCACACAATTGATGCCATCATAACTCAGTAGTAATAATCACTAATATTGCAGAATAAGCAATCGTAATATTATTGTTTCTTAATTAGTGACACCTCAATTGTATGTTGACTTAGCATTACAGTAATATTAATAGCTTATTAAATCTTGGCACGTTGGAATTTTCTAAAACTTTAAATTACGTGCTCTCATAAACACTCAAGGTTTTTATTTTCAATACCATTCCAGACGTTAAAATAAAATTGTTTATCCACGACTGTAAAATAATATACCTATAATGGGGTCATTAAAAAAAAAATCGTTTTTTTTTATAAAATCGTGAAATCCGTCTCATTTAATAAATATAGTAACATAAAATAACATGAAATATGCGACTTTTCATTCATAAATTTGCTAATAAACTTTTGTGGCTGTAAAATAGTTGACGTCACGGCTTGTTACTCACACAAAGCCATTCCTCGCACACACACACAACGGTCCACGTGGTATCCGTTTGCTGCTGTAAACAAGCTAACCTAAACTGTGACAGATGACAGCAGATTTAAGAATAAAGGTATTTAAATAAAACATTTATTAAAATAAATACCATAAGTTGTATGAAATATGTTTTTCAACTTTTAAAAAATCAACTCTGATTGTAAAGACTTGTAAGGTGTAAAACATACACCTACATATTTAATTTGACTTATTCTTTCAAGAAAAAAATAAGTTAGAAAATTAGAAATTCAACCATTTTTTTTATCAATTAATGACCTTCGTTACTGTTGCTAATTGAATAATATTGACAGTTCGATGGAATAATATTATTCAGTCGTTATGTCAAATTCAAATCTTACCTTTCAAAAAGTACAAACAAATTACTTTTAATAAATATTTTTTTTTCCACATAAAAAGCCAAAATTATACATCTTTTCTCATTTTTTATAATTTTATTTTCTATTTAAGCTTAAAATGTGGCTGAATAGTCCGTTTAAATTTTTCTGGTAAATGTTAAATCACTTCATACTTTTGTTATAACATATACCTAGCGATCAACGTTAACTATGTTTATGTTTGTGAACAATTTTCTTAAATTTGTTAGGTTATTTCTGATTTTATAATAGTACAGTATGTTATTATTTGACAGTTGTGGATAAAGTATAGTATTCTATTTGCAAGTAATGGCTATTACTCACTCGAATAATTTACATCACTCGCCTTCCGGCTCGTGGTGCAAACTTCATTTTCATGAGTAATAGCATACATTACATGCTTATTGAATAATGTACTATTAAAATGGTCTTTAAAGTAATCAAATAATTCCATAAAAGTGCTGGCCTAGTTATAAAATAAAAAATACGAATATATGTTCTTTTTAAAGGGCTACTTTTCAGGCTAAAGAAAAATTCGTACTCTATAGCTAGAGGTATAATTTTAAAGAGTATTAAATAAGGTAAAAAATGTTATAACATTGCGGGTTTTGCTAAAATAATAACCAAATAATGTATAAAAAATTTAATATTTAAAATTCATATATCGCTCAAATTAAATAAAAAAATCTGATGTGGCCAGCACCTCACCTCCCGTCAATCCTGTGTATTATGTACAAATTCCATACATAAATTTGCTTGCAAAAGATTCTATATTTCCAATAAAATTATTTCATAAACTATGAAAATTACATTTGACACTGAAATCTTCGTCTTCTTTAGCTTTACCCATTCGTTAGGGGTTTTTTTTTATTTTCTTCTTCCACTCATTTCTGTTTTGCGTGTCGTCCTCAGTCCTTTTCTCTCAAGTCTTCCGCTATACAGTCAATCCATCTTATGTTTTGTCTTCTTCTGCTTCTTCTACCTTCTTCTACTAAGGTATTCATTCTTCTTCCAATATGTTTTTCATCTATCCTCATGACATGTTCAAACCAATGTAATCGTCTCTCTTGTATCTATCTAGAAACTTCTATCACTCGAGCCATTGCCCGTATCCCTTCATTCCTTATCCTATCTTTACGTGTCTTCCCCAGTATCTATCTTAACATCCTCATCTCTGCCACATTAATTTTCTTTTTTTGATATTGACACCTGCCTATTTGAATTATCTGAATATTTTAGCAGTTTCCATGGTTAGCATAGCTGGCTGATTTATGAAATTTAGTATTTTTATAGTCTTTAACTCTATATCTATAATATGAAGTGTAAAATACAATCATATCGTATAGAGAATAGCATTCATTAAAATATAGTAATATTAAATATCAATAAATGAGATTTAACTGCTTTTTTCAAGAAAAACTTAAAAGTTGCAAATGAGGGTACTTCCGGTGAACCAATGGGGAAGTTTAGCGTGATTGAAATTACATGTGAAACATTTTTTTATCGTAAATATATGAATAATTATAACTGAAAATGTAATTGAAAGTTAAAATAATGTTCCCATTTATTTATAATTAATTATTTATCATCGAACTGTTGTGACGTCACAAGTGACTTATACGCATGCGTAGAATGGATGGTGAGACCTGACTTTTTAAACGTAGGTTGTGTATTACACTACAAACTTCTGGCCAGTTCACGTGGGTTTGTTTACGTTTTCGCGGAGTGAGGTTATAAGTTTGTAGTTTGAAGTGGAATTATTATTCTTTGCAAAACTAGTATACAGTACTTAATTTTTAATATTCTGTTCTGTTCAACTTATAAGGTAAATATTTTTTGTACACATATTAATATATTCTTTTCTTTTGCATGCATATGCAAGTTTATTGCGAGTTTTACGTATTGTAGATAAATGTTTATTATTTTTACATTAATTAATATTTTCTATTTCTTTTCGTTGTTTAAGATGTAAACAGGATTTCTTGCCGCTGATAGCAACAATTTACCAGAAATAAATGATGCTATGATTCACAATTTTTATAAACAAAATCCATTATTTGCATCAGTGGAATTGAAAAATGTAAAAACACAGCGGTATGTTATTACTAAAATATAATTTCTGTTGTTATTTTTTGCTCATCTTTACGAAACAAAATTAATTTTCTTGAAATATTTACACTAATAAACTTGCACAAGAAGAACAGAAATATAACCTATAATAATCTTAACGCAGAACCAGAACTGTCACTGCTTATAAACGTCAAAACATGTGACTCCCTGTTACCATGGGAACCCAGCGCGCCCCTGCTTAAGGTAGACTATAAGTCCTCCGTGAACTGTCGTGACGTCATTATTTTAGAAAATTTCATTTTTTGAGAAATCTAGACATCTTTGAGTGAAATACAATATAGAATATCACTTTTAAAGGCAATCTTAATAAAATAAAAAAAAACACTAAACTTCCCCATTATAACCGAAATCTAATCATGTCTACATATGAATCTAAGCTCAAGGAATACGAAAAAAATAATTGTAATCGAGGTTTTATAGTTATACGATCCGAAACGATCGTCACATACATACACACACACACACACACACACACACACACGCACAAAGATATAGATATCAACGTAAAAGAAAGTAAATTCGTATTCTAGGGACCTCAACACATACTTATTCATTAGAAACTCTCTATCGAAATTTTTGACCAAAGATAATACCTTCCTTATCTAAAGGTGACGGAAGGAAAAAACTTAAAATTACACGGTTTTTAGTCTCACTTATACTTTTTATATTTTGTTGACTATAATTTCGCTATACAATAACATCTTCAGAACTAAAGTAACCTAAAACTAAAACATATTATATATATATATATATATATATATATATATATATATATATATATATATATATATATATATATATAAACAATCTTAATGCCATCTGTATGAAGTTATGTAGTTTTATTATAAAATCTGAATGCCATCTGTGTGAAGTTATTGTAACGTAAATTTATATGGGTGAAGTGTAAAACACAGACAAATATTATTAACTAAAAGAATACGTTTATTAAATGATAAATAATTAAGGATTAAATATTAAAAGATAATAAAAACAACTAACACTATGATTAAATAATTATAAACACTAAGAATATTATTAAATGCTTAAACACTACGATTATTTATCTATACAATATTTAGATCACTACACTTATTTATATAACTACATTTATTCATGTTAACAACTGATAAACTGTATATTTATATCACTAAGTTCATCGCTCGTTGCTTATATATATCAGACTATCTTCCCGCTATTCTCCCGACGGTATTTATACAGCCCATATCCTTCTAGAACCCTCGGACGCGACAGTGACCTGCATACAAAAGAATTAGGTCACGGCGTAATTAACATGTCTCAACGCGTCGGGGATTTCATCATCGCTCTGGTACGTTCTTTCGAAGGAATTACGTCATTGTTCGCGAACATGCTATCAGTAGCGGCTAAAGCATACTTTTCTCTCAGGGGCGCAAGTCACACTGCCCCCTCCTTAAGACAGTTTCGTCCCGGAACAGTTCTCGATGGCGATATCTGCACATATTACCCTTGGTACATTTGGAAGTCCAGGTGGTACCCCGAATCGGCATATACATTCTTTAACTAAGGTTTCAGCGACCGTAGTGGCTTTTTGGTTGGGTAATGGATAAGCTTCAACCCACATGGTGAAGTAGTCCATGACAACCACGATATATTTATTTCCGTCGTTACTTTCTGGAAATGGTCCGGCCACATCAATCGCAATGCGCTCAAATGGACTGCCCACGTTGTATTGACGCATTGGAGCTATTCGCCGTTTATGCGGACCGTTGCTTCCGGCGCAAACCACACATTTCTTGCGCCAGTCTTTAACGTCTTCCTTGCAGTTAACCCAGTAAAATCGCTGGCGCAATCTTTCTAATGTTTTGTTGACTCCAAAATGGCCTCCTCCAGATCCGTCATGGATATCTTTTAACACGTCTGGTACTCTACTGTTAGAAATAACCAACTGAGTTCTTTTCTCAGTTCCATGGCATTCTCCACCACACGCTTTAACAGGCCATCTATCACCATGGAGTCACATTGCGCCCAGTACGATTTTATAATCTGTGACTGTGGTGCAACATCTTCCCATATTGGTTTGTTCTCGTCACTTTCCATTCCAGTAATATTTTCAAAGTCGGGTCATTGCGTACCATCGGGCTGCCAACTATCGTTGACTACTGTTTTTTCTGGCAATGGTGGAATGTTTTTTTTTAGTCGACTACCATATTTGGCTCCTTAGCATGGCCTTCTGAACAATGCGTCGAGGTTACTTTCATTTCTTCCAAGTTCCTTTCTCTGTCTTGACTTTCTTCTTCCTTGTGGTGAGAGGTATGTCATCGTCGTCATCGTTATCTAACTCGAGTTTTCGTTTCCCACTCGAGCTGTCCATACGAATCGCCAAGGGCACGTCTTCCCCGCTGTCTTCAGGCCCCATTCCAAAGTCCTTAGATTGCAATCGCAGCTGCTCGCCGGAGAACTATTCATTTCCGGTTGGCTTTCCTCTACTTCTGGAATTTCTTCCTAGATTTCTTCTGTAATTCCTTGCCGAACACGCTCTCTTTCTCTCTCGCGTTCTCTTTCTTTTTTTTCGCTTCCGTCTTCTTTCTTCATATCCATCCTTGACTCAACGGATTCGTCCTTTACCTCTAGTATTTCTGCCTACATTTCTTTTTTAATTTTTTACTGAGCACGCACTTTTTCTCTCTCGCGGTCTCTTTCTTTTTCGCTTCCGTCTTCTTTTGTAACAGCGGAGTTTCTTTCTTCTAGTAAACACTTCATTTATAATTCGTCGCACTTTTTCATCCATGCCTTTGGTGTTTACATTTCCCTTAGCATAAATATTACGCACTCGCGATTGGTTACGTGAAACTTGTTTAGCAGCTTCATAATCTGATACATATGAGAGTGCGTTAACCATAGTTTTTGGGCGGAATTTTCCTCCAATTTTCTAGAACTTTCATGCAATTCCCTTTCCAATGTTCTAGAATATTCCTTTTATTCTTCTTTCAGTGCTCCGGAATTTACTTCCACTTTTCCAGAACTTTCATGCAATTCTCTTTCCAATGTTCTAGAATGGTCCATTAATTCTTCTTCCAGTACTCCCGAATTTTCCTCCGTTTTCCAGAACTTTCCTCGAAATCCCTCTCTAATATTCTAGAATGTTCTATTAATTCTTCCCGAGCTTCAGAATTTTTCTTAACTTTTCCAGAATTTTCCTCCAATAACTTTCTTGTCTTAATGTTTTTTCACCAGCATCGATTAATGCTTGCCGTAGTCTTTCTTGAAGCACTGACTTCTTTCCTGTTGTTTCCAAATCTCGTTCTTCCAGTTCGGTCTTGAGATCACTTACTTTCAATTCACTTAATTTTAATTGTTTAGTCGCCATTTTCTTTATTTTTATTTACACTTCACAGTTATTAACAACCCCACACTTGACACCAATTGTAACGTTTTTATTTATATGGGTGAAGTGTAAAACACAGACAAATATTATTAACTAAAAGAATACGTTTATTAAACGATAAATAATTAAGGATTAAATATTAAAAGATAATAAAAACAACTAACACTATGATTAAATAATTATAAACACTAAGAATAGTATTAAATGCTTAAACACTACGATTATTTATCTATACAATATTTATATCACTACACTTATTTATATAACTACATTTATTTTTGTTAACAACTGGTAAACTGTATATTTATATCACCAAGTTCATCGCTCGTTGCTTATATATATATATATATATATATATATATCAGACTATCTTCCCGCTGTTCTCCCGACGGTATTTATACAGCCCATATCCTTCTAGAACCCTCGGACGCGACAATGACCTGCATACAAAAGAATTAGGTCACGGCGTAATTAATATGTCTCAACGCGTCGGGGATTTCATCATCGCTCTGGTACGTTCTTTCGAAGGGATTACGTCATTGTTCGCGAACATGCTATCAGTAGCGGCGCAAACATAGTTTTCTCTCAGGGGCGCACGTCACATTATGTAGTTTTATTATACAATCTTAATGCCATATGTGTGAACCTATGTAGTTATAGTATAGATTTTCCAAGAATTTTATTAGGGGTGAATTGTGTAGGTTTGTCTGGTCATTGAGTGTTTTTTCATTGTTGTTGATGGATTTGCCGATTTCTAATGCCTCTAAGATGTTTAGTCGCATCCCTTTGTTCTCTACATGTAAAATTTCAGGTTCAAAGTTATTTGTGTGATTACATTCTAGTAGGTGTTCAGCGAATGTTGAGTCGGTTTTATTTTTAATAAATGATTTTTCGTGTTCTGTTATTCTAATTTTGAAATTCCGTCCTGATTGGCCTATGTACACAGCATTACAGTCGTTACATTTTAATTTGTATACACCTAATTTATTTTTGTTTTTTCTTTTACGTTTTTTATGTGCATGCCTAGGTTATTGCTAGTTCGAAATCAAGGGCGCCGGCAGGATTTTATTCAGGGTGGTGCAGAAAGATTTTCTCTCTACCTCCCCCCCCAGTCCTTTTTTTTCGAAGAAAAAACAACGAATTACATTTCTGAACTAAAATCAGTGATATGGTTATTTGATTTATATAAACTTATAAACTCTTTTTGTATATGAACCTACTAAATTTAAATTTATTCATTTTAGTAGGTTCATGTGATATGAACCTACTAAAATTCATATGAATCATATCGTAACTTATTCAAAAAAATTTGAATAAGTTACGACACTACTAGAATTCAAATGAATTAGGAAGAATAGCGGGAAACTGATATGAATATTTACGAAAAAACCAAAGTTAGATTTGGAAAATCTTGTTCAGAACTAAAAATTTGAACACTTAGTCAGTATTTTCTGGACAACAGATTGTGGAAGATCCAATAAACCTTTTTTTTAATTAATTTTCAACAACGAACATAGCTCTTTTAATTTGAATGATTCTTTATTTCTCAATTATAGCATTTTCATTTGTAGCTATTAATAAATTATAAAACTGAAAATTGTTTGTGAAAAAGCATAAAATGTTTATGTGGACTTGCATTGCTGTTTTAAAATAAGTTATTTCTAAGTAAATGTATCACATTTGTATTTTCTATTCTGTTTTATATGTATTCTATCTATTCTAATAAAAAATATTACTTCAAATTTTTTTTTTTGTTATCAAAAAACCAATTTTTTCTCAAAATTTTTTTTTTTCCCAAAAGCCAGGAGAGAGCACGTGCACCCCCTTGCACCCCCTTCCGGCGCCCATGTTCGAAATGAAACTATGACATTATTCTTACTGTTTGAAATTAAATTTGCTATTTTTTGCGATGTGGGACCTATGTAGGGTAACACACTGTATTTTAGTTCTGAAGATGCTATTGTATAGCAAAACTATAGTCAACAAAATATAAAAAGTACAAGTGAAACTAAAAACCGTGTAATTTTTAACCCTTCCTTTAAATAATGGAGTGCAAGTTTCACCAAGTAAGAGCGGAAACCATAGAAGAAAAAACTTAAAATATTAGATTTATACTCTAATACAAATATGTATGTGAAAGTTTCACAGAAGTAAATAAAAAAAATTGAATATCCCCTTATAACTACTTTAAAATATTATTTTAACGACTAAAGGTGGAATTCATAGACATTTCCTTGACCCTTCCTCCACTCCTCCTTTCCTAAGGATGAATCGAGGTTGAGTGAAACCTTTACTCATAAGTGAAATTCATAAACGTTAGTGCTGAGTCACTCACTCAAGTCACTGGAGTATGAGCCGAGGAGGAGACTTCTTTTTACTTCTTGCTAAGAGAGGTATTGCATTCATGCTAAAAATCGCATATCCAGATTTTATTAAATAAGCACGTTTTAAGGTCCCTACAATCCGATTTTAACATTTTTACGATGATGTCGGTGTGTGTGTGTGTGTGGATGTATGTGTGTGTGTGTATGTATGTAGGGTGTTGGAAGGACGATTACTCAAAAACTATAACATTTTATATTTGCTCCGTATTTCCCAATCGGACATTCATGGGAAGATCTGAAAAGGTTTTGGTAACAATTGGACAACCGGAAGTAGAAGATTTTTGAAAATTTTTCTTGCTAATATTATAGAAAATTAAATTCTCTATCTGATACATTTAAATATTTTATTATATATTTTATAAATTTAGAGATAAAAGAAATATAATATATAAAATAATAATAAATTTTACAGCCGAAAGAATGCCATGGAAAATAGTTGAAATTGTTTGTAACTGACACATAAATATCAGTGTCAGAAATCCGGAGACATTACTGTAGACTTTTTCTGGGAAGTACATACATTATATTATTTCTTAATGTATTCATAGTTAATTATTTAATATTATAGGTATATTACACATACCCTTCTGAAATACTGTTAATCTCGACAATGAATTGGAAACATTTCGAAAAATTAGAAGAGTAAAACAAAAATTCTTCATAGAATGAATTTAAAATTAAACAATCTAAATGTAAGGAATAGATGTAAGTAGAATTGTTGGTGTAGAGATACAAGAAATGTTAAATACAATAGGGCGCGAGCAGTCATGTGACTTTGTTGGTCTTGACAAGCAGATATGGTGGCCCGTGTCAGAATTATACCTAGTAATTATATACATAGATGTCAAATATCATAATTTCTCATTCTAAATTTAGTGATTTTCCAATTTTATGTAGTTTATTTTTCTCAACAATTCCGCACTCCTGGTGACAAATTAACTACGTGAATTTAGAAAATCTTGAAATTTTTAAAGAAACATTCTAACATTTAACATTTACGTACATAATTATTAATTATCATTCTTAAACGGGCTCCCATATCTGCTTGTCAAGGCCAACAATGTCACATGACTGCTCGCCACTCTATACTTATGTAACCAAAAACGTAAGTGGCGAGAGGTATTGTGCTGGCCACAACAGTTTTTTTTTTTTAGATAAATTATGTTTTAAAAGTAGACGCAATTATTTTGACAAGAGTGACAAGCATATAAACTAGTAGTTTGTACATATTTTTACACATATATAGTTCAAAATACAAGTAATTTGAAACAATGAGTAGGTATAAAATTAAATGGTAGACAAAGGTTTTCTTCAGAAGAAAAATTATGTTTGAATTTGAAGTCAATGATTTGAAAATACCACACTATAAACAAGGAATGTCCAATGGAACTGAAAATGGGACACATGAGAAAATATATTATAAATTTATAATTAGAGCTACACAAATATCATTCAGGAACACCAAAATTTTTACTATAAAGGGACAGTTACCACAAGAAAACTAATAAACCAAAAGTTTATTGAAAGAATTAAATCCAGTTAAAATTATGGAATGCTTCACTAATTATATTAAATATAAATATATTTGGATTACGTTTGTTTAATTTATATTTTTAATAAGATCAATAAAATTAACTATTTTGTAGTATTTTATTTCGTTATTAGAGATATAAATATACATCTCTTACAATAATTCCACGATCATTTTTAATCCTTCCACTAAATTTTCAATTTAACTATTTCTAAAATTCGCTGAAATTTTCGTTCTTACATAAAGTTATAATATGAAATATTGCAGTTTTTGTAAGTTGCAACTATTTTTTATTGAACGTATAAATTTTTATAACTTTTTTTTCTGTTTACAACGAAATCTTTGCTTCCACATTCTATATCATTCTGCCATGTATTTTAAATATCACTTCAAAAGCAAAAGGTTTACAGGAATAGTTACTACCTCTCAGAAATAACCTTTTTAATTATTTAAACAAAATTATATTATTTTATAATAAATATTGTTGTTTGGAATATATAAATAAATTCGTTGCTATTTATGTAATCTATAAACTCATTAAAGCCAAAATTGTTTTCCATTATAAGTTTTTTAATGTAAAGGAAAGCTTAAGGTATCAATTTACTCCACTCGAAATTTGCCTCAAAGCATACTTATATTTTAAGTGTGAGGTAGGCCTCAAATGTCTATGAATTCCAAACTGTCATTTTGAGTGGAGTATGAGTCGAGTATGAGTGGAGTATGAGTCAAGTATGAGTGGAGTATGAGTCGAGGTACAAGGATTCTTCAAATGTTTATAAATTAGAAAACGTCACTTTGAGTTTGAGTCGAGGAAAAGGACGAGTGGAGGACTGACTATGAATTCCACCCTAAGAGTACTAGCATTAAAAGCTCAACTCTCCTCATGAGTAATTATCACAAAATTAAACATACATACATGTAAATTCGTAATTTCCGCGCAGGCGATATGCAAAACTGTCTGCCTCATAAGAACCACTGTTAGGTCAACTCTCCTATATGTACATTAGCCCTAGTCCTTTTCTTACGTGATGGCCGCTCTATATGTAGATGCTATATATTTTGTGCAATATTTTAAAAATTTAGAAAGATAACCTAACCATTAATTATCAATTACAATTTAACATTTCTTGTATATCAAATAATTCAATTTGTATATATTCTTTCGTTCTATGAGGAATTTTCTCCTACTCTTCTAAATTTATTAAAAATTCTTTGTATTCATTGCCGGTATTAGCGGTATTTCCTAAGGATATATGTAATACTAATATACCTATAAATTTAAATATATAATTAATAATATAATAAGAAATTTCAAATGTAATTACTTCCCAGCAAAAGCTGTTTGTAATATTAATAAAACTGTTGATTTTTGACACTGACATTTTGCATTTATCTGTCAATTAGAAACATTCAAATATCTGAACTGGTTTCCATGGAATTGTTTGGGCAGCGAGATTTATAACAACAGATTAATCTATATTATTATATAATATATCTCTAAATTTATAGAAGATATAATAAAAAAATTAAATGTGCCATATTGAGAATTTAAAAATCTTTATTATTGTATTAATATAAATTTCCAAAAAATAATATTTAGAAGAGTTTTTTTAAAACTACTACTACTATTACTACTACTACTACTACTACTAATACTACTACTACTACTACTACTACTACTACTACTACTACTACTACTACTACTACTACTACTACTACTATTACTACTACTACTACACACACACACACACACACACACACACACACACACACGCAGACAGACAGACAGACTGAAATGTTAAAATCGTATGCTAGGGATCTTAATACGTGCTTATTCAGTAATATGTGGATATGCGATTTTTAACATTCTCTCTTCGCGAGAGGTAAGAAATAAGATATGCCTAGTACATTACCTACCATCAATCCTGTGTTATTATGTACAAATTCCATAGAGAAGTTTTCTTACTAAATATTCTGTTTCCAGTGAAATTATTTAATAAACAATTTATTAACATTGCACTTGACATTGACATCATTCTTCTTCCAATACATTCTTTATCTCTCCTTATGACATGTTCAAATCAATGTATTCATCTCTCTTGTATCATTCAAGAAACTTCTATCACTCGAGCCATTTTCCTTATCCTTTCATTCCTTATCCTATCTTTTCGTGTCTTCTCTAATATCTATCTCAACATCCTCATCTCTGCCACATTCATTTTCTTTTCATTGATACTGACATCTGTCAGTTTGAATTATATGAATATATTAGCAGTTTACATTGTTATCATTGCTGGCTGATTTATGATATTTAATATCTTTACAATTCTTTAACCCTATATATATTGAAAATGAAGTGTAAAATGTAATGAAATCGTATAGAAATTAATATATATTCTTTAAAATTTATGATAACATTAAATGTCAATAAATGATATTTAACTGCGTTTTTTTAAGACAAACTCTTAAAAATTGCAAATGAGGCTACTTCTGGTTGACCAATTATAACCAAAATCGAATCATGTCTGCACATGGATCTAAACTCGAGGAATATGAAAAAATTATAATTTTTTGAATCGTGGTATTGGAGTTATGCGATCCAAAATGATCGTCAAATACACACACTTACATACACGCACAAACCTGCACACACACGCACATACATACAGACATCATCATAAAAATAGTAAATTCGTATTCTAGGGACCCCAAAACTTGCTTATTCGTTAGAAATTCACTGTCGAATTTTTTGACCAAAAGTAATATCTTCCTTACCTAAAGGTGACGGAAGATAATAATAAGAAAATTAATTAATAATAATAATATTAACAATAATAAGAACTCGTTAAAAAAATCTGATGTGGCCAGCGCAATTCCTTCCGTCAATCCTGTATATTATATATAAATTCCATGCATAAAATTTGTTGCAAAAGATTTTAAATTTCCAGTAAAAAAAATATTTCATAAACAAACTATACGAATTGCACTTGACCTGACATCTTCTTCGATAGGTTTTCCCATTCATTAGGGGTCGCTATTTTTTATTTTCTTCATTCACTCATTTCTGTTTTGCGTGTCGTTCTCGTTCAGTTCCTTTTCTCTCAAGTTTTACGCAATTCAGTCCTTCCATCTTATCTTTGGTATTTCTCTGTTTCTTCAACGGTCTATTACTAAGCTATTCATTCTTCATCCAATATATTCTTCATCTCTTCTCATGACATGTCTAAACCAATACCTTCTTACCTAAAGGTGACGAAAGGTAAAAACAGTTCATAAATGTATTTGTTTTAATTGTATATTGTTTATTTTACAAATATTTCTCCATGGTAAAATATTAAATTTATATTACATTGCGTACATTCATTGTATACATCAATTTAGACTTGAAATTATATAAAAGATCGTGCATTTAATGACATTCAAGCCAGTTTAATTCAATTACAAATAACTCTTTTATTCAATGGTGTGCACAAAGAAAACCAAAAATCACATTATTCGTAATTTCAAACTCTTTCCATGCTCCGCAATTGTTAATAATTGAAGTCTTCTTAACTTATGCTTTATTACGTGAAACGAACGAGAAATATATTTTAAAGACCTTTAAATTAAATCAATATTCGGAATCCAATGACAAATAATTTAATACCAAATTATCGTGTTATAAAATTCAGTTTTCACGTTTTTAAAATGTAAACAAAAAAAATAGAGCAATAAAATTTATTTTCCTTGTTTGATTAAACAGAAAAAGTGTATTTTATTGTTATTAGTTTCCTTTCTAGTCGGTAGCATGAACCAATGTCGGTAAAGCAGAGCATGTCGGTCAGCATGAAATTAATCCCGGATGGTGGATGACGGCGTTTTTGCAGCCAACTCGCGCCTGTCACAACCAGTTACATTGTTGCCAGTTCCCGGTGTATTCTTACACGTGTCAGTTGCTTTTTGTTGCTAACAATTTGTAAAATTAATTTTAGGTTAAACGAGATTTTATTCACGTGAAGAAACAGGATGACTAATTGGTTTTTCGCTAGTTTTAAAGTTAGATCGTTCGGTGCTGTAGCTAATATAGATTAAAAAACTACTGGACTAGAAAATTAAAAAGGAATTATAGTGGATCGATTGATTTTCAAATTAAATGTGTTATAAAAGTAATAATGCTTTCATTAAATTTACTACTCTTTCTGTGTATAAGCCTTATGAATATTTTCAAGTTGCGAGTAGTAAGTTACTGATTAGATATTAAATCATTTTATGTCTGTACTCAATATACACTGAAGAAATAAAATTATAAAATAAAACTATAATTATGTAGATACCAAATTAATTTAGTTTCACCTGAATTAATTAATCTAGTTATAAATCATAATTCAAAAAAATCTGATGTGGCTAACACAATACCTCCCGTTTAATTATTTTTTTATTCATGTAAATACTTAAAATTAAATTTAAATACCAGGTTTGTTCCCGACCGACGCTAAATATTTCGAATTTTAAATGGCACAAAAATGACCTCTACGCCTAGTAAAGGCTCGCACGGTACAAGTATGTCATCATCGTTACCTAATTCTGTGTACAAAGCAGATCGGCACAACCAGCCATGGGTAATATGGCGTGACGATATATTTATTTCATTTATTTATATATTTACATATATTCCTACCAATTTACTTATACTGGTAACTGTATTAAAATCCTTTCCATATAATTATTGCTCTGTTTACTATTTTATTTTTAAAACGTTACTATTATTATTTGAAATGCTTAATTTGTTGACAGTGACACATATCTGTCAGTTACATGCATTTGAGATCTAACCTATGTAACCATGAAGTTACGGTTAAAACGTACGTTTTGGGATTAAAATTAAAGATAATTTTATAAATTTATCCATAAAATATATATATGCAAACCTGTAGAAAATTTATTAATCTTTAATTTTTATATAACATAAATATTGAAAAAATAACACTCAAAGGTATTTTTCGAAGAAAAACTATTTTGAGCTTCCAGTAAAGTGCCATATCCGGTTATCTGATTTACGTCTAATGACTAATGAAAGAGTAAGGTTTCAAAATTTTCTGAACGATTGTATTTGAGTTACACAGTAAAGAAAATACACACACATACACACACATACACACAGACATCATCGTTAAAATGTTAAAATTGGATTCTAGGGACCTTAAAACGTGGTCATTTACCAAAATCTTGATATGCAATTTTTAGTACGATTCCTATACCTCCCTTACCAAGGGTAGCGGGAGGTAAAAATCTGATGTGGCCAGCACAATACCTTCTGTCAGTCCTGCGTATTATGTATAAATTCCATATATAAATTTTCTTGCAAAAGATTCTAAATTTCCAGTAAAATTATTTCATAAATAAACTATCAAATTATACTTGACACTGACATATTATTCTTCTTCTTCTTTAACTTTTTCCATTCGTTAGGGGTAGCTATTTTTTATTTTCTTCTTCCACTCATTTCTGTTTTGCGTGTTATTCTCATTCACTTCTTTTTCTCTCAAGTCTTCCGCAATGCAGTCCTTCCATCTTATTTTTAGTCTTCCTGTTTCATCAACCTTCTATTATTACGCTATTTATTCTTCTTCCAATATATTCTTCATCTCTCCTCATGCCATGTTCAAACCAATGTAATCGTCTCTCTTGTATCTTTCTAGAAACTTCTTACACCAGAGTTATTTCCCTTATTCTCTGTCCTTACCGTTTCTTTCCGTGTCTTCCCCATCATCTATTTCAACATCCTCATCAATGAAAAGTAAATGAATGTGGCTTACATTTACTTTTCATTGACACTGACATCTGTCAATTTGAATTATCTGAATATATTAGCAGTTTCCATGGTTAGCACAGCTGGCTGTTTTATGAAATTTAATTTCTTTATAATTCTTTAACGCTATATTTATTGAATATAAAGTATAAAATGCAATCGAATCGTATAATATATTGTTTAAGATATAATAACGTTAAATGTCAATAAATGATATTTAACTGTTAAAATCTTCAAATGGAAGTACTTCCGGTTACCGATTATATCCCAAATCTAATCAGCTCCTCATCTGGATGTAAACTTGAGGAATACGAAAAAAATAAAATTTTTGGAAACATGGTATTGTAGATATGCGATCCGAAATTTTCGTCACACATACACAGACACACAAACACATACACACATACATACATACATATATACATACATATACAGGGTGTCCCTTAACTTGGTGCACAAACTTTAAGGGCATATAATACTGATCAAAATGAGTAAAAAAAGCTAAGTCAAAATGTGTCCGATCTTTAATAGTTTCCCAGATATAACGCAGTGAAAAATGAGTTTTTACGAGATTTACCTTTGCTATCTCGAAAACTATAAGAATTACGATTTTGATTAATTGAGATTTTTTGTTTACCTTTGAGAGGTAATCTTAGATGGCCTTTTGTTATTTTATAAAAATCAAAAGTGAAATGTTGTGGCGACCTTGGTCAATATTTAATTTTCATATAACTACGTAACTATAAGAAATTGAGAAAAATGTTTCATATAAAATTTTATTGTTTTTTATAGTCTTTTTACTGACATAGACAAAATTTTATTCGATCGCTATCTTTGTCAGTTTTTCTTAGATTTTTCGCTTTTCTCGGAAACAGTTGAAGATCATTCCTATGTTGATGAAGCTTTTTTATTCATTTTGGTCAGTACTATATGCCCTTAAAGTTTTTGCTCGAAGTTAAGGGACACGCTGTATACATACATACATACATACATACATACATACATACATACATGCATACATACATACATACGTACGTACAAACATCATCGTAAAAATAGTAAAATCGTTTTATATGGACCCTAAAACGTGCTTATTCACTAAAAACTCATTATTGAATTTTTTGACCAAAGACAATACCCTCCTAACCAAACAACATACACAAACGTCATATGTCACTTCACACACATCCAATCACAAAACTTGAAAAATTTTCTGGCATCTTCATCTTCGCTTTTCTCTCTTCCTCCACCAGTAGCACATCTACTGGTTCTGGAATCAAACTCATATTTCCTCAGTCGGCAGACTCACTTGCACGGGAAATCTTTATCTTTTCTTATAGACAAAATTCTTTGTCTATAACCAAGAAAAGACCAGAAAAATTTTCAAGAACACATACAAACACAACAAACAATCAATCATCACCTAATACAATAATAATTTTCACCACAAAAAAAAAAAAACAATCGCCAACAATCAAGGTTCTTCATGAAACAACCTGTACTTGTACCTATGTATCTTTGTATTTTAAAATTTTGAATTGTATCGCTTCACTAGGCGGGGGAGTAATGTGGCGGATCTAGTAGGCCGTCACGTTACTACCCCAACAAAATATATTATTGATAAAACAATTCAATTATTTTATTTCCAGAATAAACGTCAAAATTCCTGTTTTTAATAATTTATATATTTTATTTATTTTACATTTTTTATATTTATAATTTATAATATTATACAAACTTTACAATACGTTATAATTTTTCGATTTACAGTTTCTGCAACTACGGACAATAAGAGTTTTATCACAAAATGACACTTATACGAAATGTAAAACGTGAAAACTTACAATTATTTATAATGTGTACACTTTAGAAGGATATAGTGATTTAGAAATTGAGAATTGAATTTTTTTACAAAGATTACACAAATTTGAACCATTAACTAACCAAACTTAATTTTGATTTGATTTTAAAGGTAAAATAAACTTTTTTAGTTTGTAATATTGAATAATTGACAGCACTTTTTAAACAGATTTTTAATACATGTGTGTGGTGTCGTTTAAAGATCGCGTCATGGAAGAGAAGGAAGAAGAATGTAATTTAGATGTCATTACAAGACATTTTTATATGGAGAACACGATAAATACAACAGAAATTAATGTTTTCAAGTTTAGTTTCGACCAAAAATGTGAGGTTAAAAATGGTTCAATATCACGTTTTCGGTGAAAAATAGAGTTGATTTGTATATTTCGGGTAAAAAAGTAATTAAATTACCGGTTAAAAATTCCTCAACTCGAGTTCAAAAATTGTACATTTTTGGCTAAAACTGTGAGGTTAAAAATCGGTCGATATATCGATTTCCGTTAAAGTTAGAGTGTTAATTATTACAAAAACGAACTCTGGAGCTCGAATTAATATATTAATATTTCAAGTGTCGAAAAGGTCTTACGGATTCCGGAAAATAGGGTCGAAATTTTGTGAAAAATTTGCACCAAAAACATGTATTTTATTTTGCTCACTAACTAGACAACAGTTTAAATTAATCTTCAAATTAACATGAACTTCGTGTTCTATGGGGTTTATAATAAAAATTAACTCATTTACAAATCTTAAAACCGTTTGTACAAATTTTTATTTTAATATTTCTTTGACGCCCATTGCGATTTTTTCGCAATTCTTACAAAACATCAAAACTTTTATTTGGTTATGAATATAAATTTAAACGTAGATTTGGCATAAAGTTTTTAAAATTATCTGGTGAGTAGCTATCCCGAACTTGTGGATCCACTTAAAGAAGATCTACGTCCGATTATAGATAGATTAAATCTAAAACATGACCAGATCGATAATGCAAATGAAACTGGTCAGTTTTGGAAGTTATTGCGCGACAAAACTACGGTAAAGAACGATGAAAAAACAGCCCAAGGCAGAAATTCTCAAAAAGCAAGACTTTTCTTGCATGTACAAATGTAACTGGAGAACATAAAATTAGACCCCTCGTAATAGGCAAAGCAAGAAAACCTAGATGTTTCAAGAACATTTCTTTACCTAGTCGCTAGTCGAACGTTTCTAGAATAGCCGCCACGATGAGCTAGCGTCTAAACTTGTCGATGACGTAATCGTCGTGAGCACCAGTAAACAAACAGGTCTCGACCTGTTTAATAACTTTGGATCGCCTGGTTCTTTGTATTCGATGTTATTATTGCATGGAATATTCCAGAAAACGACACTGTACTATATAAACCCTGCCAGGGAAGACAATCGGGCGTTCTGATATAGACACGCATCGTGAAATGAATAGTTGGTGATGTAAATAAATAATTTACAGTACGGCGACGAGTGGTGAACATAAATAAATAAATTGAGACGCCACGCCTGTTGGTGGTGGAGTCATGGTGGCGAGGTCTTCTCTGTCGGCAGAGGTTGGTTACTCGGGCGCCTTCGGCGATGGTTTACTGGAAGAGAGGATGACTGCGGGGTTAGCACTCCGCGGATGGAGGTCAGGGATTTTCTTAAAAAAAGCACGTATTGATCTTAATTAACTAGTTTATTATGCCCAACTTGTGTAAATATAAGATAAATAAAGAATGTAATCCCTTTCTGAAACTGATGGAACTGCGATTAATCTACTGGGAAACTGTACTCCCGCGATTCGGCAATAAGCACAGGATATGATGGCGGTAAGAAAAACAAATAAAGATATATAATGAAAGATAAAGTACGACCGGACTCCTCTACGGTAGATATTGGAGATACACTCACCATGCTATTGCAAAGCGCTGCTCATTTCCCAGCGGTGAAACATAAAAACAACAGCTGACAGTTTTTCAGTGAAAGAATACAATATTAACCATTATTAACAGTGTACATGCTTTGTATAATGGTTTCATAACGCATAGGTAAGCCTAATAATACAGATGTTTGTAAATCTCTAATCCAGGTTATGTTTTCAGCGTGCGGTGTTTACAGTCTTAGATAGTTTAAGGTTGGTTACATTCACAGGTAAGTGCTAATTCAGTGTTTATCAGTGTTAAGTATTATTCAATGAGTATGTGATGTATGCTATCACTTATGAGAATGAAGCTTGCATCACGAGCCGGAAAGCGAGTGTTGTAAATCATTCGAGTGAGTAATAGCATTGTATGCGAATAAAATACTATACTTTATCCACAACTGTTAAATAATAACATACTGTACTATTATAAAATAAGAAATAACCTAACAAATTTTAGAAAAAAAAATCTGATGGAACAACACAATACCTCCCGCCATTTACCTATGGGGTCTCGTTGCCGCGTACCTGATGTCTGGTCGCGAATATGGGGAATTCAATTCGATCCCGATCAACGCAAATAATTCGAATTTTAAATGGCATAAAATTAACCCTTGTGGTAAATGCCTGCACAATCCAAATATATCATTACCAAAATGTGTGTATAAAGCAGATTAGCATACCCAGCAATGGATAATATGCGGTGATAATATATTTATTTGTTTCTTTATTTATATACATAGCTGCATATTTTGTAATACTAGAAATTATGTATTTTAAGTTCCTTTCCATAAAATTTTCCTTTTAAAACGTTACTATTATTAATTTGAAATGATTATTTTTTTGACAGTGACATTTATCTGTCAGTTACATACATTTGAACTGAACTATGTAACAGCGGAGATGCATAAGCTCCGAGATATAATTTTATATTACTTTATAAATTTATCCATAAAATATATACAAAAAGTATTAAAGTATACTTATAGAAAATAGAATAATCTTTAATTTTGATAATAACAAATTGAGAAAAAATACATTTAAAGGTATTTTTGAAGAAAAACTATCTTGATCTTCAAGTAAAGTACAATTTCCGGCTATCCGATACACACCAATGGCTTCTTTCCATATTAGATTACAAACACGCACGCAAGCCCGCACGCACACACACACACGCACGCAAGCCCGCACGCACACACACACACACACACACACACACGCACATACATACATACATACATACATACATACTGTGACGTGCGCCCCTGGGAGAAGAGTATACAACGCCGCCACTGACAGAACATTCCAGAGCGATAACGCAATCCCCGGCGCCGCAGCGGCTAGAGGCTAATTACGCCGTGACCTCATTCCTTTGTATACAGGTAATTGTCGCTTCCGAGTCTTCTAGAATGTTATAAGCGGTATAAATACCGGCCGAAAGAAAGCGGAGGGACAGTCTCATATATACAAGCAACCAGAAATGAACTCAGTGATATAAATAAACAGTTTACCAGTTGTTAACATAAATAAATGTAGTGTGATATAAATATTGGTATAGATAAATAATCGTAGTGTTTAAGCATTTAATAATATTCCTAATGTTTATAATTATTTAATCATAGTGTTAGTTGTTTTTATTATCTTTTAATATTTAATCCTTAATTATATATCGTTTAATAAACGTATTCTTTTATTAATAATATTTGTCTGATTATTTACACTTCACCCATATAAATAAAAACGTTACAATTGGTGTCAGGTGTGGGGTGAACTGTGAAGTATAAATAAAAATAAATAAAATGACGACTAAACAAGTAAAATTAGGTGAATTAAAAGTAAGTGAACTCAAGAAAGAACTGGAAGAACGAGAATTAGATACGACAGGACTGAAAAGCGTTCTACAATCTCGTCTGCGGCAAGCATTAATCGCTGCTGGTGAAAATACTGAAGATTACTTATTTGAAATTTCATGTAGCCTATCCCTATCCGACGTTGAGAACCTTATGGCAGAAAGTTCTAGAAAAGCCGATGAAAATTCTAGAATATTAGAAAATAAATTAGAAGAAAATTCTAGAACATTAGAAAATAAATTAGAATATAATTCTAGAACATTAAAAGAAGAATTAAAACAGGAGATGGTAGAAAGTTCTAGAAAAGCCGAAGAAATTTCTAGATTAAAAGAAGAATTGACAGGAACATTAGAACAAAAATTAAAGAAAATTCCAGAGCATTAGAACAAAAATTAGAGGATAATTATAGAAGTTTAGAAGAAAAATTAGAAGAAAAGTCTAGAAGTTTAGAAGAAAAATTGGAAGAAAATTCTAGAAATTTAGAACAAAAATTAATGGAAAATACTGAAGAAGGCCTCAAGAATTTGGAAGAAAAGTATGACAGGAAGATAAAAGAATTACGAGAAAAATTCACTAAAATCACACCGTCGTCAATTCCGAATTCTGGTGTGGCTGAGCCACAGGAAGAAAAGTAGTAAAACCTGATACTACTTCAAAAATGCACATAAAAACTCCGGAATTTGATGGGAAATCTTCGTGGCCAAATTATTTAAAACAATTTGAAGCGGCCGCAAAAGCGAATAATTGGACGCCCGAAGAGAAGGCTACGGCGTTGACTGTCTCGTTGCGCGGAGAAGTTATCGACATCCTGCAAACGTTGAAAGAAGAAGAACAAGAGGACTACTAGTCAAGCGATTGGATATGCGGTATGGAAATACGCATCTGGCGCAGGTATACCAGACGCAATTAAGAAATCGATATCAGAATCCAAAAGAAAGTCTGCAAGAATTTGAAGTCGACGTAGCCCGTTTGGTTCGTCTCGCACATCCAGCTCCTGATAGCATTTTGGAATGCCTGGCTACACAATCATTCATCTATGGAGTTCGAGACAACGAAACTCAGCAAGCATTGCGATTGGTCCGTCCAAAAACTTTAATTGACGCACTCTCATATGCATCAGAACATGAAGCTGCTAAACAAGCTTCACGTAACCAATCGCGAGTGCGAAATATCGATGCTGAGAGGAATGAGAACATTGAAGATCTAGATGAGAGAGTGCGACGCATTGCAAGTGAAGTGTTTACCGGAAGAAAGAAATTCCGCTGTTGGAATTGCGGTGAACTGGGCCATCCGCAGAGACTTTGCAGAAAAATGCAAAGGAAAACGGAATCGACAAAGGAAGAAAAGGAGTCGGAAAACTAAGTCGGGTTGATGCGAAGGGGCAACCGTCGACCCGTAATCTAGTAGCTCCACAATCCATTAGTTATGTCGCATCCCTTCATCATCAAGCCAACAGTACGTGGATGGCACTATTGACGGAAGACCACTGAAAATGTTACTGGATACGAGTGCGACAAAGACTATAATTAGACCCGACTTGGTAAAAAAAACTGGCAAGACACATCTTCAACCAACTAAGTGGCGATTACGCACAGCGACAGGAGAACAAGCTACCGCATTAGGAGAAGTAGATGTCACCATCTCTATTGGGAACACCTCCTTTAAACATCGTGCGCTGGTAGCTTTGAAGATAAATTAATACTTGGGATGGACGCAATGACAAAGCACGGTTTTAAACTTGACCTGAAGAAGGGAGTGATGATGGTCAATGAAGAAGAACTTATATTAAATCCACGAGACGACAAGGCTGTGCGTGTACTAATGGCCGAAGACATCACCCTCCCAGAACGAAGTGAAACTATCCTGGGAGCACATTTAGATGGTAGTTTCCGTGAGGGAAACATTGTTATGCTTGAGCCCAGGAATGACGATGCCAAAATTGGCACTGGAGTTGTTGTCGGAAAATCACTGGTCAAAGCCAGCCAGGTAATTCCAGTTCGGATAATGAACGTAAATAACTATCCGGTTGTTCTTAAAAGAGGAAAAATTGTAGGAGAATGCTTGGCAGTATCGTTGATTATTCGAACTGTAAAGGCCACAGGGAACACATCTCAGAAAGTTCCGGACACGTTAATCAATCAATTGACAACATCGTTTGAAGAATTGACCGGCGACCAGAGAACCAAGGCGAAGGATTTAATTGGGAGGTTTTAAGATGTGTTCCAATATGACAAGAAAGCCAACGGAAGAACTAATGTAGTCCACCATAAAATAGACACCAGAGACGCAAGACCCATCCGCCAACCAGCAAGAAGACTGCCATTGGCGAAGCGTGAGGAAGCCGAAAGAATGATTGAGGACATGAAGATGGAATGTGTAATCGAACCTTCAAGCAGTCCTTGGGCTTCACCAGTGGTGTTAGTGAAGAAGAAGGATGGCTATACACGATTTTGCGTCGATTATCGTCAACTCAACAACGTGACGAAGATGGATAGCTACCCGCTACCTCGAATAGACGACACATTAGACACCTTAGCTGGCTCAAAGATTTTCTCCACTTTGGACCTAAAGAGCGGCTACTGGCAAGTGGATTTGGATCCAAAAGACAAGGAAAAGACAGCCTTCACCATTGGTACAGGACTCTGGCAATTTACCGTAATGCCGTTTGGGCTCTGCAACGTTTGAACGACTCATGGAAACAGTATTGGCTGGGCTATGTTGGAAAACTTGTTTAGTGTACCTCGACGATATTATTGTGGTAGGTAAGACATTCGAGGACCACATGAAGAATTTGGAAGAGGTTTTCCTGACATTGAGGAAGGCTAACCTGAAACTTAGCCCGAAGAAGTGTCACCTGTTTCAAAGAGAAGCTCATTACCTTGGACACGTGGTTTCCGGTAAGGGTATTGCAGTTGACCAGGAGAAGATAAAGGCTGTGAGAGACTGGCCAGCACCTAAGGATAAACACGAACTTAGAAGTTTTCTTGGTTTGTGTACCTATTATCGACGATATGTACCTGGATTTGCCAACATAGCCAAGCCACTGACAAGGCTTACTGAAGAAGGAAGAAGATTTATCTGGGAAATGGACTGTAAAGCTGCATTTAAAGAACTAAAACATGCTTTGACAAGCGCACCCGTCTTGAGTTATCCTCATAGACGACGAAAAGCTCCAATGCGTCAATACAAAGTTGGCAGTCCATTTGAGCGCATTGCGATTGACGTGGCCGGACCATTTCCAGAAAGCAAAGACGGAAATAAATACATCGTGGTTGTCATGGACTACTTCACCAAATGGGTTGAAGCCTATCCATTACCCAACCAGGAAGCTACTACGGTCGCCGAAACCTTAGTCAAGGAGTGTATATGCCGATTCGGAGTTCCACGTGAACTTCACTCCGACCAGGGGAGAAATTTTGAGTCTGCCGTTTTCCAAAATATCTGTAAGATATTAGGGATTAATAAAACGAGGACAACTGCATTACATCCGCAGTCCGATGGCATGGATGAACGCATGAACAGAACAGAACAGATCAACCGATATTTGTCGAAGGTAGTCTCCAACCACCAACGAGACTGGGACCGACATCTTCATCTGTTCTTAATGGCTTATCGTTCATCCGTGCATGAAACCACAGGGCAAAGTCCTGCGAACATTTTATTTGGGCGTGAGTTGCGCCTGCCATGTGACTTGGTGTTCGGCAGTAAACCTGGGGAAGATCTGGCCGGGGAAGATTACGTAACGGACTTACGGAGAAGAATGGACGACATTCATGAACAAGTCCGCACAAACACTCAAGCTGCCAGCGACCGAATGAAGGACCAGTATGACATTAAGGCAGAAAAAGGTGGATACCAACCAGGGGATTTAGTGTGGCTTTACAATCCTCAAAGGCGCCGAGGTTTATCACCAAAGCTACAAACAAATTGGGAAGGTTCATATATGAGGTCGTTAAGAGAATAAACGACGTGATATACAGGATTAGAAAAACACCAACAGGGAAGCCGAGAGTAGTAACTTCAATCGACTAGCCCCATTCGCTGGTGACAACAATGAAGACCATCATGGAGCAACGGTTCGTCGGATCATAGCTCAGGAACCGACTTTTGAAGACTTCATGGAACAGTATTCCTTTGGTCACAAGGCACGGTATGGCGTGACGACAGAAGAACATAGAGATCTGTTCACCGTGTCCTCAGATTATTCTCTCGGCCACTGCGTATCGGAAGACTTAAAGATGTCACGCGGCATAGCGTCAGTCTTTAAGACAAAATTCGGACGACTACAAGAACTGGCCAACCAAGGTCCATCCGTCGGGAAGACGCTACGACTGAGGGATAACAATACAGAACAGCAGCGGTATATCTACTACCTGGTCACAAAACCACGCTCGTACCAGAAGCCGTCATATCGCAATCTATGGAGCTCGCTGTGTGACTTGAAGGATCATCAGGCTGTGGATTAGATGGTTTGGATTGGAGAATTGTTAGGAACATGTTAGAAATCCTCTTCCGCTATACCGGTATTGAAATTCTCGTCTGCAGCTTTAACCCTAACGAAAGAAAGAAGAACTCCAGCGGGCCATCGACTGTCACTTCTTCAAGACTTCCAAATGTACCAAGGGTAATACATGTAGATTTCGTCATCAAGAACTGTTCCGGGACGAAACAGTCTTAAGGAGGGGGCAGTGTGACATGCGCCCCTGGGAGAAGAGTATACAACGCCGCCACTGACAGAACATTCCAGAGCGATAACGCAATCCCCGGCGCCGCAGCGGCTAGAGGCTAATTACGCCGTGACCTCATTCTTTTGTATACAGGTCATTGTCGCTTCCGAGTCTTCTAGAATGTTATAAGCGGTATAAATACCGGCCGAAAGAAAGCGGAGGGACAGTCTCATATATACAAGCAACCAGAAATGAACTCAGTGATATAAATAAACAGTTTACCAGTTGTTAACATAAATAAATGTAGTTATATAAATAAGTGTAGTGATATAAATATTGGTATAGATAAATAATCGTAGTGTTTAAGCATTTAATAATATTCTTAATGTTTATAATTATTTAATCATAGTGTTAATTGTTTTTATTATCTTTTAATATTTAATCCTTAGTTATATATTGGTTAATAAACGTATTCTTTTATTAATAATATTTGTCTGATTATTTACACTTCACCCATATAAATAAAAACGTTACAATACATACATACATACACATATACACACAGACATCATCGTGAAAATGTTAAAAATGGATTCTAGGGACCTTAAAACGTGGTCATTTACCAAAATCTCGATATGCGATTTTTAGCACGATCCCTATACCTCCCTTACCAAGGGTAGCGGGAGGTAAAAATTGTATACAAACATAAACATAGCGTTGATCGCTGTTACGTCTAGTTTCACCAGTTTACAACTTCTGAGTCAACTCCCATGGAGCCATCTTCAGAAGTTGGCCAGCACAACAAATAACCACAGACGCGTTTCGCACTATTTGGTGCACATCAGTGTGGTGTAACTTGTGGTCTCTGTCCGGTCCACAGTGAATGAACTCCTGGAGGAGAGACAATGACTCGTGCTGGCGAAGATTATATGATCATCTAAGATGGTAAAAAGCTTGTAGAGGTATTTTAATACCGGCAGAGCCCTCTACCGAGAGATATTTTGACTAAAGTCATATAATACAAGTGCAAACTGAAAAAAGCAAATTGCGAATTTCTCCATGAAACAAACAATATAATAAAAATTACAAAGTTACGTCTAGTTTCACCAATTTACAACTTCTGAGTCAACTCCCATGGAGCCACACTGATGAGCACCAAATAGTGCAAAATGCGTCTGTGGTTACTTGTTGTGCTGGCCGACTTCTGACGATGGCTCCATGGGAGTTGACTCAGAAGTTGTAAACTGGTGAAACTAGACGTAACTTTGTAATTTTTATTGTATTTTTTGGTTCACGGAGAAATTCGCAATTTGCTTTTTGCAGTTTGCATTTTTTTGTAAGTACAGTTAATGTTCTAAATTTTAATTCTGTTTGAAAATTATAACTGAACTAATAAATTATGCCTACCAATTATTGCAAAGAATACTGGCTATTACAAATATTAAAACAAGAAGAAAAAACCATCGAGCCATTAATAATACATTTTTAAATCCTCGAGCAATGACGTAACCCCGGCGGGGTTTAATTACGTCCGGTGGGGTGATCCTTTGTATTTGATGGAAAGATGGCGAACATTCCAGAGAAATGACGCTGCGCAATATAAGAACGTCAGAGAAGCCAACGAAAACAGTCTGATATATAAAAGCAACGCGCAATGAACAGTGGGTGATATAAATAGTCTACGAGTTATGAACATAAATGTAATATATATAAATATAGTGATATAAATATTGATTAAATAATCTTAGTGTTAAGCATTTAATAATATTTTTAGTCTTAAATTAGAGTTTATAATCATTTAATCATAGTGTTAGTTACTTTTATTATCTATTTAATATTTATCCAAATTATTTATCGTTTAATAAATGTATTATTTTAATTAATATTATTTCTCTGATTTTTACACTTCACCTATATAAATAAACGTTACAGTAATGTTTCTAATATCAAAATGAACAGTGAAAAAATGAAAGGTAAGTTATCGAGGTGAACTTAGCGATGTGTCGCCCAGCGACGGGCGAGTGTAGGCCTACCGTTCAACCAAGTACATCGTAACAAAATTCTTCATTATTAAGGGTGATATAAAGCATCCTGGAGTAATATACAGTGATTACTCGAAGCAGGGAAAATTACTAGTGCCCGTAGATATTAATTAAATTATAAACAAAAATGTGACGATTGAATTTTAAATCAAAATTTAGAATTTATTTTAATAGTAATCTGCTGCACCCCTACGGGATGGCCAGCTACATGGCTATATGGGGGTGATTAGTAGAGTCCTTAGCTATAAAATCAAATAGTATTTGAAGTGGTACAACGCCGTATTTTTTTATTTTAATTATTTTTCAGATTGTATAAAGCAATATAAATGCGGTTATGTTTAAGGGTTACCTACAACACCCCTACAGGATGGCCAGCTACAAGGCTATATGGGGGTGATTAGTAAGGTCCTTAGCTATAAAATCAAATAGTATTTGAAGTGGTACAACGCCGTATTTTTTTTATTTTAATTATTTTTCAGACTTTGTATAAAGCAATGTATATGCGGTTATGTTTAAGGGTTACCTACAACACCCCTACGGGATGGCCAGCTACAAGGCTATATGGGAGTAATTAGTAGAGTCCTTAGCTATAAAATAAAATAGTATTTGAAGTGGTACAACGCCGTATTTTTTTTATTTTAATTATTTTTCAGACTTTGTATAATGCTATATACGTATATGCGGTTATGTGTAAGTGTTAACTACAACACCCCGACGGGGTGGCTAGCTACAAGGCTATATGGGGGTGATTAGTAGTGTCCTTAGCTAGAAAATAAAGAAGTATTTGAAGTGGTACAATGCCGTATTTTTTTTTGTTTTAAATATTTTTCAGACTGTATAAAGCAATGTATATGCTTAAGGGTTACCTACAACACTCCTACGGGATGGCCAGCTACAAGGCTATATGTGGGTGATTAGTAGTGTCCTTAGCTATAAAATAAAATAGTATTTGAAGTGGTACAACGCCGTATTTTTTTTATTTTAATTATTTTTCAGACTTTGTATAAAGCAATATATATGCGGTCATGTTTAAGGGTTACCTACAACACCCCTACGGGATGGCCAGCTACAAGTCTATATGGGGTTGATTAGCTGGGTCCTTAGCTATAAAATCAAATAGAATTTGAAGTGGTACAGCGCAGTATTTTTTTTTATTTTAATTATTTTTCAGATTTTGTATAGAGCAATATATACGCGGTTATGTGTAAGGGTTACCTACAACACCCCTACTGGATGGCCACATACAAGGCTATATGGGGGTGATTAGTAGAGTCCTTAGCTATAAAATAAAATAGTATTTGAAGTGGTACAACGCCGTATTTTTAAGTTACCTTCCGTCAGTCTCGTGTATAATGTATAAATTCCATAATTTTTCTTACAAAAGATTCTAAATTTCCAGTAAAATTATTTCATAAACAAACTATTCAAATTGCACTTGACACTGGCATCTTCTTGTTCTTTAGCTTTTCCCATTCGTTAGGGGTCGCTATTTTTGCATGTCGTTCTCATTCAGTTCCTTTTCTCTCAAATCTTCCGCAATAAAGTCCTTCCATCTTATCTTTGGTTTTCCTCTGTTTCTTTAACGTCCTATTACTAAACTATTTATTCCTGTTCCAATATAATTCTTCATTTCTCCTCATGACATGTTCAAACCAATGTAATCGTCTTTCTTGTATCTTTCTAAAAACTTGTAACTAGAGATATTTTCTTACCGTATCTTTCCGTGTATTCCCCAATATCTACTTCAACATCCTCATATCTGCCACATTAATTTACTTTTTATTAATACTGACATCTGTCAATTTGAATTATATGAATATATTACTAGTTCCCAAGTTTGGCATAGCTGGCTGAATTATAAAATTTAATTTCTTTAAAATTCTTTAACTCTCTATCTATTGAATATGAAGTATAAATTGTAATCAAATCGTATAGAGAATAATATATTCTTTAAGTTATAATAACGTTAAATGTCAATAAATCAAATTTAACTGTTAAATCTTCAAATGAGTCTACTTCCGGTTGACCAATTATAACTAAAATCTAATCAGTTGTTCTTCTGGATGTAAACTTGAGGAATACGAAAAAATTATAATTTTTGGAATCGTGGTATTGAAGTTATGGAATCCGGAACTTTTGTCACACACACACACAGACACACAGACACACAGACATACAGACACACAGACACACAGACACACATACATATAGACATCATCGTAAAAATGGTAAAATCATATTATATGGACCCTAAAACGTGCTTATTCAGTAAAAATTCATCATTGAATTTTTTGACCAAAGACAATACCTTCCTTACCTAAAGGTGACGGAAGGTAAAAACAAAATTTCAAGGGCAATACTTGCACAAGAAAACCATAAAAAATTTAACACAAGTGGTATGAAAGGTGTGGAGTCACTATTGTGTCTCAAGTCCCAAACTGGAATATTGTAAGTCAAACACTACGAAAAATGAAACCAACTGCTAACGATATTCTTGACTTTCGAAAAACGTGAAATAACACTTAAAAAAGTTATTATTGCAACTGCGTAAAATTTACGTTGAAACAAAAACTTAGCTACGGAGAGTAATGTACAATTATGTACATAAGTACGTTTCAAAATTATGTGTAACTTGAAAGTTAATAACAGTTTAAGTAGTAAATTCTAAATTTGTTCATGCACACTTTACATACTATTATCACCACTGGCACTGCAGCTCAAGTAGGACTCAGGCATTAAGAACTGTACTACAGATGATGCTTCAATTACCAACTGTGAAATAATACTGGATGTAGGTTTACATAACTTTAGGACAAATTTTCGTGTTCTTCCAAATGGCAATGCTCAAATATTTTTTTCTGCATTTGGTTCTCAAAATTCGGTAAAGTACCTTGGTATCTATTGTTTTACATTAAATTTTTTATATGGTGGTCATGGTATATTTTTAACGAAATTTTGAAATGTTTTAATGCTGTGTATATTCAAATATTAATTAAAACCGAGAAATTTAACTTATAAATAATTAAATGATAATACTTAACTGTTAAAAACTGTTATTAATATTTAAAAAATCTTGGATTGTCTACATGTGTATACTCTATATCTCCGAGTTGATCCCCATTTCATCAATTCCTAATGTAAGAATTACTAATTTTTTATCTAGCATCTTTGTCGTACAAAAATGGCATATATGAGATTTTTATTCGCTATCTCATTATCGTCGGTGTTCCAGAAGGGTATACGTTATCTGTGTCCAACCAACGACAAAAAATCTGTTGTGGCCAGCACAATACCTCTCGCCACTTCCTTTTTTTGGTTACATACGTATAGGACGCGAACAGTCATGTTACATTGTTGGCCTTGACAAGCATATGTGGGAGCCCGTTCCAGAATGATAATTATTAATTATGTACATAAATGTCAGAATTTTTCATTATAAATTTCAAAATTTTCTAAATTCACGTAGTTAATTTGTCACCAGGAGTGGAGTTTACTTGTCGAGGAAAATAAACCACATGGAATTAGAAAATCACTAAATTTAGAATGAGAAATTATGATATATGTCATCTATATTCATAATTACTAGCTATCATTCTGACATGGGACCCCATATCTGCTTATTAAGGCCAACAAAGTCACATGACTGCTCGCGCCCTAATGTATTTAACATTTCTTGTATACCTACACTCTACACCAAAAATTCTACTTACATTTATTCCATATATTTAGATTTTTTAAATTTAAATTCATTCTATGAAGTAATTTTGTCCTACTCTTCTAATTTTTCGAGATGTTTCCAATTCATTGTCGGAAGTTATAGTATTTCTGAAGGGTCTGTGTAATATACCTATAATATTAAATATTTATCTATTAATACATTAAGAAATAATATAATATATGTACTTCCCAGAAAAAGTCTTCAGTAATGTTTCCGGATTTCTGACACTGACATTTATCTGTCAGTTACAAACAATTTAAATTTTCAACTATTTTCCATGGCATTCTTTCGGCTGTAAAATTTATTATAACAGATTATTTTATATATTATATTTCTTTTATCTATAAATCTATAGAATATATAATAAAATATTTAAATGTATCAGATAGAGAATTTAATTTTCTTTAATATTCCCAAGAAAAAATTTCAGAAAATAATATTTAGAAGATTTTTTTTCAAGAATCTTCTACTTCCGGTTGTCCAATTGTTACCAAAACCTTTTCAGATCTTCCCATGAATGTCCGATTGAGAAATACGTAGTTAAACAAATTTAAAGTCTTATAGTTTTTGAGTAATCGTCCTTCCAACATCCCACATACACACACACACACACACACATACACACACACATCCACACACACACACACACACACACACACACACACACACACACACACACACACACACACACACAGACATCATTGTAAAACTGCTAAAATCGGATTGTAGGGACCTTAAAACGTGCTTAATCATTAATCTGGCTATGCGATTTTTAGCATGAATCCAATACCTCTCTTAGCGAGAGGTAAAAATGAAATAAAAGTGGTATTGTAACTGCGGTAACTATAGTTATTTGTATGCGAAGCGAAGGGTGCAATCGTTTGCCTTTGAGAAAGGACTTTCAATACGTGTTATACCCACTAATTTTTCTATTCCTTTAACATAAAAAATCTGATGTGGCCAGCACATTATCTCCTGCCAATTATATGTTTAAAATAATGTGCTTAAATAAAATGTAATTTGTTGTTCCAATATATAGAAAAGTCTATAGTAATAAATTTTGAACTATATTTTATGGTTTTCCTTAAAATTCTATTATGAGCTCCAAATTAGATACCACTTTAGGTTTATTATATAGAGTTTCAAATCATACACGAGTTTTAAATACCAAATTTCCAAAAGTTTTGGTTCATATTTAAATATTTTTTTTTAAGAAAATCTGTTTAGAGTTGCCAGTAAAGTACCACTTCCGGAGTTCTCTGCAAAATCTAATGAACTCTTTATATGAATGCAGAAAGCTTAAATACGGAAAATAGAAATTTTTGGAAGTTCGATATAAGAGTTATCGTGGAAGAAAAAAATCATCAAATACACATACACACACACACGCACGGACATCATTGTAAAAATAGTGTTGTGGGGACCCTAATTTGGGCTTTTTCACTGAAAACTCACTATCGAATTGTTGGACAGAAAACATTACCTCCCTTTCCTACTGTATGGATGGAGGTCAAAAATAAAAATAAGGAAATAATGGTATATTAAATTATTTGGAGTAGAAAGCGGTCTTTTTGTGTTGAACCCAGTTTTTGCGACTGAGGCGTTAGCCGAAGCCAGGCAAGCTGGTCAAAACACAAAAAGGGCATTCTACTCCGAATGAAATATACTATTTTTCTTCCAAGAAAACTGTAGATTTTTTTCATGGTTTTTTTCCTCTCGCTAAGAGAGGTATTGCATTCATGCTAAAAATCGCATATCCAGATTTTATTGAATAAGCACGTTTTAAGGTCCCTACAATCCGATTTTAACATTTTTACGATGATGTCTGTGTGTGTGTGTGTGTGTGTGTGTGTGTGGATGTGTGTGTGTGTGTGTGTGTGTGTGTGTGTGTGTGTGTGTGTGTGTGTGTGTGGGATGTTGGAAGGACGGTTACTCAAAAACTATAAGACTTAAAATTTGTTTAACAACGTATTTCCCAATCGGACATTCATGGGAAGATCTGAAAAGGTTTTGGTAATAATTGGACAACCGGAAGTAGAAGATTCATGAAAAAAAATCTTCTAAATATTATTTTTTGAAAATTTTTCGTGGTAATATTAAAGAAAATTAAATTCTCTATCTGATACATTTAAATATTTTATTATATATTCCATAGATTTAGAGATAAAAGAAGTATAATATATAAAATAATCTGTTGTAATAAATTTGACAGCCGAAAGAATGCCATGAAAAATAGTTGATAATTTAAATTATTTGTAACTGACAGATAAATGTCAGTGTCAGAAATAATGAGTAATGAATTAAAAATGTACTTGGAGAATCCCTTAGTTCTTGATCTGTGACTATTATGGAGATGACAAGTCTAGGTTGAAGGACTTAAATTTGTTTCAAACATTATGGGACAATGTACACCAGTACTATAGACTAGAGTAACTTTGAATTGCGAAAAAGCTATCAAATTCTTCTCAAGTAAGTTGTAAATATTGACAAAATTACACATCGATATAAGAATAATCGGAGTGCAATCTATCCGTCACTTTATTAAAGGGAATTAGTGTTATTTAGATATAACATGTATGAAAAAATAAAATGTAAAAGAAGATATGTAAGAATAGATGCACAATCCATATATACATTTTAGACCGCCCAAAATTAATGTTTTTACTAGAAGAATATGAAGAGAAAGTAAACAACGTTGTTCGAATTGAAAATTGCAGTTACCAGCCTAATATTTATATATGGTAAACTCTACTTTGTAATTTATTGTAACATAATTTATGGTAAAATATCTTCATGTTGAGACATGCTATTATTGAATAATAAAGAAGTTTATACGTCATAGATTTATATGAATATATTATTTGTATTTATAAAAATATTCTTTGCTTTATGCATACAGCCAGGTAAAATATACGGCGAGAGGTTATGTGCTGGCCACATCAGATTTTTTGGAATTGTTTTAATTGTAGAGATCGCAATTTCACCCAGAGCTGGCTGTGTTCACGACAAAACACAAACGCTACAACTGTAAAATAACAATTTTCAATATGGCCTGTTTTGTTGTGGCGACTGCTGCCGCCAGCGGTGAATTAAGATGCTAACATTTTTTAATAGTACAATAATGAACAACATTATTGTACAAATAAGATACTATCTTCTATAGTGTGTGTACAGCAGCATAATGTGAATATAATAGTATGCTTGAAGAAAAAAAATGACCTTCCTCCATATTTATGTCTTTTCACCGTTATATTAGTTTTTATTAATGCATTTGAAAAAATTCGAGTAAAACAAGATAATTGAGATATGTATATAAGAAATAATTTTTATTCACACCCAAAGGTGTGAATATAAATAATAAATAAATAGATAAATAAGTAAGTAATAAGTAAGTAATAATAAATAACTAACAAATGTATATTTTGTTGATATTAACATTGTTATACTCGTACTTTATTTATTTTCACATAGCCACCTATAATATTAGAATAAAAAATATTTCCCATATATCTATCTCAATTATCTTATTTTTTCGAATTTTTTCAATACTAATACATCATTAAAAATAGAAAAATATGGCGGTTTATATTTTAGTAAAATAATTATAGGTTGCTATTTAAAAAATAAAAGTTGATAGTCGTATCTTGTAAACCTGACTTTATAAAAAATATCTACATCTGTCGTAAAATAGTATATTTAAATTAACAAAACTTTTATATGAGCCATTTTGTTCTATTGCCCATAATAAAAAAAATCTGTTGTGGCCAGCACAATAGCTCTCGCCACTTCCGTTTTTGGTTACATAAGTAGTATAGGGCGTGAGCATTCATGTGATATTGTTGGCCTTGACAAGCAGATATGGGGGTTCTGTCAAAATGACAATTAGTAATTTTGTATATAGATGTCAAATGTCAGAATTTTTCATGAAAAATTCCAAGATTTTCTAAATTCACGTAGTTACTTTGTCATACTTGACCTAGACAAGCAGATATGGAGGCCCTTGTCAAAATGACAGTAATTATTTACATAAATGACAAATGTCGTAATTTTTCACGTGGTTAATTTGTCGCCAGAAATGTGGAATTTACTTGTCGAGGAAAATAAACCACATGGAATTGGAATATCACGAAATTTTGGATGGAAAATTGACATTTGACGTATATGTACATAATTACCAGCTGTCATTCTAACTCGGGCCCGCATATTTGCTTGTCAAGTCCAACAAAGTCACATGACTGCTCGCGCCCTATAAATTTCTCATGTCCTTCCTTTATGTTTAGATTATTTTTATAATTTTAAATTTATTTTTTGAGGAAGTTTTCTCCTATACTTCTAAATGTTCGAATTTCTTCCAATTTCTTGACTGGATTTCAGATGGGTATATGTATATAGCTATAATTTTAAATATTTAATTGTTATTATTGTTATACAACAAGAAATAGTAAACTTACCAATATCTCTGAAAAATTCTTCAATAATGTCAGTTAAACTTCTTCATTTGACGTAAAAGAGTATTTTGACGTTTTACTACTATGTTGCCAAAAAAGAATATCTAAGATTTATTTTGAGCTAAAATCTATATAAAACCATATTACTATGGCAAATTCTGAATCGGTTCTTATCCACTGTCATGTGTTTAGTTAAAATAGACTTAAGGTCAAATTTTAGAATTGAGCTGCCAATATCGCCCAAACAGGTTTATGAACTACTGTTGATTTTTGGCAATGACATTTTCCTGTCATTTACAAACATCTGATGGTTACTATAGAATTGTTTAGGCTCTGAAATTTATTACAAATTATTTTATATTATTATATACTATATCTCCAAACCTATAGGAGATATAATAAAATTTTAAAATGTATCGAATAGAGAATTTTATGTTCTTTAATGCTAATAAT
The DNA here is from genome assembly GCA_951394225.1 of Harpalus rufipes. NCBI lineage: Eukaryota > Metazoa > Arthropoda > Insecta > Coleoptera > Carabidae > Harpalus > Harpalus rufipes. Next base: position 60,132,193 of record OX596274.1, read on the forward strand.
AAAAAAATTCAAAAAAATAATATTTAGATTTTTTTTTAAGATACTACTACTTCCGTTTTCCAATTGGTACCAAAACCTATTCAACTCTTCCCATTAATGTTAGATTGACGAATTCGTAGTCAAAAAGGTCTTTAGTATTATAGAATTTGAGAAATCGTGTCTCCAACAACCTCACACACACACACACATCCACACACACACACACACACACACACACACACACACACAGACATCATTGTAAAAATGTTAAAATCGGATTCTATGGACCTTAAATCGTGCTTATTCAGTAAAATCTGGATATGCGATTTTTAGCATGAATCCAATACCTCTCTTAGCGAGAGGTAAAAAAATAAAGGGGGGGCGTCTTTCCAGACTCACCCTGTGAAGGAAATAATACTAGTGGAGCCATCTAGGAGAAAAAGCGAAGAAATGGTTTTGCAGTGACGATAGGAAGGGGGTCGACTATGAATTCATTATGTCTTTTGTCTTCATCGAAAAATTAATTCCAATTTCTGTCAACTTTTCTTTGTATAATTTATTCGTTTTGAGTATATTAAAATAGTATAGTGAAAAAGTGGTTATTTTATCCAATTAAGAATTTTTGAGAAGCAAGAAAAAAGCTTGTCGGGTAGACAAGTAATAATTCTCAACATTCGGTGCTCTGGGTGAGGAAAATTGATTGAGTGCTTTGTAAACATTTTTGATCTGTGAATCTGAGAACATTCGGTGCACTGGGTGAGGAATATTGATTGAGTGCTTTGTAAACATTTTTGATCTGTGAATCTTAGAAGATGACGTTCGATAAAATGACCAAAACTCGAGAAGGATTTCGATGTGCATTACGCGAACTGGGTAAGGATTTCAATGCCATGCTATCGAAGACAAGTACTACCAAAATGCAGGCAAAAGTGAAGTTAGCTTGTATTGAACAACAGTGTTTAAAATACAAGATTTAGATGAGAATATTTTGTCTGCAATGTATGACACTAAGGCCAACGAAGATAAAATAGATGCTGAACTTGCAGAATGCATGAAATACATTGAAGCGAAGAATTTACGAGTCAGCATGTTCGAAATCACATTTGACAAAAAAAAAGAAACTGAGCATGAGAGGGAAAGTAAATCACAACAAAGATATAAACATCCTAAAATAAAATTGAAAGAGTTTGGAGGTGACCTCAAAGAGTGGATTGGTTGGTGGTCACAATTTCAAAAAGTGCATAATGATTCGAGTTTACAGGATGTAGTTAAATTTCAATTTCTCTCTCAATGTATGATCGAGGATTCCCCAGCCAAGGGAAGTGTAGATGCATATCCTCAATCAGCTGTGAATTATCAGACAGTAATTAGTGTCCTCAAGGACAGATTTGGACGACCTGAGTTCCTGTCAGAACTATACGTACGTGAGTTCTTAACTTTGGTTTGAAATAAGCAAAAAGACAGAGAGAAAATATCATTAGCAATTCAATGGATGAAGCTGTTAGCACTCGGTGAAACATTGGAAATTATTAAATAAAATACTCGGTTTCGTTTCACAAATAAAGAGTAAAATAAACTTTATTGTACAATTTCGTCAGTTACGGCATCTTCAGAAGTACTGAGGATGGTTGCGACAAACACAAATTTATATGGTTACAGGTAGTCAATTACAGGAAAATTAAGGATTGGTGGTCGGCAAGGGGGGTAGGGGAAAAGCCCGAGATCACACAATCCAAGAACGGATGGTCAACAAGATCTAACTGTTCATTCATTAATGGTATTGTGAATGTGTTTGTTGATTTCAAAGGATTCTAGGAAAGAGCCTTGGCCTTTCCTCTCTTTATGTAGAACACTCAAATTATTTTGATGACATCTATGTTGCTTTTCTAATAATTTTTTTTCCAGATTTGAGTTGTATTTATTGTTTTTGAAAGAAGATACATGTTCCTTATCTAATGTGGAAATTTCTACCTGTTTGTCCTACGTAAGCAAAATTACAATTCGAACATAGTATTTTGTATACCCCCGAATTGCACATTGGATCTTTATTAACAAATTTGTTGTTAACAAGTATGTTTCTTAGAGTACATTTGTTATAAAACCCAGCAGCAATGTTATATTTTTTTTAATTCATTGGCAAGACTATGGCTGACGCCGTGAAGATAGTGTAGTTATTTGTAATTTTTTTCACTATTGTCTACTGTAATCATGGGATAAAAACTGAATTAATGATTATATCCCGTGACTCCAAATCTGATCCCAGCTATTATACTACGTTTTCGGAAGAAGCGCTTCGGAATTGTATCTGACATCAAGAAAGCTTTCCTCCAAATCGCCATTCGGGAAGGCCATCGAAACTACCTACGCTTTCTCTGGAAAAAATCAGAGTCTGAAAAGTTGAAGGTGTACCATCATCGTGGTGTTGTTTTTGGTGTCAATTTGTTCACCTTTCTTGCTTGGAGCTGTCATCAAATTACATTTATCAAGAATACCGATGAGCGAAGGCATGTCCCGCAAGTTATTGAATTCTTCTTACGTCGACAATTATTGCGTAACGTCACTAAACACACAAGAAGAGCTTTCTGACTTCATCAAGAATATTAGATACCCCCATCTTTGAAGAAGCGAAGATGGAGCTTTGTCAGTGGGAAGCTGCTGGAATACCAATGTCGTCCATCAACCAGTTGATTGAAGAAGAGGAAATTGCACAATATTCCAACGTTTTGGGTCTGCTTTGGAATAAGAAACACGACACAATACTTATCAAGGTACCGGAAGCTGAAACACCGGCTATCATCACGAAGAGAGTTGTTCCTTCCAGATTACGAGTTTTCGACCCTATGCGCTACGTTAGCCCTATTACTTTACAAGCAAAAATTCTGTTACAAGAAGCCTGGGTGATTAAATTGAAATGGGACGAGCCACTCACACTGGAACTGCATGAGAAATTTCAGTTACGGAATTCTGAGATTTCGCGTCTAACAGAGCTCAAAATACCACGATATTTTGGAGTATATAAACGAGAAGAGAGCAAATGGAGTCTTCACATTTTCCATGACACCAGCGAATCAGCTTATGCGGCGGTTACATTCTTGAGGATCGAGTATCGTGAAGTCGTGACCGTTTATCTGCTGATGTCAAAGGCACGAGTCGCTACATTGAAGAAGATTACTATCCCACGAATGGAGTTACTAGCTTGTGTCATTGGAGCAAGATTAGCTTATTACATTGTCAATGCTTTAGCGTTGCAAAATAATCAGAAATACTTTTGGTCTGACTTGGTTGGTTCAAGCACGAAGACAACTGGGGGACTTTTGTCCACAATAGAGTGAAGGAGATACGTGAACTAACCAATGTATTCGACTGGCATCATTTACCCGGTTACAAAAACCCAGCTGACCTTCCATCGAGGAGATGCTCTGCTCAGGAGTTTCTGAAGTCACAATGGTGGGAGGGCCCGAGTTGGTTGAAACAGTGTAAAACATTGTGGCCTAATTTTATCAGGTAAAACGATGATTTGTCAACATAATATTCTTCCAGCCGAGTACGAAGACGCCGAAATACGAATGTTCTTAGCGCTTCAAAATAATATGAATATTGTTGAGTCATTCTTTCGAACATTGAAACTACTGAAGGATGATACTGGATTAGTGAGAGTCAAAACCAAGATTCTAGAGAGAGATGAAGAGGAATGTTTTTTGCTGTCCATACTACTACTAGGAAATCATCCCGTAATTAAGTTACCTTTGCATGATATCCACGTTCGTAACTACCATGCAGGTACCCAAACCTGTATGAGAGTTCTAAGAGAAAAATTTTGGAGTACACGTAGCCGTCAAGTCATTAAGAAGGTTATTTCCAAATTTAAGAGCTGTCCTATTCATACAGTACAGAACATTAGCCCTGAAGAAGTTACATTACCAAAGCATCGTGTTCAAAATGCCAATGTGTTTCAAACGGCGGGAGTCGATTTAGCTGGGTCGCTGTATCTCAAAGGTAAAATCAAAGTGTGGATTTTATTATTTACATGTGCCGTTTACCGAGCGGTGCATTTGGAGCTGGTAAATTCGGTGAGCACAGAGGCATTCATGAGAGCATTCCGAAGTTTCGTCGCAAAAAGAATTCAACCATCCACAGTCTATAGCGACAATGGCACGAATTTTGTGGGAGCAGCCAATTTATTAAGAAAATTGGCATGAAATCCAAGAAATATTTTTAATTGACCGTATCGAATGGATTCTCATTTCAACTGCGTCTCTTTGATGGGGAGGATTCTGGGAGCGGATGATTCGCATAATCAAAGGTCTAAATACGTATTCTTGAAAAAAAAAAAAAAACCGTGGACTTAGAGGAATTATCAACCATCATAGCAGAGATTGAGTCAGTTGTGAATTATCGTTCACATCTACGTCAGTAGCGATGGTCAAGACCTAATTCCATTAACACCCAATATGTTTATTAAGGGTGTGCCAAATGAGCGAGTCCAGGATATGGAACCGACGATAACAACAACTTGAGCAAACGTTATAGGTATATGCTTAAACTAATTTCTGAGTTTCCTTCCAGATTCCGAAACGAAGGCGGTTGAGTAAAATAAACGAGAATTACATGAAGGAGAACATTGTTCTCATCGGTTCCGATGATAAGAAGATAATGTTTTGGCCGATGGGAAAAATTGTAGAACTGATTCCAGGGAGAGATGGAGTAGTTCGTAAAAGTCAAGACGGTCAAGGGTGAGTTATTACGCCGTGTTCAACGAATCTACCCATTAGAAATCAAAGCGGCAAAACAATACAAGAAAGAAGAGCTACTCGAAGCAGGCCCGAGAAAGAAGTATCGGAGAAAGAGGAGGAAAACAAGAACATAAGAGAAGAACCAATTTTGAAGACCAGAAGTGGTAGAATAGTAAAGAAACCCCAGCACTTGATTTCCTTTGAAGTTTAAATTATGAACAATTTAAAGGTGGGAGTATGAAGGAAATAATACTAGTAGAGCCATTTAGGAGAAAAGCGAAGAATTGGTTTTGCAGTGAAGATAGGAACGGGGTCGACTATAAATTCATTATGTCTTTTGTCTTCAACGAAATATTGAATTCCAATTTCTGTCAATTTTTCTTTGTGTAATTTATTCGTTTTGAGTATATTTAAATAGCATAGTGAAAAAGTGGTTGTTTTATTTAATTAAGAATGTTTGAAAAGCAAGAGAAAAAGCTTGTTGGGTAGACAAATGATAATTCTCAACACCCTGTATTGTGTATAACATTCATAAGTAAAACTCATTACTAGGATACCAAAGTGTGCTGCAAAGAGTCGCTTTCAGCATGAAAACCAAATCAGAAAATTGTATTTGCAGAGCAGGAGTAGAAAAATTTCATTTTAAAATGTTTGAATTATTTTAATATTCTTGTCATTTTGTCAAGTAAGGTGATTTTAGCGTCGATAATTTGCGTTTCGTTGTGTGTTAGTAGTTTTGTTAATTCTTGGTATTATATTGAACATTTTGCAATTGCAAAAACGTTGTTTCTATGATTGCCGAAAATTATTGCAACATATTGCTTTTGAACAATAAAAGGAGAAATATTTCATCCATTATACTTTATAGTATTTATTAAATTCGTTTATTATTGCTAAATAATTATGTCTACTTCGAATTTTGATGAATAACAAAATTAACACAATATAGCTTTAAATTATAATACTTTCAATGTTGACATTACATTATAATAATTTGATTGATTTATTATTGCGAAATAAATGTCTTATACTTCGAATTTTGATGGATAATAATAATTACACGGTGTAAGTTAATTACTAGTTACTATCAGTTATCAGTTTTGATTTGTATGAATACTTCGGAAATCACACGATTTCACCCAACAACATTACGTCATCAATTCCCCCCCCCCTATGGCGATTTGAACTATATGCTAACAATTGATGACGTGGGGATCAAGTCGTGGAAACGGACTTTACATATATAAATTTGCGTAATTTTGTTCTTCGTTAAAAAATCCAAAATCTAGTTCTAATTTAGTTCGACGGTTAAAAATACAGTTTTTATAACGTTATGAAACAATGACATACGAATGCCAGGTAAATGCAAAATTACGTAAAATACAAACCTTGCTACTTCACATAAATCTTATGAGATGTGTTGCATTTGAGGATCTTACAGAAAGATTATTCTAATATTTAGAAGAAATCATTTAATTTGAGATATGCTTCTTCTTTTTTATTATTACATGTTTCGTGTGTTCTCTCCATCTCTCTCTTTCTCATAATAACAGGAGATATATTTGGAATGTCTGTCGAGATAAGCAAATATCCGAAATTTATATTTCTTTTATGTAAATTTTTGGCTATTATTTCGAGCGCTTTTAATACTTATTACTGTAAGTCGCAGTAAGCAGTGATGTATACTTTTTCATTTTGTGTTCATGTTCTGAATCGCGGTGTTTTATGTTTCTGTCGTATAATTTACCTGCCCAAGCTCAACGAATAAAACGATACATTCACAATGTCAAATTCATGTATACATAATAAACGACAACTTTTTTATAATATTATATAATATATTTCCTTCTCTATCTCATATTTTCTTTCTTTTATATTTATTTTCATTATACTGTGTTATTGCTTTATTATAAAACGTGAGACATTTATTCTTTTATTTACGACTCGATTATATAAAGTTAGAATATAAAATTAATTCTTTTGTTTGTAGAAATTAAATTTAAAGACTCTCTTTTTATTTTCTTTACGTAAAAGTAAAATTATTAATAACAAGAAGTTTAAACTCTCCACAAAATAAATTAACGAACCAAACAAGTAGAAGTAGAAAAGAATAAAAAAGAATATCCATCTCTTTTTCGACAAAGTTGAAAAAGTACAGGATACGGGCCGAAAGCACCGCAAAGTTTTTGCTATTCGCTACTTCATTCATCATGGTAATTGGCAAGGAGAACGTCCTGCTCATTTTTTACACATTCTTTAGCAAACACCTTTTTATATTTACTAAGCAAATATTTATAAATTTAACAAATATTTAACCAAATTGTGGTTTAATTTGCTATAACCAATTCGCATCTTACGAATAATATTGTTAAGATAGAGGTCCAGTTGCACAAAATATTGAATACTTTAAACACGTTGTTAATTTAAATAAAGTTTATTTTGCAATGTATCCATGGTCACAATGTGCACGTAAATACATGATCAGCTAACAACTTTCTATGTAAACCCAGTGTTTAATGAAATTATAGTAGTAGTAACATGTGTATAGGGAAAACAAATAGACATAACTAAAACAGATTTATGTATTATAGTTAAGACCTAATAATTTCTCTTAAAACCCACGTGAATATATTTTATTATTCATATGTGTATAATGCAGTCAGTCAGTAAATATGCAATAAATAAAATAAAATGACTTTTTAATGCTTATGTAATATATTAGGGTTCAAAAAAAGCTTTATTTTTTTTATTATTATTTTTAATTCAAATATATTTAATTTTCAAATAAACGGAATGGAAGTTATTTCTCTTCAGCTGTTTTAATTGCAAGCAATTTAATTTTGTTTGCATGTGATAGATTATTGCTAATTTGATGTCCATTAAAATAAAATCGGAATATTTATACATTTTCATTGTTGTTATGTGTTTTACATTAAATTTCACTTTTTGCCACGAAGGTGAAAATACAATATATCGAATAAATCACATAGAAAAGGAAAACAATATAATAAATTAATATGATGGATTTAATAAAAAATAACGAAACATAAATAAATCATAGATAAGGAATTAAGTAAATAAAAGCAACTACAACTCATAAAAGTGTACACTTTAGATATACTTTTCATAATTCAGCATCAGAATTAACAAAGAAAATAAAGAATGCAATATTACTGCTGCTTATAAATACACTAAATTTTCAGAAAATCTGTTAAAAGAAAATTGAAGTTACGTGATATAATTCCGGATTTTGGTTTGCACCGCTAGGGTGCTTTTTCACGAATGGCAATATTCATTTTTTATCTTCATTGAATTTTAAATTATGATGCTAAAATTACAATATTTATATGGACACAATAATGGAAAATTATGTCGTTTAAAGTATATATCTTTAGCTTCCCAACGATGTACAATGTGCATTTCCTTCAAACTGCAAAAAATCAACAATAATTAAATTTATGGCTTAAAAATCTGATGTGGCCAGCATTTGACCTCCCGCCAATTCCATGTTTATAACAGCAATGGGCTTTAAGTAAATTATCACATGCGGTTGATCGTTTGTGAACAAAATCTAATTTGTTGTTCCAATAGAGAAAAGTCTGTAATATGCAATTTTAGATTAAATTTTGTTTTACCTCAAAAATCTGTTAATAGTTGCAAGTTAAGCACCAAATCAGGTTTATCGTATATAGTTTAAATCTAATATGTTATTTCCAATCATATACGAGCTTTAAATAACAAATCTGAGAAGTTTTGGATCATATTTCAATATATTTTCAAGAAAATCTATTCAATGCTTAAAGTAAAATATCACTTCCGGTTTATCAATTTTAGTCAAAATATAAAATGTTTTCCCAATGATATAAAAGTCTTAAATTCTAAAATAGAAAAATTTTTGATTATATTTTAATAGTTTTTCATTGAAAATTGTTATCGGCTTCAAGTACCACTTCCAATTATCCAATTGTACCCAAAATCTAATCAACTCTTTATATGAATGCAGCAAGCTTAAATACGGAAAACAGAAATTTTTGGAATATTGATGAGTTATCGTGGAAAAAGACATCGTCAGTCACACACGCACAACACACACACAAACACACACACAACACACATATACACACACATAAACACACACACACACACACACACACACACACACACACACACACACACACACACACATACACACAGAGTAAGAGAGAGGGGAGAAAGGGACAGACAGACATCCTATGTAGGTTGGCGGGAGGTAAAAACAGTTAATATTACATTGAAGAGTTATAGAAATTTCCATGTTGGATATGTTATCCTGGGCATTCTGTTTATACGAGTCCAAAAAGATAAGTTTTACGAAACAGTTATATTGTTTAATTTTTTTTACCTCTCACCAGAGAGGTATCGGATTCATGCTAAAAATCGCATATCCAGATTTTAATGACTAAGCACGTTTTAAGGTCCCTACAATCCGATTTTAATATTTTCACGATGGGAAGTACATACATTATATTATTTATTATTGTATTAATAGGTAAATATTTAAAATTATAGGTATATTACATAAATACCCTTCAAAAATACTGTCAATCCCGGCAATGAATTGGAAACATTACGAAAATTTAGAATAGGACAAAATTTCTTCATAGAATGAATTTAAAATTAAACAATCTAAATATAAGGAATATACGTAAGTAGAATTTTTGATGTAGAGTACAATCTATACAAGAAATGTTAAATACAATAGGGCGCGAGCAGTCATGTGACTTTGTTGGCTTTGACAAGCAGATATGGTGGCCCGTGCCAGAATGATAGCTAGTAATAATTATCATAATCATAATCTTTATTTGCCATGATAATTACAAAAATTCATTTGGCTTGTCAATAATAAGATACAAAAATATATAAATACATAGCAAAAAAATCTGATGTGGCCAGCACATAACCTCTCGCCGTATATTTTACCTGGCTGTATGCATAAAGCAAAGAATATTTTTATAAATACAAATAATATATTCATATAAATCTATGACGTATAAACTTCTTTATTATTCAATAATAGCATGTCTCAACATGAAGATATTTTACCATAAATTATGTTACAATAAATTACAAAGTAGAGTTTACCATATATAAATATTAGGCTGGTAACTGCAATTTTCAATTCGAACAACGTTGTTTACTTTCTCTTCATATTCTTCTAGTAAAAACATTAATTTTGGGCGGTCTAAAATGTATATATGGATTGTGCATCTATTCTTACATATCTTCTTTTACATTTTATTTTTTCATACATGTTATATCTAAATAACACTAATTCCCTTTAATAAAGTGACGGATAGATTGCACTCCGATTATTCTTATATCGATGTGTAATTTTGTCAATATTTACAACTTACTTGAGAAGAATTTGATAGCTTTTTCGCAATTCAAAGTTACTCTAGTCTATAGTACTGGTGTACATTGTCCCATAATGTTTGAAACAAATTTAAGTCCTTCAACCTAGACTTGTCATCTCCATAATAGTCACAGATCAAGAACTAAGGGATTCTCCAAGTACATTTTTAATTCATTACTCATTATTTCTGACACTGACATTTATCTGTCAGTTACAAATAATTTAAATTATCAACTATTTTTCATGGCATTCTTTCGGCTGTCAAATTTATTACAACAGATTATTTTATATATTATACTTCTTTTATCTCTAAATCTATGGAATATATAATAAAATATTTAAATGTATCAGATAGAGAATTTAATTTTCTTTAATATTACCACGAAAAATTTTCAAAAAATAATATTTAGAAGATTTTTTTTCATGAATCTTCTACTTCCGGTTGTCCAATTATTACCAAAACCTTTTCAGATCTTCCCATGAATGTCCGATTGGGAAATACGTTGTTAAACAAATTTTAAGTCTTATAGTTTTTGAGTAACCGTCCTTCCAACATCCCACACACACACATACACACACACACACACATCCACACACACACACACACACAGACATCATCGTAAAAATGTTAAAATCGGATTGTAGGGACCTTAAAACGTGCTTATTCAATAAAATCTGGATATGCGATTTTTAGCATGAATGCAATACCTCTCTTAGCGAGAGGTAAAAATTCACAACAATGTTTCATACATGCCTCATCAAGATTTTTAATCATCTACCTCAAGACTTAAAAGCTAATAATTCAATATCTTCTTTTAAATTTAAACTAAAACAATATCTTATACATAAATGTTTTTATTCCAATTTTCGTGTTGAGACATGCTATTATTGAATAATAAAGAAGTTTATACGTCATAGATTTATATGAATATATTATTTGTATTTACAAAAATATTCTTTGCTTTATGCATACAGCCAGGTAAAATATACGGCGAGAGGTTATGTGCTGGCCACATCAGATTTTTTTGTTCTGAATTTAGGAATATATAAGTTGTTGATATTACGAGTGTTATGAAACCCAGTAGCTTGTTTGATTGTTAAAAAAAGAGAAGGATTTTTCTTGACAAAAACCGCACATTCAAGAATATAAATGCAAGGGAGAGTAAGCAGATTAAGACTGACGACAATTATGTACATAGATGTCAAATATCATAATTTCTCATTCTAAATTTACTGATTTTCCAATTACATGTGGTTTATTTTCCTCGACAAGTAAATTACACACTCCTGGAGACAAATTAATTACGTGAATTTAGAAATCTTGAAATTTTTAATGAAAAATTCTGACATTTAACATGTATGTACATAATTACTAATTATCATTCTGACACGGGCCCCCCATATCTGCTTCTCAAGGCCAAGAATGTCACATGACAGCTCGCGCTTTATACTTATGTAACCAAAAACGGAAGTGGCAAGAAGTATTATGCTGGCCACAACAACATTTTTAATAATTCAATATTGTAGATGAATATTTTATTTTTCTGAAATGCAGTACAGTAACTCAACCACTCCTCCCATCTGCCGAAACTTTTTACGTTCAGGCTCCAGTTCCACAAATTAAACACTCAAATGCCATGGTTATTGCTAAATAATTAATTTATGGAACTAAAATATTACGTAATTTACTGTAATTAATACTACAACCATTGTTATCAGTGAAAACGGGAGGCACAAGTCTGCAAAAATTGATTTTCAATCTTAATCTCTTATGTGCAACTTGAAAATAAATCCCCGATATATTTTAGTATGCAGGATGATTCGTCGGTCTGTTATTTATTTTTTAATTCCCATATTTTAAGTTGTGTTTCACAAAAATCAAGATATACTCGTGACCTTGTCTTGAAATCAAGACAAGACCAAGACAAGAAATACATTTTATGTCCCAAGATAAGACAAGAAAGTATCATCAAGAATCAAGATTTCATGTCATGAAATCTTGATTTCTTGACAATTAGTTTTGTAAACCCACATTTATTTATTAAATATAAAAAAAAATATCTCTGACTATGATTTTCAAAACGAATAATTTTATTGAAATCGAAGCGACGGTTGGAGGTATGAGTTTAAATGTTCGGGTAAGTACCTCGTCCTCATAATATCGGCTTGTGCGTTAACAGATTGTCTTATGAAACTTGTTTTCTAATATACTATTATTTTTGTTGTCTGCGACCTGTAACAATTATTAGTTTTGTTTATTTTATTCTGATTACTTTATATATATATATATATATATATATATATATATATATATATATATATATATATATATATTGCAATAAAAAATGTATAAAATTATTTAAAAAAATATTCAATGCGATATAGAAGTTAAAATAAACAAAATTAATAACTGCCGTCATAAGTCAAAGCCAACTAAAATTAGGTAGATAATAATTACTCTTTGAACTTGTAGCTCGAAAACGGTGTGTTTCCGGATATGAATTTATTAGTAAAAGTCAGTCTATTTTACATACGCTATAAATTTATAGCACGTAAATATTCATTAACATTCTGTGTATGATAGATCCTAACTGAGGCTGTTCCATGGTGAGTTTACACTATCTTTATTTTAAAAACTATTCAATATTATTTTACATAATTTGATATCTAGGAGTTTTCCGATATGTCCGTTTCAACTAAAATACATACTTGCAAAGCAGTGGCACCTCCGATCTAACCGGAATTAATCCCTAAGTCACTTATATGACATAGTATTATGCTATATTTTAATTTTCAGCAAACAATTATATATATATATATATATATATATATATATATATACATTTTGCGAAATTCACCTTTTTTGAATGTTTGCTCTAAAAATAGCCACTTCCGTATCACTGTTGGAATATATAAATAAGAATGCGGACGTGGAGGCGAAATTTGTAACTAAAGTACCCCAGAGTTCACAAATTTCACGGTCCGTCCCTGTGCGACGCGACGAAACATAGTAACATTTAAAAAGGGCCAATGGCAGACGCCAACGCTACACTTGAGCGTTCGGATTGGATAAAGCGATAGAGAAAGGGGAGTCCCCTAAAACATCAAGAAATATCAAGAATTCTTGAAACAAGACAAGAAATACGGCGCCAAGAAATGACCAAGACAAGAATTTATGTGTTCTTGTCTTGAAAATCAAGACAGGAAAAGAAATGACCATCAAGACAAGATTTCTAGTCTTGATCAAATACTAATTTTATCCATATGAGCGCAATAACATGCAACTTTATAGTTCATAATGAACATTCAACAAATATTTACTGATTTTCATACTAAATTATATTCCCTTCAAAAGAATATAATTTACCTATAATAAAGGGTCCACAATTATATATATATATATATATATATATATATATATATATATATATATATATATATATATATATATATATATATATATATATATATAGGTTATTTAAGCTAAAAAATAGTAGATTACAGCAAAAAGATGTGATGTGGCCGCATGCCTGAGTGTCTGGTCGCGAATCTGGATAACCGGATTCAATTCCTACTATCAAATATTTCGGATTTTAAATGGCAAAAAACTGACCCCAGTGATGCACTCTCCACGCCATGACTCATGGTAAACGCCCGCACGACACAAATATGTCATCATCATTACCGAAATCTGTGTTTAAAGCATATTAGCACACACAGCAATGGGTAATATGCCGTGATAATATATTTATTTATTTTCTTATTTAAATACATACCTGTATAATTACTAATATTAGAAATTATGTATCTTAAGTTCCTTTCCATATAACTATTGTTCTATGTACAATTTTCGTTTTACAACGTTATTATTATTATTTTGAAATTATGTATATTAAGTTCCTTTCCATGTAACTATTGTTCTATTTACAATTTTCTTTTGCAAACGTTGCTGTTATTAATTTGAAATGATTATTTTTTTTGACAGTGACATTTATGTGTCAGTTACATACATTTGAGCTGAACTGTGTAACCATGGAGTTGTGTGCATAAGTTCCGAGATATAATTTTTATATTATTATATAAATTTATCTATAAAATATATAGAAAAGTATTAATTCAAACCTGTAGAAAATGAAATAATCTTTAAGTTTTATAATAACAAATTGCGAAATAATAACATTTAAAGGTATTTCTTGAAGAAAAACTATTTTGAGTTTCAGGTAAACTGCCATTTCCGGTTATCCGATTGATTTAATGGCTTCTTTCCATATTAGAATAAGGTAGAAATACAAGATTTCAAATTTTTCTGAACGATAGTATTTGAGTTAGAGCGTAAAGAGGATCCAAACATACACACACACACACACGTACATACACATATACACACATACACACAGACATCATCGTGGAAATGTTAAAAATGGAATCTAAAGGACCTTAGAACGTGGTCATTTACCAAAATATCGACATGCGATTTTTAGCACGATCCCTATACCTCCCTTACCAAGGGTAGCCGGAGGTAAAAATAATAATTTATTAAAGAAATTTGATACTAATGTAACACGAGGGGGGATGAAGCCGGCCACTGCTTATGATGGTGGACTTCTTGCACTGACTGGTTTTACCTAACGATGACACCTTCAACTGATTGGAGGTCGCTTGGACAAGCGACCACGACAATAGTAAGGAGGAAACATACTCTCTCACTTGTTTATTTATGATGATAGATGATGAACACTTATATGGACAGACATTATTTGAATTTTTTTATACTAACTTTTATTTACACTTAATTATTATTAGTTACTAAACTAAAAAGACCTAAATTGTTACATTATAACACTGCGTGCCTGCGTTTAGCACGTGTTTTTCAGTTCGACCTCTATCACTCTTTTATTTAGAGAAGCGGGAGGTAAATGAATATATATATATATATATATATATATATATATATATATATATATATATATATATTATAATAATAATAATAATAATAATAATAATAATGATAATAATAATAATAATAATAATAATAAATAAATAAATAAAATAAATAAATATTTCATCACGGCATATTACCCATTGCTGGGTGTGCCAATCTGCTTTGTAATAATAATAATAATAATAATAATAATAATAATAATATGAATGAAATTACAATTTCAAAATTCTCATCGTATGCCAGACGTTGGGGACCTTTTACAATGCGTTTTGGTCTAGTTTCTTTTGAATTTTGCGAAATATTTTCCTCTACCTGTAACTCGGTATTACTATCAGAATTGTGAGTTTTCTGAGGGAAATGAGAAGTAAATGATGAAAGTTTTAGAAGCTGATTGCTATGTCTCTCCAATGTTTTACCTAGCTCCGGAATGTGCACCATATAAGAGTTTTTGCCTAATTTTTTATTAATTATTCCCTTGATTAATTTTACTTGGTTTAGAAAACAATCTTTTGTTAATACTCTGTGCCCTGGTAAAAATACAATTTTACCGTTACCTTTAAAATAAGCACATTGTTTTTGTTGTTGTTTTTGTACTCTATCCTTTATTTCGCCCCCTCTCACACGATTGTTAACGTCCAACAGTTTAAATCTAGTACGTAATTCTTTCCCAAATAATAAATAAGCGGGACTTACCCCTCTTGTACAATGTTTCGTATTGCGATAATCAAATAAGGAATTGTTTAATAATAAATTTATATCTAAATATTTTTTTTTTATTTCCTATTGCCTTTTTTAAAGCCGTTTTTACAATTTTCACCGCGTTTTCCGCTGCACCATTGGAAGCAGGATGAAAAGGAGGTGATGTAATATGTTCTATGCCATTTTTGTTTAAAAAAAATTGAAAAAAATCTGAAGTAAATTGTCTACCGTTATGAGATATTATTGTTCTGGGCAATCCAAATCTAGCAAAACAACTGCGCAAAGAGTCATCCGTCGCGTCGGATGTTATGGATGACATAATAAATACCTCGATCCATTTTGAATGGGCGTCCAAGACAATTAAATTTTTTAAATTTAAAAATGGACCCATGTAGTCAATATGTAACCGACTCCATGGTTCAGTGGGCCAATCCCATGGATTTATTGCTACTTTTGGTGGAGATTTTCTATTTAATTGGCAAGAACTACAGTTTTGGACTAATTGTTCTATATTTTTATCTAATTCAGGCCACCAAAAATAGGATCGAGCAATGCTCTTCACTATTCCCATGTGAGACCGATGTAAGTCATTTAATAATTTATTATGTAATGTTTTCGGTATAATTAAACGGTTGTTCCAAAGTAAATCATCGTTCTGAACGCTTAGTTCATTTTTCTTCTATAAACTGGTTTTAAATCTTTGATGAAAAAATTTTTCCAGACCAACCATTCTTTATGTGATTTAAAACTGTAATTAATAAATTATAATTTTTCATAGCCTTTTAAACATCTTGAAAATTTATTGGAAAATCAGCATTACTTGAAAAATAATTTACAAAATCTACATCGAAATTTTCGGATTCGCTATCACTTAAAGGCATTCTCGATAAACTGTCTGCACTATTATTTTCTGATTTGACATACTCGATTTGATATCTATAATTGGATAAAATAACTGCCCTACGCCGTAGTCTATTTGCCGAAAATAGCGGTATTCCTTTCTACGGATTAAATATAGAAAGTAAGGGTTTGTGATCGGTCCTTAAAGTAAATTCAGTATAGGTATTGATTAAATTTATTTAATGCGAAAATTATAGCTAGTGCTTCTTTTTCTATCTGTGCGTATTTTTGTTCGCTTTGTGAGAAAGTACGTAAAGCATATGCAATTGGTTTTTCAAAATTATCCGGCGTTTTATGAGCAATTACAACCCCTAGTCCATAAGAACTAGCATTTACAGTGAGAATAATAGGATAATTCGTATTAAAATGAACTATTTATTTATTCACAGCCGTCAGACCGAATTCAACTCTCTCATACAAACTAAAACCTTTTTAAATACAAGATATTCCCAAATTTAAATATACACAATAGGCAACCAGATTAACGACTATATAAATACATTACACTTACCATGTTCTTATTTCTTATTCTATTTGTAAAATTTATATATATATATATATATATATATATATATATATATATATATATATATATATATATATATATATATATATATATAATCAAAATTATGTATTTTTCAATAAATTTACGGAAATTAAAATCTAATATGTTCGTTTTATATATCATACGAAGCGACCTGAAAGATATTTTAACACCCTAAATTTATATATGTACGTACATACCTATATTGGCTAACAATGTAGATCAGTGAACAAAATAGCTTTAATAATTGCAAATTAGTATAGATATTACGATATTTCCTTGAACACTTTCGTGGATAGCCTAGTGCTATTGAGCGACCGTGAGTGTATTTTTTTGAATACATGATATGCCTACGGGTCTTTCCAGCGATTGCATTTGACAGCTGATAACGAGCCCCGAGTGAAAACCTCGTTCCATTAGATATATTACCGGTCGTGGAATTCAAAATCGCGCTCAATTCAACTGGACGCTCGGATTAATTAACAATCAGCATTAAAATACCCCGCTGTTTGGTAACGTTGTAAATTTGCCACGTGCAAACGACATTGTGTGCCGCTATAGAAAATTCATAAAGGCTGGATTTTTTGACTTCCACATGCAGATTCATGCCCCTACTAAAAGTTTATACCTATTGTCAAATAAACAAAACATATAAACGTAAAAATCGTAAATGTATAAGTTATTGAATTGAAAATTTATAATATCAATACAAAATAATGATGAAAATTAGTTAATTAAAAATGCCATAGTACTAAAAACTAATAATGGCACTTATACCTACATTAAAATAAGTTCGTATTATATAATTAAAATATTATTACAATATTAATCAAATTACGAATATAGTAGTAAAAGATTTTATTTGCCACCTTTCGGTATTAAATTTACAAAAACATATCAGTATCGTAATTACAACGATAAAATACTCATCTGTAAATATGATGTTTACTTTATACATTTTATTTTATTTTCTCTCGCTTCTTGTCTGGAGCACGGTCTTCATCCACGTCACATCCGGCTTTTTCCCATGCAATATACTTAGTACAGACATCTACTCTTCTAATCTAGAGTCTGTATGCCATTTATACAAATTTTACAGCTTCTTTCTTCTGTTGCTTTCTAATAACATTTTCCATTTCCTCATTTTCCACTCTGAATCTTGCTATAATTTGGAAGGTTTTGTTATCATGTTGTAGATAATTTGGAAGATCTTCTTGTATTATATACTTGTAGATTGTAGAATTTGTGATTTGTTCTCTTCTTGTCTGTGTTTGTAATTATTCCCTATTTTTTACGTCTTCTTTTATGTTATACCCTTAAGTCCTTTACAATTCTTCCTCCATAGTTGAGTACCCGTTCAATTCTTAGAATTTGGATCTTGTATCTTCCCAATAATTTTTGTCTACGTTTCTTTTTTATTATTTACCAACAATCATGGACCAGTTCTTCCCATGGTGTCGCTCTTATCTTTTCTTCGAAATTAACAGCTCTTCTTCATGTTGTTGATCGCATCTTCAAGCGTTTCAATTCTTCGAGGATGACATACTTTGGTGTCTGTTTATTTAGGCGTAATATCCATTTTACATATTTAGTTTGTATGTTTTCTATTATATCTTGTTCTTCCCAACCCCATATCTGTGCTCCATACATCATTATACCAACTATTAGTTTGTCAAATAATAGTATTCTTTATTTAAAACTGTGTGTGTTGTCCAATATCCCAAACTTGTGCCAAAGTAATGTTAGTTTTCCTTGTTAATTCTTTAAATGTTCTTCTGCTCTTCCATTCTTCTAAAATGTGTAACCGAGATACTTGAAGGTTTTTACTTTTTCTATCTGTTGTGTGCCGTACATGAATGTTTCGTTCGGTTCTCTGCCTCTTCCCTCGGAAAATCTGATGATCTTCGTTTTTTCAACATTTAACTTCATTTCCGTCATTTGCAGGTCGTCTTAACATTGATTTCATTTCTTTTTAGACTTGGATACTAATACAAGATCGTCTGCATACGATAACGTCCAGAATTTCCTTTTATCTGTAACCGCCTCTTCCGTTTGCCCCTTGTTACGAATATACTAGTATTGATATTAAATTGGATACACTGTTGGGGTTGGAATTAAAGAGTGGACTGTATATTACATTTTATTCACACTGAATAATGTGAGAAAAGAACAAACAATCATATACACTAACAACAAATGCATGTTCTACACTTGACTGTATCTATCTCTCACTGGTACTACCATGTATCTGCCCAGCGTCCCGTCTCTTACACATCACATGACACGCTGTCGGTTGGGAGGGGATCATACAGCGGGACCTCCTGTCTTCTTTATATTCGCACTAACATCACTCCCCCGCGTTGGAACTATATGGATATAGTTTCAAGATCACTGGAAATTGGAAGAGGGCACAAATTTATTGCCACCATTCACAGTTCGAATCGTGGAAACACGCACTCTTCCGTTGGTGTCTGGATGTAGCTGTATAACATGTGAAAGAGGCCGTCATGGTGCCACGTTCGTCTCCTTTGACACATATACCTACCCATTAAAATTTGCACCTTGCACATCTAGTATATATGAAAAGAAAGTAATAACTTCTTTTATAACAATTTTTTTCACCCATTCGGTAGGTATTAACAATATGCATTTAAGTTAGGTTTAGATTTCATTTATTCATTGAATATTTTAATATTTTTTGTGTAGTGGGTTTAAAAAACTCGTAGTATTATCTTTTTACCTCTCGTTAAGAGAGGTATTGAATTCATGCTAAAAATCGCATATCCAGATTAAGCACGTTTTAAAAATGTTTGTGCGTGTGTGTGTGTATATGACCGCGGTTTCGGGCACGATATCTCCAATACTAGAATTCCAAATATTAAAATTCTTGCTTATTCCTCATCCTTACAACCATATGCAGACTTGATTAGATTTTGGTTATAATTGGTCAACCGAAAGTGAAGATTTTAACAGTTTTTCTTGAAAAACTCAAATAAATTTTATAATAACTTGAAGAATATATTATTCTCTATACGATTTGATTGCATTTTACATTTCATATTCAACAGATATAGAGTTAAATACTTAAAAAGATAATAAATTTCATACATCAGCCAGCTGTGCTAACTTAACCATGGCAACTGCTAATATATTCAAGTAATTCAAATTGACAGATGTCAGTATCAATAAAAAGTAACAGAATGAAAGAATAAGGGAAATAACTCGAGTGTTAGGCGTTTCTAGAAAGATATAAGAGAGACGATTACATTGGTTTGAACATGTAATGAGGAGAGATGAGTATATTGGAAGAATGAATAGCTTATAACAGAAGGTGGAAGAAACATAGGTAGACCAAATATAAGATGAAAGGAGAGAAAAGGAACCGAATGAGGACGACACACAAAACAAAAATTAGTGGAAGAAGAAAATAAAAAATAGCGACCCCCTAACGAATGGGAAAAACTAAAGAAGAAGAAGATGTTAGTGTCAAGTGCAATTCGCATAGTTTGTTTATGAAATAATTTAACTTGAAATATAGGATCTTTTGCAAGAAAATTTGTGTAGGGCGCGTGCAGTGACGTGACGTTGCTGACTTTGGCAAGCAGATATGTGGACCCGTGTCAAAATAACAGCTATTAATTACGTCCATAACTGACAAATGTCATAATTTTTCATTCAAAATTTCATGATTTTCTTATTTCATTTGGTTTATTTATTATCAGGGGTGGGGAATTCAATTGCCGAGAAAAGGAATCATAAAATACCAAAAAAATTGAAAATGAAAAATTTTGATGTGAGGATGTCCCGCAAAACAGAAATGAATGGAAGAAGAAAATAAAAAATAGCGACCCCTAAGGAAAAGCTAAAGAAGAAGAAGATATCAGTGTCAAGTGCCATTTGCATGAAATAATATTACTGGAATTTTAGAATCTATTGCAAGAAAATTTATGTATGGAATTTGTACATAATACACAGGATTGACAGAAGGTATTGTGCTGGCCACATCAGATTTTTAAATTTGTAGTTGTAAATACTTCGGGTGTGGCAGTGTTAAAATGTTGTTCGATCTTCAGACGTTATAACCTTTTCTTGATTGTAAATGAATTATATGATCACAAGATTATTTTCGATCTGTACCGTTTCTGTTTTGAAAAAGGAAGTGTTATCTGTTTAAAAATAATAACTGTTTATTTCTCTCCTATCGCCTTCGTCTATTAGTTTTTCTAAATGTTGAATAATAGACTTAGTAAGTATAGTTAACTTTGTTAAACAGATATTTTAATATCTGTTTTAATTTAGAATAGGTGTCAACTTCAATTGTATTAAATTGGAAGTGATTATGCCGCAGTTCATTTAAAGAAAGCATTTTATTTTTGAAGAAATATTCCGGCTGAGATTATTTATCTTAACGTAAAAGGTACAACTTACCGATTCAAAATCCATTTTATATATAATTAAGTAATCATTATTGATGTTTACTTTCACAAAAAGATTTTCGTCTATTATTTTCTCAAATTCGTGTAATTTTGAACAAAGTTGTCATAACTTTGCATTTTGTCTTTTGTTTGTCGCGCTTCTTCAATCTTATTTGCTTCTTCTAATATCCTTTGTTGGATTTCAGAATTCCGTTCTTCTGGAGTTTTTCTTTTAGCGATTGAATTAATATTTAAATAATTAGGTAAGCCTGGAAAAATAGTCGAGTTTTAAATGTGGTTTATCATTAATTAAATCTTTTTGTTTCTCCTTTTTTAATTATAGAAGTAACCAGTTAAAATGCTTTCTTCATTAAAAGGTTTGATACAGACCACGGATGTTGCGGAGAATGTCCAGTTTTTACGAGGGATGTACTTTACCCACTCATCAAAAAGTTCTTTATCATTTGAAAATAGAAATGTTCAAATATTTTTCGAAGTGCTCGCATACTTGCTTTTACACGCCGGTACACAACATTTTCGAGATATACTGTATGATTCGAGTTGTAAACCAAAATTCAGGCGAAATTGCAACAATACACATTGAAATCTGCCGTACGATCAGGAAGTCGGCCTCATGACGTCACGCCCCCCTCTATCACATACCTGCCTGGTAGAATAGAGACTGCCGTGAATTGACAGATAAATGCAAAATGTCAGTGTCAAAAATCAGATTTTTCTGGGAGGTACGAGTACATTTAATATATATATATATATATATATATATATATATATATATATATATATATATATATATATATATATATATATATATATATTA
Source organism: Harpalus rufipes (assembly GCA_951394225.1). Classification (NCBI taxonomy): domain Eukaryota; kingdom Metazoa; phylum Arthropoda; class Insecta; order Coleoptera; family Carabidae; genus Harpalus; species Harpalus rufipes. Next base: position 60,154,635 of record OX596274.1, read on the forward strand.
TTGTATTATTAATTAAATATGTATTTAAATTTAGGTATGTTAATATTACATATCGCTAATACTGTCAATGAATTTGAAGGATTTTGAACATATTAGAATAGTAGGACAAAATTTCTCATATATCGAAAGAAGAAATAAAATTTCAAGTATTTGTGTGTACAAGAAATGTTAAATTTGTTACTTATAGGGCGCGAGCAGTCATATGACTTTGTTGGCCTTGGCAAGCAGATATGAGGATCCGTGTCAGAATAACGACTAGTAGTTATTTAATAAATGTCACAATTGTCATATATCATAATTTTTCATTCAAAATTTTAAAATATTCTAATGTTTATTTGTCATCAATAGTATGGAATATACTTGTCGAGAAAAATAATCGACATGGATTTGGAAAATCATAATGTTTTGAATGAAAATTTATGATACTTGACATCTATATATATTATTACTAGCTGTCATTTGACACGGGCCACTATATCTGCTTGCCAAGGCTAACAAAGTCGCATAACTGCTTGCGCCCTATGAAACATTAAATAAAAATGGCGAGAGGTTTTGTGTTGGTCACAACAGATTTTTTTAAGATTGTAATATTCCTATAAATGAAATATCATTACGGACATCTATGTAAAAGCAGATTGGCACGCCAAAAATGGGTAATATGCAGTGATGATATATAGGGATAATGACTGACGTCAACGATGTATATAACTTAGAGATAAATTTGAAAAATCAACTGTCCTCGCCGGGACTCGAACCCGGGACCTCTACCACTAAGCTACGATACACCAACGAAATCATTTGATTATTATAGTATGTATTCTATATATTACATGTTTGCAACATAACAATCGTCGTATATTTATCGATTTATCATATGCCACTATCATTTACTTTTTTTTTTAATTTTTCCCAGAATTTTGATCTCTTTTTTAAATTCATATTCGTACTTCAAAAAAATATTCTATATTTCTTCAATGTTTATACCTACTTGTATTACATAAAGAAGAGAAACTTGGGTAAAATTTTAATGCAGTTCATTGAAAAGAGACGTGTAATTTGAACGTATAACGAAAACAAGTTCTCCATTAAAAACGGCGTAGCGAACGATGAGAAATTTACATAAATTTTCATACCACTGATTCTTCCGCTAATTGAGATACTGCCTTCCATTTTTCCCTCGCAGTATGCAACATTATACTTTAAAGAGAAACAGTAAAAAAACTAATTTACAAAAGACTATAATTACATGAAATATTTATCTACCAAAATAAGGTTTTAAAAGTATAAAATAAAATAAATATTTCATCACGGCATATTACCCATTGATGAGAGTGCCAATCTCCTTATATATATAAAAGATCATCAATTTTTGGAGAATAAGCACTAGAATACGAATTGAAATAGTGGCCCGTGTCAAAATGACAGCTAGTAATAATATATATAGATGTCAAGTATCATAAATTTTCATTCAAAACATTATGATTTTCCAAATCCATGTCGATTATTTTTCTCGACAAGTATATTCCATACTATTGATGACAAATAAACATTAGAATATTTTGAAATTTTGAATGAAAAATTATAATATATGACAATTGTGATATTTATGTAAATAACTACTAGCCGTTATTCTGACACGGATCCCCATATCTGCTTGTCAAGGCCAACAAAGTCACATGACTGCTCGCGCCCTATAAGTGACGAATTTAACATTTCTTGTACACACAAATACTTGAAATTTTATTTCTTCTTTCGTTATATGAGAAATTTTGTCCTACTATTCTAATATGTTCAAAATCCTTCAAATTCATTGACAGTATTAGCGATATGTAATATTAACATACCTATAATTTAAATACATATTTAATTAATAATACAATAATATATATATATATATATATATATATATATATATATATATATATATATATATTATTGTATTATTAATTAAATATGTATTTATCTGCTTGCCAAGGCTAACAAAGTCGCATAACTGCTCGCGCCCTATGAAACATTAAATAAAAATGGCGAGAGGTTTTGTGTTGGTCACAACAGATTTTTTTAATACAATAATATATATATATATATATATATATATATATATATATATATATATATATATATTACATGTACTCCTACCTCCCAGAAAAATCTGATTTTTGACACTGACATTTTGAATTTATCTGTCAATTCACGGCGGTCTCTATTTTACCAGGCAGGAATGTGATAGAGGGGAGCGTGACGTCATGAGGCCGACGTCCCGATCGTTCGGCAGATTTCAATGTGTACAATAAAATTGTACTTAATTTGAAAAATCTACAGAATTGAACGATACAAATACATTTTAACTTAAATTCGCGAAAGTTGAATTAATGTCTTTGAAATACAAAATTACTCAAGGTTACTCCATTCACTCAAGTCTTGATTTACTACACATAAATGACAGCAAACCAAAGTGACATAAACTCGTTTCACTTAGTTGCACTCCTCGGCGACGAAGAAGTGGACTGCAGCTAGGTGGTACCTTTCTCAGCTGTCACTCGAACAATGGTATGGTGTTCTGGACAAAAATGGGACAATAAGAAGGTGGGCGCGGATAAATCGAGGGTCGTGGAGGTTCTGAGTAGGTGAAAATCACCCCATTATATGCCTTCAGCCCTTGGAGAGATGGTGGAAAGTTTATAGAAAACGAGCTACGAACCACGTACACTTAAACTGATCCCCACCTGGGAATTCCGAAATGGGTTATCCAAAACTAACTTAAATCACCAAAACCCTCACAACGGAATATGTAATTCGACGAAATGATCCCCAAATAAGGGTAATATTCACATGGATGCCTGAAAAATTTCGTATATTACAACTATTTAAAAATCGGGGGATGTAAATGATGCAGCAAATACATAACATACATACATACATACATACATACATACATACATACATACATAAAATAACGCATGTTCCATTTAGTGGGTTAGCACAAACCCCGTTTCACACGCGTATCAACATCATATACTCAAATCGGACATGCAACCAATGCACGACATCATTTAGGGGAAAACCTGACTACATTAAAATCACTAATATGGAAAATTGAAATAAAATTTCAGTCATTTTTAATTGTTAATAAGTGTATGGCCTTATAGAATTAATTTTAAGATATATAGTAGAGTTCATTATTTATCGTATACGATATGAATAATATATAAATAATGTATATCTACTTTATTTTATTCATTTATTTTTAGCTACACTTGGCAACACTGATAATTTGTATGTTTATACTTTCCTCCGCGGTTTATACTTTCAAAGATTATTATTTGACAATTTGAATTGCATCGTGTTCAAAATATTTTTCTTCGCTGTGTCATTTTATTTCCATTCTTGTTTATTTTAAATCAGTCTTTTTTAAGACTAACACAGTTTTTATTAATTGGGTTCAGTTTCATTTGAACTTGTGTAATTTTCATTTTTGTTCGTTTTTATTATAAATCAGTCTTTTGCAAGACTACCACAGTTTTTATTTACAAGGTTCAGTTTTATGTGAACTTGTGTCTTTTTCATTTTTGTCAACAAAATGTCAAAAAGTTTAGTTGGACAATATCATATGAATGATATCATATTGAACTAAATCATCCCCCTTTGGTTAGACTTTAAATATTATATTCTAAATAAATGCTTGATATTAGTAATGTTATCTTCATTTTACTTTTTTCTTCATAATATTACGAACATTTACTGGCAATTTAGTTAATATGTCTTATTTATTACAGTGTGAAACAAAATTATTTTCCGGAAATATCACGAAAGTTTGTAAGATAATTGTATGCAAACTGTATAACTTTTTTCAATACGATTCTCAAACCTATGTAAACGCACCAGTTCATGACGTCACACATCTAGTTACTTTTATTAATGACGTGCATTGGCTGGATGTCCGATTTGAGTATACAACAAATCCTCAATCTTAACATAATAAAGTGACCGATTTTCGGTAGCAAAATAACGCATCCAGATCACGATAATAGTTACGAAACAATCATCCTTCGCCACACATTCCTTTTTTCGCCTCGGCCACACTCATAATCGCATTCATACATTCTCTTCTTCTCTTCCAACTTGGAACTTTATCTCTTTAAGCACCCTACCAACCACATCCATCCAATTAGGCCTATATCATTATTATAGGCCTTTATCATTATTTCGGCAAAAATTTTGAAGCTCTAGTAGTGCAACAAATAAAAGTACCATTAGAAAATCTTATTTTACCTGAATGACATGGATTTTATTCCGGAAGATCGATATTAACCAATTTAGTTCCTGTTAAAGAATTTTTAAGCTCAAATATGGACGAAAGGAAACAAGTGGATGTAATATATACAGATTTTAAAGTAAGGCGTTTGATCGGGTTTATCATCCTACACTTATACAAGAACTGAATAAACTCGGAATACATACATGGAATTTTATTAAGATGGATTGAGTCATATATATCTCATAGGTCACAACTCGTTTACTGTAATGGACATAAGTCTCGGTCAATAATAGTAACATCTAGAGTTCTCAAGATTCGCACCTTGGTCCCATATTATTCAATGTATTTATTAACGATGTAACTACTTGTTTTCAAAATTCAAACTTCTTGCTCTATGCAGATTATTTAAAAATATTCAAAACTATAACCAGTGTAAGCGATTGTTATGACCTACAACGGAATTTAGATAAATTCTATTTTTATTGCAGTAATAACTATCTGACACTTAACATTGATATGTGCTATTTTGTTAATTTTACTAGAAATTATGAAATTTCCCATACATTCATAGTGCAATAAAACAAGAATCTATTGTTAAAGATTTGGTAATTATATTTGATTCAAAATTACTACGACGTAACTTCCATATAGATTCTATGGTTAAACACTCTTACCGAATACTTGGTTTTATATCACGTACTTGTAAATGTTTTACATATCCATTTCTATTATTTGTCTGTAAAAACGCTTTTGTACGATCTAAACTAGAATATGCATCAGTGATTTGGTATCAGATGTACAAACAGAACATACATTTAATAGAAAATATTCAAAAAAGATTTGTGAATGTATTATGTGATAAATTTAATGTAGATATTTCTGATTATGAAGCAAGACTTCAACATTATAATAGGAGAGTTTTATCAGACATGACATTTCTTTATAAAAAAATTAATAACAAACTACAGTTCATTTTTACAATATTTTGATTTACATGCACCTCAAAAAACATTTCGATCTAGCTCACTTTTTCACCTACATAAAGCTACTACTAATAACCATAAAAATTCACCTATTAATAGGCTAATGTTAACATAAGACAATAGTTTCAGTCACATAGATATTTTTCATATAAATTTCATGACATATTGAAGTCTTGCTCTATTAATAATTAGCTAATCATGTATGTTATTGTTTTAACATTTATTTGTTGTACTCACAGTTTTTTCTCAATTTTTCAAATTTTCATTGTTTATTTTTTCGTTGTGCTACCTATTTCATTGTAACATACTGTCACTATAAATTTATTATTTAGTGGGAACCTATAACTGGTTTCAAAAAACTGTTGGTTTTCCAAATGTACATAAATAAATAAATAAATAGAATATTCAACACTCGCAACTCGGAGATTTATGCCAAAGACGTTATATATATATATATATATATATATATATATATATATATATATATATATATATATATACCATCAGGGCATATTACCCATTGCTATGAGTGTGCCAATCTGCCCTGTACTCATTGCTGGCGTGGAGAGTGCACCACAGGGTTCAATTTTGTGGCAGTAATATTCGAAGTAATTTTTGGCGTCAGAATCGAACCCGGGTCCCCAGATTCGCGACCAAACACTCTTTTATGTATTCCGTTATTTTATGTTCGTAATTCATTATTTCTCTTATTCGATCGTTTATTATTTTTTCTTTGCGTGATTTCCTCGCGATCTCATATTATAATACATTTCTGTAGCACTTAACATCTTTTCTGTTTTTTCCTTCCGTCACCTTTAGGTAAGGAAGGTATTGCCTTTGGTCAAAAAAATCGATACTGAGTTTCTAATGAATACACACGTTTTGTGGTCCGTAGAATACGAATTGACTATTTTTACCATGATGTCTGCATGCGTGTGTGCGTCTTTCCGGATCGCATAACTCCAATACCACGATTCGAAAAATTATAATTTTTTTCGTATTCCTCGATTTTAGATGCATATGCACACGAGATTAGATTTTGGTTATAATTGGTCTACCGGAAGTACCCTAATTTGCAAATTTTAACAGTTTTCTTGGAAAATCGCAGTTAAATATCATTTATTGACATATAATGTTCATATATTTTAAAGAATATTATACTTCATATTCAATAGATATAGAGTTAACGAATTATAAAGATATTAAACTTCATAAATCAGCCAGCTTTGTTAACTATGGAAATTACTATTATATTTAGATAATTCAAATTGACAGATGTCAATATTAATGAAAAGTAAGTGAATGTAGTAGAGATGAGGATGTTGAGATATATGTTGGGGAAGACATGAAAAGATAGGGTAAGAATTTAAAGGATAAAGGAAATGGCTTGAATGATAGAAGTTTCTAGATTAATACAAGAGAGACGATTACATTGGTTTGAACATATCATGAGAAGAAATGAAGTATATATTGGAAGAAAAATGAATAGTTTAGTAATAAAAGGTTGAAGAAACAGAGGAAGATCAAAGATAAGATGGAAGAATTGTATTGCGGAAGACTTGAAAGAAAAGGAACTGAATGAGGACGACATGCAAAACAGAAATGAGTTGAAGAAGAAAATAAAAAATAGCGACCCCTAACCAATAGGAAAAGCAAAAGAAGATGTCATAGTCAAATACAGTTTGCATAGTTCGTTTATGAAATAATTTTACTGGAAATTTAGAATCTTTTAAAAGAAATTTTTTGTATGGAATTTGTACATAATAGACAGGATTGACGGAAGGTAATGTGCTGGCCAGATCAGTCTTTTTTCTGAAGCAGCCATACTTCGCTACCGTACGTCATGATACTTTTCACAACTATATTGTATATCCTTATCTTATTTTCTCTTATTTGTCTGTCCCACAGTATTATTCCATTGAGTAGTGTAATTGCTTTTCTTGTTTGTGCATTCCTATTTTTACCTCGCGCTAAGAGAGGTATGGGATTCATGCTAAAAGTCGCATATCCAGATTTTAGTGAATAAGCATGTTTTAAGGTCCTTAGAATCCGATTATAACATTTTTACGATGTGTGTGTGTGTGTGTTAGGATATTGTAGATACGATTTCTCAAATTCTATAAGACTAAAGACCTGTGTACCCATTGTTGTACCATGCTCCACGTTTTTATATTCTTCCTTAAATTCTTATGTTTTCTGTAAGGAGATCTTTAGAATAATTTTCTCATATCTGTGGTGTTATTGGTGATATAATATCTGATTTTTATTATTTTCTCTATGCTAATTAATCTCCAACTTTCTGAACTTCTTGTTCTTCATGTATGTATTTATTCTCGAGCAACTTTTTTCCAAGACTCATTATTTTTTTGGCAAATGCTTCGTCTTACATTTTCTTGTTCCTATTTATATATTATCTTACCTGTGTCGCATTTAGTGTTGAGATATTTTAAATATTTTATTTTCTTATCCTTTATACCTAGTTCTACAGATTCATCCTACCAATATGGTTTAGTTTTCCTATTTATTTTTGAATAATATCGCAATGCTTCAGTATCTGCCGAATGTATACATAATTTTATGCGTGTGGCCGTTTGCCTGAATGTTTGGTCGCGAATCTGAGGATCCGGGTTCGATCCCGACCGATGCCAAATATTTCGAATTTTGAACCCTGTGGTCACGCCAGCATTGAGTGCTCGTGAGGTGACGCCTGGTAAGCGCTCACACGGTACAAATATTTCATCATTACCGATATCTGTGACATAGCAGATTGGCACACCTAACAATGGGTAATATGCCGTGATGATATATTTGTTTTGTTTATAATTTTCTGTCATTTATATCCGGCATTTAAGTTTTTTCTTCTAGTTTTTCATCTAATCTTTTTTTGTATAATAATTCCTTTGCGCTTTCTTGTTCTAGACGTTGGAGATTATTTTTTTTTTTCTTCTATAATTTGTGTACTTAATTCTTTGTCAATATTTTGTTCTCTAGTTGGTAATAAAATTTTAGTTTACAAGAGAAAGTGGTCACTGCCACATGAATTACCTCTATATACTCTTACATCTTGGGTGTGCGTATTTGGTTGAGCTAATTGAAACTTAACACTTGTTCGCATCGCTTCTAACCTTTAGTTTAATTCTTTAATAATGGTTAATAAACCGTAACTTTAAATAGAGGTGGTAGGATCGGGCCTTAGTAACTTTCTTGACTGGTAACAACCTTTGAGGTATAAAGATATTTTGTAAAAAGTACTGAATATATAATTTTGAGATTAGTTTTGAAATTTTAATTGACAGAAATTTATTTCATTTTCGCGGGAGCTCTCGTATTTAAACGCCTCTAATTGATAGTCGCCCACAAATAAAGTAAATATTTAATAATTACTTTCAATGTAATAGATTCAATTTATTATTTCCAATTCGCAATAAAATTTCATTCAAATTTAAAATATTATTTTATTATCACACCATAAATTGTCTATTAATGCGTTTCTTTAAGGACCTTTAATTGTCAAGATTTGTTTTTCTCTTGTCTTCTCTGTTTTTCTACTTGTTTTTCTCGTTTTTCGTGTATGTTTATTAAGTTGTATCCAAAAGAATACAATTGTGGAATCCTATACATACCTTTGGGAACATGGGATTATCGAATTCGAACCTGTGATTCGACAGTTCAGTTGATTTTAATATAATTAAGTTTATTTCAATATTGTAATATGTGAATTTAATTTTGATATACATATACTAAATATTTGAATTACGCGAGAGAAATATTTGTATAATTTATTCACCTCTTGTTCCATTCTTAGAATACAATATGTTAAGGCACATACGAAGATAGTGGACCTTTTATTTATATGTAGGTACATACTATACGTATGTTAAGTTGTGCCTACTTCGCTTGCTTCATCGATCAATCATCATTATAACTATGTTACTCTAGCGATTTAAATATGATCAACATTTATTCAAGCCCCAAAATTGAAACCACCAGTGTGGGGGCCTAATATTTGTTATATAATAATATTCTCAGGCGAGTTCAGTATTCCAACTCAATAATCAATATATTACATTCAATTTTAATTAACAAGATAAATATTGGGACATACATACATATGTACATACATACATACATACATACATACATAAGTGCACAAAGATACACATGTACCTACATAGACTTAAAACGGTCTTAATTACTGATTTCTAATTATCTTATTTTTCGACCAGTCACGAACGTTTACTTCGGTATTGTTACATTCCATTTTGTAAATTCATATTTTTATGTATTTCATTTTTATTCTTCACCTTATGGTATTTGTCGCCTATCTGAGCTGATGAGGTTTATACTACAATTTTGTAAAATTGAGCATTCGTTTGTCAGAACTTGCAAGAATGAGTTGATCTGTGTTTTTTACGATTAAAAGTGAATATTCACCCACATAGCATTATGTTGCAATTTGGTACAATTTGATTCGAATTGGACGAATTCGTATATCTGCATAATATTCCTACTCGCTAGCACATAGAAAGATTTCATTGTTAGCAAAAACTTTCATCGGTTTATCCGGATTTGTGCATTATTACAGGGAAGACTTTCTTCGTAAGTAGACATGCAGTCGGTTATTTAATATTGTATAAGCATATGCTTAGTGCTTCATTATATTTTTAGCATCCTTGGTTCAGGTAAAAATACTGTAAATATGTGTTATTTTACAAACGCCCATGGTGTGCATACATCCAGATTAATGCGATGGTATCTTGCCTATATATCATAATTTGTAATTAATTTGGAGTTCTGATCCTGATATAATTTTATAGTACTTTTGGAGGAAATAATCGGCGAAAATCGAGTAAATCCACTGAGTGATGTCATACATCATTCGTCATCGCTTATTTCAGGACATACGTCATCATTGGCCATTGGAACTTGGTGACAAGTTTCCATTTTATTTTCTACGCCCACCATTACATCAGGATATCCAATTTTATTAAATAAATAATCTAATTTGTTTATCTACTTTATTATTCAGTCGCCGGTCTGTGTAACTGTGTACTAATGTCTATCATTTGTCGTCATTCACTTACTGAGAATATTGTCAAACAGTCAGAGAATTTAATTGACATTTATTTGTATATTTTAAAGATTTATTTAGTATACGTAATTAAATAACAAATTACAATTTGATTATTATTATATCAGTACATAGTGACAGTGGTTCAATCCGTTTTAATACTATATTTACGAACTTTACTTATTTTTTGGTGTCATTAACAGTGCATTGATAATCACTTGAATCAGTACGTTAGTACGTATTGCGTTGCGAAACTGAGTTTATTATTAGTTTTAAAATATAGTCATTAAATTAATTTTATTATACTCAATTGAGTTTATACTTTTTATTGGAAAATCTCCTGAGCCTAATAGTGTTATTCTTTTTTCATGGTTCGACATACAAATAGTGGCGCCTAGTAGATTTGCTTGTTCGAATTCTTGTTTCGGCTATTTAGAATTGACCCGCCCCCTGGTCTTACAGCAAGTCTTCCCGAGTTAGTGGCTCTGTTGAATTGTATTCAACTAGCATGCTTAATTTTCTATATTATCAGAGTAAGCTCACTTACAGTTCATTATTTTTTTGACCGGAGATTGAAAGTATCCGCGTTCTTATTTATTTATTTTTTAATTACATCTCGCCTCACGTAACTTTACGTTATTGTATGTACGTTAGTAAGCTAATAATAATCATCTGGAAATATGTGCGTTATCAGTTTCCAGTACATACATTTTGTAAACACAAATCACGTAGCCACGAACTAGAATAGACCATAAATGTCAGTAATAAAATAAAAGTGATTTGGTAATTAATCATACATATCAAAATAAATTTGCTTGTAACAATGCCATAATTTGATGCATGACAATAGTTAAAATCGTAATATTTAGATAGAAGAAACACTAGTTCCATGATAATGAAGCCATTAGTCGAATAAAGCCATCAGTTTGAAAGGCATCCGCAAATACCGGGTAACAGATTGCGTAGAATCGAATCTTAGAGCTGTTGTGGCAACATTAGTGAAATAGGTTAGCATGACGCATTGGTCGCCAATAATTCATTTAAAGCTACGGTTTCCTAGACGCGACAAGCCGCGGCGACTAGTTGCGCGACACCTCTCCTTGCACGCAAATTATAAGAAGTGGTTTCCTTGGCGCGACCGCGATTGCGCGGCGGATGGTCTGTCGCGGCGACAAACGAATGACTGGTATAGTGAGGAGTATTCCGCGACAGTCGCCGGCGACAGGATGGCGAAATCAGCATTTTCAGCCGCAGATGATGAGAATTTAGTTGAAGATGTACGACAAAATAATGTTTTGTATGATAAGTAGCAATGATAAGTATAAAGATATAATATATAAAGACGAAATATGAAAGGAGATTGCAGAGAAAGTAGGAAAATCAGATAAATGTAAATAAAATAATAAAAAAATAATAATACTGCTATAAATTGAAATTTACATATGTAAAATGTAAGTCCGTTGACACTGTTGCTCATGACAAATAGAAATGATCTGTGCGAAGTCGTATATTACGTACCATGAACAGTAGGTGACTGTTTTTAGGTTACGAATATTTAGGAAATCGAGATCTGTAGGTCACTTACAGTTCATGGTACGTAGTACGTATAATATTTCTCGCAGGTCATTTCTATTTGGCACGAGCTACAATCGGTACATATACGAGCCCATTTTCCTGTCACTGCAGATTCGTATACTCCAGACTGGGTTAGACCTGTAGGCCTGGGCTTTACTGGAATATGCACTGATATGTCGTAATATTGTAAAATATCTTTTCTACTCCTATACTTTAATACAGTGTGCTCAAAACAAAACCTAACTCGAAGTAGGTTATGAACAGAGAAACGTAAGTCTAATCATTATTCAATTCAAAAATCAAGTTGTTAGAATTGATCTTGAAATGTAATTTTAAAGAGAAAATATAATAGAAACGTACAGTATATTGCCAATTACCATTTTCTAGTTATTTCTTTTTCTAAAATAAGTTTCAAGAAGAAAGGCTTTGATTTCTTTAGATAATATTTTTGACAATATCTCGTGTTTTTGACAGTTAATTATGCAATTAATGCAAATTTAAAATAATATACAATGCAAAAAGTTAGGAAACATTTTCGTTGCGTTGTACTCGTATTAGTAACGCAATTGATTTCATAGTAGTTTACAAATTTAATTCCATATTACTAGTGATAATTTCAAATAATAACTATTATGTGTTCAATTTCAAATGTGCGACAACACGATTTTGCAACTAATCACATACATATAAAATGTTTTCTTATTCCGTTTAGCAACATTTGCAAGATAAAAGAATGTATTGTCATATGAAAGGTCATCTGTTAACTTTTCGTAATAAAGCGCACTAATGCTAACAAAGTAACACATAAATGCATTAGTGCGAAAAAAGATTGTCATTTTCACAGAGAAGTTCACATTCTAAAACAGAATAAGAGAGTACTTATTTATGCAGCAAATGAAGAGTGATTTTACAAAACGTGGTAAGTCATTGTTAGGCGAATTTACGCTATATGCTGTTAGTTCAAATTTGAAATGAATCCATTAGTGACTCTGAAAGTTTAGTACATAAATTGGGTCCGTTTAAATAAAATCAGTATACTCATTGAATAGAGTTAAAAAAATGAATAAAATAACATCAAAAAAATTAATTGGAAAATCACTTTTCAATTGTGTAAAGTACTACTTTTTTGTTCGATGCGGAAATCATTGCACGAGACAAAAAACACTATTTTACACACGTGTTGCATACATTTTTCCTACAACCAAATTGTTAGTGAGTGCTGTTTCTCGAAATACTGTATAAAATGTAACTTAAACATTCGAAAAAATCTCAGATACAAGTAGATTAGTCTTTTAGAATTGTATCTACATTTAATATTAATATTAAAAATTAGGTTAGGTTAGAACTCATTATGTCAATTTTTTTTTTACTTTCATTATTTACTGCATAATTCTCTACTTGATACTTAAATGAAACGAATGTATATGTTGCCTGGCAACACCTATTTACTTTAAATGTACTAGTGCTTCAAAAGTACTTTCTTCGCACTAGTGCTTGAAAAATGACTTTTACATAGTGTGAAGAGTGCGTAAAGTATGTACTTTACGCAGGTTGTAGGAAAAACTATTTGTATTTAGCCTAGTCCCGAAATAATGGTGTTTTTTACACACGTCAAATAAGAAATGTGAAAAGATAAACTAATTACATAATATAAAAAAAATGCCACACAAACAAAAATGGTCACAATGTAAAAAGGAATTAGAAAAAAATAATTATTTATTTTGCGCCTATTACAGCACCCAAAAACTTCGTTAGGTAATAACTTACTCGAGTGTTTTAATGGACTAGTACAGTTTATTTTTTTAACATTGGTAGCTCTGTCAAAAAATTATAAATGTCAAATCGCTCTAACAAGTGAACACAAACGATTTCTTGAATTTTATTTTAATATAATTTTGAATTTGAAAGTAAGAATAAGAAGAGAAGAAATAAAGTTAGAAACAATTAGAAAATATCGTAGGTACTTGTTACAAAAATAGGGTTATAGTTATTTTCTTCAGTCAAACGTATTTTCGTACGTCACATTAGTATAAGTAACTGACACAAAATATCCTAAATTTCGAAGCAACGATTTGTGTTTAAAAATGTATAAAAGACGCAAAATAGAGTAAAATATTAATAAGAACTCATTTCATAATTCTCGATTATTTTGTTCCAAGAGTTGAGCCACTCCGCTGCACGTCGTTGCCCAAACTTCCTTCTCACAAAATAAAATAACAATTATAGTATACTATTTCATATCTATTTACATAGTACAAGAAAAAAACGTAAACTTACATTTCTCACTTCGCTGTACATCTTTACACATATGGGTAGTCCCTTGAAAATAAAAATTAGTTCGGCCATATTAAATACAAACTAGGTAAATAAAAACGATTAGTAACAAAATTAATAAAGAAAAATGATATGGAAGTACATTAGAATATATAGAGGTAGGTATTAGAGTCTTAATCAGGGCCTGGTGATGTGACTTCTGGATGTTAGTGACCGCATTCTGTGCAGAACATGTCGCCGTTTAACCGGCTCTTGTAAACTGCCAAACTTTCCTGTACCAAGTGATAATAATTGATAAACTAATCAAAGTACTAATGGCGCTATAGATTACAGATACGACTAGTTCTAGGTTTCAACCACTATCCTAATAGCCCCCGTACACCACTCGAGGATTAAATTCTGCTTCGGACAACCTTATTACGAAAGAAAGTGGCTAGGCAACACATATCTTGTACACTATTTCAACACTCCGGATTTTATTAGGAGGAATAAATTATAAAGTTATATGCAAAATACTAGAAACTAATATTTAAAACAAAGTTAAATTATGGAACTTTTAATATCAACAATATGTTTAATATGGGGGGCCGTGTCAGAATGACAACTAGCAATAATGTACGTAGGTGTCAAGTATCATAATTTTTCATTCAAAACATCATGATTTTCCAAATCCATGTGGATTATTTTCCTCGACAAGTATATTGCATACTATTGATGACAAATAAACATCAGAATATGTTGAAATTTTGACATATGACAATTGTGACATCTATGTAAATAACTACTAGCCGTCATTCTGACACTGATCCTCATATCTGCTTGCCAAGGCCAACAAAGTCACATGACTTCTCGCGCCCTATAAATAACGAATTTAACATTTCTTGTACACACAAATAATTGAAATTGTATCTCTTCCTTCCTTCTATGAGGAATATTGTCCTACTCTTCTAATATGTTCAAAATTCTTCAAATTCATTGACGATTTTAGCGGCATTTCTTAAAGATATATGTAATATTAAGATACCTATAATTTTAAATATATATTTAATTAATAATACAATATGATATATTAAATGTACTCGTACCTCCCAGAAAAATGTTTGTAAAACTGCTTATTTTTGACACTGACATTTTGCATTTATCTGTCAATTACAAACATTTAAATATCTCAACTGGTTTCCATGGAATTTTTTAGGCAACGAGATTTATTACAACAGATTATCCTATATTATTATATACTATATCTCCAAACCTGTATGAGATATAATAAAAAAATTAAATGTGTCAGATTGAAAATTTAATTATCTTTATTATTTGTAGTAACAAATTTTCAAAAAATATTTAGAATTTTTTTTAGAAACTACCACTTCCGGTTGCCCAATTATTAGCAGAACCTATTCAACTCTTCTCATTACTGTTACATTGAGGAATCCGTAGTAATACAGGTCTTTAGTCTTCTAGAATTTGAGAAATCGTACCTACAACATACTCACTCTCTCTCTCTCTCACACACACACACACACACACATACACACACACAGACATCTCGTAAAATGTTATAATCGGATTCTAGGGATCTTAAAACGTGCTTATTCACTAAAATCTAGATACGAGATTTTTACCATGAATCCAATACTTCTCTTAGCGAGAGGTAAAAATTATTCTTCGGATGTATACATCATTGATTTCAAGTTAGTTTTATTCGTTTCTTTAAATTATTAAATATTCTAGAAATAGTCTGTTGCTCCATATGGCAATGACAGGATATTCTTTTGCCTAACACAAAATATTACTAAGCTATATATACCGTATATTCCCGGATAGAGTTTACAAGATGGAAAAAATCCTTATTTTTGATTTTACAAAAAAATATTATAGGTAGGAAGAACTTTTTTGCTACTTTAAAGAAAGACTTCTGCAATTGAAACTACAATACTTACGTAGGGTGGGTTAACAATAAAAAAACAAAAAAAATATTAGATTTTTTTTTATTAAATCATTCAAACGAAAATCAAATAGTAAATTATTCCATCTACCTTCGTCGCTACAAATTTCAATCCTCCGGCGCAGCTGTTTAAAGCTATTCTGGATTTTCTCAACTGTTAAGGCTGATATAGTATCTCATGCAATTTTTTAATGCCTGTGCATCATTGGGTAAGTTTTCTGAATACACTAATTATTTTAAACGTTTACACAAATAAAAATTTGCAATTGTCAAATCTGGGCTCTTTGGGGGCCACGAAATTGGAACACAACATTCTATTAAATAAATTTTCTATGTTAACGTTAGCATTTTATTGTAAAAATATTGTCAATACTTTCCAGACTAGACTACATACAAATATTGCACCAAAAATAAGTTTTTCGATATTACTTTAACGATGACGACACATGTCAGATTAAACATGACACTTAACATGTTGCAAGTGTTTTAAGCAAGCCTTGTATCGAAGGCACTTTCCTAATTTCGAGGATGGAAATAATATAAATCTAATTAAAATATTATTAATCAAAGGTGTAAATGACAGAAGTAAGTATTTCAAGTCAAGCAAAAAAAGTTCTTCCTATAACTTTTTTTTGCAAAGTCAAAAATAAAGATTTTTCCTTCTTGTAAACTCAATCCGGAGACAAACTGTATATAGTGCTGTGTATTCTTCCTTCAATCAAATGAACTTGAATAGTCATGTTTCATGAACAAAACTATATATCGCTTAGTACGAAATACAGAGAAAAAAACTGTTTTTTTGAGATATGTACAACATATTTTTCCTTTAATGGTAATCTACTCCTATGTTAAATAGTTTGTAGATGAAGTTTCGTTTTCCACATTCCCATGAGATGTTTTAATAGATTTATAATTTCGTTGGATATACCGTAGATTTTCAATGACTCAATTAGCCAGCTATGTGGAACACTGTCATAGGCTTTTTGATAATCAATCCACGCTATACACAGGTTCTTCTTCATTTTTTTCATATCATGTAGCATGTACTTAGAGTAAAGAAGGTGATCTTTGCAGCCCTGGAAACCTTTGGCACATCCTTTCTGTTCAAATGGTAATATGTTTTCTTGATTAGTGAAAATGGCAATTATTATTATTATTATTATTATTATTATTATTATTATTATTATTATTATTATTATTATTATTATTATTATTATTATTATTATTATTATTATTATTATTATTAATATTATTATTATTATTATTATTATTATTATTATTATTATTATTATTATTATTATTATTATTATTCCCCCCCGTGGGCCCACCTTGTCGTGGTGGGGGGGCTCAGTAGCCTTTGTTGCCAGCAAAGGTGAAACTAACGGGTCATGACCTATGTGTCCTCCATTCATCTAACCAGACGATTAGTAGGTGATCGTCCGTGCACAGTTTTCTTCATGCCTACCTGCATGTTGACCGTGTGCGGTGACCCGTGTCGGTGGAGGAGGGGATCCTGGTAGTTGAGGAAGCCCCAACACACTACTTTGGCCCTGAATTCACTCAAACGGGAGGTTGCAGGCTAACCCACCTGTGACCAATCGGTTCCCATCCCATTGCGAGGCTGGGGGGTGAGTCGTCTTGGGGATCACCAGGAAGCGGGCGTGCACGAGGACTTAGCGGCCCCATCGTGATCTCTCCCGTGGACTGGCCTTGCTACCCTCCGGGATTGCTATAGTCTTTGGGAAGCCCTGGCACTATACCGGTTTGCGGTATTAGTGTCCCATTTGAGACTCCAAGGAGGGTGGGGATACCAAAGACCGAAGGATCATTTCACATGAAAATGAAAAAATCAAAGCCGCTCTCTGGTTCACCGACCTCAAAAAACGGTGCGCTTGGAGCCGTGTTAAAAGCTCCTGGGGAGAAAACCTCGTCAAAAAACACATCTTGTGCGGGTATGTCCAATAACCCCACTTCTGAGATGAACCAAGAAAAGGCGGTAGTACCCCGGTTCTTGGTCATTCAAAGGCTTGGTGAAAATTTTGAAAAAATTAGTCCCTTTGTCATACAAAAATTACTTTTTGGATTAATCGGCGATTTAAAAAGTATAAAGAAAATTAGAGACGGTCTACTTGTGGAGACAGTTTCGGCTTCACAAGCAAAAAAAATATTAAAACTGACCAAAATGGGAAATATGGATATAGAAGTGGTCCCACATAGGACGCTTAATATATGCAAGGGTGTCATTTATTGTAAAAATCTATTAAATTGTACAGTGGAGGAAATATGCAACGAGTTACGGGAGCAGGGTGTTATTGAAGTGCGACGCATTAAGACAAAATTCAATGGTCAATATAAAGACACACCGAATCATGTCTTGACCTTCAATACCCCGAAACTTCCACTTAAGTTGAAAGTAGCATATATGTCCCTCCCTGTACGCATGTATGTGCCTGCACCGATGCGCTGTTTCCATTGTCAAAAGTTCGGACACACAGCTGCACGATGCAAAAGTCCACAGATTTGCATATGTGGAAAGGCCTTACATGAAGGAACCCCTTGCATAGAACCCATTACCTGTAGTAACTGCGAGGGAGACCACTTGCCTCTTTCCAAAAATTGCCCTATTTATAAGCAAGAGGTTGCCATACAAGAGATGAAAATAAAGGAGAATATTACATATCTTGAGGCAAGGAAGAAGGTCATTATTTCTACACCGGCCGGTATCTCTTATGCCAATAAAGCATCAGCCTCAGCAAAACCGGATACTACTTCCTTTGCCAAAGAAATAATTCCCCACATAGTTCAGGCATTGAAAAGTATCTTTGTTACGAAAGAAACTTTTAATGCCGAACAAAATGCGCCTCTTGTCACCAGTAATCCTTTCCCGACACCATCAAAAATTCCTACACAAAAGAAGAAATCATTAAACACTATTTCTTCTTCTATTGTGTCTATTTCTCCTGGCCCTTCTCCATCTTTCATTCCTACTAAGGAAAAGATAAGGGCAAATAATTCTTGTATTGTTTCTTCTTCTGACGAAGATCTTTCTCTTTGCTCTGCATCGTCGCAGCAGCAAAAGAAAAAGAAGGGTTGGCCTTTAGGCAAACCAAGAAAACCAGTTTAGTTCTTCTACATTATATTATAAGTCATGAACAATATTATTCAGTGGAATATTAGGGGATGCGTCTTTCATTATTGTGACTTGAAGATGCTACTATCGGAATTTAATCCGATATGTACGTGTCTTCAAGAAACACACTTTACACCAGGACAGGTTTACTCATTGAAGAATTATAGTATAGTTAGGTTCGATTCTGCACCCCATATCCGGGTCAACGGAGGTGTGGCGATCATCGTAAGACAAGATGCGAGTTTCAAGCAGGTTAATCTCAACACTAATATTCAAGCGATTGCTATACGAATGTCAGCCCCATTTAACGTTACTATTTGTAACATATATTTACCTGACGCCAACTGGGATTTGACTGACATTCAAGGTATTATTCGGCAACTTCCCACTCCCTTTATTCTTCTGGGAGATTTCAATGCCCACCATTTCATATGGGGATCTGGGCATATTGATCCGAGGGGTAGAATTGTTGAGAACCTGCTTGATGATCCAAATCTTGTTCTAGTAAATGATGGTTCGCCCACATACTTTAATGCCCGTTCAGGGACCTTTTCTTGTATCGACCTAACTATATTCTCTTCAACATTATCAACTCGTTACTCTTGGCGGGCACTTGATGATCTACATGGGAGTGATCACTTTCCTATAGTGATCACTACTGACACTCCCATGTGTGAACAAGTGTTTGCGCCAAGTTGGTTAATGAGTAAAGCCGATTGGTCATGTTTCAAGGCATCCCTTAAAATTCCACCCATGACTAATAACACCAATGTAAATGTAGAAGAACTAACAGAAAATATTTTCTTAGCAGCAGAAACTGCAATCCCTCAGAGCAAGTCCAAAGCTCAAAGAAGGTCGGTTCCCTGGTGGAACCGCGAAATTCAAGAGTTGGTCCGGGATAAAAAAATGGCTTTCAACCGCTTCAAACGGATTCCCACTCAGGAGAACCTTATTCTTTTTAAAAAAGCCAGAGCACTAGCACGACGTTGTATATTGGAAAGCAAGCGAAAATCTTGGGACGAATATGTTTCTGGTATTTCGTCCAATACCACAACACAAGAATGTTGGTCAAGGGTTAAACGTATTGCTGGGCATGGTAATTCTACAGGCATATCCTGTCTAAAACTGGATGATGGAACTTATACGGATGATCCATCCGCTATCGCGGAAATAATGGCCGACCAGTTCCAAAGTACTAGCAGCTCTTCTAATTACATACCAGAGTTTCAAAACTCGAAAGCGGACAGGGAAGTACCGCTAGATTTCAGTACTACTGAAATTCTTTATTATAATGCTGCATTCGTACTTATGGAACTGGAATATGCTCTCAGCCTATCGAAGTCGTCATCTCCAGGCTTAGATAGAATTACCAACGATATGCTTAAAAATTTAACCCTTGATTTTAAACTACACTTGCTTTCCGTATTCAATATGCTCTGGCAAGAAGGTTCATATCCTGAGAAGTGGAAGGAAGCCATTGTCATCCCTATCCCTAAAGTCGGAAAAGACCTATCGATACCGTCAAATCATAGGCCGATCAGTTTAACGTCTTGCATCGGAAAGATATTCGAGAGAATGATCAACAACCGTCTTATGTGGATTCTGGAAACCAATCATTTTCTGTCAGATCACCAGGCCGGGTTTCGCAAATTCAGATCCACCGTTGACCATCTCGTATATCTAGAAGATGCAATTCTCACTGCTTTCAATAATAAAGAACACTTGGTTGCAGTGTTTTTTGATCTGGAGAAGGCCTATGATATGACGTGGCGGTATCACATTCTTAAGAAGCTACATGGCTGGGGTTTCCGTGGTAATTTGCCGCAACTTATTTCTTCTTTTCTGGCAGAACGCAAATTTAGAGTTCGAGTCAGTACTTCTCTATCATCCTCAAGGATATTAGAGAATGGAGTACCCCAAGGCTCTGTTTTGAGCGTCACACTTTTTGCCATTGCGGTAAATGAGCTTGTGTCCTTTGTCAGCTCTGTAGGTATGTGTCTGTATGTTGATGATCTCGCCATTTTCTGTTCTGGTAAGAAGATGGGAGACATCAACAGAACTTTGCAATCTGCAATTAACAGCATTACCCGGAGGGCTGACAAAATTGGATTCAGGTTCTCTCAAGAAAAAACCCAGTGCATGCACTTCTGTCGCCTAAACCGACCACACTATGGACCACTGCTTTTTATGAGGGATAATACTATTAAAATCGTCAATAGC
Source organism: Harpalus rufipes (assembly GCA_951394225.1). Taxonomy (NCBI): domain Eukaryota; kingdom Metazoa; phylum Arthropoda; class Insecta; order Coleoptera; family Carabidae; genus Harpalus; species Harpalus rufipes. The sequence goes on from OX596274.1 coordinate 60,176,091, forward strand.
GTCAGATTCCTGGGACTCCATTTCGATCCAAGGCTAACTTGGAAATTACATGTTGAAGAGCTAAGGACTGTTTGTCTTAAAGCTCTAAACATTATAAAAATGTTGGCGGGTACTAAATGGGGAGCACAACCCAAAACTCTTATACGGGTGTACCAATCTCTGGTTTTATCAAAGATTGATTACGGGTGTGTCGTCTATGCCTCGGCAAAACGTACAACCCTCAACAGACTAGACTCAATCCACAACCAGGCTCTACGGTACGCTCTTGGTGCGTTTCCCAGTACCCCCACATTAACACGTTCACTGTCCGTGAATCACATATGATTCATTGGACATAGATACTTGCACGCCTATGTATCATAAGTGATTCAAATGCGCACTTTTCTAAATAGTAGTATTATAACTGAACGTCTGCTGTCTGTGTATTATGAACTGACTGGACGTGTGAAAAGAGTACAAAAAATTATTTAGTGTGTAGCTTTGAATGAAATATGATTCATGGACTTCGGTTTTTGTGATAAGAAAATAAAGGCGAATTGATTATTATAACACATTTTTTATTGTATTATATTAATTATACAAGTAAATATACTCCTTTAATTGAAATAAAATCGTATTCTGCAATAAATATTACATCATTTATTTTTTATTTTTGTGAAAATTTTCAAAACATGGTATGCAGAAGGCTTTCCCACAAGTAATACATTCGGTATCAACTTGTTTCGCTTTCATTGTTGCTTGTTTTGTTCCTTCTTCTTTTTGAAGATTTCTATAGCATTCATGGCATCGCTTTCTTTTAATTTTTCCATCATCTTTTCTTGAAATTTTAGATAGAAAATGTTCATTTGAAGTTGAAGTTTTTTGTTTTTTGCATGTTTCTGTATTGTCATGGCTTGCTGTTTCACTAATAAGTGAATAAATAATTTGTTCCGTAAACTCCAGTAAAGTTTTCTTTTCTTTATTGATTTCGTTATATAAAATATGACTGTTATTCATAATTGATCCAAAAATTAGTTCAATTGCCACTTTTTTATACCAGATAACAGATTTTCTTACAGGGGAGTAATAGCTGCTCATTTGATCCGAAACATCTATTCCTTGTTTTCCCGCGTTATAATCCAGTATTACTTTGGGTTTTACAATTTTGTTCCCTTCTTTATTTTGTCTCCCAGTTTCTACCATACTATCATCATGACATGTTGATAACATCAACACATCTCTTTTATCGTGCCATTTCAAAACTGTTACTCTCGAATTTGACTGCATAGCAATACATTCCCCTTTTTTCAACTTTTTATTTACTACTTCTTTGGGGATGTTTCTCCTATTTTTTCGTAAAGTTCCACATAAATCAGTTTTTCTTTGAATCAAATAATTTGCCAATAATGGACTGGTATAGAAGTTATCAGTAATAATCAATCTGCCTTCATTCAATAAATTCTCAGCCAAAGTGACCACAACTGATCCAGGTTTGTCTAAATCAGGCAGCTGAGGGTCTTGCCCACAATAAACTGAAAATGAGTATACAAATCCCTTCACAGAACAGAGTTTATAAATCTTCACACCATATTTACTAGCCTTTGAGGGGTTGTACTGCTTGATTTTCAGTCGTCCTCGAAAAGGTACCATAGTCTCGTCAATAACAATAGTTTCACCAGGTATATAGATTTCCTTCACGTTTGACATAACTATCAATTAGCGGTTGCACCTTGTACGTTCTAGATACAGATTCATTATTATACAAAGAGTTATCAACAAAATGCCAGAAACGAAGTATCAATGCGAATCTGTTGTAAGATATTCCGGATTCATGAATATAAGGATGATAATATAATGGATTTGTTTTCCAGTAATATTCTATACGTGGATAATTTACTATGCCCATGAAAGCTATTATACCCAAAAACTTTTTCATTTCCGGTACGCTTGTCTCCTTCCATCTGTGTATTCTACTACTTCGACTAATTTTCCTTTTATCGATATATTCTTTAGCATATCGATTGGTTTCAGTTACCATCAACTGCAATATATCTTCGTTTATGAAAGCTAGAAATATATCTATTGGCTTAACTTCTTTTTCAGGTAAAAATTTGTCTGTTTGTAAACCACTTTTTCCTATAAAAGGAAATCTATTCAACTGTTGAATACTGGAGGACCACGCTGGAGTAACAGGATTATGTTGCAACGTATCATCATCATCGAGTGATGATTCACTTTCGTCAGCGTCACTACTTGCACGTAATTCGTTGAAAGTTATGTTTGGATCGTCAATGCTGTCATCACTATCTTCAGAATAATCAATATCGCTTACTTCACTAAGGTGATTTGCGAAATATTCTAAATCTTCTTCCGTCAACTGTCTTTTGGATGCCATAATATTGAAAAGTTTATCTTCAGGAAAACCAGAATTAATATTTGTATGACATAAATACTAATTATTATTATCTTTTGCTTTATATTTTTTCGTTTAAGCAAAAAAGTTGTATTTTTCTTACAACACAAACTCAACCATCACAACAAAATAAACACTGAATAGTACATATGCGCAGAGAGCGACGCGATTCAAGGCGTGACTAGGACACATGCGTCAACTTGTTACTGAATGTATCATATATGATACATGGACATGAATATAAATATAACAGGTATATACGTCCATGTATCATATATGCACATACTGATAAGAGATAAGAAATGCATAAAAAATTATAAGTTTAATGTTGTAAATAAGATATTTGATACTATTTTATATATACATTTATTATTTTTCAACGGACGTATGTTGCGCAGAGACTCAAAAGTTCTGGACAGTGAACGTGTTAAATTTGTATTCAGAGTCAGGACTGACGCCACTTGATGTCAGACGTAAAAAGTTTCTGCTGCTTTATGTTTCTAAAATCAAGTCCTTACCGCAACACAAGAACTTCAGTACTTTCTTCCGGAGTGATAATTGGTGCAATCCACGACAAATTCAAACCAGACCCGCTGGTATCCGCGCGAAAGAGCTTCTAGACCAAATAAACTATGATATACCATTATCGATTCCTGTAGGGGAATCTGAAGTACCGCCGTGGTTGGTTCCATTAGGTGGGACCAACTACATACTAACTTTGTACGACAAGTCCAACAGTCCCCCGATAATGATACAGTCAAGGTTTCTAGAGGTTCTGCACGGATATAAAGACACGATGGTAATTTATACAGATGGTTCTAAAACCCACCATGGTACTGGTTGCGCAATTGCTGTCGATAACACACAGCACTCATGGTCAATGCCTCTTCTAACTTCTATCTACACAGCAGAGTCCTATGCTATCTGGCAAGCTCTACGCTACTGCGAGTTCGTCAGAACTTCTAGGAAGTTCCTCGTAGTAAGCGATTCTTTGAGCGTCCTACAAGCCATTTCAAGCCCTTTTACTGTTGACCCAATTATTCAGCAAATCTTGTCCCTCATGAAACATCTTCATGAGACAGAGAGAGATATTTATTTTCTTTGGGTGCCAAGTCACGTCGGCATTAGGGGTAACGAATTGGCTGATGAGGCAGCACGTTTCGCCGCTGATAGTAACTCTGTTGATGTGGTAATGTATAAATCTTCAGATATAAGTCTTCATCTGAAGAAAGAGGTATTGGCTTTGTGGCAGCGCACATGGGATGGGGTTCAGAACCATCTAAAAACCATTAAGCCGTTGGTTGCACCAGTTTTATTGCCGAATGATCTTACTAGAAGGGATCAAGTCAAGATCCATCGTCTGAGAATGGGTCATACAAGTCTGACACATGGGTACCGTTTAAATCGGGATAATGCCCCTATGTGCAACAGATGTGATACTGCTCTGACAGTTGAACACATTCTTGTTGCATGTCCACAGTATGATCTACTCAGGCGACTACATCATTTAGATCAAGACCTTTCCTTTATTTTAACAGACTCTGGTAAGATTCGTAATGTTCTGAAGTTTTTGCGTGCGGTAAATATATATGAAAAGTTATAGACTTGTCTTTTTTTCTCATCTCATTTAAATTTTCTTTATTTAATTCTTGTATACTTTTATATTTTTCCCTTATACGTATACATAAGTATGCGTTAAAACTTATATTTTTATATTGTATTTTATGCATGTGGGTTTTGTTGATCTCGTATACATATGTATATTTATTTTACATATTTATTTACATGTTACCTTTTTCAAAATTATTATGATACTTCTATTTGTAATACTTATAGTAGTATATGTCCCGTGTATTTATTTATATTATACTTTTTGATTAGTATATGGGCTAATAACCTCAGCAGTTGATGCCCTCTTCTAGTTAAAAAAAAAATTACTATTATTATTATTATTATTATTATTATTATTATTATTATTATTATTATTATTATTATTATTATTATTATTATTATTATTATTATTATTATTATTATTATTATTATTATTATTATTATTATTATTATTATTATTATTATTATTATTATTATTATTATTATTATTATTATTATTATTATTATTATTATTATTATTATTATTATTATTATTATTATTATTATTATTATTATTATTATTATTATTATTATTATTATTATTATTATTATTATTATTATTATTATTATTATTATTATTATTATTATTATTATTATTATTATTATTATTATTATTATTATTATTATTATTATTATTATTATTATTATTATTATTATTATTATTATTATTATTATTATTATTATTATTATTATTATTATTATTATTATTATTATTATTATTATTATTATTATTATTATTATTATTATTATTATTATTATTATTATTATTATTATTATTATTATTATTATTATTATTATTATTATTATTATTATTATTATTATTATTATTATTATTATTATTATTATTATTATTATTATTATTATTATTATTATTATTATTATTATTATTATTATTATTATTATTATTATTAATTATAACGCTGCATTCGTACTTTTGGAACTGGAATATGCTCTCAGCCAATCGAAGTCGTCATCTCCAGGCTTAGATAGAATTACCAACGATATGCTCAAAAATTTAACCCTTGATTTTAAACTACACTTGCTTTCCGTATATAATATGCTCTGGCAAGAAGGTTCATATCCTGAGAAGTGGAAGGAAGCCATTGTCATCCCTATCCCTAAGGTCGGAAAAGACCTATCGATACCGTCAAATCATAGGCCGATCAGTTTAACGTCTTGCATCGGAAAGATATTGGAGAGAATGATCAACAACCGTCTTATGTGGATTCTGGAAACCAATTATTTTCTGTCAGATCACCAGGCCGGGTTTCGAAAATTCAGATCCACCGTTGACCATCTCGTATATCTAGAAGATGCAATTCTCACTGCTTTCAATAATAAAGAACACTTGGTTGCAGTGTTCTTTGATCTGGAGAAGGCCTATGATATGACGTGGCGGTATCACATTCTTAAGAAGCTACATGGCTGGGGTTTCCGTGGTAATTTGCCGCAATTTATTTCTTCTTTTCTGGCAGAACGCAAATTTAGAGTTCGGGTCGGTACTTCTCTATCATCCTCAAGGATATTAGAGAATGGAGTACCCCAAGGCTCTGTTTTGAGCGTCACACTTTTTGCCATTGCGGTAAATGAGCTTGTGTCCTTTGTCAGCTCTGTAGGTATGTGTCTGTATGTTGATGATCTCGCCATTTTCTGTTCTGGTAAGAAGATGGGAGACATCAACAGAACTTTGCAATCTGTAATTAACAGCATTACCCGGAGGGCTGACAAAATTGGATTCAGGTTCTCTCGAGAAAAAACCCAGTGCATGCACTTCTGTCGCCTAAATCGACCACACTATGGACCACTCCTTTTTATGAGGGATAATACTATTAAAATCGTCAATAGCGTCAGATTCCTGGGACTCTATTTCGATCCAAGGCTAACTTGGAAAATACATATTGAAGAGCTAAGGACTGTTTGTCTTAAAGCTCTCAACATTATAAAAATGTTAGCGGGTACTAAATGGGGAGCAGAGCCCAAAACCCTTATACGGGTGTACCAATCTCTGGTTTTATCAAAGATTGATTACGGGTGTGTCGTCTATGCCTCGGCAAAACGTACAACCCTCAACAGGCTAGACTCAATCCACAACCAGGCTCTACGGTACGCTCTTGGTGCGTTTCCCAGTACCCCCACATTAAATTTGTATTCAGAGTCAGGACTGACGCCACTTGATGTAAGACGTAAAAAGTTTCTGCTGCTTTATGTGTCTAAAATCAAGTCCTTACCGCAACACAAGAACTTCAGTACTTTCTTTCGGAGTGATAATTGGTGCAATCCACGACAAATTCAAACCAGACCCGCTGGTATCCGCGCGAAAGAGCTTCTAGACCAAATAAACTTTGATATACCATTATCGATTCCTGTAGGGGAATCTGAAGTACCGCCGTGGTTGGTTCCATTAGTTAGGACTAACTACATACTAACTATGTACGACAAGTCCAACAGTCCCCCGATAATGATACAGTCAAGGTTTCTAGAGGTTCTGCACGGATACAAAGACACTATGGTAATTTATACGGATGGTTCTAAAACCCACCATGGTACTGGTTGCGCAATTGCTGTCGATAACACACAGCACTCATGGTCAATGCCTCTTCTAACTTCTATCTACACAGCAGAGTCCTATGCTATCTGGCAAGCTCTACGCTACTGCGAGTTCGTCAGAACTTCTAGGAAGTTCCTCGTAGTAAGCGATTCTTTGAGCGTCCTACAAGCCATTTCAAACCCTTTTACTGTTGACCCAATTATTCAGCATATCTTGTCCCTCATGAAACATCTTCATGAGACAGGGAGAGATATTTATTTTCTTTGGGTGCCAAGTCACGTCGGCATTAGAGGTAACGAATTGGCTGATGAGGCAGCACGTTTTGCCGCTGATAGTAACTCTGTTGATGTCGTAATGTATAAATCTTCAGATATAAGTCTTCATCTGAAGAAAGAGGTATTGGCTTTGTGGCAGCGCACATGGGATGGGGTTCAGAACCATCTAAAAACCATTAAGCCGTTGGTTGCGCCATATTTATTGCCGAATGATCTTACCAGAAGGGATCAAGTCAAGATCCATCGTCTGAGAATGGGTCATACAAGTCTGACACATGGGTACCGTTTAAATCGGGATAATGCCCCTATGTGCAACAGATGTGATACTGCTCTGACAGTTAAACACATTCTTGTTGCTTGTCCACAGTATGATCTACTCAGGCGACTATATAATTTAGATCAAGACCTTTCCTTTATTCTAACAGACTCTGATAAGATCCGTAATGTTCTGAAGTTTTTGCGTGCGGTAAATATATATGAAAAGTTATAGACGTCTTTTTTTTTTTTTCATCTCGTTAAAATTTTCTTTATGTAATTCTTGTATTCTTTTCCATTTTTCTCATTATACGTATACATAAGTATGCGTAAATACTTATTTTTCCTATATTTATTGTATTTTATGCATGTGGGTTTTGTTCATCTCGTATACATATGTATATTTATTTTATGTATTTATTTACATGTTACCTTTTTCAATATTATTGTTATACTTCTATTTGTAATACTTATATAATAGTATATGTCCCATATATTTATTTATATTATACTTTTTGATTAGTATATGGGCTAATAACCTCAGCAGTTGATGCCCTCATCTAGTTAAAAAAAAAAATTATTATTATTATTATTATTATTATTATTATTATTATTATTATTATTATTATTATTATTATTATTATTATTATTATTATTATTATTATTATTATTATTATTATTATTATTATTATTATTATTATTATTATTATTATTATTATTATTATTATTATTATTATTATTATTATTATTATTATTATTATTATTATTATTATTATTATTATTATTATTATTATTATTATTATTATTATTATTATTATTATTATTATTATTATTATTATTATTATTATTATTATTATTATTATTATTATTATTATTATTATTATTATTATTATTATTATTATTATTATTATTATTATTATTATTATTATTATTATTATTATTATTATTATTATTATTATTATTATTATTATTATTATTATTATTATTATTATTATTATTATTATTATTATTATTATTATTATTATTATTATTATTATTATTATTATTATTATTATTATTATTATTATTATTATTATTATTATTATTATTATTATTATTATTATTATTATTATTATTATTATTATTATTATTATTATTATTATTATTATTATTATTATTATTATTATTATTATTATTATTATTATTATTATTATTATTATTATTATTATTATTATTATTATTATTATTATTATTATTATTATTATTATTATTATTATTATTATTATTATTATTATTATTATTATTATTATTATTATTATTATTATTATTAATGTTATTGATGACAGTGAAGAAAAATCACATATAAATGTCACTGCCCCCAAGTTCAATATTTTTGCGTATCCCCTGGAAAATACCCGTAAAAACAACAGCTCGAATTTAAATTAATAGATCACTTATTTATTGAACATGAAATCCTTTTTAATATATATAATTCTGAAATTACAAATCTGTCACAAAATAAAACTGTCACTCTCTCTTTTTTTTACAACGGCTACTACATACAATAAATTTATACAAATACAATGCAAAATAAAACAACTAAATCAATCTGTAACATTCTCCCTCCCACAAGACGAAGTATTGTCATTTATATTGAGTCCTGTAGGGCATACTTTCATGATGTGTCGACGGAGATGTTGGTATTTCACCTCTTCTCCTTTATGGACGACAGGAACTTTTACTTCGACCACTCGAACTTGACCATCATCTCCAGGGAAAGTCTGTGTTACGATACCTTTTTTGCAAGAGCTTCGTCCCGCTAAGTCATTTACCAAAATTACTATATCTCCTTCCCGTAATGACTGATGTTTACTTATCCATTTGTGGCGCTGTATAAGTGTTGGTAGATACTCCTCTTTCCATCTGGACCAGAATTCATCAGCTAGTTTCTGTGCATAACGCCACATACGGCGACAGGTTTCTCCATCATTGAAATTGCCAGGTATAAACTTGCCTTGTACACATCTAAGCTTGAGAAGATGATTAGGGGTAATACACTCAGAGTCCTTTGGGTCTGGTGAAGTCACGGTTAGAGGTCTATTGTTCATCATATCTTCTACTTCGGACAATAGAGTTAACAATGTGTATTCCTTAGGAGCCCGAGATTTCAGAAGCTTATTAAGAATCTTCTTGGCAATCCCTATCAATCTTTCGTGGCTCCCTCCCATATGAGGAGATGCTTGAGCATTAAAGTGCCAATCAATTCCACGCTGCAATAAATCATTTTCAATTTGTTTTTGATTCCACTCACGAATACATTTCTTAATCTCGTTATCTGTGCCTCTTAGATTAGTGCCGTTGTCGCTATACAGATGTTGGGCTGGACCGCGACGACAGTTAAATCGCATGAGACAATCTATAAAATCGCTTGTGGAGAGTGAAGGAACAAGATCAATATAGACACCTCTTGTAGTCATACATGTAAATAAAACGCCCCATCTTTTCTCATGTCTCCTTCCAATAGTAACTTCCATGGGTCCAAATAAATCTACACCAGTGTGAGTAAAAGCTGCTGTGTGACTGGTTACTCTTCCTTCCGGCAATTCTCCCATTTCCTGTGGAATCGGCTTTGTTCTCTGAAATTCACAATCTAAACATTTGCGAACCTCACTCATCACAGCGGTGCGACAATCAAGAATCCAATATTTCTTTCTCAAGGAATTAATGACCGTTTCTTGGCCTTGATGAGCATTTGTTACATGATGCCACTTGATAAGAAGACGAGTATACGGATGTTTAGGATGCAAAATGATTGGATTCTTTACTGATTGAGATATGTGTGGCGCTCGGTTAATTCTTCCTTTCACAATAATTAATCCTTCTTCATTTAAGGCTGGTGACAAGCTGTACAATTTACTCTTCTTATTTACACAATTTCCTTGATTTAGAAATTGTTTTTCTTCATGAAACGAATCAATTTGCACTTGGTGTGCCCACATCTTTTCAGCTTGCTGCATATCTTCAATAGTGATTTTGTTTGATCCCTTAAGAAATATTTTCCGAAATGATGCAATCCATGAAGCAGATTTCTTAATCAACGTAAACCAGTTAGAAAAATCTTCTACATTAGGAAGTGGTAATTTCATCTCTGTATGACTTGTGACCATGATAAGTTTCTTCTTTTCCAAATAATCTGGGTTAACTTCTTCCACATTCAATTCACACTTTGGCCACATCTCTTTCTTTTCCATCAGAAACGAACTTCGCAATGCTGTTGGTTTACTATCTGGGATAGTAGGATTTTCATTTCTCCACAACAGCCCTGTTCCCCATATATCTCCAACGCGTTGGGTGGTATTCTCCATAATGGCTAAAGCTCGAACATCTTCTTTTGATCTGATGGGAGTTACTTCATTGATTCCAAAATTATCAGTGACAATAAATTCTTTAAGTAATCCCTCTAGATCACTATCCTGATACAAGTTGAGATGAAATAAACCCCTTTTATTCAAAACTAATCGTCCTCCGCTTCCAATCAGTAGCCATCCAAGTCTTGTTTTTATCGCTGCAGGGGAACTTGGTGAAGGTTCGATTTTTTCTTTAGGATAAGATAACCTCCAATAGTCATTACCAATGATGATAAGAGGTTTGACATTTCGCTGTGAACGAAGAGGTGCTTTTCTTAAAGTGGGATACTTCCGGTAAACTTTTTCCAAATCACACTTTACACCAGGCCAGGCTTACTCATTGAAGAATTATAGTATAGTTAGGTTCGATTCTGCACCCCATATCCGGGTCAACGGAGGTGTGGCGATTATCATAAGACAAGATGCGAATTTCAAACAGGTTAATCTCAACACTAATCTTCAAGCGATTGCTATACGAATGTCAGCCCCATTTAACGTTACTATCTGTAACATATATTTACCTGATGCCAACTGGGATTTGACTGACATTCAAGCTATTATTCAGCAACTTCCCACTCCCTTTATTCTTCTGGGAGATTTCAATGCTCACCATTTCATATGGGGATCTGGGCATATTGATCCAAGGGGTAGAATTGTTGAGAACCTGCTTGATGATCCAAATCTTGTTCTAGTAAATGATGGTTCACCTACATATTTTAATGCCCGATCAGGGACCTTTCCTTGTATCGACCTAACTATACTCTCTTCAACATTATCAACTCGTTACTCTTGGCGGGCACTTGATGATCTACATGGGAGTGATCACTTTCCTATAGTGATCACTACAGACACTCCTATGTGTGAACAAGTGTTTGCGCCAAGTTGGTTAATGAGTAAAGCCGATTGGTCATGTTTCAAGGCATCCCTTAAAATTCCACCCCTGACTAATAACACCTATATGAATGTAGAAGAACTAACACAAAATATTTTCTTAGCAGCAGAAACTGCAATCCCTCAGAGCAAGTCCAAAGCTCAAAGAAGGTCGGTTCCCTGGTGGAACCGCGAAATTCAAGAGTTGGTCCGGGATAAAAAAATGGCTTTCAACCGCTTCACACGGATTCCCACTCAGGAGAACCTTATTCTTTTTAAAAAAGCCAGAGCACTAGCACGACGTTGTATATTGGAAAGCAAGCGAAAATCTTGGGACGAATATGTTTCTGGTATTTCGTCCAATACCACAACGCAAGAGTGTTGGTCAAGGGTTAAACGTATCGCTGGGCATGGTAATTCTACAGGTATAACTTGCCTAAACCTGCATGATGGAACTTATACAGATGATCCATCCGCTATCGCGGAAATAATGGCCGACCAGTTCCAAAGTACTAGCAGCTCTTCAAATTATGTACCTGAGTTTCAAAACTCAAAAGCGGACAGGGAAGTACCGCTAGATTTCAGCACTACTGAAATTCTTAATTATAATGCTGCATTCGTACTTATGGAACTGGAATATGCTCTCAGCCAATCGAAGTCGTCATCTCCAGGCTTAGATAGAATTACCAACGATATGCTCAAAAATTTAACCCTTGATTTTAAACTACACTTGCTTTCCGTATACAATATGCTCTGGCAAGAAGGTTCATATCCTGAGAAGTGGAAGGAAGCCATTGTCATCCCTATCCCTAAGGTCGGAAAAGACCTATCGATACCGTCAAATCATAGGCCGATCAGTTTAACGTCTTGAATCGGAAAGATATTCGAGAGAATGATCAACAACCGCCTTATGTGGATTCTGGAAACCAATCATTTTCTGTCAGATCACCAGGCCGGGTTTCGCAAATTCAGATCCACCGTTGATCATCTCGTATATCTAGAAGATGCAATTCTCACTGCTTTCAATAATAAAGAACACTTGGTTGCAGTGTTCTTTGATCTGGAGGAGGCCTATGATATGACATGGCGGTATCACATTCTTAAGAAGCTACATGGCTGGGGTTTCCGTGGTAATTTGCCGCAACTTATTTCTTCTTTTCTGGCAGAACGCAAATTTAGAGTTCGGGTCGGTACTTCTCTATCATCCTCAAGGATATTAGAGAATGGAGTACCCCAAGGCTCTGTTTTGAGCGTCACACTTTTTGCCATTGCGGTAAATGAGCTTGTGTCCTTTGTCAGCTCTGTAGGTATGTGTCTGTATGTTGATGATCTCGCCATTTTCTGTTCTGGTAAGAAGATGGGTGACATCAACAGAACTTTGCAATCTGCAATTAACAGCATTACCCGGAGGGCTGACAAAATTGGATTCAGGTTCTCTCGTGAAAAAACCCAGTGCATGCACTTTTGTCGCCTAAACCGACCACACTATGGACCACTCCTTTTTATGAGGGATAATACTATTAAAATCGTCAATAGCGTCAGATTCCTGGGACTCTATTTCGATCCAAGGCTAACTTGGAAATTACATGTTGAAGAGCTAAGGACTGTTTGTCTTAAAGCTCTAAACATTATAAAAATGTTGGCGGGTACTAAATGGGGAGCAGAACCCAAAACTCTTAAACGGGTGTACCAATCTCTGGTTTTATCAAAGATTGATTACGGGTGTGTCGTCTATGCCTCGGCAAAAGGTACAACCCTCAACAGGCTAGACTCAATCCACAACCAGGCTCTACGGTACGCTCTTGGTGCGTTTCCCAGTACCCCCACATTAAATTTGTATTCAGAGTCAGGACTGACGCCACTTGATGTCAGACGTAAAAAGTTTCTGCTGCTTTATGTTTCTAAAATCAAGTCATTACCGCAACACAAGAACTTCAGCACTTTCTTTCGGAGTGATAATTGGTGCAATCCACGACAAATTCAAACCAGACCCGCTGGTATCCGCGCGAAAGAGCTTCTAGACCAAATAAACTTTGATATACCATTATCGATTCCTGTAGGGGAATCTGAAGTACCGCCGTGGTTGGTTCCATTACCTAGAACTAACTACATACTAAGTATGTACGACAAGTCCAACAGTCCCCCGATAATGATACAGTCAAGGTTTCTAGAGGTTCTGCACGGATACAAAAACACGATGGTAATTTATACGGATGGTTCTAAAACCCACCATGGTACTGGTTGCGCAATTTCTGTCGATAACACACAGCACTCATGGTCGATGCCTCTTCTAACTTCTATCTACACAGCAGAGTCCTATGCTATCTGGCAAGCTCTACGCTACTGCGAGTTCGTCAGAACTTCTAGGAAGTTCCTCGTAGTAAGTGATTCTTTGAGTGTCCTACAAGCCATTTCAAACCCTTTTACTGTTGACCCAATTATTCAGCATATCTTGTCCCTCATGAAACATCTTCATGAGACAGGGAGAGATATTTATTTTCTTTGGGTGCCAAGTCACGTCGGCATTAGAGGTAACGAATTGGCTGATGAGGCAGCACGTTTTGCCGCTGATAGTAACTCTGTTGATGTCGTAATGTATAAATCTTCAGATATAAGTCTTCATCTGAAGAAAGAGGTATTGGCTTTGTGGCAGCGCACATGGGATGGGGTTCAGAACCATCTAAAAACCATTAAGCCGTTGGTTGCGCCATATTTATTGCCGAATGATCTTACCAGAAGGGATCAAGTCAAGATCCATCGTCTGAGAATGGGTCATACAAGTCTGACACATGGGTACCGTTTAAATCGGGATAATGCCCCTATGTGCAACAGATGTGATACTGCTCTGACAGTTGAACACATTCTTGTTGCATGTCCACAGTATGATCTACTCAGGCGACTATATCATTTAGATCAAGACCTTTCCTTTATTCTAACAGACTCTGATAAGATCCGTAATGTTCTGAAGTTTTTGCGTGCGGTAAATATATATGAAAAGTTATAGACTTGTCTTTTTTTTTCATCTCGTTAAAATTTTCTTTATGTAAGTCTTGTATTCTTTTCTATTTTTCTCATTATACGTATACATAAGTATGCGTAAATACTTATTTTTCCTATATTTATTGTATTTTATGCATGTGGGTTTTGTTCATCTCGTATACATATGTATATTTATTTTATGTATTTATTTACATGTTACCTTTTTCTATATTATTGTTATACTTCTATTTGTAATACTTATATAATAGTATATGTCCCATATATTTATTTATATTATACTTTTTGATTAGTATATGGGCTAATAACCTCAGCAGTTGATGCCCTCATCTAGTTAAAAAAAAAAAAAAAATTATTATTATTATTATTATTATTATTATTATTATTATTATTATTATTATTATTATTATTATTATTATTATTATTATTATTATTATTATTATTTTATTTATCTCAAAAAGATACATTTCATTCACAGGTTGGTATACAATAAGTTTTGTAATTATAATAAATTATAATTTGTGAATTTGTAGGTGTTCGGTCTCCTCACATTTCCAGATGGACAGGAACACTTCGAATGAAGTATCTTCTTTTCACAGTCAAGGTCTAAATACCTCTCTTCTGGTTTTACTCCTTATACCAGCCATATACCATACAGCTGAGGCTATAAGGGGTTTCATCCAAGCACTTTTCTGATTATATGTGTGCTGTACCAAATAACGCTTGTCTTTGTATTTCGAATGGGTCGTGTTGTCCAGGAAGTCTTGAAACGTTGTTTTTAAATTCAGAATTTACATATCCAGTCGCACCAATAATGATTGGAATAATTTCAGTTTTAGTGTTCCACATTCTTGATATTTCAATACTAAGATCTTTGTACTTCAGTTGTTTTTTAGCGTCTTGTGTAATAATATTTTCGTCCGCAGGAACAGATACATCTACTAGATAAGTTTTACCAGGAGTTTTTATAACTAAATCCGGTCTATTAGCGTGGATTGTTCGATCTGTTCTGATGCTCATATCATACATTAAAGTTGTTCCATTATTAGTTACTACTTTTGCAGGTGTATGGTTGTACCATCGGTCAGTATCTGTAGGGCAGTTATAATACTTACTTAAATTGTAATGGATCAGGTTGCATCTGTTATTACTGTTCTATTCCAGTAAAGCTTACCTTCATTTCTAACTATAACGTTTTCCGACTGATATCTATAATAAGGTACTGGTACTCTTATAGGCTCCAGTACAATAGCTAGGCGTTGGTGGATAACTTTCGCTACATTGTTGTGCCGAGTCGTATATCCTTCTGATGCTAATGTTTTACAACCACTTATTATATGTTCTATCGTCTCCTCCGTACTGTGACACATTCTACATTCATCTGTAGGTAGTGTGTTATCTTTTAATATAAATTTTCGATAATTTCTTGTGGCAATTACCCTGTCTTGTATGGCGAATATGAAACCTTCACTTTCAGAAAAAATGTTGGAGTGTTTTAACCAGGCTTGTGTTGCAGGTAAATCTAAATCATCTCTATTTATATTTGCAATATATGTAGCATGTCTAACTTTGTTTTTCCATTTTTCAATTTTTTGGATGTTTGTTATAATTTTGTCCTGTGGATGGAAGTTGTGTTCGGCAATATTAAGTGATGTATAGTGTTTATCAGTTTGAGCTAAATTGTAGTACATGACATTATTACCACTTTTCTGTGTAAAGTATTCTCGAAGATTTTGGACCTGTTGATAATGGGAATTAATAAGATCTGTGACTCCTCTGCCACCTAATTCTCTAGCAAGATGAAATCTTTCAATACAACTTTTTGGGTGATGATATCTATATTTTGTAAAAAGTACTCTAATTTGTCTGTTTAAATTCTCAAGCTCGGTATGATTCCATTTCACAACTCCATAACTGAATACTACCACTGGTATAGCATAGGTGTTGACTGCATTTATTTTATTCTTTCCAGACAATTTAGTGTTTAGAATTTTCTTTACACGTGCAAGCATCTTACTGGTTATAATTTCTTTAATTTTTAAATTATGTTTAGCGGTATTTTGTTGAAAACCTAGGTATTTGTATGTGTTGTCTTTATTCATACTTTCGATAGTAACAAGATCTTGGGTCGAGACATAGTTTTCTGTTTGTTTCCACTTTCCTTTTTCAATATCATTTAGTCTACATTTTTCTAATCCAAGCTGCATTTTAATATCTTGACTAAAAGTTTCAGTAATTTGTAACA
This sequence comes from Harpalus rufipes, assembly GCA_951394225.1. NCBI lineage: Eukaryota > Metazoa > Arthropoda > Insecta > Coleoptera > Carabidae > Harpalus > Harpalus rufipes. Next base: position 60,192,709 of record OX596274.1, read on the forward strand.
TTTTCTTTAATTTTTTTTCAGAGTTAGATATAAGTTTAATATCATCCATGTACATTAAATGGGATTTTTTTACATTAGAATTGCTTAACTTGTATCCGCATTGTGCGTTATTTAGTAAGGTGGATAGAGGATTCAGAGCAAGACAAAACCAAAGAGCACTTAGAGAATCTCCCGGGAAGATCCCTTTTTTATGTGAATATGTCCAATGGTAGTCTCAGTTTTGGACATTACAAGTCTTGTTTTCATTTACCCATGAAAGTATGCAGTAGATTTATTATTTTTGGATGTACCTTGTAAATTTTTAGTATTTCTATTAGCTAGGAGTGAGGAACACTATCGAAGGCTTTTTGATAATCTATATAAGCTAGGTACGTATAAATTTTTCCGTTTATTCTTTGCCTCTTCCATTATTATAGCGTCTATTATTAGTTGTTCCTTATATCTTTGGCTACGTTTCCGGCATCCCTTTTGTTCTTCTGCCATTATATTATGCTCTTCTAGATGGTCGTAAATTTTATTTGCTATTATTGATGTAAATAATTTATATATGGTAGATAAACATGTTATGGGTCTATATTTACTGGGATCTGGACTTGATTGTGTCGTTTTCGGTAAAAGGTAAGTAATTCCTTCTGTAAAGAAGCCAGGTGCTTTATCTGGGTGTTCCAATAGATTTGTGAATGCTCTTGCTAAGTGAGAATGTACTATTGTAAATTTCTTTAACCAAAAATTATGAATTTTATCTGGCCCTGGTGATTTCCAGTTGCCTAGTTTTTTTGCTACATTTTGGATAGCATTTATGTATACTTGATTCCAATCCATTTCTTGAATTTTATCTACTTTTTGTGTTTCTTGTTCTATCCAAGTATTATTTAGTTTGTGTTGTAAACATGTTCCCCATGTGTTCTCCCAAAAAAGTTTGGTATCTGTTTCTTCTGGAATTTCATTTTGTGTTTCATCTTGCAATTTATGTTCGTCTAAATTTCTATAGATTTTTTTCTGATTATTTTGGAATAAGTTGTTCTGCATTCTTCGTTTATAGCATTCTTTATACCTTCGTAATTTACTGGCTTTTGCAGCTAAATGTTGTTTGAGTAAATCCAGAATATCTGTAATTGTGGTATTGTTTTCATTTGTATACTTTTTAATAATTCTGTTTGTTTTATTTACTACTCTTTTACTTTTATTTCCTTTATTTGCTTGTGTAAGAATTCCAATTTCTGCTTTTAGTTCTTCTATGCGTTTTTTTATTCTTATTTCCCATAATAGTGGGTATTTATTTGATTTATTTACACCATTTTGTTCTATTACAAGCTGATTGTTTTGGTTTAGTGCTGTTATTGCTCCTGTGTAGATTAGGTCTGTTATTTCTTCTAATGTAGTACTCTCTTAAAGTTTATTTTGTAAGATATTATTACATGCTTTTATTATGTATACTTGATTTCTTGAAAATTTTAATTTTGGTAATTAGGGTCTGCATACAGCATCTTTTCCACCATATAAGATTTCATTTGCATTGAAGATATTCTCAACAGAATGTTCCAATTCAGTTTTCATCAGTTCTGTATCTTCTTCTTCTGGTATATTCTGTTTATATTGTTCTACTTCAGTTTGCATTGGTTCTATATCTTGCAGATCTGTTGTATTTATGTCTGTATTATTACAATTAATCCCTAGTTCGTTTATTACTTCTTCTCTAATTCTGCTTATTGTTGCAGGGTCTAGTCTGTTTTTAATGAAGGGTTGACGCCGCTGATCCAATATGTTTTGGACGGTCTTTTGTTGAAGTTCGGGATATTTTTCTATCATTTTGTTGTAAATTGTAGCACTATATGGACGATTATTATTATTATTAATAATATTATTATTATTATTATTATTATTATTATTATTATTGTTATTATTATTGTACGTAAGCTGTTTTATTACTATCAGAAACAGTGGAAAATCGATGTAACCAGTAGATAGTCTTCCATCAATTTTATTCGCAAAAAGTTTTATTTTTCCAATAGTAGTTATTTATGCTACGAGAGAGGTAAGTAATACTTACCAGACGAGTACGTTTTTCACCCGAAATAACACTTTAAAACGTGCTTGATTCACTAAAAATTTGTTAGGGATTTTGACCAAAGATAATAAAACGCTTATCTATAGGTAGACGGGAGGTAAAAGAGTGCTGAAGAAGATATGCAAAACTTTATTTAATTATTTAACTCTTTCACAGTCATTACTGTACTACGTTGCTTTTTACCTACCGTCACCTGGTGAGTTTTTAATGAATAAGCACGTTTTAGAGTCCTTAGAATACAAATTTACTATTTTTACGAAGATGTCTGTATGAATGTGTGTAATACAATAATTCCAAACATTATAATTCTTTCATATTCCTCTTTCGTACATCCATATGAAGAGTTCATTAGATTTGGTTACGATTGATTAACCGCAAGTATCCTAATTTGATGATTTTAACAGTTTTTCTTGAGAAAAACGCTGTTAAATATCATTATTACCTTCCGTCACCTTTGGGTAAGGAAGGTAATGTCTTTGGTCAAAAAAATCAATGATTAGTTTTTAGTGAATAAGCATGTTTTAGGGTGCCTATAATACGATTTTACAATTGTGTGTGTGTGTATGTGACGAAAGTTTCGGATCGCATAACTTCAATACCACGATTCCAAAAATTATATTTTTTTCGTATTCCTCAAGTATACAACTGATTAGATTTTGGATATAATTGGTGAACCGGAAGTAGCCTCATTTGGAGATTTAACACATTTTATACTTCATATTCAATAGATATAGAGTTAAAGAATTTTAAAGAAATTAAATTTTATAAATCAGCCAGCTATGCAAAACATGGAAACTTCTAATATATTCATATAATTCAAATTGACAGATGTCAGTATAAATAAAAAGTAAATTAATGTGGCAGAGATGAGGATATTGAAGTAGCTGTTGGGGAAGACACGGAAAGATAAGTAAGGACATAACTCTAGAGTTACAAGTTTCTAGAGAGATACAAGCGAGATGATTACATTGCTTTGAAAATGTCATGAGGAGAAATGAAGAATATATTGGATGAAGAATGAATAGTTTAGTAACAGAAGGTTGAAGAAACAGAGGAGGACCAAAGATAAGATGGAAGGACAGTATTGCGGAAGACTTGAGAGAAAAGGAACTGAATGTGAACGACACGTAAATCAGAAATGAGTGGAAGAAGAAAATAAAAAATAGCGACCCCTAACGAATGGGGAAAGCTAAAGAAGAAGATGTTAGTGTCAAGTGCAATTTGCATAGTTTGTTTATGAAATAATTTTACTGGAAATTTAGAATCTTTTGCAAGAAAATTTATGTATGGAATTTATACATAATACACATGATTGACGGAAGGTATTGTGTTGCCCACAACAGATTTTTAAATTTTATATTACGATATAAATATTAGAGAATAATTTATTCTCTGTTCGATTTAATTATACTTTTTTCTTCATATTCAATGAATTTAGAGATAAAAAATATCTTTCCACCTATGCTGCTAAAAGCTGCACCATGAAAACAGAATATTCAAATATTACAAATTGACAGATGTCAGTGTCAAATGAAATTTACATAATACTTTTGTGAAATAATTTTACTGGAAATATAAAAATGTAAAATAATTTAAATATTGAAAGAAACTTTCAGAACTCATAATAATAAAATAAAAACAATATTTGGGTTTAGTTTTTTTTATTTATATTTAATATTGCAAAAACAAATCACAGCAGATTAATATGTTATAAATAAAATGCTATACCTATGTTTTTATTTTCTAGTTTTTATTTAAAAAAAATCTGATGTGGCCAACACAATACCTCCCATTTAATTTTTATTCATGTAAATATGTACTTAAAATTAAATTAAATTTAAATATCGGATTCGATCCCGACCAACGCCAATTATTTCGAATTTTAAATGGCACAAAAATGACCCCTGTGGTGGACTCTCTACGCCAGCAATAAGTCCTCGTGAGGTGATACCTGGTAAACGCCCGGACGGTACAAATATGTCATTATCGTTACCGACATCTGTGTACAAAGCAGATTGGCAAACCCAGCAATGGGTAATATACCGTGATGATATAGATATATTTATTTAATTTATTTATATACTGACCTATATTCATTGCTGGCGTGGAGAATTCAGCACAGGGGTCAATTTTGTGCCATTTAAAATTCTAAGGGTTCGATTCCGACCGACGCAAGATACGCGTGAAGTGACGCCTGGTAAACGCCCGAACGGTACAAATATGTCATCATTATTACCGACATCTGTGTACAAAGTAGATTGGCTCACCCGGCAATGGGTAATATCCCGAGATGATATATATTTTTATTATCTTACCTATATTCTTACATATTTACTTATGCTAGAAATTGTTCCTTTCCATATAATTATTGATCCATTTACTATTTTCTTTTTAAAACGTTACTATTATTATTTGAAATGATTAGTTTGTTGACAGTGACATATATCTGTCAGTTACATACATTTGAGATCTGAAATGTGTAACCATGGAGTTGTGCTTAAAGCGTAGGCTCCGGGATTAAAATTATAGATAATTTTATAAATATATCCATAAAATATATACAAAATTATTAATGCAAACCTGAAGAAAATTTAAAAAAACTTTAATTTTTATAATAACAAACCTCGAAAAAATAACATTTAAATGTATTTTTAGAAAAACTATTTTGAGCTTCCAATAAAGTGCCATTTCCGGTTATCTAATTTACACCAAAATCTAATGGCATCTTTCCATATAAGAGTAAGGTACATATACAAGGTTTCAAAATTTTTGAACGGTAATATTTGAGTTAGAGCGTAAAGAGAATCCACACATACACACACACATACTTTATTGTGATAATGTTAAAATTGGATTCTAGGGACCTGAAAACGTGGTCATTTATCAAAATCTCGATATGCGATTTTTAGCACGATCCCTATACCTCCCTTACCAAGGGTAGCGGGAGGTAAAATCATATTGTTCTTTTTAGGAGGAGTTCAGTTCAGTACGAGGTAAGATCAGTTCTTTTCTCCTCTAAAAGAAAACGCCCATAGCACAGTTTGAAAAAAAATTCTGTGTGGAATATGTACAAAATACGTAGAATTGACGGAAGGTAATGTGCTGGCCACATCATTTTTTTATATTAATTTTACTCTTTTAGTTAGAAAATCATGAATAAACTTTATTTAAATAGGTTCATACTTAGAAAATAATTGACAAGTTGTTTATCACATATACCGATTTCTATTGTATCTCAACATTTTGTCTCATCTGGTGCAACTGATTATCCCTATATATGGAATGTATGTTCCCGTCTGATAATGATAGATGCTGATAATCTAAAAGGTGTTCTGATTTATAGCGACTAGCGACACCAATCGATCTTGGCCAATAAGACGAGAAAGAGACATAACTTAGCGTAGTATTAGCGAGTACTGGAGAAACGAGCTAACCTAAATCCACTCATAATTTACCAGAGTTGAATTCAAATTGTTTCCCCACTATTTCATACGGCGATGGCGAGAAATTACATATATGCAGTGGCATCGTATATCCAATTGTAATACTAAATTTAGCCCAATTTTACTAGTACTACTACTAATTAAACAGTATAATTTAATAAGGATAATAATTATAATAATTTAAATAAATTAACACAATATCCAGAATAACGAGTCGAACACTGAGATTTCGAGAACCGTAAGAGAAAAAAGTTGATTGAATTAGTTACTCAAAGTTGTAGCAACCAGAGAGCCATGTTTTTCAAGAAGATAAAAAAGGCATTGGTCAATAAATATAAACGAAAATACAAATTTGCATATTTTTTTTCATAACTTACAAACATGAAAGAAAATTTAATTTTAATTTATAGTGAGAGGCAAGTATGAAAATGACTGAAATAAATATATTAATGATCATCAATTAAATATTTAGATTCTTTTGTTTTTAAATTAGTTATTATGAGTTACTTATAAAATACTTTTTAATCGTTGTTATATTTGGCTCTGACAATTCAGGGAGGGTATTTGAAATTATTCTACAGATAAATAATGGATCGAAAAGAAGAAAAATAATTAAAAAATTTAATTGGCATTATTAATATTTTTTTTTGGAAATTTTGCATTCAGACAGACGAAGAATGCCAATAATAATTTAAACTCTTAATTCCTAATTTAACATTTCGTATGTCCTATTTCAATTACTCGTATATTAACCCTTTCAAGCCCAGTTAAATTTTCATACAAATTTATTGTAAAAAAATTGTGTACATATTTTATCATTTTTACCTCTCGCTAAGAAAGGTATTGGATTCATGTTAAAAATCGCATATCCAGATTTTAATGATTAAGCACTTTACACCCTACAATCCGATTTTAATATTTTTACGATGATGTCTGTGTGTATGTGTGTGTGTGTGTGTGTGTGTGTGTGTGTGTGTGTGTGTGTGTGTGGACATTGGAAGGCCGATTTCTCAAAAACTATAATACGAGTACTTAATATCTGTTTAACTAGGTATTTAACAATTGGACATTACTGGGAAGAGCTAAGGTTTTGGTAATAATTGAACAACCGGAAGTAGTAGATACTTAAAAAAATCTTCTAAATATTATTTTTTGATAAAATTTGTTCTTGCTAGTAAAAGAGAGTAAATTCCCTATCCGATACATATAAGTATTTTATTATATCTTTTATAGATTCAGAGAAAAATATAAGGTTGTAATAAATCTCACAGCACATGTAATGTCATGCAAACCAATTGAAAAATCTGATGTTAGTCAACACAATACCTCCCGTTTAATTTAATTATTATTCATGTAAATACTTAAAATTAAATTAAATTTAAATACCGGGTTCGATCCCGTCCGACGCCAAACATTTCGAATTTTAAATGGCACAAAAATGACCACTGTGGTGGACTCTCCACGCCAGAAATAAGTCCTCGTGAGATGACACGTGGTAAATGCCCGGACGGTACAAATATGTCATCATCGTTACCGACATCTGTGTACAAAGCAGATTGGCAAACCCAGCAATGGGTAATATACCATGATGATATAGATATATTTATTTAATTTATTTATATACTTACCTATATTCATTGCTGGCGTGGAGAATTCAGCACAGGGGTCAATTTTGTGCCATTTAAAATTCTAAGGGCTCGATTCCGACCGACGCCAGATACGCATGAAGTGACGCCTGGTAAACGTCCGAACGGTACAAATATGTCATCATTATTACCGACATCTGTGTACAAAGCAGATTGGCTCACCCAGCAATGGGTAATATGCCATGATGATATATTATATATTTTTATTAACTTACCTATATTCCAGCTAGTACGTATACCAAGAAACATTGTGAAACAAACATAGATATTTGTTTTTTATCTGTTTCTGATAGTGAGGTACACGATTTGATGTCATCTCTTGATGTAAATAAAGGAGCTGGTTCTGATGGGATCCCGAGCTTCGTGATTAAAAACTGTGCCATGTCTCTTTCCTATCCTTTATCTATCATTTATAATAAGTCGCTTACTGACGGTCAGTGTCCCAGCATGTGGAAAAAGGCTCTTATTGTTCCAATCTTTAAATCGGGTAATCGAAATTCTGTTGAAAGTTATCGTCCAATATCAAAACTGTGTATATTTGAATTTTTTTTGAGAAAATTATTTATAAGCATTTATTTGCAGCCTTCAAGGGCATCATCAATATTCAACAGCACTGTTTTTATAGTGGACGATCTGTCGAGTCTAATCTCGTTGAATATACGGACTATATTCTTCAGTCTATGGATTGTAATACCCAGGTTGATGCAGTGTACACTGATCTCAGTAAAGCGTTTGACAGAATAAATCATTCCATGTTGATAAATAAATTAGAAATGTATGGAGTACATGGCAACTTACTTAAATGGTTTAATTCATATCTGAATTGCAGGCAGCAATGTGTAACTCTTAAAGGGTGTAACTTTTAAAGGGTTCAGATCTGATTACTTTCCCGTGACTTCTGGTGTGCCTCAAGGATCTCATCTAGAACCACTCCTTTTTATTATTTTCATTAATGACATTAGCAACATTTTCGAAAACTCCAATTTTATCATGTATGCTGACGATCTTAAGGTATACAGTAAAATAACTTGCATCTCAGATTATATTGCTCTTCAAGCTGATCTTGACATCTAATAACTAATGATTTGTCTGTTAACCATAGTAAGTGCTCTTGCATTTCCTTCTCTCGAAATAGAAACAATTTCGAATTTCAATACAAAATTAGTGGAAATGTTATCAGTCGTGTATCTGAAGTAAAAGATCTTGGAATCATATTAGATAAAAAAAACTCATATACGATATTCACATTGACATTATTATAAAGAAAGCATATAAAATTCTTGGGTTTATACTACGGGTTGGAGCGCATTTCAAGAACTACAACAATCTCGTTCATCTCACTTGTTCGCTCGCAATTAGAATTTGCTGTTGTATGTTGGTCCCCTCATTACCAAATATATATTAACAGAATTGAAGGTATTCAACGTAAATTTATTTAAGCTTTAAATTGGAAATTCCCAAATAATTCTGTCTCTCTAGTTACTTTACAAAAACGTAGAGAAGTACTAGATATGACATTTTTATACAAAATTGTAAATAACATATAGACAGTCCCATTCTTTTAAATAAAATGTCTTTGCGTGTACCTTCCTATTCCACTCCTTCTGTTGAAACGTTCTCTACCAAAAGATATAAAACCAATGCAGCTATGTTTTCTACTGTGACTCGATTAATGTGTACTTTTAATAATGAGTGCTATTTATAATGTACCTGATATTTTTAACTGTTCGCTATTTACGTTTAAATCTTTCCTAAAATATGTTTTTTCCACATTCCTTTTCTAATCGTTAGATTGTATTTTTTGAATTCTCCCTAGTTGTTATATACTCTGTCTAGCTAGAAATTTCTATATGTCGTGTATATTGTTAATGTGCTGTACTATTATTGGGCCTTGGCCTGTTGTACAGCCTACTTTCAAAATAAAAAAATAAAAGGAAAGAAGTCAGAGCTTCAAGAAAGACTGCAGCAAGCATTAATCGATTCTGGTGAAAATCCTGAAGAGTACTTATTTGACATCCGAATTTGGTAAATTAGAACAAAAATTAGAACATAATTCTAGAACATTAGAAGAAAAATTAATAGAAAGTTCTACAAAGGCAGAAGAAAATTCTAGAATATTAGAAAATAAATTGATAGAAAATTCTCGAACATTAGAACAAAAACTAGAGGAGAATTCTAGAAAGGCAGAAGAAAAATGTAGAACATTAAAAGAAGAATTGACAGAAACATTAGAACAAAAATTAGAAGAAAATTCTAGAAGTTTAGATAAAAAATTAGAACAAAAATTAGAAGAGAATTCTAGAAAAACCGGAGAAGACCTGAGGAATTTAAAAGATGAGTATGACAAGAAGATTGAAGAATTACGAGAAAAATTCACAAAAATTACATCGTCGTCAATTCCGAATTCTGGTGTGGCTGAGCCAAGTCTAATAGAAGGAAGAACAGTAGTAAAACCTGATACTACTTCAAAAATGCACATAAAAACACCGGAATTTGATGGGAAGTCTTCGTGGCCGAATTATTTAAAACAATTTGAAGCGGAGCAAATAACTGGACGACCACGGAGAAGGCTACAGCGTTGACTGTCTCGTTACGTGGAGAAGCTATCGACATCCTACAAACGCTGAAGGAGGAGGAACAAGAAGTCTACGACCAACTAGTCAAGCGGTTGGATATGCGATATGGCAATGCGCATCTGGAGCAGGTATACCAGAAGCAGTTGAGGAACCGATATCAGAGTTCAAAAGAAAGCCTGCAAGAATTTGAAGCCGATGTGGCCCGTTTGGTTCGTCTCGCACATCCTCCAGCTCCTGACAGCGTTTTAGAGTGCTTGGCCACTCAGTCATTTATCTACCGAGTTCGAGACAGCGAAACTCAACAAGCACTGCGATTGGCCCGTCCAAAAACTTTAATTGACGCACTCTCATATGCATTGGAGCATGAAGCTGCCAAACAAGCTTCACGTAACCAATCGCGAGTGCGAAATATGGATGCTGAGAGAAAGCAAAACACTGAAGATCTAGAAGAGACAGTGCGACGAATTGCAAGTGAAGTGTTTACCGGAAGAAAGAAACTCCGCTGTTGGAATTGCGGTGAACTGGGCCATCCGCAGAGACTTTGCAGAAAAATGCACAAGAAAACGGAATCGACAAATAAAGAAAAGGAGTCGGAAAACTAAATCGGGTTGATGCGAAGGGGCAACTGTCGACCCGTAATCTAGTAGCTTCAAAATCCATCAGTTATGTCTCATCTCTTCATCATAAAACCAATAGCATCTATGTGGATGGCTCTATTAACGGAAGGCCACTGAAAATGCTACTGGATACGGGTGCGACAAAAACTATAATTAAACCCGACTTGACAAGGAAAACCTGCAAGACGCATCTTCAACCAACTAGGTGGCGATTACGCACAGCAACGGGAGAACAAGCTACCGCATTAGGAGAAGTAGATGTCACCATCACTATTGGAAAAAACCTCATTCAAACATCGTGCGCTGGTAGCTGAAATTGAAGATGAATTAATACTCGGAATGGAGGCAATGACAAAGCATGGTTTTAAACTTGACCTGAAGAAAAGAGTGACGATGGTCAATGAAGAAGAACTCGTATTAAATCCACGAGACGACAAAGCTGTGCGCGTACTAATGGCCGAAGACGTTACCATCCCAGAACGAAGTGAAACTATCCTAGAGGCACATTTAGATGGTAGTTTCTGTGAGGGAAGTATCGTTATGCTGGAGCCCAAGAATGATGATGCCAAAACTGGCACTGGAGTTGTCGTCGGAAAATCAGTGGTCAAAGCCAGCCGGGTAATACCAGTTCAAATAATGAACGTAATTTTTTTTCCTGTTGTTCTGAAGAGAGGAACAATTGTAGGAGAATGCATGGCAGTATCCCCGATTATTCGAACTGTGAAGACCAAGGGAAACACATCTCAAGAAGTTCCAAACACTTTAATCAATGAGATATCAACATCATTTCAAGAATTGACCGCCGACAAGAGAACAAAGGCAAAAAATCTAATTGGAAATTTTCAAGATGTGTTCTAATTTGACGAGAAAACCAAAGGGAGAACTAATATAGTTCTTCATAAAATAGACACCGGAGACGCAAGACCCATCCGTCAACCAGCAAGAAGACTGCCATTGGCGAAGCTTGAGGAAGCTGAAAGAATTATTGAAGACATGAAGATGGAAGGTGTAATCGAACCTTCAAGTAGTCCTTGGGCTTCACCAGTGGTGTTAGTGAAGAAGAAGGATGGATCTAGACGATTTTGCGTCGATTATCGTCAACTCAACAACGTGACGAAGAAGGATAGCTACCCGCTACCTCGAATAGACGACACATTAGACACTTTGGCTGGCTCAAATATTTTCTCCACTTTGGATCTAAAGAGCGGCTACTGGCAATTACATTTGGATCCAAAAGACAAGGAGAAGACAGCCTTCATCATTGGTACAGGACTCTGGCAAATTACTGTAATGCCGTTTGGGCTCTGCAATGCTCCTGCAACGTTTGAACGACTCATGTAAACAGTATTGACTGGGCTATCTTGGAAAACCTGTTTAGGGTACCTCGACGATATTATTGTGGTAGGTAAGCCATTCGAGGACCACATGAAGAATTTGGAAGAGGTTTTCCAGATATTGAGGAAGGCCAACCTGAAACTTAGCCCGAAGAAGTGTCACCTGTTTCAAAGAGAAGTTCATTATCTTGGACACGTGGTTTCCGGTAAGGGTATTGCAGTTGACCAGGAGAAGATAAAGGCTGTGAGAGACTGGCCAGCACCTAGGAACAAACACAAACTTAGAAATTTTCTTGGCTTGTGTACATATTATCGACGATATGTACCTGGATTTGCCAACATAGCCAAGCCATTGACAAGGCTTACTGAAGAAAGAAGAAGATTTATCTGGGAAATGGACTGTAAAGTTGCATTTCAAGAACTAAAACATGCTTTGACAAGCGCACCCGTCTTCAGTTATCCTTTACCTGAAGGAGAGTTTATACTAGACACAGATGCCAGCACCCTCGGAATTGGCAGCGTTCTTTCCCAGATACAAGATGGGCAAGAGAAGGTTATTGCCTACTTTAGTAAGACCTTGTCAAAACCAGAAAGGAATTACCGTGTGACCAGAAAAGAACTCTTGGCAGTCGTGAAATCCGTGGAACATTTCTACAAATATTTGTACGGAAGAAGATTTTTGATTAGAACTAACCATGTTGCATTAAAATGGCTGCTACAATTCAAGAATCCTGAAGGTCAGGAGGCTAAATGGATTGGAACACTATAGGAATACGATTTCAAAATCGACCATAGGACGGGTACCAGCCATCGTAATGCCGACGCATTGTCCAGAAGGCCATGCCAAGATGAATGAAAGCATTGTAGTCGACTGGAAGAGAAACAGTTTACCGTCACCAGGACAACAGTGGTCGATGATAATTGGCAGCCCGATGGACTACGCGACCAAGAAAATGGCCCAAATTTGAAATTTATATTGGAATGGAAAGCAGAAGAATGCAAACCAATATGGGAAAACGTTGCACCATACTCACAGAGTGTAAAAGCGCACTGGGCGCAATGAGACTCCATGGTGATTGAGGATGGCCTGTTGAAGCGTGTGGTAAGAATGCTGATGGAACTGAGAAAAATACCAGACGTGTTGGAAGAGATCCATGACGGATCTGAAATGTGTGGTTTGCGCTGGAAGCAACGGCCCTCATAGACGACGAAAAGCCCCAATGCGCCAATACAACGTTGGCAGTCCATTTGAGCGCATTGCGATTGATGTGGCCGGACCATTCCCAGGAAGTGACGACGGAAATAAATATATCGTGGTTGTCATGGACTACTTCACCAAGTGAACCACGTGAACTTCACTCCGACCAGGGAAGAAATTTTGAGTCTGCCGTTTTCCAAAATATCTGCAAGATATTAGGAATTAATAAGAACTGGCCAACCAACGTCCATCTGTTGGGAAAACCTTACGACTGAGAGATAGCAATGCAGACCATCAGCGGTACAACTTCTACCTTGTTACAAAACCACGCTCGTACCAGAAGCCGTCGTACCACAGCCTATGGAACTCGCTATGCGATTTGAGGGATCATTTACTGGAGAATGACATGTTGAAGCTAGCGGTACCGAAGTTAGGTTGTGGTCTAGACAGTTTCGATTGGAGGATTGTAAGGAACATGTTAGAGATCCTCTTCCATTTCACCGGCGTTGAAATTCTCGTCTGCAGCTTTAACCCTAACGGACAAGAAAAAGAAGTTGAGCGGACCATCGACTGCAACTTCTTTAAGAATTCGAAATGCACCAAGGGTAGTAGCAGATTTCGTCATCACGAACTGTTCCGGGACGAAACAGTCTTAAGGAGGGGGCAGAGTAACGTCGCCGCCACCACCGCTCCGTAGCCCTCGTCGCCGCCGCGCCATAGCTGGCGCTGCTGTGTCCGCGCGTAGCGGACTTGTTAGGACAGGTCGCAGTGATTTGATCTATTGTGCATGCTGTTTACCTCGAGAAGTTCTCTAGCAGGTTCTAGAACTAAAGTCGCCAGGTATATAACCCGTCGCCAAAGCCAGCGATCGCAGTCTGTAATGTAAAAGCAACGAGTAAAGAAGTCTGATATAAATAAGCGTCGTGAATAGTTGGTGATATAAACAACAGTCGACAAGTGAACATAAATAAATGTAATTAGTGACATAAAGAGTAGTGTTAATTGTATAAATAAATTATCTTAGTGTTTGTGTCTTATAATATTCTTAGTCTTTAAATTAATGTTAATATTTGTTTATCATAGTGTTAGTTAAATTTATTATCATTTAATTATCTATTTAATATTTATTTATCGTTTAATAAACGTATTCTTTTAATTAATAATATATCTGTTATTTGTACACTTCACCCATATAAATAAAAATGTTACAATACATTATATTATTTCTTATTGTATTAATAGTTAAATATTTAAAATTGTAGGTATAGTACATATACCCTTCAAAAATATTGTCAATCCCGACAATGGAAATATTTCGAAAAATTAGAAGAGTAGGACAAAAAAATTTGATAGAATGAATTGAAAATTAAAAAATCTAAATATAGAGAATAAATTTAAGTAGAATTTTTGGTGTAGAGAGTAGGGATACAAGAAATGTTAAATACATTAGGTCGCGAGCAGTCATGGGACGTTGTTGGATTTGACCAGCAGATATAAGGGACCGTGACAGAATGATATATAGTAATTATGTCCATAGATGTCAAATATCATATTTTTTCATTCTAAATTTCGTGATTTTCCAATTCCATGATAAGTAAATTTCACACTCCTGGTGACAAATTTACTACGTAAATTTAGATAATCTTGAAATTTTTAATGAAAAATTCTGACATTTGACATCTATGTACATAATAATTACTAATTCTCATTCTGACTCGGGCCCCCATATCTGCTTGTCAAGGCCAACAATATCACATGATTGCTCGCGCCCTATAGTTATGTAACCAAAAACGGAATTGGCGAGAGGTATTGTGCTGGCCACAACAGATTTTTTTAATGATGCTATTTGGTATCTTTGGGAATAAAAGTCACAAAATAATTCATATTAATTTTTATTATTGTAACGTCGCCGCCACAACAGACTTGTTCGGACTTGTTTAATTATTGCGGTGACGTGATCTATTGTGCACGATGTTTTTATCTCGCGAATGTTCTATTCGTTCCTGGAACAAAAGTCGTCGGCGTATATAAACTCGTGTCCAAAGCCAGCGAGCATAGTCTGATGTAAATAAGCGTCGTGTTATGAATAGCTGGTGATTTAAACAAACAGTCGACGAGAAGTGAATATAAATAAATGTAATTAGTAACATAAATAGCAGTGTTAATTGTTTAAATAAATTATCTTAGTGTTTAAGTGTCTTATAATAGTCTTTAAATTAATGTTAATATTTGTTTATCATAGTGTAACGTAGCCCTCGCTGCGCCGCGCCATAGCAGGCGCCGTTGAGTCGCGCCCGACACGGACGTGTTCGAACTTGTTAGGAAAGGTCGCGGTGACGTAATCTATTGTGCATGCTGTTTACCTATAGAAGTTCTCCAGGAGGTTCTAGAACTAAAGTCGCCACAGCCTTTGGAACTCGCTATGCGATTTGAGGGATCATTTACTGGAGAATGACATGTTGAAGCTAGCGGTACCGCAGTTAGGTTGTGGTCTAGACAGTTTCGATTGGAGGATTGTAAGGAACATGTTAGAGATCCTCTTCCATTTCACCGGCGTTGAAATTCTCGTTTGCAGCTTTAACCCTAACGGACAAGAAAAAGAAGTTGAGCGGACCATCGACTGTAACTTCTTTAAGAATTCGAAATGCACCAAGGGTAGTAGCAGATTTCGTCATCACGAACTGTTCCGGGACGAAACAGTCTCAAAGAGGGGGCAAAGTAACGTCGCCGCCACCACCGCTCCGTAGTCCTCGTCGCCGCCGCGCCATAGCTGGCGCTGCTGTGTCCGCGCGTAGCGGACTTGTTAGGACAGGTCGCAGTGATTTGATCTATTGTGCATGCTGTTTACCTCGAGAAGTTCTCTAGCAGGTTCTAGAACTAAAGTCGCCAGGTATATAACCCGTCGCCAAAGCCAGCGATCGCAGTCTGTAATGTAAAAGCAACGAGTAAAGAAGTCTGATATGAATAAGCGTCGTGAATAGTTGGTGATATAAACAACAGTCGGCAAGTGAACATAAATAAATGTAATTAGTGACAAAGAGTGATGTTAATTGTTTAAATAAATAATTTTAGTGTTTAAGTGTCTTAGTCTTTAAATTAGTGTTAATATTTGTTTATCATAGTGTTAGTTAAATTTATTATCTTTTAATTATATTTTTAATATTTATTTACCGTTTAATAAACGTATTATTTTAATTAATAATATATGTTATTTGTACACTTCACCCATATAAATAAAAACGTTACAATAGTGTTAGTTACTTTTATCATCTTTTTAATATTTAATCTTAATTATTTATCGTTTAATAAACGTATTATTTTAACTAATAATATTACTCCGATTATTTACACTTCATCCATATAAATAAAACGTAACATTATGGTAAGTATAAAAACAGTTCTTATTATGAATTAAACAAATGCAAGTTACATTTTTGACATTCAACTCCAGAATAAAAAATAACACATAATTAGCATCTATTGTTTGTCGTTATTATAACTATATAATTATTATTATTAACCAGAATACAATACTAACCAGAAAATAAATTTAACAAAATTAACAATATCAATTAATGTGATTATAAAACAGTTTAAGGTAATTAATATGAAAAAATCTGATGTGGCCAGCACAATACCTTCCGTCAATCCTGTGTGTTATGTACAAATTCCATACATAAATTTTCTTACAAAAGATTCTAAATTTTTGGTATTATGTGATTCCCTTTCTCGGCAACTGAATTCCATACTCCTGATAACAAACAAACCACATGAAATAAGAAAATTATGAAATTTTGATTGAAAAATTATAACACTTGTCAGTTATGGACATAATTAATTGCTGTCATTTTGACACGGGTCAAAGTCATGTTACTGCACGCGCCCCATACATAAATTTTCTTGCAAAAGATCCTATATTTCCAGTAAAGTTATTTCATTAACAAACTATGCAAATTGCACTTGACACTGACATCTTCTTCTTTAGTTTTTCCCATTCGTTAGGGGGTCGCTATTTTTTATTTTCTTCTTCCACTCATTTTTGTTTTGCGTGTCGTCCTCATTCAGTTCCTTTTCTCTCAAGTCTTCTACAATACAGTCTTTTCATCTTATATTTGGTCTTCCTATGTTTCTTCCACCTTCTATTAATATATTCATCTCTCCTCATGACATGTTCAAACCAATATGTAATCGTCTCTCTTATATCTAGAAACTTCTAACACTAGAGTTACTTCCCTTATTCTTTCATTGATTTCATTTTATTGATACTGACATCTGTCAATTTGAATTACCTGAATATATTAGCAGTTTCCATGGTTAAGTTAGCATAGCTGGCTGAATTATGAAATTTATACGAATTTTTTATCTTTATATAAAATTTATTATCGTTATTCTTCTTTAACTCTATATCTGTTGAATATCAAATATAAAATGCAATCAAATCGTATAGACAATAATATATTCTTTAAGTTATAATCAAATTTAACTGATTTTTTCAAGAAAAACTGTTAAAATCTTCAAATGAGGGTACTTCCGGTTGACCAATTATAACCAAAATCTAAACAGGTCTGCATATGGTTGTAAGGAAGAGGAATACGCAAGAATTGTAATTTTTGGAATTCTATTATTGGAGATATCGTGCACGAAACGGCGTCCACACACACACACATACATATACACACACACACGCACACACGAACACACACACACACACATACAGACATCATCGTAAAAATAGTAAAATCGTATTGTAAAGACCCTAAAACGTGCTTATTCAATGAAAACTCACCACTAAATTTTTTGACCAAAGACAATACCTTCCTTACCTAGAGGTGACGGAAGGTAAAAAGACCAAAAAATTTGAGAAATTCATATATATATATATATATATATATATATATATATATATATATATATATATATATTATTTTATTATTCTTATTATTCATTTATGGTAAAACATCTCAATCGCATAACACCTTGACCATAGCAGTGAATGTTTTGAATTTTGGTCAGAGTTAAATTTACGAAATATTTATATATACGAGGCATATTCCCAAACTAAGGTCTGTTTAGACATAAAAAATAAGCTCATGAGAAAAGGTTTTTATTGACAGTAATATTTTACTACATGTCTTCTTTACTTTTCCACATAATCGCCACTGCCTGCAACGCTGCACCATCTTCTTTAACTCGTCTGCATAGAAGTCTACCGCCTGGGAATTGAACCAGTTGGTAACGCCAATCTTGAAATCGTTGTCCACCCAGCCACTGTTTCAAATTCAATAAGAGGAAATAGTCGCTTGGTGCAAGGTCGGGAGTGTACGGAGGGTGATCAAAAATTTCCCAACGCAAATCTTGAATCTTCTCTTTGGTTTTGACAGCGGTGTGAGGGCGTGCGTTGTCGTGAAGGAGGATTATGCCAGACGATAGTTTCCCGCGACGTCGATTTTGGATCGTACGTCTCAGTTTGAATAGAGTTTCACAGTATACGTCAGCTATAATTGTTGACCCACAGTCCATGAAATCAATCAAAAGGACGCCCGTTTCGTCCCAAAAAAAACGGTAGCCATCATTTTTCGATTCGGAAACGGAAATTGCTTAAACTTTTTTGGTTTGGCTGAACTTGAATAGCGCCACTGCATTGACTGTTGTTTCGATTCTGCGTTGGTGTACGATATCCACGTCTCGTTTGTGGGAAAAAAGCATCTCCATCTTGTCTATAGCGCTCCAAAAACTGTCGTTCACTACGCATTCTTTGCTCTTTATGCTGACCAGTGAACATTTTTGGCACCCACCTCGCACATAGTTTCCGATATCCAATCAGTTCAGTGACAATCCTGCAAATTGAGGTTCGAGCAACATCTGGGAATTCATTAGTCAGACCACTAATCGTCCATCGCCGATCACTTCGAAGTTTTGGTTCACTTGATCAACGATGTCGGTCCGAATACTGGGCCTGCCATTCCGCTGTTCATCGTGCACATTTGTGCGGCCATTTCGAAATTCTCGGCACCATTTTCGAACTTGTATGTCGCTCATTATTTCAGGTCCATACACTAGGCATAAGTCACGATGAATTTCAGCAGCTGAAGATCTTTTGCCAGCAAAAATCTAATCGCAATGGCGGGAGCTACGATTGTCTTGGCCATTGCGAATTGCTCTCACCGACTGGTAAACGACTACTGAATAAAACCAACACTGCAGTAGTTTCCTAAAGAGTCGGTAGACAGCGCTGCATGCGTGAAACTTCATTCAGTCCTACCATCAATTAAATATTGGTCACCGAACCTTGGTTTTGGGAATACGCCTCATATATATATATATATATATATATATATATATATATATATATATATATATATATATATATATATATATATATATATAAATAACTAAAATAAATATTTCATCACGGCATATTACCCATTGCTGGGTGTGCCAATCTGCTTCATACACAGATTTCGGTAATGATGGAATATGTGTACCGTGCGGGCGCTTACCAGGCGTCACCTCACGGGCACTCATTGCTGGCGTGGAGAGTGCGCCACAGGGGTCAATTTTGTGCCATTAAAATTCGATGTAATTTTTGGCGTCGGTCGGGATCGAACCCGGGTCCCCAAATCCGCGACCAGACACTCAGGCACAAATTTAATGACAGAAAAAAAAATTGTATTGTTTAATTACTTTGTAGGCCCATCGAAAGGTTGTTGCAAAGGAGGGCTTATTGCATTATATCACGTGGGATATGTGAAATAGATCTGGGTTTATGAAATTTGGTTTGTTTTTAAAAGTTGGGGCTATATGCTTTAATTTGCTGATTATTTGTTTCAATTGTTGGAGATAGTGAGGCATGTTAGGGTCTGGGATTATTGGTGATTGTGTGAATAATTCGCCTGGAATGTGTAATTGGGTGCCGTAGAATAGTTCTACTGATGCGAAGATTGAATAAGATAATTGGTAAATTAGTTGTCCAGTCTGTTGGATTATTATACGTTGTTAGGGAAGTTTTTAACTGTCTATGGAATCTCTCGATCATGCTATTTGATTGTGGATGGTATGCTGTGGTTTTTATGTGGTGCACGCCTAATAACTTGAGTAAATTTTTGAATAATGCTGATTCAAATTGTTTTCCTCTGTTTGTTGTAATAACAGAAGGAACTCTGAGTCTAGATATCCAATTGTTTACTAATGCTTCAGCTATTGTTTGAGTGTTACAATCTTTGATTGGAATTGCTTCTGGCCCTCGTGTAACACGGTCTATGCATGTGAGCACGTAAGAAATTTCTTTGAAAATAGGTTAATGAATTAAGACGATATGAATATTGTCGAAACGGCTGTTTGGTTCGGAAAATGGTTTGAGTGGAGCATGGGTGTTTTTTTGTTATTTTTGAACGTTGGCAGTGTACGCATTCTTTTGTCCAATATTGTATATCTTTAGTCATTTCATTCCAAACAAATTTAGAATTTATTAATTTAGTTTTTGTTTTTATTCCTGAATTTGTAAGTTTTATGCTTTTAAAATATAAATTGTTTATTTTATTCTTCTGTAGTGTTTGTAGTTCTTTATCTGTTTCTTGAATTTTTGCGATTTTGATTGTTTTTGTCTCTATGAATTGAATTTATTTCGATTCTGGACAATGTGTCGGCTACTTGTTGTTTTTGTCTGATACGTGTCTGATGTCATTTGTTAACTGTAAAATAAAATCTATGTGTCTAATTTCTCTGGAGGTGTAATTACGGGAAATCTTGTGAGTGATGAAAGTCAAAGATTTATGATCTGCTAGAACAAAAATGTTTCTTCCTTCTACGAAATACCTAAACTTTTTCACTGCTAGATACATAGCTAGTAACTCGCGTATATCGTTTTGTGTAGGGGTGAAAGTGGCGGAAAAGAAAGCTATTGGTTTCCAGTTTCCTTTCACTTGTTGTTGTAAAACTGCGCCTATTCCTGTGTCTGAAGCGTCTACCATGATGGATATTTGGGTATTGTATGCGGGAAATGAGAGTGTTGTTAAATTTGTTGTTTTTTTATGGCGTTGAAAGCTTTGTTTGCTTCCGGAGACCAAATTATTTCTTTTGAGCTCTTCGGTTTCTTTGTTATGAGACAATTAATGGTTTTAATAGTGTTGCACGGTTATGGATAAAACGATGATAAAAGTTTATAAGGTCGAGAAATTTTCTTAATTTTTGTTGAGTTGAAGGTAAGGGAAATTTATTTATTGTGTCAATTTTATATTTTACTGGTTGATTACCGTTTGCTGAAATGTTGTGTCCTAAGAATTCGATTTCTTGTTTCAGTTCTTCAATCTGTTGTGTGTCTCTGCTCATGGAAGATAATGCCGGTTGTGTAATGTTCAAAATTATGTCTGCGATTTCTACTTTATCTGTTAAAGAGGTTTTATTATTTGAAGCAAGGATGAGCAGAATGTTTTGAGGAAGTTTTTGTAAAAATATATCTTCAATGATTGAGTCGTCTAGATGCAGAGTACCAATTAACTGCTGAAGTTGACGTAAAAGTTGTGATTTTTTTTTTGTCGGGAATATTGAATAATTGTTGAATTATTTCTTGCTTTGACAGTGAAGTTCGATGAATTAATGTCTCTTTTAACGTGGTATATGGAAGTTCTGTTGGAGTATTCACGATTAGGTCTCTGACTTCTGTTGCATACTGAGGATTAAGTAATGAAATTAATTTGTGGAATTTAGTTGATTCAGATGTGACATAAATGTTACTTCTACTTGAGAGAACCATAATGTCGGGTCTGCAGGCCAAAATTCGGGAATCTTGAAGGAATTGGTTAATGAAGAGATTTCAGGAACACAATGTAACAAAAAAGAGATTAGATTTGACAAGTACTCAAAAACAAGTTACTTCAAATTTAGCGCACGTGTATGTCCGTTTGTATGTTCGTATTTTGCATAATTTATACGTAAACATGCCTCATTATGAAAACGTTGAACTTCTTGACATGCTTCTGGTTTTTGGGGAGGCAAAGCGTAATGCACAGGAAGCTCGAAGAATTTATCGGGAAAGATACCCGAATCGTCAACAACCAAGTAGCCAACTCTTCAGAAAAATTTGTAGGCGTTTGTTAGAAACTGGTTGTTTCTACCCAACAACTGGTGGAAACGCCAACAGGGTACGTCGATCCCCTAGATTTGAAGAGGCTGTACTTAACATCAAAGCACGTTGCCGGGCTTGCGTTGCTGCGAATGGTGGCCACTTTGAAAATCATATTTAGTTCCACCCTTGTTGTTTCATTGTTTATTGTTTTATTTTTCTTGTTTGTTTCTTGTTCTTCTTGTTTAATGGCAGCAAGCCTACTTTGTTTTAAATGATTGTTGCAGTTTGTTAAAATTTATCTTGCAATTCAATTTGAATAAAAACTTTTTTTGGCCAGATAGAAAAAAATGTTTCAGACAAATATTGTAGTAGAAAGTTTATGGATTTTATAAATGTTTCATTTTCGAAAATCGATGAGGTGGTTTTCATAATATCTTGTTTTGAAATTTTTGATTGGTCGCCATTTTGTTATTTGATGAAATAGAAAATAATTGTAAATACAAGTGTTTTAGAGAACCGAAAGCAGATGCTGAAAGTTTTTGTATTTTTAAATATTCCTTAAAATAAGCGAGTTATGACGATTTTTCGAAAAACAAGAGAACGCCAATAACTATGAAGTGGGGCTCCAAATCAAAAATTTGAGCTAAGAAAAGTTGTTTGTTTTAATGAGTTCTATCCACCATTTTCGGGTGTAACGACTTAGTATTAACATCCTGTATATATATAGTTGAGAAATACACAGGTGTAGCAGACAGATTATTGGGAAGGTTGTTAAACTATACTCTTTTAAGTTACATGTCAAGCTTTCGGAATTACTTTATTCCTTCTTCAGGACAGCTACAATTTAGTAACAATTTCGTATTAACGTTTTGAAAAAATGTTCATATGCAATACAGTAATTACTACTAAGTGAGGTTAGATTGTAAACAAGTCAGTCATCAGAACTGTGTTAAATTTAGGTTGATAATGTTGGTACATTTATTGTAGTTAAATTTAGAATTAAATAATTAGAACAAATTGTTCAAAACAGAACTAATCGGTTAAGAAGAAGTCAATGTTATACAAAACACGTGTTGAATGAATGAATACAAACAAGTTCGAACCTTGAACATACCTGCAAAACACTGGAAAAGAAAAAGAAGAAAGTAAATCCAACCGAATGTCGGACCGGAAAATAACCAAAATGTTAAATTTTAAATTAGTAAAAAGTACTAATTGAACATTGGATCAGATTTTAAAATAATATTCGGTTTATGTAATTCTTTGAATTTAAGAATATAATTATAGATAGAGCTCAAACCACTTACATCAGTCCTTTTATTCATTGTATGGTTGGTTTTATTAATATGAACCATTTCCAGAAAATTACGTTTACTTGAATTAGTTTCAATTTCGAGTATAGATGAATTATTGTAGTCAACAAAATGAGAAAAATCATTACAATGCTGCGATAAAGCACAGGCATTAGGTCTTAATCTACAATCACTTTTATGAGATGTCATTCTATCTTTGAGTGATCTAGTTGTTTGTCCAATATAAACCTTCTCACATTCACCGCAAGGAATTTTGTACACAATGTTAGATTGTAACTCTTTTTCAATGGGATCTTTAACTTTAGAAAACAGGGAATTAGTAGTAAGTGGATTTTTTATTTCTATTTTTACGTTATTATTTTTAACTTCTTTTAATAATTGAAAAGTAAGATTGTCAATATTTGGTAATGATGTAAAAGTAATGTTACTGTTGTTCATGCCAGTCTGAGGGTTGTTGTTATCACTATTCAGCCCCTCTGTGTTGGTGTTGAAAATCAAACGACGAATAAGGGGTTCGGGGTAAGAATTTCTGATTAAAATATCATTAAATTTATGTAATTTTTTTTTAAATGAGTGTAGGATGGGAAATACTGATAATTCGTTTCTTTAAACCCAAAATAACGTTGATCTTGATTTTCATGGTATGGTGTGAATGAAAATGTATATATCTTCCTGAAGCCATAGGCTTTTGGTACCAATCAAGTATGATTGTATTCAACGATGTTCTTATTAATTTAGTGTCCAGGAAGGGTACACTCCTTTCAGTTTCTTTTTCGATGGTGAATTGTATACTGGGGTTATAATTATTGAATGTATCAAGTATTTCCTCTGTCTTACCAGTAGGTACTGCGCAAATTATATCATCTACATATTTTTTTAATAAAAGGTAAACTGAAACTAAGTCTGGGAATGCAATCATCCAGTAATTGATCCATCACATATTGTGCTATTATGGGGCTAAGGGAATTTCCCATGGGGGTACCAAAAAATTGTTTATAAAAATGGTCTTTATATTTACAAAAACTAGTATCAAAAATTAATTTTATTAATTCTATGAAGGATTGTAAGTTCAAATTACAATGTTGTGAAATAATTTCCCATTTGTCTGTTATACCTTTCAACACCAGATCCACAGGAATATTACTCGTTTGCTTTTCAACATCAACACAGTAGGACTCAATATTGATAACAACAACCCTCAGACTGAAAAGAACAACAGTAACATTACTTTTACATCATTACCAAATATTGACAATCTTACTTTTCAATTATTAAAAGAAGTTAAAAATAATAACGTAAAAATAGCAATAAAAAATCCGCTTACTACTAATTCCTTGTTTTTATTTACCGAAAGCAAATGCTGAAAGTTTTTGTATTTTTTAAATATTCCTTAAAATAAGGGAGTTATGACGATTTTTCGAAAAACAAGAGAACGCCAATAACTATGAACTGCGGCTCCAAATCAAAAATTTGAACCAAGAAAAGTTGTTTGTTTTAATGAGTTCTATCTACCGTTTTATTGTTTTTGTTGTAAGGATTTAAAAACAACTGAAAGTGGGCGTTTTGTTGTCGATTTTTCCCCAATCGGAATTCTTCTTGTATATTGTGCTCAACTATAGTAACTTTCAAATATTTCTTAAATAATTTCAACACGTAATATTTAATTTCCTTCTCCTTTTCATCTTAATTTAGTCCTTTTATTAAGGAGCGTGAAGTTGGCACCAAGGTATAGGGTACTAATTTTTAAATTGTTACTATGATTTAGTACCCAATTGGTACCAATTAGTACCCACAAAAAAACTTTTGTTTTTTACTCTGCGTAGGAGTTATTCATTGTTTAATTATTTTGGTGCCAACTTCACGCTAGCACCACAACATAATTTTTTTAAAAAAATAATTATACGAAAATTTAGTACCCAATTGGTACCTTTAGGTACCCAAAAAATTGTTTCCAAAATGTCTATGGTAAATAAGTTATTGCATATTAAATATTATTGGTGCCAACTTCACGCTAGCACCAAAGTATTTATTTAAACTAAATTTTCTTTTACTAAAATTTAGTACCCAAATAGTACTAATTAGTACCCATGATAGTATTATGCTATTGTTTATATTAAATAAGTTATTACATTTTACATTTTTTGGACCGTGAAGTTAGCACCAATCATATTAAAATAAAACGTTTTCGAATTTTATTTTTATATAGGGATTTAGTACTTTTTAGGTACCTCTCATAAATGTAAAATTTATTTTGTTATTGTTTATATAGCACATATTATAACACTTTACTTTTTCTGTGCGTGAAGCTAGCACCACACATATTAAAATAATTCGCTTTTCAAATAAATTTTTATGTACAGATTTAGTACTATTTAGGTACCTCTCATAAATGTAAAATTTATTTTGTTATTGTTTATATAGCACAAATTATAACACTTTACTTTTTCTGTGCGTGAAGCTACCACCACACATATTAAAATAATTCACTTTTCAAATTAATTTTTATGCACAGACTTAGTACTATTTAGGTACCTCTCATAAATTTAAAATTTATTTTGTTATTGTTTATATAGCACATATTATAACACTTTACTTTTTCTGTGCGTGAAGCTAGCACCACACATATTAAAATAATTCACTTTTCAAATTAATTTTTATGCACCTCTCATAAATGTAAAATTAATTTTGTTATTGTTTATATAGCACAAATTTGTAAAATGCATTATTTTCATACGCGTGGTGCTGGCTTCTCGCACAGAAAAAGTAAAGTGTTATAATTTGTGTTACATAAAAAAAAAACGAAATAAATTTTACATTTATGAGAGGTACCTAAAAAGTACTAAATCCCTATATAAAAATAAAATTCGAAAACGTTTTATTTTAATATGATTGGTGCTAACTTCACGGTCCAAAAGAAGTAAAATGTAATAACTTATTTAATATAAACAATAGCATAATACTATCCTGGGTACTAATTAGTACTATTTGGGTACTAAATTTTAGTAAAAGAAAATTTAGTTTAAATAAATACTTTGGTGCTAGCGTGAAGTTGGCACCAATAATATTTAATATGCAATAACTTATTTACCATAAACATTTTGTAAACAATTTTTTGGGTACCTAAAGGTACCAATTGGGTACTAAATTTTCGTATAATTATTTTTTTAAAAAAATTATGTTGTGGTGCTAGCGTGAAGTTGGCACCAAAATAATTAAACAATGAATAACTCCTACGCAGAGTAAAAAACAAAAGTTTTTTTGTGGGTACTAATTGGTACCAATTGGGTACTAAATCATAGTAACAATTTAAAAATTAGTACCCTATACCTTGGTGCCAACTTCACGCACCTCTTTTATTACTATATTTTTTTCTCTTTGCAGATTTTTCAATTTTTTCGATTACAGTATTACGTGTAACAAACTCAGGCTAACGTTTTTTTCTTCTAATTTATTGATTTTTTGAGAATTGTTATTTATAGCTGATGTTGAAATATCTGCACGGATTATGTCCAAATTATTTAAGATTGTTTCGTTTTTATCATTTTCTGTTTTTTTTTCATCGTGTCAGCAAAAGTGTAATGTTAGATTTGATTTGTACTTACAAAAAGGATACAATCAGCCTTCCTTTACAGGGTGTATCACGGAAAGTGAAATATGGGCGTTTTAACATGGGAAATCAGTTTTCCGTGCACATTGCTCCCCTAATTATTTTAGACAAAAAATTTCAAATGGATGTTGTAAAGCAAAAATTTCTACATCCCAATCAATAAAAAAAATCATTTTGCCTACTTCATAGCTGCAGAAATAAAATTTGAAAATTCACGGAATTACAATTTAATAGTATTAGCTATGGAATTAGAAACAAGAGATGAATAAAAGCGTAATGTTTTATACGTCAAATTATTAGTATTTATCATTTATTTTGACAATCATTATTCTGTCACTGACGTAATAAAGTCTACTACAAAAAATCGTGGAAACAGGAGATACAAATAGAAAAAGAAACGAGAAAGTCCAAGGGAAACGTGGGAAGCAAGAATAAAGGAGCTGGAGATCAAGAGAGGTAGAAGCCATGAAGAAATAAAAAAGATAACAAAACCTACAACAAATTTCAAAATCCGACACCCATCAAGGAAAAAGAAGAAGAAGAAAAACTAAATCTGAACCTAAATTTCTATTTCATAACCGGTTACCCAAAATACATAAGGATTCACATTTTTACATAACTTTAAACATTTACAAATTTAAAATAGCTGATACTATCTAGCAGAACAATTATAGTTTAATTTAAAAACGTATATATTATAAATGAAACCGATATTAACCTTCAGTTTGAACCTAGAGCACATTTTTTTTGGTAGTGTAATTAAATGAATTTTATAATATTAGTATGCATAATTTTCTATTTTAAAAAAAGATAATAAATGTATGTTAAATATTTGCTTCAAAGATTAAACATAAAAAAATAGACTTTCAAATGTATCTATGTTCTTTATACTTGTCCTTTTCATATGTTAAAATTCTATTTCTGTTTGATTAAATACTCCTATAATTGTAATTTGAAATACGTATAAATACATAATTCATAATGCAGTGTTGGTTTTACATTTTTGTTGTAATTAATAACTATACTTATTCATGAATTCATTACAAACAATCCTCAACAAAATATGGTAGAAATTAAAAATAAGCGAATCAAAGTATATACTGGAAACATAATTAATTTTCCGATAACAAACATATTCATAACCTAATTTTATTCTACAGTAAAATGTACTTACACATATTCTCATTCAACAATTTACTTTTAAAATTACTTTTTTTATTTTCGGGAGATTTCTATGAACTAAACCACTAAATTATGTACTACGGTAATTATTCCGAATCTGAAACTAAATATAGAGAGAAACTAGTCTCGCAAATTTATACACCCTCATATTCATTTTCAGTACAAATAGGTACGTACATTAGAGAATTAACGGAGTAATTTATAATCAATATTTAGCTCAGAGTCGTTTTACAATTACCAATTCCTCATCATGCTTGTTTTCAAAAGTTAAATACTAGCATATAAAACAAGACTTCGTGTACACATATAAATGTTTCTGAGTATACGCAGTCAAATTAGTCCTACGTGCCAAGAATATATCCGAGGGAATACCATTTCGTTCTCTTGCTAAGCTCTGTGTACTTTTTAACAATTAAAATAAAAAAAAAATTCAACCTACTTCTAAACAAACTTAAATACTTCAATGAGTTACGGTATTTAATCAAAAGAAAAAAAATCTGATGAGGCCAACACATTACCTTCCGGCAATTCTGTGTATTATGTACAAATTCCATACACAAATTTTCATGTAAAAGATTCTATAATTCCAGTAAAATGATTTCCTAAATTAATCATGCAAATTGCACTAGACACTGACATCTTATTCTTTAGCTTTTCCCATTCGTCACAGGTCGCTATTTTTTATTTTCTTCTTCCGCTTATTTCTGTTTTGCGTATCGTCCTCATTCTATCATGTCTTTCGCAATACAATCCTTCCATATTATCTTTGGTCTTCCTCTGTTTGTTCCTACCTTCTATTACTAAGCTATTCATTCTTCTTCCAATATATTCTTCATCTCTCCTCATGAATTGTTCAAACCAATGTAATCGTCTCTCTTGTATCTTTCTAGAAACTTTTATCACTTGAGCATTTCCCTTATCCTTTCATTCCTTATTCTATCTCTCCGTGTCTTCCCCAACATCTATCTCAACATCTTCATCTCTGGCACATTCATTTTCGTTTTATCGATACTGACAAATATCAATTTGAATTATCTGAATATATTAGCACTTTCCATGGTCAGCTTAACAGACTGATTTGTGAAATTTAATATTTTTACAATTCTTAAACTCTATATTTATTGAGTATGAAGTAAAACATGCAATCAAATCGTATAGATGATAATATATTCTTCAAAATTAACAATGAGATTAAATGTGAAGTCTTTTCATTTATTTCCAATTTTCATCGACGATAATGATATACACAACAGCCATGTCTCACCCGTGATTTGAACCTAGGACCATTCGAGTATGAAGCGTTAGCGCTACCGCTATTCCACCTGGGTCGGAAATTTTAAAATAATTATTATAATATATATATATATATATATATATATATATATATATATATATATATTATAATAATTATTTTAAAATTTCCGACCCAGGTGGAATAGCGGTATATATATATATATATATATATATATATATATCCAGGGTGTATCACGGAAAAAAGTGATTTCCCAGGTTAAACGCCTATGTTTGCGCATTGCTCTCCTAATTATTTTAGACAAAAGTTTCAAATGAATGTTTAAAGCAAAAATTGTTGAAATTTCTGCACGGATTATGTCCAAATTATTTAAGATTGTTTCGTTTTTATCATTTTCTGTTTTTTTTTCATCGTGTCAGCAAAAGTATGATGTTGATTTGATTTGTACTTACATTTCACAAATTCAAATGGATGTTGTAAAGAAAAATTTCAATATCCGAATCAATAAAATAAATTAATTTTGGCTACTTCATAACTGCAGAAATAAAATTTGAAAATTCACGGAATTACAATTTAATAGTATTAGCCATGGATATATATATATATATATATATATATATATATATATATATATATATATATATATATATATATTAAATTTTATAAATTTTATAAATCAGCCAGCTATGCAAAACATGGAAACTTCTAATATATTCATATAATTCAAATTGACAGATGTCAGTATATATGAAAAGTAAATTAATGTGGCAGAGATGAGGATATTGAAGTAGCTGTTGGGGAAGACACGGAAAGATAAGTAAGGAAATAACTCTAGAGTTACAAGTTTCTAGAGAGATACAAGCGAGATGATTACATTGGTTTGAAAATGTCATGAGGAGAAATGAAGAATATATTGGATGAAAAATGAATAACTTAGTAATACAAGGTTGAACAAACAGAGGAAGACCAAAGGTATCGTGTTGGCCACAACAGATTTTTTAAAATATTTTAAATCTATTGAATATGAATAAAAAAGTGTAATCAATCCGCATAGAGGATAAAATATTCCATAATATTTAGTGTTAAAAATGAAGGTACTTCTTGTAGACCATTTATAAACTAAATCTAATCAATTCCTTATATGTATGTAAACAGGAATACGAAAGAATTACAATTTTATGAATTGTAGTGTTGTAGTTAGGCTCTATGAAAAAATCGTCACACACACATACACACGCACGCACACACACACACTCACTCACTTACGCACTGCGCACACACTTACACGAACGCACGCACGCACAAACACGTACACACGAACAAAAAACCGCGCACACATACACACACACACACACACACACACACACACACACACACACATACATACACAAGCAATCATTGACATAGGCGTTTAACATGGAAAAACAGCTTTTTTTATAAATAATAAGTGTCCGCCAGAAAATTAAGCCATTATATTGAACATGATAATAGTATAATTTTTTCAATATTTCATGACGTAATATGAAACAAAGATTTGGGCTTAGATTTGGGTTCGATTCTCCAACATGAAGATCTTTTTTTTATTATTTACTAAAAAGATATTGAAATTTTAAAAATCTATTATTAAAATTCAATTACAATGATACAACCTTTTTAGTTTTAGTTCAGTTTATTGTCATAAAAAACCGACGTTTCGGTAGTATGAACTTCTGCCTTCTTAGCGAGACCAACACACCTAAACAACAGGTTAAATAGACAAGCCATTGAGATTTTCAAAACCAATAATAATAATCTCAATCGACTAAATATGTTGTAATTTATCACCATGGTTACCTGTTGCTAATGTTTTTGTTATTATTTATTTACGTATTTGTTGTTTTATTCCCTGAAGAAGGCAGAAGTTCATACTGCCAAAACGTCGGTTTTTTTATGACAATAAACAGTACTAAAACTGAAAAGGTATCATTAAAATTCTATTTTCTCTTTCCTAATATAAGCAAATAGAAATAGTAAATTTGTAATAAATAAAGAGAGAATAATGAATGATAATTGATTACAACAATCAAAACACTGATTTAATAAAAACGCATGTTTTCTTTTGATATTAATAAAACATAACGAGATATATTATATTTTTACTGTATTTATAAAAAAAAAAAATTGTTAATATCAAAAGAAAATGTAATGCGTATTTATTACTATTTGGTTTGTTATAATCAATTATTATTCATTATTTTTCCTTTATTACAATGTTATTATTATTTTTAAATGATTGTGAGCAGTATTCCAAACTAATATTTTTGTTACATCTAATTTTGAGGTATTTAATAAATTCTTTAGGCAATTAATAAGTATTACTGATTACACTACCTCTAACATTATGGTAGTAGCTTCCTGAACATTGAAGAGAACGGTTGGCTATCTCTTCGCGTATTGTTTTTCAGGTTCTGATTGTGCATATTTTCAGAGAATAGAATTTATGAGATGGTGCTGATTCCATACCCAAGGTGGGTGTGATACCCTAGTGTTTATGAGATGGTGCTGATTCCATACTCAAGGTGGGTATGATACCCTAGTGTTTATGAGATGTTGCTGATTCCATACTCAAGGTGGGTGTGATACCCTAGTGTTTATGAGATGGTGATGATTCCATACTCAAGGTGGGTGCGATACCCTAGTGTTTATGAGATGGTGCTGATTCCATACTCAAGGTGGGTGTGATACCCTAGTGTTTATGAGATGTTGCTGATTCCATACTCAAGGTGGGTGTGATACCCTAGTGTTTATGAGATGGTGCTGATTCCATACTCAAGATGGGTGTGATACCCTAGTGTTTATGAGATAGTGATGATACCATACTCAAGGTGGGTGTGATACCCTAGTGTTTATGGGATGTTGATGATTCCATACTCAAGGTGGGTGTGATACCCTAGTGTTTACGAGATGTTGCTGATTCCATACTGAAGATGTGTTTGATACCCCAGTGTTTATGAGATGGTGATGATTCCATACTCAAGGTGGGTGTGATACCTTAGTGTTTGAGATGGTGATGATTCCATACTCAAGGTGGGTGTGATACCCTAGTGTTTATGAGATGGTGATGATTCCATACTCAAGGTGGGTGTGATACCCTAGTGTTTATGAAATGGTGCTGATTCCATACTCAAGGTGGGTGTGATACCCTAGTGTTTATGAGATGGTGCTGATTCCATACTCAAGATGGGTGTGATACCCTAGTGTTTATGAGATGGTGATGATTCCATACTGAAGGTGGGTTTGATACCCTAGTGTTTATGAGATGGTGATGATTCCATACTCAAGGTGGGTGTGATACCCTAGTGTTTATGAGATGGTGATGATTCCATACTCAAGGTGGGTGTGATATCCTAGTGTTTGAGATGTTGCTAATTCCATACTCAAGGTGGGTGTGATACCCTAGTGTTTATGAGATGGTGATGATTCCATACACAAGGTGGGTGTGATACCCTAGTGTTTGACATGTTGCTGATTCCATACTCAAGGTGGGTGTGATACCCTAGTGTTTATGAGATGGTGATGATTCCATACTCAAGGTGGGTGTGATACCCTAGTGTTTATGAGATGGTGCTGATTCCATACTCAAGGTGGGTGTGATACCCTAGTGTTTATGAGATGGTGCTGATTCCATACTTAAGGTGGGTGTGATATCCTAGTGTTTATGAGATGGTGCTGATTCCATACTCAAGGTGGGTGTGATACCCTAGTGTTTGAGATGGCGATGATTCCATACTTAAGGTGGGTGTGATACCCTAGTGTTTATGAGATGGTGCTGATTCCATACTCAAGGTGGGTGTGATACCCTAGTGTTTATGAGATGGTGATGATTCCATACTCAAGGTGGGTGTGATACCATAGTGTTTATGTGATGGTGCTGATTCCATACTCAGGGTGGGTGTGATTCCCTAGTGTTTATGAGATGGTGCTGATTCCATACTCAAGGTGGGTGTGATACCCTAGTGTTTACGAGATGGCGATGATTCCATACTCAAGATGGGTGTGATACCCTAGTGTTTATGAGATGGTGCTGATTCCATACTGAAGGTTGGCTTGATACCCTAGTGTTTATGGGATGTTGATGATTCCATACTCAAGGTGGGTGTGATACCCTAGTGTTTGACATGTTGCTGATTCCATACTCAAGGTGGGTGTGATACCCTAGTGTTTACAAGATGTTTCTGATTCCATACTGAAGATGGGTTTAATACCCCAGTTTTTATGAGATGGTGATGATTCCATACTCAAGGTGGGTGTGATACCCTAGTGTTTATGAGATGGTGATGATTCCATACTCAAGGTGAGTATGATACCCTAGTGTTTATGAGATGGTGATGATTCCATACTCAAGGTGGGTGTGATATCCTAGTGTTTGAGATGTTGCTAATTCCATACTCAAGGTGGGTGTGATACCCTAGTGTTTATGAGATGGGGATGATTCCATACACAAGGTGGGTGTGATACCCTAGTGTTTGACATGTTGCTGATTCCATACTCAAGGTGGGTGTGATACCCTAGTGTTTATGAGATGGTGATGATTCCATACTCAAGGTGGGTGTGATACCCTAGTGTTTATGAGATGGTGCTGATTCCATACTCAAGATGGGTGTGATAACCTAGTGTTTATGAGATGGTGATGATTCCATACTCAAGGTGGGTGTGATACCCTAGTGTTTATGAGATGGTGCTGATTCCATACTCAAGATGGGTGTGATACCTTAGTGTTTATGAAATGGTGCTGATTCCATACTGAAGGTGGGTTTGATACCCTAGTGTTTATGAGATGGTGATGATTCCATACTCAAGGTGGGTGTGATACCCTAGTGTTTATGAGATGGTGATGATTCCATACTCAAGGTGGGTGTGATACCATAGTGTTTATGTGATGGTGCTGATTCCATACTCAGGGTGGGTGTGATACCCTAGTGTTTATGAGATGGCGATGATTCCATACTCAAGGTGGGTGTGATACCCTAGTGTTTATGAGATGGTGCTGATTCCATACTGAAGGTGGGTTTGATACCCTAGTGTTTATGAGATGGTGATGATTCCATACTCAAGGTGGGTGTGATACCCTAGTGTTTATGAGATGGTGCTGATTCCATACTCAAGATGGGTGTGATACCCTAGTGTTTATGAGATGGTGATGATTCCATACTCAAGGTGGGTGTGATACCCTAGTGTTTATGAGATGGTGCTGATTCCATACTCAAGATGGGTGTGATACCCTAGTGTTTATGAAATGGTGCTGATTCCATACTGAAGGTGGGTTTGATACCCTAGTGTTTATGAGATGGTGATGATTCCATACTCAAGGTGGGTGTGATACTCTAGTGTTTATGAGATGGTGCTGATTCCATACTCAAGGTGGATGTGATACCCTAGTGTTTATGGTATGTTGATGATTCCATACTGAAGGTGGGTTTGATACCCTAGTGTTTGAGATGGTGATGATTCCATACTCAAGGTGGGTGTGATACCCTAGTGTTTATGAGATGGTGATGATTCCATACTCAAGGTGAGTGTGATACCCTAGTGTTTATGAGATGGTGCTGATTACATACTCAAGGTGGGTGTGATATCCTAGTGTTTATGAGATGGTGATAATTCCATACTCAAGGTGAGTGTGATACCCTAGTGTTTATGAGATGGTGCTGATTCCATACTGAAGGTGGGTTTGATACCCTAGTGTTTATGAGATGGTGTGATTCCATACTCAAGGTGGGTGTGATACCCTAGTGTTTATGAGATGGTGCTGATTCCATACTGAAGGTTGGCTTGATACCCTAGTGTTTATGGGATGGTGATGATTCCATACTCAAGGTGAGTATGATACCCTAGTGTTTATGAGATGGTGCTGATTCCATACTCAAGGTGGGTGTGATACCCTAGTGTTTACGAGATGGCGATGATTCCATACTCAAGATGGGTGTGATACCCTAGTGTTTATGAGATGGTGCTGATTCCATACTGAAGGTTGGCTTGATACCCTAGTGTTTATGGGATGTTGATGATTCCATACTCAAGGTGGGTGTGATACCCTAGTGTTTGACATGTTGCTGATTCCATACTCAAGGTGGGTGTGATACCCTAGTGTTTACAAGATGTTTCTGATTCCATACTGAAGATGGGTTTAATACCCCAGTTTTTATGAGATGGTGATGATTCCATACTCAAGGTGGGTGTGATACCCTAGTGTTTATGAGATGGTGCTGATTCCATACTGAAGGTTGGCTTGATACCCTAGTGTTTATGGGATGTTGATGATTCCATACTCAAGGTGGGTGTGATACCCTAGTGTTTATGAGATGGTGATGATTCCATATTCAAGGTGGGTGTGATATCCTAGTGTTTGAGATGTTGCTAATTCCATACTCAAGGTGGGTGTGATACCCTAGTGTTTATGAGATGGTGATGATTCCATACTCAAGGTGGGTGTGATACCCTAGTGTTTATGAGATGGTGCTGATTCCATACTCAAGGTGGGTGTGATACCCTAGTGCTTATGAGATGGTGCTGATTCCATACTCAAGGTGGATGTGATACCCTAGTGTTTATGGGATGTTGATGATTCCATACTCTAGGTGGGTGTGATACCCTAGTGTTTACAAGATGTTGCTGATTCCATACTGAAGATGGGTTTAATACCCCAGTGTTTATGAGATGGTGATGATTCCATACTCAAGGTGGGTGTGATACCCTAGTGTTTGACATTTTGCTGATTCCATACTCAAGGTGGGTGTGATACCCTAGTGTTTATGAGATGGTGCTGATTCCATACTCAAGGTGGGTGTGATACCCTAGTGTTTATGGGATGTTGATGATTCCATACTCAAGGTGGGTGTGATACCCTAGTGTTTATGAGATGGTGCTGATTCCATAATTAAGGTGGGTGTGATATCCTAGTGTTTATGAGATGGTGATGATTCCATAATCAAGGTGGGTGTGATACCCTAGTGTTTATGAGATGGTGCTGATTCCATCCTCAAGGTGGGTGTGATACCCTAGTGTTTATGAGATGGCGATGATTCCATACTCAAGGTGGGTGTGATACCCTAGTGTTTATGAGATGGTGCTGATTCCATACTGAAGGTGCGTTTGATATCCTAGTGTTTATGAGATGGTGATGATTCCATACTCAAGGTGGGTGTGATACCCTAGTGTTTATGAGATGGTGCTGATTCCATACTCAAGATGGGTATGATACCCTAGTGTTTATGAAATGGTGCTGATTCCATACTGAAGGTGGGTTTGATACCCTAGTGTTTATGAGATGGTGATGATTCCATACTCAAGGTGGGTGTGATACCCTAGTGTTTATGAGATGGTGCTGATTCCATACTCAAGGTGGGTGTGATACCCTAGTGTTTATGGGATGTTGATGATTCCATACTCAAGGTAGGTGTGATACCCTAGTGTTTGAGATGTTGCTAATTCCATACTCAAGGTGGGTGTGATACCCTAGTGTTTATGAGATGGTGCTGATTCCATACTCAAGGTGGGTGTGATACCCTAGTGTTTATGAGTTGGTGCTGATTCCATACTTAAGGTGGGTGTGATATCCTAGTGTTTATGAGATGGTGCTGATTCCATACTCAAGGTGGGTGTGATATCCTAGTGTTTATTAGATGGTGCTGATTCCATACTTAAGGTGGGTGTGATATCCTAGTGTTTATGAGATGGTGATGATTCCATACTCAAGGTGGGTGTGATACCCTAGTGTTTATGAGATGGTGCTGATTCCATACTCAAGGTGGGTGTGATAACCTAGTGTTTATGAGATGGTGCAGATTCCATACTCAAGGTGGGTGTGATACCCTAGTGTTTATGAGATGTTGCTGATTCCATACTCAAGGTGGGTGTGATACCCTAGTGTTTATGAGATGGTGATGATTCCATAATCAAGGTGGGTGTGATACCCTAGTGTTTATGAGATGGTGCTGATTCCATACTCAAGGTGGGTGTGATACCCTAGTGTTTATGAGATGGCGATGATTCCATACTCAAGATGGGTGTGATACCCTAGTGTTTATGAGATGGTGCTGATTCCATACTTAAGGTGGGTGTGATATCCTAGTGTTTATGAGATGGTGATGATTCCATACTCAAGGTGGGTGTGATACCCTAGTGTTTATGAGATGGTGCTGATTCCATACTCAAGGTGGGTGTGATAAGCTAGTGTTTATGAGATGGTGCAGATTCCATACTCAAGGTGGGTGTGATACCCTAGTGTTTATGAGATGGTGATGATTCCATACTCAAGGTGGGTGTGATACCCTAGTGTTTATGAGATGGTGCTGATTCCATACTCAAGGTGGGTGTGATACCCTAGTGTTTATGAGATGGCGATGATTCCATACTCAAGATGGGTGTGATACCCTAGTGTTTATGAGATGGTGCTGATTCCATACTGAAGGTGGGTTTGATACCCTAGTGTTTATGAGATGGTGATGATTCCATACTCAAGGTGGGTGTGATACTCTAGTGTTTATGAGATGGTGCTGATTCCATACTTAAGGTGGGTGTGATACCCTAGTGTTTGTGGGCTGGTGCGAATGCCATGCCTGAGACGAGTGTGATGCTCGTAATACGAAAATGAATGCGGGTGGTGATTTTGCACTCGTGAAGGGTGCTGATGCCCGGATATGTAATGGTTACCTGTGACCCTACGTTCAATTAGCAAAATGTTGTTTATGTTTTATAGAGATAATTACTATGTCGGGGTGTGATGTAACGATAATTAAAGACTACAATTAGTAGCCAAGAAATTATTATGAATGAGTCAGTATGGATTTGGACACGAAAGTGTACGGATCGGTGCATCGTGCTTACATTTCAGAAGTGGGATCTGAATCTTCGTACTGCTCACGTGAATACCATTGCAAGATCATTTATATACGATGGATCCTTCCAAAGGGTATCGTACTGAATCGAGAGGTAGACTGCGCAGGGGATATACAAGCCGTAGCTCGTCTAGTAACACCTCCGAGTCTAGTGAAAGATCTAGACCACGGCGTAAACATAGACGCCAACGTTCAGGTGAATGTCGGTTAGGTGAACTAACCGAAATTGTTAGCAATCTAACGAAAATAGTACAGAGTCAATCGAAGACTCCTAATCCCCAGCCGTCAAAATATTGTGAAGTGGGTACGAAAGGTGGATGAGTTACGAGTGTTATTTGGTTGGTCAGAAAAGACTACAATATATTACGCACTGGGGAAATTAAAGGGGCTGGCAGTCACATGGTATAGCGGATTGACCTCAGTCAACCACACATGGGAAACATGGAAGACTATGTTGAGTCGGGCGTTTCCCTGCCAGCGAGACTATTGCTCTCAGTTAGAGGAAATGTTGCAGAGAAAAAAACATCCAGAAGAGAGCATTGCCAAGTACTTTTATGAAAAGCGCGATGGTTTCTGCTTGCAATATTGAAGGTAGAAATGCAGTTTCCTGCATAATAGGTGGTCTTGTAAATGAAAATCTCCGTTTCATAGCTAAGGCTGGAGATTACAGAACGCCGGAAACATTGTATGAGTTCTTGCGAACTTGCAGAGAACAGCCAATATATAAACCTGATGCTCATTCGAATTCACACAAGAAAATACCACATCACCGTCGGCGTTTTCACCGTACATCCTACCAATGCCAGGATCGAAAGGGGCATCATTCAGAACCACAACGACATACTAATGTTATTTGTGACCAAATTGACAGGTTATATAACTGTAAGTATTTCACTTGTTTAGATCTAAGAAGTGGTTATCACCAAATCCCAATAGCCGAGGAAAGTCGTTACTTAACATCATTCGTCACGCCGGATGGGCAATACGAGTATAGTAGAATACCATTTGGATTAGCAAACGCTCCCAGCGTTTTCCAACGACTAATGAATAAAGTCCCAGGATCTCTTCGTTATGATAGCGTTACGGTTTATCTAGATGATATATTGATCCCAAGCTCAACAGTCCAAGAAGGACTAAAGCGATTAGAGGAAGTTTTACAGGTGTTACAAGACGAAGGGTTGACATTGAAACTAGAGAAATGCAAGTTCCTAACTACGTCAGTCAATTATTTAGGATTCGAAATAGATCAAACCGGAATCAAACCTGGATCACATAAAATACGAGCGATATGTGAATTTCCCACACCAACAAACATCCATAAAGTCCGCCAATTCTTAGGATTAACTACACATTTCAGACAATTCGTTCCGAATTTTGAAAAAGTTGCTGGACCATTGCACATCTTAACTAAGAAAACGCAACAATGGAAATGGGACGAAGAACAGATGAATGCTTTCCAAAAATTAAAAGATGTTTTGACACATCGGCCGGTTCTTGCAATATTTAACCGAGATGCAATGACTGAAGTCCACACAGACGCCAGCAAGTACGGTCTTGCTGGAATTCTGTTGCAGAAAAGCAACGAAGGAAAATTGCAACTGATTGCGTACTACAGCCGCCAAACAACTCAGGTCGAACAAAAATACCACTCCTATGAATTAGAGGTATTGGCAGTTGTTAATTCGGTAAGAAAATTTAGGGTCTATCTTCACGGACGAAAATTCATACTAGTGACAGATTGCAATGCCATTAAAACAGCGCATACTAAACGTGACCTGATTCCTCGAATTGCACGATGGTGGCTTCAACACGCTGAATTCGAATTTGAAGTCGAATACCGACCTGGACTGCGTATGACTCATGTGGACGCATTGAGCAGGAATCCAGCAGTATCAGAAACCGCAACACCTGAGGTAGACATTCTACATATTGAAAACTCCGACTGGTTCCTTGCAGGGCAACTAGCTGATACAAAATTAGGTCATCTCCATGACGCCCTTAAACGCAACCCGGAATCAGATGTAGAAAAGAAAATTCATAAATATAAACTTAAAGATAGCAAGATTTTCCGAGTTACAATGCAAGGAAATCGCCTGGTTGTGCCACGAGGAATGAGGCGAGAAATAGTGAAATCCACACACGATGAATTTGGGCACTTTGCAACCGAGAAAACTCTCACTAAACTAAAGGAAAATTACTGGTTTGAAGGAATGAGATCTTATGTAACCCGATATATCTTGTGCCGTTTAGCATGCTAATATAATAAGAAGCCAGCGGCGCCTAAGCAAGGGATCTTGCACCCAATTGATAAAATAGGAATTCCTTTCCATACGCTCCACATCGATCATTTGGGGCCGTTCGTTAAAAGCACACGTAAAATTGTATACCTTATTGTTGTAATTGATGCATTCACAAAATTTCTATTGATGAAAGCTGTGAAAACGACCCAAACGAAGGACGTTATAAAATTTCTCAGTGAAATAATGAATACGTACGGCACACCGACTAGAATCATTTCCGACCGTGGGACAACATTTACAGCGATTAAGTTCAAAGAATTTTGCAACAATATGGGGATTGTTCATGTTTTGAATGCTGTGACCACCCCACGCGGTAATGGTCAGTGCGAACGCTACCACCGAACTATAATCTCTGCAATGAAAACTAGTACAGATGATGAGATATGGGACAACGTAGTTCCCAAAATTCAGTTTGCAGTAAATAACACCGTTAATAAAGCTATAGGGAAAACTACGAGTGAGTTGTTGTACGTTTACAAACCAAGAGCACCAGCAGATTCTAAAATCACGGCGGAGTTAGAAGTTGACCCCGCTAATGATATCACGTCGTTACGTGAAAAAGCTTTGCGACGAGTCATGTCCGTACAGGAAAACCAAAAGCAGATTTTCGACAAAAGACGTATCAAAGCAAAAGTATACAAGAAAGGGGACTTGGTACTTATCGAAAAGGCTAATGTTGCTATAGGATCAAGCCAAAAATTACTACCAACTTTTGCTGGTCCCTTTCTCGTTAGTACTGTCGAGTGTGAGCAGTATTGCAAACTAATATTTTTGTTACATGTAATTTTGAGGTATTTAATAAATTCTTTAGGCAATTATATAATAATTATATAATACTCGACCAATCTCCAAATCGCTCATTGATGTTATACTAATTTCAGATAAAAATATTTGTACTAATTCTGGAGTGATTAATTGTGAAGATCTTTCCGATCATGACGGTATATACTGTATCCTAAATATACCAAAAACTTGTTTCTCAAAAAAAACATTCATGTACAGAGATTTCAAAAATTTTAATGTAGACAATTTTTATAATGATTGCGAAACTGTTAACTGGAATGATATTTTAAGTATGAACAACATAAATGATAAAGTTGAATTCGTTAATAAAAATA
Organism: Harpalus rufipes; assembly: GCA_951394225.1. NCBI lineage: Eukaryota > Metazoa > Arthropoda > Insecta > Coleoptera > Carabidae > Harpalus > Harpalus rufipes. Next base: position 60,234,303 of record OX596274.1, read on the forward strand.
TAATTACTTTATATGATAAACATGCACCTGTAAAGTCTACTACAGCTAGCAAACATTATAGCCCATGGATTACTCCTGTAATTAAGATCATGCAGAGGAAACGAAATAAAGCACTCGCGGATTATAAAAAACATAAAACCCAGTCTAAATTTGAATATTATAAGCAATTACGAAATTTAACAACTGCTGCTATACGACGGGAAAAACAAGCGTTTTTTCAGCATGATATTAATAACAGTATCAATAATTCCAGTAAATTGTGGAACAATCTTAGACGTTTGGGCATTAGTAAAGAGAACAAAGCTAGTATTCCAGAGTCACTATGCAAGCCAGAAGAATATGGTTGTAATTTGTTAAAAAAAGTTGGTACATCAAGTGTAAATCACAATACTATAAACTATTTTCTTAGCAACAAAATTATTAATGACAATAATCAATATTTTACCTTTACCTGTACAGATAGTAGTGTTGTAAACAGTATTTGTATGAAATTAAAATCTAATGCAATAGGAGCAGATGGAATATCTCGTAAGATGATTTTAATTATTCTCCCATTAATACTAGACTATATCACACATATTATTAATACTTGTTTGCTAGAAGGAGTTTTCCCTGACACCTGGAAATCAGCAGTAATTAAACCAATTTGCAAAAATAGTAATCCATCAACCAATGATGATCTGCGGCCTATTAGTATACTGCCTACATTATCAAAAATACTAGAAAGAATTTGCCATGATCAAATAATGTCTTTTGTTACAGAGAATAATATTCTACCAACTACACAATCAGGGTTTAGGAGTGGATATAGTACCAATACGAGCCTTTTAAATTTAATAGATAACTTAGTCTCTAACTTTGACAACTCTAAAATATCAATTTTAATTCAAATAGATTTCTCAAAAGCATTTGACATGATAGATCATAACCTTCTACTTGCTAAGCTTCATTATTACAACTTTTCTGAAACTGCTATTCAGTGGTGTAAAAATTACTTCGACAATAGAAATTTTACTGTCAGCCTTTCTAAAAATTCGCTCTCTTTAAAATCAACGTCTTTCTTATTACAACGCGGTGTTCCGCAAGGCTCCATTCTAGGACCACTTTTTTTCCTAATATATATAGCAGACATGCCATCTATTCTTAATTTTTGTTCAGTGCACTCGTATGCAGATGACACTCAATTTATGGCAACCATTGATCCATCTGAGCTCCATGAAAGTTGCGAAAAAATTAACAATGATCTTGATAAACTCGTTACATGGGTAAATGACAACGGTCTCAAAATAAATGCCACCAAATCATCTATGTTGATATTTGGCGCCTCCTCAGTCCCTCGTATAATTCTTGACAATGCTACTTTAACTCCAAGTCCTTTTATCAAAATACTAGGAATGACTATTGATAAAGATCTTAATTTCAGACAACACTTACACAACAAATTACAAGCTGCTAGATTTAAACTTCGATACTTATATCAATATAGGCATGTGTTGTCCGCTGATCTTAAACTTCGCTTAGTAAACACTCTAGTGCTTTCCATTATGGATTATTGTGCTTGCTGTTATGTAACACATCTTACGCAAATAGATAAGAAAAGGATTACTATTTTACAAAATTCGTGTCTTCGCTTTGTCTATGGTGTCTGCAAATATGATCATATTTCAAGCTATCGAATCTTAGCTAATATGGATGATATTGAAACGCGTGTCAAGAAATTTTACACGTGCCTAGTCCATAAAATTAAACTTTCAGGTATTCCATCTTACTTACACAATAAATTAAACCTGAAGCATTATGACTATGGTTTGCGTAACAAATACTTATATGCTGTACCCTCTTTTAAAAAAGCTAAATTTAAATGTTCGTTCTCTTATCTAGCGCCTATGCTTTATAATATTCTGCCACAAGATTTGAAATCTCTCTCGCTTACTTCATTTATGTATCACATTAAACATTCTGCTACTTTTAATGATATGATTATTTGAAACATTTATGTACATTGTATTCTGTTGATATTCCTTAAATGTATTTTTGTATTGTTTTTGTTCGACGTTCATTTCATTTAATATTGTTATATGTTGTTGTATCGGTTAGGTGGAAGAGCAGCCTTTGGCTGAACCTCGCCGTTGACGTGGGTCAATAAAGTTTATTATTATTATTATTATTATTATTATTAATTAATAAGTATTACTGATTACACCACCTCTATCATTATGGTAGTAGCTTCCTGAACATTGAAGAGAACGGTTGGCTATCTCTTCGCGTATTGTTTTTCAGGTTCTGATTGTGCATATTTTCAGAGAAGAGTGTTTATGAGATGGTGCTGATTCCATACTCAAGGTGGTTGTGATACCCTAGTGTTTATGAGATGGTGCTGATTCCATACTCAAGGTGGGTGTGATACCCTTGTGTTTATGAGATGGTGCTGATTCCATAATCAAGGTGGGTGTGATACCCTAGTGTTTGTGGGCTGGTGCGAATGCCATGCCTGGGACGAGTGTGATGCTCGTAATACGAAAATGAATGCGAGTGGTGATTTTGCATTCGTGAAGGGTGCTAATGCCCGGATATGTAATGGTTACCTAAGACCCTACGTTCAATTAGCAAAATGTTGTTTATGTTTTATAGAGATTATTAGTATCGCGGGGTGTGATGTAAAGATAATTAAAGACTACAATTAGTAGCCAAGAAATTATTATGAATGAATCAGTATGGATTTGGACACGAAAGTGTACGGATCGGTGCATAGTACTTACATGATAGTAATTAGAAATTATGTAGAGATTTTTACAAGATCCGTCTTTATTTTTTTTTTGAAAAAGAAAACTTTTCTTCCCGACAATTGGAATAAGGCGCGTAATTTGACCGGGAGATAAACCACATAAAGGGCCGTCAACATCGTGTTCCATTTTTAAACTTTTGCCCTGTTTTGTTAATATCAAAAGAAAATGTAATGCGTATTTATTACTGTTTGGTTTGTTATAATCAATTATTATTCATTATTTTCTCTTTATTACAATGTTATTATCATTTATAATGATAGTAATTAGAAATTATGGAGAATTTTTAAAAAAATCTGTAATATATTTTTTTTTTGAAAAAGAATCAAACATTGTGCTGGAGAATTGAACTCAAACCTTCAATATTTAATATTTCAAAGGCAGCTACGTTAACTATTGAGCCACAAAAGGCTTTTGGAAATCTTTTCATATTACGTCATAAAATATCGAAACAATTATTTATTTATAATTTTTTATATTTTTTTCAGTTTAATAATGTATACGGGGTAACGTATTGTTATCGTGTACAATATCATGGCCTAATTTCCTGCCGCACACTTTTTATTCACAAAAAAACTGTTTTCCCATGTTAAACCTCTATCTGAAGCATAGTTTGGGACACCCGGTATACATATATATACACACACACACACAACCTCACACACACACACACACACACACACACACACACACACACACACACAGAGAGAGAGAGACATCATTGTAAAAATAGTAAAATCGTATTCTAGGGACGGTAACAAATAGTTGCGATTATGACCCTCCTCGAGTTTAAAGACTAACTGCAGCATTTAAAACTACTGACTAGGTAGGTCAATATAGCAAAGGGGATGGTTATTACTATCTATTCCTGTGGTTAGCGAAAGGAAAAATGGCGTTACATAACCACCTTTAGCATGGCGTGCAAGTTGGACATAAATGGGAGCAGGGAAAATAAGGGTAACTTTGCTAACCCCGTGCTAGATTAATGAACTAGGATATGCTGGGAGTGACGACTGGATCTAGATCTTCACTTCACTTCACGAGTGATTACGGTTTGTTTCAATAAATATCAACACCGCATTAATTTTATATGATATAATAACATAAGCTGTGATGATTAAACACAAATAAAAGTACCACTAAAGAAATGCTTATAACTTCGTGCGTGATTATTCTATTACGCGTGGGTGAATATGACATTGACATGTACGAGTCTGCGTCGAGACAGATCTCACCAGACTGTCTGCAATCGGCAAAGACCTTGTTTCGCTGATATAGCAAAATTTCGCCCCTGCCTTCTCTGATTCCGTTCGTTCGATTCACGCTTTGTCACATCGCCGTCCTGTTTAGATACGAAATGTGACGATGTGGATCTGTCACAAGTTTTACTGGTTATATAGTTCAAAGCCGTGTAGCTCAGCTCTTATAAATCCACGAACCATGAAAACTTTTCTTCCCTACAATTGGAATAAGGCGCGTAATTTGACCGGGAGATAAACCGCACAAAGGGCCGTCAACATCGTGTTCCATTTTTAACCTTTTTGTCCTGTACTTTTATGCAATTCTTGCTATCAATAAACAAACTTAAGCTGGTGTAACTAGCAGGGCTGTATAAAAGCAGGGCCCGCGATTATAGAAGAGAGTTGTTGACTGCGAGTATTCCTCTCAACAACTAAATCCGATTGCGAGTATTCCATCGACTCTTGATTGCGAGTAATCTGTCAAGACATTCGTTGTACAAAATAGTATGGTGGTCGCTGATGGGTAAAATAAGATGCTGGGTGTGCAAATTGTCGAATTACTGGTTTTTGGAAAAACGACGCCGGGCGTCGCGACAGCGGTGATGTCGGCAGATTAAAGGTAGATGCACGGCTATCCAAAAATGTGGATAGAAATGTGTTCGGACGGTTTCGGTGTGACCGACGCTAGGCGTCGCGACGGCTGTGACGGCGGTGGACAAGCGGTAGATACGGTGATCTTAAGGATCCGTATAGAAACGTGTTCGGATGGTTTTAGCGTAATCGACGCTAGGCGTCGCGACGCTAATATCGCGTTGGTTTGGTGTCTAACAGCAGTAATGACTGAAAAGGTATGCGTTTCTGCAGTAATCGGCAGATCGACGCCGGGCGTCGCGACGGCGACGCTTGTGACCGGATGTTCGCGGAGTACGTGGAGATCGATGGTATATACGGCGCACGACGAAAAAGTCGACTCAGGCAAACCTCACAGACTCTAGGCCTTGAGTGCCCCGGCTTACGCACTAGGGCGTCGCGGCGCAGAGTCGGAAAAACGCACTTGGGTCGATGCACGCTAAAATAGACGACTCGAGATAACGGGCCGTTTTACAGTAACCCTGGATAAACACGTGGACTTGACGACTGTAACGCCCGGGTTTACATGCCGGCGGCGTCGAAACGTCAAGTCGGTGAAACTCGCAACGAGTCGCTGTAAAATGACTAGACACGCGCAACTGGCGAATTTAATCCACGGAAATGATTACGGCCGGTGTCAGTCGTAGTGTCTCTGGATGTTTTCAAATATGCCTTTTGAAGACGGTTTGGCCTACGCTCAACAAGCGTTGCGACGTCGGACGTATGGATCTCACAACGAGACACTAAAACTGACTTTCAGTAAACAACTAAACATGACCGGAGAACTCATGGGTTTCAAAGAACACGGAAACTTTGCTCATCTGGAGGTCGGCTTCGATGTCTTGACGGATTACTCACGATCAAGAGTCGATGGAATACTCGCAATCGGCTTTAGTTGTTGAGAGGAATACTCGCAGTCAATAACTCTCTTCTACAATCGCGGGCCCTGCTTTTATACAGCCCTGCTAATTAAACCAGCTTAAGTTTGTTTACTGATAGCAAGAACTGCATAAAAGAATAGGGCAAAAATGTTATAAATGGAACACGATGTTGACGACCCTTTATGCGGTTTATTTCCCGGTCAAATTACGCGCCTTATTCCAATTGCCGGGAAGAAAAGTTTTCACGGTTCGTGGATTTATAAGAGCTGAGCTATACGGCTTTGAACTATATAACCCGTAAAACTTGTGACTGATCCACATCGTCACAGAACTTAATATTCTAAAGAAGTTTAAACACACACACAAAAGAATATGTACTCGTAGCGATATAATTCGTATCATAGGCCAGTCAGCAAGGGGTTGATTGTGGAAATAATTGATTGAAAGCTGGAGTAAATTTTATTCTCTTTATTGGGACCTCTAAAAAGACATACTAATTTTGCACGGTCTAGCGACCCCTCATTTTGCTGCCATATTGAAAAAATCTGATGTGGCCAGCAAAATACCTTTTTGTCAATTCTGTGTATTTTGTACACATACTATACCTAAATTTTCTTGCAAAAGACACTAAATTTCCATTAAAATTATTTCAGGAACAAACTATATAAATTGCAGTGACACTGATTTCTGTCAATTAGAATTATCTGAATATATTGGTAGTTTTAACAGTTATAGTATAGCTGGCTGATTAATGAAATATAATTTCTTTATAATTTTCTAACTTTTTATGCATTGAATATGAAGAACAAAATTCAATGGAACCGTATAGAAAAAAAATATTCTTTAATATTTATAAGAACGTAAATTATCAAAATATGATGTTTAACTGCTTTATTTCAAGAAAAACTGTTAAAAACTTCAACTAAGAGTACTTCCGGTTGACCAATTATAACCAAAATCTAAGCAACTTTCCACATGAACATATAGAAGAGGAATACGAAAAAACATAATTTTTGGAATATTGTAGTATTGGAGTTATCGAAGGAGATGTTTTTGTCACACACACACGCACACACACCTGCAGCATATATTTTTTTGTTGTTAATATTTCTTTCATTTCAATATCCTGCTCGTTCCAAATTATTTTTAATATTTTCTAAATTTGATCCAAACTGAGATATTCACAAAAATCAATAAAAATATCTTTTTTTCACGTGGTTTTTTCAATATAGCGGCAAAATTCGGTCTCGCTAGACCGTGCAAAATTAGTATGCTGTTTTGATGGTCCAAATAAAGAGAATAAAATTTATTCCAGCTTTCCACTATTTATTTCCACAATAGTCTCTTTTAAACGCCCTGCCGACTGGGGTATCATATGAGATTTATAAACATAGACAAAGAGTTGACCTAAATACTCATACAGCCGTATTCATAGCAATAGTTATACCCGGTATAACTTTAGCTTGTTTTTTATACCAGGTTTAGTAAATAATCGTATTCATAATACTATTATGTTTAGGTTTAAGTTATACCTATACAGGTAAATAAGTACTGAGTATATATTATTAAACTAGATGATTTAAGACCTTTCAATTTTAAATGTTCCGCGGTGTTCTGCGCATTATTAGCTTAGTGCGCCCGTAGAGCTATCCATTTGGTCAAAACATATAGACCTATGGGCGTATTGTGCTCAAAAATGTAAGTCTTAAATCTGAAAATATTGAACAAAATCGCAACGATACTTGCCACTCTTATGTATAATTTTATATTAATCAGCAAAAATTGATGTGTTTTCAGATTTTTCGGAAAATGAGCTTGATGTTTATGACATGCCAAAATAAACTTGGTTCCAAGGTTTATCTTTTTTGGAAAATTGGAAAATAATCGGACACGTAGTCTAGTGAAAATTATTATTTATCTTTTTATTTTTATTTAAATATTTATTTATTATTTGCATGCCGTGTATTTTAATTAATTCAAATAACGTATTCTCTTCCCTTCCGTACAATTTTCGGATCTCTTTCATTTTATTGCCGTAATTTTACAATTCCAGTAAAAATTTACTTAATAATTAATACAAGATAGGAATGTAATAACAAGTTGAAAACTTAGTTGCTCGCTCACTTGATACTCGTACCTGTTTTTTACAAAAACCAATTAGTTCATTTTTTGCTGATGCATAAACGTCAATTAGAATAAAAATACAATGTTGCCGAATGTTTTATCTGCATCTGTTAACCTAATAAATTTAAAATATGTACTATTGCTATGAATACCGAAATGTTAAACTAGTTTAAATTTAATCTTTGTGAAATAGTTATACTGGGAATAAGAGTGGAATAATGTAGTTGCTATAAATTCGGCTGATGTATACAACTGAGATAAGTCGGAGCAATAAAATTAATCTCGTTTAGACACTAGTTTGCTCGAGACGTTGATGACCAATGCTGGTTCACTTGCATACGTTTACACGTTGGCGTTTGTCAAATAATGTAGATAACGGCCAAAACCACTCACTCACTACGGCATAGTGGATGTTGGCTCATTTTTATTGTGACACGAAGAACAAAACACAGGCATATGATTACTCTTCTTTTCTGAATCACTGCACTGTTTTATTTTCCACAAACGAAATGCTGAAGGAATTAAGACACGATTTTCATACACACACGAGACCCCTCACGTGATGTTTGATGCCTTCATCTTCATGATCATACCCTACGAGGTATAAGCTGACGATGCTGGTGGTCATCAGAAGCAAGAAAATGACGCATGCGTTGGCGGTTAATCCATGATTGCTTCGTGTCAGCGTCTGGACTGGTGATGCGCTGATTACCGGGCACGGTTCGAGTTGTTAGATATTTCGTGACCTTGGGAATCGGGAATATTATAGGGTGCTACATTGAGATCGTCGGTCGTATTTCTAATGTCAATTAGATCTTCGAAAAAAAAGATCTACTTCAAGTGTATATAATTTAAGACGATATACAGGGTGGTGACCGCGACCCCGGAACATAGGGTTTTAAGATGTAAAATCAGATTTTCGTAATTTCCTGCTACCCAAATTATTTTAGATAAAAAACTTCAAATAAAATTGGACATAAAATTCTTCATCTGAATCATTAAGCAAAATTAATTTTGTATGCCTGTAACGTCAAAAATTAGGTATCAAAATGTCGAAAATCACCGCAAAAATAGCTATAGCCATGGAATTGAAACAAAAAATTAGCAAATGTTCACGATTTATCTGTCAAGCTAGGTTAATTTAATTTCATTATTATTTGAAAAATCTGTTCAAGTGAACACATATCATTTTTAAGTAACAGATAATTGTTAATTAAAACAGAAATTAGAAATAAAATCTAAATAAAATAAATTACCCTAACATGACAGATAAACCGTTATTTATTTTGTCTTAATTCCATGGTTATTGCTATTTTTGAGGTAATTTTCGACATTTTCATACCTAATTTCTGCCGTTACATGGCATACAAAATGTTTCTTATTGATTCAGATACAGAAATTTATAAAAGTTGTAGAACTTTTATTTGAAGCTATTTTACCTAAAATAATTAGGGAACCAGGAAATTAAGAAAGTATGTTTTTACATGTTAAAGTCCTATGTTCCGGGGTCGCGGACACGACTCCGTATATGTACTTTTTTCCAAAAAAAATATACGACAGCATTTTGATTAATTAATTCGGTAATGTCATAAGTACCTGTCCATCGTTTTGATAATTCCAACTTTACTTGCTAGATCAAAAAGTAAAATTTTATCTGCTACGCTGAATCCCTGAAGTATTGCTTAAATTTGTTATGCTGCCCCGCCTCGGGTCGGCTTCCGGCCAGCATGAGGGTTTAAAGGACATTTTTGTATATGTGCGCTATGTTTAGCAGTAACACACCGTTAGCAAAAAGTCTTGTTTAAGTTTTTTGCTGTTTTATCATTAATATATCTCATTTTACTTGATTTTTTTAGGCATCTGCTCCTTTGAGGTTCGCGCTGGGATAGATTTTTCTGGCTCAATTTCTAAGCGAAACGCGAATGATCGTAAAGATTCGTCTTTCATTCTGAATAACTTTTGAAAATCGTGGTCATCCTTTGCCTTTCCCGGGCTTGTTCCAAACATTATTCTTAACCAATTTCCCATTTCGAGATTAATTTAATTTAAATACATGAACAACCTGGGAGTCATTTAGTTGCAAAGCGTCACTAATTGTTGCAACATTATCAAAAAAACATTCTAAATATTCTACGAGTAAACTTTAATTGTCTACATCTACGTGTCGACAATATGTAGAAAATAAATTTATATGTAAACAAAGTAGACAATGTCATAAATATTATGATTTTGATTGGACAGTCGAGTTAGTTTTTTTTTTTATCTAGTTTTGCCATATTGGGGATTTTGTTTCACATAAGAAAATAGTGGATTACGCTTGAAAGCCGGCCGTTTTTGCATGCATTAAATAAATAATTTAAATTCGTGAAACCAAACTTTGTCAATAGTAATCATTTTTACCTGTAAAAATGTAAAAGACCTGAATATTAAAAATTACAACAAAACATGGTTAAACATCACTTAATTCTATAGATTTTATTTGATAATGGACAACTAACAGGTGATATTTTTTTCGTTTTTCTGAACTAGGTTTGCATTCTGCCAATCAGAAGGCAGAATTTATATCCCTATCTAAACCAACGCTATTTTTTTACGTGAAATGAAGTATAATAATTGTAGATTTGTATGAATAATCTAACGATAATTCATGTGTTATATTTTCCAAGATCTATATTATATAGGCATCTTAAGCTTTTTTAAATTAATGTAATATTTTACAATAAATAAATTGAAATTTTATTATCCACATTCTCTACATTATCTATGCTTCTAAATATGTCTACGTATACATCATTGTCGACACGTAAACTATTACATTGTCGACGCAAAATAACCTACACGCCCATCTCTGTTTATAATTAATATAAATATTTATCAATTATAGTAACTCTTTACTTTATTTAGCTTGCATAATACAATTTTGGATTAATATAAAATAATAGGTGCATGTAGAGTCTGGACGCAGGGTTCCAGCCAGGTCCACGCACGCGTTCTATAGAACGCGTCACTGCAGCACAGAAGCTGGACGCAGTCAGTCTGTCGAGAGAGGGCAATGGCCGAGAGAGTTTTGTTAACATAACAAACTTTAAAGTGAAACCGCTATAAGTTTCGAATACGATCGTTTTCGGTAATGAATAAATACGATTAAACAGAAATAACTTAAAAGAACTTGGTGGATATCTATTCACGAAAGAATCAGACGAATATCAGAAGAAAATACATGTTAAAGAGAAAATTGAATTATCAGATTTAATATCAGTGTGCCATATTCTTAATTTGATTTACTCAGGTACGGAAGACGAAATTATTAAGAGAATTTTATCGTTTTTGTGCCATATTGAGGTCAAACAAAAAGAAAATGTAGAAGAAGAAGACGTAGATGACGAAACAGAAGAAGATAAAAGGAAAGAAGATGCGAAGAGCGAAACTGCGAGCATAATAGAAGATAGATTTGATCAGCTATCAATAGCAAATAGAGTAGAACCAAATAATGACTCATTCTCCATATCTTTTAGGGACTTAGAGGGATCCAAAAGAAGATTTGATAGAAAATTCGGGTTACCAATAGAGCGGCGGATTGAGGAATTCGAGGAGATGGCGGAATTGACAGGTTGGTCCGATCTTCTGAAATTGATATTTGCCAAGAAGTTGTTAGATGGCTTGGCTCAAACGTTGGTACAGTCAGAGAAAGGGATTACAACATTGGCTAAACTAAGACATATTCTGAAAAAAGAATTCGAAGAAAAGGTGAGTTTCTCTGAAATACATACGACTCTTATGAATAGAATTAATAAGAGAGTTCAAACGGTACAAGAATACCCGTTATCAATGAGAGAAATTGCTAGTCGAGTATATTTAGATGAAAACACGATACAATATATTATGGACGGAATTCCAGATGATCCGGCAAATAAATATTTTTTTATGGGACAAAAACTTTCAAAGAATTTAAAAACAAATTAAAATATACGAGACGGCTAAAAAACACAACACGAAAGACGTAAAAAAAGATTATCTTCGCGAAAAATAAATATAATAACACTACCGAATCACAAGCCAAATCAGAAATGCGTTGTTATAATGGGGTCATTTCACATTTTCTAATTTATTTTTTTCTTGAAAGAATAGGTCAAATTAAATATGTAGGTGTATGTTTTACACCTTACAAGTTTTTAGAATCAGAGATATGATTTTTTAAAAGTTGTCTTAAATATCAAATATTTGGACGCTGACGTCACGGCTATACGTCACGGCTTGTCGGATGCGGCAGCAGCCCTCTACCGGTTGTGTTCGGAACTATGATTGTTTGGGTTATCAATTCTCAGTTTGATTTTGTGACAGCAACATATTGTTAACGAAAAACATATTTCACACAACTTTTGGTATTTATTTTAATAAATGTTTTATTTACATACCTTTATTCTTAAGTCTGCTGTCACCTGTCACAATTTTAGGTTAGCTTGTTTATAGCAGCTAACGGATACCATGTGGACCGTTGTGTGTGTGTGAGAGAGGAATGTCTTTGTGTGAGTAACAAGCCGCGACGTCACGAATTTTAAAGCCGCGAAAGTTTATTAGCAAATTTATGAATGAAAAGTCGCATATTTCATGTTCTTTTATATTATTATATTTATGAAATGTGACGGTTTTCATGATTTTGTAAAAAAATCAACGATTTTTTTTTAAATGACCCCATTGTGGTGAAAACGGGCACTGAAAGAACGATTATTCTTCTAATAGAAAAGGAACAGAAGTGTCGAGGTTTCGGACATATTTCGAAGAAATATCTAACTGTCAAAATTAATGAGAATGAAAATAAATCTATTAACGTTGGCAACATAAAAGCTGCTGCTCCTCCTAACCAGATACCAGTCAAGATAATGTCGAAGCTATATTCGTTTTAGTAGATACTGGTACAGATTACAATGTAATGAGAAAAGAAACGTACAACAGAATTGGAAGACCCGACTTAAGTGAAGAGACAATCCAACTAAATGGCATTGGTCGGTTCAATGTACCAACAAAGGGTTAATTTGATACATCAGTACGTATTGAAGACGATGATTATACCGTAACATTCCATGTAGTTGAATCAGATGACAACTATGAAAGAATAATTGGAAATAATATAATAGACGAAGCTAAAATTACTGTGACCATGTGAAAATTGAGAAGAAAAAAGAAAGCGAGTTTCTAATGATTACGTATGAAAGTGAAACAGAAGAGCTTCATTTAAGCTATTTGAAGAAAGAAATTAAACATAAAGTGTTCAGTATCATCCAGAAATACAAGTCTGAAAGTGAGAAATCTACATCAGTGGTAACAATGACAATTTCCGCAACTGATCCATTGAAACAATTACCTATAAGATTTTCTCCTTAATAATTAAGAGAAGTACAGAATCAAATAACACAGCTTTTAGAAGAAGATATAATTTGCCACAGTCATTCCGAATAAAGTTCGCTAATTACATTGGTTGAAAAATCTGATGTGGCCAACACAATACCTTCCGTCAATCCTGTGTATAATGTACAAATTCCATACATAAATTTTCTTGCAAAAGATTCTAAATTTCAAGTAAAATTATTTCATAAACAAACTATGCAAATGGCACGTGACACTGACATCTTCTTTAGGTTTTCCCATTCGTTAGGGGTCGCTATTTTTTATTTTCTTCTTCTATTCATTTCTGTTTTGCGAGTCGTCCTCATTCGGTTGCTTTTCTCTCAAGTCTTCCGCAATACAGTCCTTCCCTCTTATTTTTGGTCTTACTCTGTTTCATCCACTTTGTATTATGATCCAGATCATCATCGTTTCTGTGAATGTTTTCCCCAGTTTCACGCAAAATTTTACGTTGCATCGTTGCTCCAGAAAATTGCACATTTCAAAAATAGCTACCAACACTTAAACACGTTGCACTCAAATAACAATATAACGAAAACTAAACCAGATATCAACAATCCAAGAACATGTGGCTATAGACGAGGTTATGCGCAACGCAATGATGCCAACCGCATATCACTAAATATCTCCGTTGGCACGTAATTCAAATGTTGGGTTATTGTCTGAACAGACCTCGTATCCTTTGAATATAAAATATAAAATGCAATCAATTTGTATAGATACTAGAATATTCTTTAATATTTATAATAACATTAAATGTGTAAATAATATTTCATAGTTTGTTTATAAAATAATTTTACTGGAAATATAGGATCTTTTGCAAGAAAATTTATGTATAGGACGCGAGCAGCCACGTGACTTGCTGATCTTGGCAAGCAGATATGGAGACCCGTATCAGAATGACAGCTATTAATTATGTCCATAACTGACAAACGTCATAATTTTTCATTAAAAATTTCATTTCTTGGTATTTTATGATTCCTTTTTTTTTGGCAACAGAATTCCATACTCCTGATAACAACAAATTAACCACATGAAATAAGAAAATCATGAAATTTTTAAAGAAAAATTATGACATTTGTCAGTTATGGACGTAATTAATTGCTGTCATTTTGACAGGGGTCCCCATATTTGCATGCCAAAGTCAGCAAAGTCACGTCACTGCTCGCGCCCTATACATAAATTTTCTTGCAAAAGATCCTATATTTCCAGTCAAAATTATTTTATAAACAAACTATGCATATTGCACTTGACACTGACTTCTTCTTCTTTAGTTTTTCCCATTCGTTAGGGGACGTATTTTTTATTTTCTTCTTCCACTCATTTTCGTTTTGCGTGTCGTTCTCATTCAGTTCCTTTTCTCTCAAGTCTATGTTTCTTCCATCTTCTATTAATATTCTTCCTCATGACATGTTCAAACAAATGTAATGATCTCTCTTATATCTGTGGCGGATCTAGTAGACCGTCACGTTACTATCCCAACAAAATATATTGTTCGATACGCCAGTGGAATGTATAACAAACAAACAAGGGCTACTCGTTAAACTCCACTACACTTTAATTTAAATGGGAACTATCGTATAGGGATGAAATAATAAGGATTAAATCACTTATAGACTCAATTAAACACACATATAATTATGAATAAATATTGGTAAATCACAATATATCACATCTATTCGTGACCAACTCTTCCGCCCCGCGTTCGTATTCGTACTGACAACGGCGAACGGCGTTCATTCTGCTTCATGAAGCTGCAAAGCTTAAAAGGCGCGAACATATATTATTTTATAAAATCAATTACTATATTTAAAAAAAATAAACATGTCAAAATTCTTGTCCTGCATAATTTATATATTTTATTTATTTTACGGGGGAGTAATGTGGCGGATCTAGTAGACCGTCACGTTACTATCCCAACAAAATATATTATTTTATAAAATAATTCGATTATTATATTAAAATAATGAATATCGTTGTTAGCAGCTGTTACGAGGTAACCTCGTAACAGCTGCTCAACAATGGCTGGGAGTAACGTGGCGGCAACTTGATATTTACAAAACATAGCTGGCTTGATCCGCCACATATCTTTCTAGAAACTTCTAACAGAGTTATTTCCCTTACTTTTTCATTCATTTACTTTTTATTGACACTCCATTTCGATTTTGTAATTCGCCAGCCTCGTTTCAAAGATTTCTAAACTATGATGTGAGCTTAAAGAACATCGTCGCAGTTTATATGGACGATATAGTGATAATGGCGGAAAACGAAGACCAAACATTGTGTACACTGAAACAAGTTTTGAATACGGCAAAACAAATGGCCTCAAGATTAACTGGTCGAAATGCCAGTTTCTACGTACCAGTATTACACATTTACGATATGTAAAGCTTTTACAACAAACACCAAAAGACATCTCACAAGTACAAAGATTTCTAGGTAGAACAGGTTTTTTAGAAAATTTGTAAAAGATTATATTAGTAGCGACTTAGGCCAGGTTGTTCCAAGTTCAGATAAAGTAGCAGTTTATTATCTATTAGATAAATTTATTCCAAGGGTAGCGGGAGGTAAAAAACTGTTTTCCCATGTTAAACGCCTATGTCAAGGTTTTCTTGAGACACACAATATATATATATATATATATATAGGGTGTAACAGAAATAAGTACATTAAATTTAATCAGTGATAGAACTCGTCGAGAGCAACAATATTTCTTAATAACTTTTTTTCGAAATTTCACTTTGTTTGCCATTTTTGTATCTTTGTACATGTTGTTCAGCATCTCCGAGATCATGGGTCCTTTAAGCCTGCTGCTTAAGATCGCGATAGAATACGCCCACGGTCTAGTACACGAAGAATAGCACTACAGCAGAAAGTGTCACATATGACAATTTGGAGGATATTGAAAGAACAACAGTTACATCTTTGAAAATGCAGCTACAAGCACAAAGTGTCACATATGGCAATTGGAGGATAGTGAAAGAACAACAGTTACATCCTTGAAAATGCAGCTACAAGCATACTCAACAACAGGCAGATGCTGGAAAGAGTAGAGGATTCAATTCGTCGTCGCCTTCATTGACAATGACCGTGGCAATTTTGAACATTTGTGATTTCATTTATACCTGCATCACTTTTAATCTTTATGCGTGTTGTTCTTCGTCGACTTCATCCTATAAATATCTTACAATTTTTTAATTGTCCAAACTGTTGTAACAAAAATTTGACGCCTGATTTTTATGTTACTTTAGTCGAGGTATACTATTCTATCTTTTATCTTCTCCGATTTGTGTATACTTTCATCTTCTGGTGTATCTGTCAATTTATTCAAAAGTTTCTAATCATTGTATTTAGTCACAACCACAGACCAAAAACACATTCATGGCGCATAACACTCGTCACAACCACAACCACAACGAAAACACAGCTGGACAGCTGTTTGTAGACGCACGCGCAAATATTCCCATTTTGAATTTTGACAATATGCAACGCGCTCTACGTTGCCGAAATGCAATTTGTTTATTTTATTCAACCATAGGCGGGTAATGAAATTTGTGACACAACTTTGAAGAAATATAACTCAATATCTAGAAAGTTTATAAGAAAAAGTTATTAAGAAATATTATTGCACTTGATGAGCTATATCGCTGGTTAAATTTAATGTACATATTTCTGTTACATCCTATATATATATATATATATATATATATATATATATATATATATATATATATATATATATATATATATATATATATTTTTATATATATATATATATATATATATATATATATATATATATGTACATATATATGTATATATATATATATATATATATATATATATATATATATATATATATATATATATATATATAGGGTAATCACGCGAGAATGAACCGGCAATTATCTCCCTTATTAAGCAAGATAGCGAGTATCTTCAAATAAGAAACTTTACTATAGGCAATATGGGCAATAAGATGTATTAAAAAGCGTTCTCTTACTTCCAGTTCCGGAGCATGTGATACCAACTTTGAAATTTCAAGTGGAACATACTGTATTTTTCTATATATTTGAAAAGTACACAAAATTTGCTTTACAATGATTGTAAACAAGTAGGACGTTGTATTATTAGAAAGTAAAATGGCGAACGTTTGCAATATCTTACAAAATAAGTAAGAAAGTGTGGAATTTTGTTCTATTGGATTTGTTCCCTAGGTTACGTTATATAAATGAATTTATCTCAAAAAATATCATCATCTATGAACAAAAACCAATAAAATCTCACACACTTGATTTTTTCATTCAATATATTCATATTTCAAACGTCCGCCATTTTATTTTTTAATAATACAACGTACTACTAATTTACTACTTTTCAAAAATATAGATAAATATAATGTGTTCCATTTGAAATTTCAATGTTGGTATCACATACTCCGAAACCGGAAGTAATAAAACGCTTCATGATACGATATCTTATTGCCCATATTGTCTATAGTAAATTTGTTTATTTGAAGATAATCACTATCTCGCTTAATAACAGAGATAATTGCTGGTTCATTCTCGCGTGATAACCCTGTATATATATATATATATATATATATATATATATATATATATATATATATATATATATATATATATATATATATATATATATATATATACTAACTCGTTACACCCGGAAATGGTACTATTATTTTCTATTTCATCAAATAACAAAATGGCGACCAATCAAAAATTTCAAAACAAGATATTATGTAAACCACCCCATCGATTTTAGAAAATAAAACATTTATAAAATCCATAAACTTTCTACTACAATATTTGTCTGAATCATTTTTTTCTATCTGGCCAAAAAAATTTTTTATTTAAATTGAATTGCAAGATAAATTTTAACAAACTGCAACAATCATTTAAAACAAAGTAGGCTTGCTGCCATTAAACAAGAAAACCAAGAAACAAACAAGAAAAATAAAACCATAAACAATGAAACAACAAGGTGGGACTAAATATGATTTTCAAAGTGGCCACCATTCGCAGCAACGCAAGCCCGGCAGCGTGCTTTGATGTTGGTGGAGACCTTCGCAAGGACTGCCTGCTTTTCTTTTATATCTTCTGCTGCAGCCACGATTCTAGCCACTAGTTCTAACTCTGTGTTCACCGGTGTCTCGTAAACAGAGGTCTTCATCTGACCCGAAAAAAATAAATCTAGTCGAGTTAGGTCGGGGCTCCGGGCTGGCCACGCAATTGGACCTCTCCTCCCAATCCACTTATTCGGGTATTTTCTATTTAACAATGCGGTGACTTCTCGCGTTGTGTGAACCGGTGCCCCATCATGCTGAAACCAAAGTCTCCGTCTTATGTTTAGTGGCAAGTCTTCAAGTAGGCAGCACAGTATCCAAGAAAATAAAATAATTTTCACCATTCAATCTTTTTTGTTTCATTGTTTTCAGAAGCTACTTCGTTTTAAATGCTTTTTTTGTTTGTTAATACTTATGCAAATGTTTTATTTTCGAAAATCGATGGGGTGGTTTTCAAAATATCTTGTTTTGAAAGTTTTGATAAATTGCCATTTTGTTATTTGATGAAATAGAAAATAATTTAAATACAAGTGTTTTAGAGAAGCGAAAGCAAATGCTGAAAGTTTTTGTATTTTTTAAATATTCCTTAAAATAAGGGAGTTATGACGATTTTTCGAAAACAAGAGAACGCCAATAACTATGAATTGGGGCTCCAAATCAAAAATTTGACCTAAGAAAAGTTGTTTGTTTTAATGAGTTCTATCTACCATTTTCGGGTGAACGACTTAGTATTAACACTCTGTATATATATACAGGATGTAAACGAAACTAGGGAACGCGGTTTTTGTCGGAAGTTATAAGAGATACAAAAAAATCTTTCAAATAAAATTGATAGTGTTTCTAGTAAGCTACATAAATTAAAGTAAATCAGAAAAAAAAATATTTTAATTTTCGGAGATATATCTATTTTTGCCTTTTTTTGAAATGGTACGGCCTGTATATTTTTATACTATTTAGTACGAAATAATTTTTGCTTTAAAAAAGTTTCATAAGTTATACCTTCTAAACTTAATAGTATTCGAGATATTGAAGAAAATATTAAAATAATTTTACTGGAAATTAAAGCTGGCTATGGAAACAAAATTTGACATTTGTATTAGTTTATTGTTATAACCCTGTGAAAAAGTTGATTGAATTGATAACTTAGATTATTATTTGTTGTAAAAATGGAAGAATACTCAATTAACGAGAAAGTAAATATGTTGAAATGTTTCCATTTATCAAACAATAATTCAAGAGAAGCCCTGCGATTATACCGGCAACAATATCCTGATCGCTTTCATCCAAATCAAACATACTTTTTCAAATTAGAAATAAAGCTACGTAGAACTGGTTCCCTGAAGCGAAGTTCGTCCAATAAATGAAAATTTGGAAGCTGATGTATTAGCATATTTTAATGTGCATCTGAGAAATTCATTTAGAGAAGCTGCACTAGAATTAAACGTATCACATACACAGGTACACAGGATTTTAACAAAGCATAAATTCAAAGCTTACAAAATACATAAAATCCATAATCTCCATCCTGGCGATTTTGCAAGAAGACTTCACTTTTGCAATTATTTCATTCAGGAATATTGCACAAATCCACATTTTCTAAATAAAATTTTATGGACAGATGAAAACCACTTTTCCAATAATGGTATATTTAATAGGCATAATACGCATTATTGGCAACGTACCGACATAAATCCATGCGAAAAATGTATTTCTAATTTTCAAGTACGTTTTTCAACTAATGTGTGGTGCGGAATTGTTAATAATATTATTCTGGGTCCATATTTTTATGAGGGCACTTTAACTTCTCAAAGATATTCTTTAATATTTATAATAACATTAAATATGAAAGAAAATTTAACAGTTTTTTCAAGAAAAACTGTTAAAACCTTCAAATGAGAGTATTTTCAGTTGACCAATTATAATTAAAATCTAATCAAGTCTGCAAATGGAAGCAAGGAAGAGGTATATGTGAAAATTGTAATTTTTGAAATTCCAGTATTGGAGTTATGGCGGCCGAAATTGTAGTCACACACACACGCATACACACACACACACACACACACACACACGTACATATAAACACCATCGCAAAAAGAGTAAAATCGTATAACGTGCTTATTAATTGAAAACTCACCACCGAATTTTTTGACCAAAGATTAAACCTTACCTAAAGGTGACGGAAGGTAAAAAAGATATAATGAAGTTTCACCGTTTCACTTCAGAAAGTCTCACAATTGAAATATAATTGATTTCTTCAAATGCACATAAAGGTAAAATATTTTCTTCTAATAATCAATGTTGTAAGTTTTATTTAAAAAAATATTACATAAAATTAGTCGCGAGATTGATTTGTAATTTTACACTATAAAAATAAAAGTGAACAATTATCTGTACACAAACAACAACTATCTCTCCGGTGTTTTCCATGTCCTCTCTACCGGCTCTTGCTGGCGTACGTTGACGCAAGAGCCTTCATAACAAAAGAAATGCACTAGCTACAGCTTTCGCGTAGTTTTCGAAGAAGATAACCAACGAGTTCTACGTCGTAGTCTTCCATTTTGGAAGAAAATTTGGAAAGCCAATTTTCAGACATCGATGATTTAAAATTTCGACCCATAAAAGCACCATCGTTGATTTTGAACATCCGAGTGCATCCTCTATCTTCATGTTAAGTATTACGGAAAGGATAACTTTGCCAAGATTTGAATTTGTGCAGCAACTCTTCACTTCGTCGAACTAATTTTGTCTCATGTTGAATTTCATTTTGGTTTGTTTGTTTTCTTCTCCCCCTGGCTGAAATTTTATATGTGTCATTTAATTGTCATGTTTCAATGCTTATAAATTCTACTGAATTTGTTTGACTGACAGTTTTGTCTAAAACTCGTGTTCCTGAAGGTTTACATTATATATATTTGCTCCTTATAATACAGAGTGGACCATGTCTATAACATTGTATTGATGTCACCAATAGGTGCAACTTCGACAGGCTGAAACGATTTCTTTTTAAGACCCTGCAGTCTGTTATGTCATTACCGAAGTTCTTGCAATATATACATTTTATTCGTTAGTTTCTTGCAGACGAGATCTTCTCTTCTTCTGTTACTTTAATTTTACTGCCGTTGGCTCTAGCTCTTTCGACACGTCACAATATTTCAATAAGATCTTTGTTGAAAATGTATGGGCAGACAAGAAGTATAAGTTGCCCTGAAGTAGACTATAGTATAGTCGAAACGTCGGCCTGGAGAATTTTTATTATTGACTGCTAGTCCGAATACACAGTTTCTACCTGTTTCCATCTCCATTCCAAATAGAGTCGAATATCATTTTTGGATGAAGAAGTATAAAAACTGTTAAGTTATAATTTTATTGTTGTCGTATTTTCTTATGTTTACATATGTTTATATTGTCATGTAGGCGTTGACATGTCAGTTCTGTTCAGTTGTTATATACATACATATTTTTGATATGTAGTTGTCAAATCCAATTCTCGATTTTTTTTTCAATAAAACTCATTTGTATTTGATACCTGTGTCTTAATTTATTACTTCCACACATCACATTCTCAAGAGGTTATGGGCCCAGAGCACGATTGTGGTAAATAAGCATAGAAGTGAATAGAGAATCCGTGAATTGACAAGTCCGCGCGCGAAAGTATCGAGTCATGGCCGACGAAGGTTTCGTGAGAAATATCGTGAAATTCGACGGCACGAATTTCCAACTATGGAAATTTCAGATGCGCACCGCTTTTTGTGCGTATGGTATTTACGACGTCGTCACAGGCGCGCGAAAAGTTCCTGAAAACCGGGAAAGTGAAGAAGGCAAGCGTTGGGTTACAGACAACGCAAAAGCAGTGTTTATAATTTCTTCTGCCATCGATCAGTTACAACTGGAATACTTGATTACTTGCACTTCTGCAAATGAGATGTGGACGAAATTAAGTACGATTCATGAGCAAGTATCGGAAACAAATAAATTAGCTGTCATGAAAAAGTTTCATAAATATCGCATGAATGCCACGGATTCAGTTGTCCATCATATAGCGAAGATACAAAACATCGCGGGCCAGCTGAAGGATATTGGCAAGAGTGTGTCAGATCTAGCTGTCATGGCAAAAATTATTAGCAGTCTTCCGTCAAAATTTCACGGATTTGTGACTGCGTGGGATAGTGTCGCAGCTGATCAGCAGACAATACAGCGTCTACAGGAGCGGCTCATCAACGAAGAAAAGCGTTTACACGAAGCTGATGAGATTTCGGGAGCCCTAACAGCCATGTCGTCCAATGAAACCAGGAAGAAGGACAGTGTTACGCTCAAAGGGTCTCGAAAAACGAAGAAAAATATACGATGTTATGCGTGTGGGAAACTCGGACATTTCGCTCGCACGTGTCGCAAAGACAAGTCATTTAAATCCAAAACTGATGACAATTGCACGAGTGTGTTTATTGTCACCGATGACATAAAGACCGAACGCGATTTCCAGTACCCTATGAATAAAACCAATGATACTTTGGACGACGTGGTCAATGAGGTGATAGGTAAATGTATTGAAGATGTCTGGATTACTGACAGCGGTGCATCCAAACGCGAATGGTTCAATGATTTCCGTTCACGTCACAGCTAGTCTTAAAATCTGGCATGAGCTTTTGGGTCATGTCAGTGTGCAAACCATCAAGGATATGGTTAAGAAGGGTTTGATTGACGAGATGAAGATATCAGACATAGACTCATTCTGCTGTGATGCGTGTCATCTTGGGATATGTCATCGACTTCCCTTTAGAAGCAGAAATCAAGAAAAATAATTACAACCTGGGGATCTTATTCAGTGACATATGCGGACCAATGCAGGTAGAATCACTTGGAGGTGCCAGGTATTTTTTACTTTTTAAGGACGATATGTCTGGATTCCGTTATGTCTATTTTCTCCGCCATAAATCCGATGTTTATGATCGATTTAAAGAATTTCAGGCTATGATGCACACCAAACTTAATCGACCAATAAAAGCTGTTCGTGCAGATCGAGGTCCGGAGTATCTCAAAGAAAAAATGAAGGACTACTTGAGGACTCATGGAATTGAACTGCAAATGACCGGCGTACACTCCACAGCAGAACGGTAAGTCCGAACGAGAAAATCGCACGATTATGGAGAGTGCCCGGACCATGCTTCTTGCAAGAAATTTGCCTCAAAATCTATGGGCCGAAGCTGTAAATACGGTAGTTTACATCCTCAATCGAACACCTGCAAGACAAAAAGATGTTACTCCGTACGAACAATAGATTGGAAAGAAGCCCAATTTATCCCACATAAGAGTCTTCGGAGCAGAGGCATTCGTCCACATACCAAAGCAATTCAGAAAGAAGTTGGATCCAAAGGCGGCAAAACTAATTCTAGTTGGATACCAGGGACAATCTTGTAACTATAGACTCTACAATCCAAAGACCAAAAAGATTACAGAGTCCCATGATGTATCCTTCAATGAATCGTCCAATGAACGTCCACCTTTAGTCCCGGATCATCTGGGCATGAAATTACTTTTCAATGATGACGATGACAACATAATTGCTGCACAAGAAGATATCCAAGATGATTCTGCTCCAGATGACCATCAACTCACTCAAGGAGAAGATCGTGGTGATGAAGATCATGAAGTCTACCAGCTCCGTCATAGAAGTTCGTTGAGGAAACCTGTCAGGTTTCTTGTGGCAAATGTCGCTGAGTTCCATGAACCAAAGTCGTATGAAGAAGCAATGAATGGACCTGAAGCAGAGAAATGGAGAGTTGCAGTAGAAGAGGAGCTGCGAGCACATGAAGAAAATTCTACGTGGATGATTGTGCCGAAGACTGTAGACTCTAAATGGGTCTTCGTTATTAAACATTCAAGTGATGTTCCCCGATATAAGGCCAGATTGTACGCAAGAGGTTTCACTCAAGAACATGGCTTGGATTATCAAGAAACTTTCTCGCCAGTCGTCAGATACGATTCCTTGCGCATACTGCTGTCAATAGTTGCTATGAAGAATTATGAAATAATTCAGTTTGACGTAAAAACTGCTTTTTTGTATGGAACATTAGATAAAGAAATTTTTATGGATATTCCAAAAAGAGTCCAAACAAGCGGAAATTCATCGGGATACGTCTGCAAATTGATCAAATCTTTATATGGTTTGAAACAGGCGTCGAGGTGTTGGAATCGAATTTTCACAACTTTTTTGAGAGAATGTAATTTTGTTGAGAGTGCTGTAGATAAATGTGTGTTTGTTGGCAAAATTAATAATGATGATGTTTATTTAGCACTTTATGTAGATGATGGCCTGGTAGTAGGCAGAAATAAGGAGAACCTTGATATTGTCATTAATAAATTAAAAAGTGTTTTTGTTATTAAAGTTTCAGATGCTACGAATTTTTGTGGTATGCAGATCGAAAGGGACAGGATTAACAATACTTTATTTATTCACCAGAGTATGTACGCAGAAAAGATCCTCCGACGTTTTGGCTTGAATGATACGAGAACTGTGAGTGTGCCTGCTGATTCAAATGTTATTCTTCGAAATGCCGAGAACTGTAAATCTCGTGATGTAAAATTCCCTTATCGAGAAGCAGTTGGTTCACTCTTATTTCTGGCTACGGTTAGTCGCCCAGATATTGCGTATGCCGTAAATATGGTCAGTAAGTATTTAAATAATCATGATGAAAGTCATTGTAATGCAGTTAAAAGAATATTTAAGTATTTATTAGCCACAGTTAAATTTGGCATTATGTATAAATCTGGTGAGAAAGAGTCCAATTTGGTTGGATATTGCGATTCAGACTATGCAGGAGACGCTGATACTAGAAGGTCGAATTCGGGATTTGTTTTTCTATTAGCAGGAGGACCTATCACATGGTCTTCACAGCGGCAAAGAATGGTCACGATGCGCACCTCAGAAGCTGAGTATGTAGCAGCTAGTTCAGCGACGAAAGATGTTGTATGGATTCGTCATTTAATGAATGACCTCGGATGTCAATGTGTAGGTCCAACTATCATGAAAATTGACATTTCATACGAGAAAAGTATGATGATGGAATCATTGACGTTGAATATGTGCCAACGGATATTCAGTATGCTGACATTTTTACAAAAGCAATTCCTAAAGATAGATTTATGTTGTTACGTTCAAATTTGAATATTGTAAATTATTGTTAAAAGAAAATTCTTCAACAGGGAAAGTGTTAAGTTATAATTTTATTGTTGTCGTATTTTCTTATGTTTACATATGTTTATATTGTCATGTAGGCGTTGACATGTCAGTTCTGTTCAGTTGTTATATACATATTTTTGATATGTAGTTGTCAAATCCAATTCTCGATTCTTTTTCAATAAAACTCATTTGTATTTGATACCTGTGTCTTAATTTATTACTTCCACACATCACATTCTCAAGAAAAACAATAAATTATATTGAAATTAAATTCGAAGTACAGTTTTTATTTGGTCTATCTATTTACAATGGCAATGACGAACACTTGACGAATGACTATAAAAATTTACATGCTTTGATTCTGGTTTTATACTATAATATATAGTTTCTATGGTTTCAGTGCTCGAGTCTATGACGATGTGATTTTTCTAACAATCTTGGAAAGTGTACACGCTGTCGCGAGAGTTTTTTTTTCTTCGATCGGACGAAAAACTGCATCTATTCCATGTATTTTTCCACTACAAATTACATTATTCCTATCGTTACTAGGCAACTAAAAATAACGGTACGAGACTAACATTCCCGGCTTAAAATTACTGTTTTAATATTACCGTGTTTGCTACTTCCACTATTTCTGATGGAATTCTAGATATGGAAAAATCGTCGTCACTGTTCATTTCTAATATTTGTTAATATCTTAAGTACTGCACGACAAAATACTTCGCAGATTTGAAATTTGAAAAATTAACCAATAATCGCAGTTAAGTAATGAAATTAAAACTTGAATGATTTGTGGGGCTAAAAATGATAAAATGAACTGTGCATATATATTTTCATAAATCCGATCGGAGAAAAAATACCATGTATATCTCAAAGAAAACATTGCCATACTCCTGTAAATTTTTGTGTCTCCGTGGATACGGATCGGTTCTTGTTTCTTTAACTCCTCGCACCCATAAAATAATTATGTATCCTGGGCTCGTAGGATATTTGTGCTCTCTGTAAAATGTGCGCCAGACGCCCGGAATTCTTAGGCTGAATATATACCATGTCCATTTGTATTTTTTCTGTCAGTTTATCGGGAATTTGTGCGAGCAACATCCGTAAATGACACACAAATTAGTCTGCTCGCATTTCACTACTCTGTTCATTTGCAAAAAGTTCTTTCTAAATTTCTAATGACTGTTTTCACTTCTCAAACGCATTCCGACTTGCCTTAATCGCGTCTTCCTACGATAACGTGGTTTGTTTCATACCTTGCCATCAAGTAGCTGCTATATCGTCAGTAGCAAAAATGTCCGCGTATAAGGTATGATTTCGTTGGCGCTGCCAGCGACTGCGATCGGTAGTAGCGGTCGGCTATGCTGGAGTGTGAATACTGCTAGCCATGGAGCTGCTGTGTCGCTTTCCCGTCCGCTTCAAAAGCAGTATTACCGCGGCCGTGCTTGTTACTTATGTTAAAAATGAGGCCCAAATTTACTAATGACGAAGATGAAATATTAATTTTATTTATTTATTTTATTTATTTATTTAATATTTATTCAACAGGGAAAACCCCAATTACAGAATAAATTCATAATACATAATACGGTACATAGACAATATTATAAGAGAAATTGTTTTTGAGATAACAAGAAAAAATTTCAATACCCAGTAAGAAAGAATAAAAATATACATAAAAAGATATATAATATAAACAAGCACTAAAGCTACTTAATTTAATAAAAAATTGTCTAAATTTAAAGCCAATTGTTCTTATTCGACTATTTATTAACAAAGATAAAAATCCTTCATATTCTCTAGTTTATAACAAAACAGGCGGCTCTACTCTTCTCGCAATATTTTCTAAAATGTTATCCTCCTCTTCTTCATCGAAAGCATGAAGCAAAGAATGAGGTATTATAACATTCAAATTTTATGTCCTATGCTATTTACTTGGATGCCTGATTTAAAAAAATGTGACTCGCGCGACCTGTACCACCGCCCACCGTAAAACCATGAATGAACAAATACTAGCCCCACCCGCCGACATAGTTTGTGTCACAATATCTTCAAACAATAGTGGAACCCTCTGAATGTTCTATAATTTATAAGGAAAAAATACATTTTATTTGTTTATGCTGAATAATAATCCCTTCATGAATATAACGTTTAAATTTATATATAAAAATATTTCAACTATGCGAACATGAAAAATATGTACCCTTTAGAACTAACAGCTTGTCTACCATTGGTGAGGACATGCTACGTCATACGCCAAAATCTGAACTATAAAATGCATATCTTGCTTATTGTTTTTTGTCAAAAGTTTATGGATTATCGCGATTCTAGAGGCAATTGTGTCTTGAACTTCCCTATACTCGCCATGTTAAATCATCCAACTTTGTAGTTCAATAACTCCGATCGAAACTGAGCAAGATGGCTAACATTTTGGATTTACATCGATCAATATATAATCTAGCTATACGTCAAAGATTACTAAGATTTTACGGATTTTATTTCATGCTCCAACTATCTTAAATTGTAACTGACGACGGCCGATCGCGTTCAACGAAACAATCCTAGCAGTACGGTCAAACCGTAGCAGCTGGCCGATACTACCAACCGCGACCGCTGGCAATGCTAACGAAACCGTACGTTCGAAATTTCCGCACAATCTTTGAAAGACTGTGTTGTATCGGTAAATGTCTATACGTCAGTATCTTCTGATTAAAACGCGTGGTACGTTTTGTAAACTTCCCGAACTGTACCATCGTTGCACTTGCAGGAGCAGTGATCTGTGCTAAATGTTTAAATTGGTCAATTGGCATTGAAACTGTTGCAATTGACTTCACTATCAGTTTACTTGACCGGCATTTATAAAATTCGAAACCAGTTGTGACCAGTATTGAATTTAACAAAAAAATCAACAATTACGGTCACTAGTACTAGTACTATAAAAATCCGTCAAAGCAGAAAACAATTTTATAAAATATTTATATAACAAATAGTTTTCTTCTAAAAAATATTACATAAAATAGGTCGAAATATAGATCTCTAATTTTACACTGTAATAATAAGAATTAATATAAAATTATTTGACAGTTCACAAAATTCAATATGATACACTTAACTTTTATATAAGCAACAACAATCTCTCCACTCTCTTCCATAGCCTCTTGATATGTTTTATGATGGGGTTATAATGGTCATTTAAATTCTGTGAATGATGAATTTAATTATGTTGGAACAGACAGTGATGAAAGTGGCAAAGTTTATTGCGATGGCAGGAGAATGAATTTTTTTCTCAAAGACTTTTCGAGTATGAGTGGAATGTGACAGGAATCACAAGCGGTATTACATGCGAAGAGAACACATTTCATGATTTTCACTTGCAAAACGTAGGGAAAACTTCACAATTTAAATACTGGCTGAAATTGATATTAAAAAGCAAAAACCGTTTTCATGTTGAATAAAGAGAAATAATTATGAAAAGTACATCAGTTACCTACATATTCTATCATACTTATTATTCCCTCTTTTAACTTTTTATTTACATTCTTTGTACTTGTAAAAATCCCGAAGAGGCGTGGCTTAACGTTCGGCAAAAAAAAATAGAAAACTCGGAAACGTTGTGGAACACCTTACTTAGCTCGTATATTTTTCTAAAAACAACACCAATAACCTCACCTAACGCACAAAACTCGGCCTTAGTTTTCCAAGCGTGAATTTTGTGCCTTCTTGCGTAAACCATGCCGATTCAGAATTTTTATTTTTCCTAAATGATCCCGCGTTCGTCCCTGCGGACACTTTCTGTAAATAAATAAGTAATACTCAAAACATCAAAATGAAAAAAAAAATCTGATGTGGCCAACACAGTACCTACCTCCTGTTTAATTTAATATTTATCCATTAAATTAAATTTAAATACCGGGTTCGATGCCGACTGACGCCAAATATTTCGAATTTTAAATAGCACAAAATTACCCCTACGGTGCACTCTCCACGCCAGCAATAAGTGCTCGTGAGGTGACACCTGGTAAACGCCTGCACGGTACAAATATGTCATCATCGTTACCGAAAACTGTGTACAAAGCACATTGGCACACCCAGCAATGGGTAATATGCCGTGGTGATATATATTTTATATTTATTTATTTACTAAATATGTTTAACATTATTTGCGATACAGGATGTGCACCTATTTCTTGGTCATCGGTACTACTTTTTCTTTTACACAAAAAAGGGGACAGAAATGACCCAGCAAACTATAGGGGCATCGCTCTGATTAATGCAATTTGTAAAATATTTACACGTATTTTATATAATCGCCTTAATTTCTGGTGCGTAGAAAACGAAATATTGAGTGAAAATCAATCGGGATTTAGAAAAGGTAGGGGCACGAATGATAACATCTTCACTCTAACTGCTATTTCGCATTTGTATTTAAGATTAAAAAGGCGTACTTGCTACGCGATATTTATTGATTATAAACGTGCCTTTGATTCCATTAATCATTCACTTTTATGGCATAAACTCTACAATTTTGGAATCTCTGCAAAACTTATAAAAAATTTAAAATGTCTTTACAGTAATGCCTCCTTAAGTGTAAAAACAAACGATGGCACAACAAATTCGATACAAATAACAGAAGGGATTCTTCAAGGGGAAATATTAAGTCCACTTTTATTCTCCATATTTATTAATGACATTGAACAGTTTTTTAGACTAGCAAATTTGAAAGGCCTTGACGTGGACGGTCATAATGATATATTGACTTTAGCCTATGCTGATGATATGGTGATTTTAGCTGATTCACCTATCGATGTGCAAAAAAAATTGAACTGTCTTCAGCTGTACTGTGAAAATAATCTTTTACATGTAAACGTTAAAAAAACAAAAATCTTAGCCTTTCAAAAGGGACGTCCAAAAACTAACTTACGTTTTTATTATACGGATAATATAGTCGACATTGTTTCTCAATATTTATATTTAGGTACAATCTTTTCTACCTCAGGAAAATTTAAGCTGGCTGCACAAGAAAATTTAAGGAAAGGTAAATTTGCCACTGTTACTGTTAAAAACATCTTAGAGAAAGGCAAGTCATGCAATTGGACAGAAAAATTAAAACTTCTGCAGGCAACAATCAATGCAACTGCTCTTTATTCATCTGAAACCTGGGGACTGCGTGAATGTGAAACTCTCGAGAAATGTCAATTAAACTTTATTAAGTCAATTCTTCTTTGTCAAAAATTCACACCCAACCACATGGTACGGATAGAGGCTGGAGCTACCCATGTGGTGTATTATATTTTAAAAAGTACTTTAAACTGGTGGCTAAAAATCTTAAATATGGAACATAATAGATACCCCAGGATATTATATAATCCCTTGCTTCAATTAGACAATAATTGGCCAGGGAATAAATACGAATATAATTGGTGCACACAAATAAAAACTGTACTGAAAGTTTTAGGGTTCGAGAAAATTTGGAATGATCAATTTATTAATAGAACTTCAATTATAAATATTACAGAAAAGCATAAAAAAATTCTACTTGAAAAAGATGTTAATTGCATGAGTAATACAAAATACAATAATATCTATAAATATTTTGACATAAATGACAACGCCTATTTAAATATGAACATCAACTACCCAAAAGTCAGAATTATCGCACAGATAAAACTTTCTAGTAAAAGGGGCTTGAGAATATTATATAATAATATAAAATATGAACTAAACGCTCTAGAAAACTGTACTTTATGTAATTTACACAAATTGGAGGATTTATTTCATTTCTACTGAGAGTGTCCAATTTATACGCCTTTCAGAATTGCTTATATTAGTCCATATCTGCAACCTGTATCTGATGTTACCGCTATATATATGCTTTTCAAAAATCTAAATATTGAAAAAATCAACAAAATATTCTATTATACAATTAACTCTTTTAAAATTAGAAGCTTTGTTTTAAATGAGTAACTTCCTGGTAATTGCCATCCACTCTCGCTTCTAACGAGAACTCTTTTGCAATATACTGACATGTTTACAGGTTGTTATATTGATAAAACTTGAAATGTTGTACTTCACATTGTTTAACCTCATTTTTATGTAGGACAGATTTGGTTTGCTTCAAAAGTGAATTTATTTAAACTAATTATATAATCAATTTTATGGCATGTTTAGAATCACTATCAAATGTTCTATTTTCAAAAAATTTAAGAAATTGAGTTTATATTCTTTGTACGTGAATTTATAAAAAATATGTATGGTTGTTAAAGATTTTAATTAAATTTATATTGTGTGTACTTCTAGGTTATTACAGATACTGGAATTATCTTTTTCTAATTAAGGTGTAAATTTTCAAGCAGTGTTCTTATGCTACTATTGCCACTTAGGGGCAATAATTGTTTTTTTTTGGATTTGTATAACTATCATAAATGGTATTTCTGTAATCTTATTTTTGGTAATGTTTATTGGATTATTATTAATATTAAGGAAAATTAAATTATTGTCTTCCGTCTATTGTATGAGGCTGTAGTCCTTGAAACAATTAAATATATTATTATTATTATATATTTATTTATATACTTACCTATATTCATTGCTGGCGTGGAGAGTGCACCACAGGGGTCAATTTTGTGCCATTTAAAATTCTAAAATACTTGGAGTCGGTCTGAATCGAACCCGGTTCCAAGTAGGTTAAGTAGGTTAAAAATTTGAAAAAAGCTATTATTTTCGAATACGTATGCGCTCTTATGCGCTACCACAAATTTTCAATGCGCTTTTTCCATTGAAGAAATAGAATGATGGGGTCAAGATAATGATATATTAAAAATTGAAAATTATGAATTTTCTAAACGAAATTTTATTGTAAATATTATGCGCTACTATTTACGGTGGAACAAATTTAAAAAACCTAGAGCCTAAAATTCATATAGAAAGGGCCATAGGAAGAATATTTTTTTTTTAAATATTAAATACGATTCCATCATTTTGAATGCCTTATGCATCAATAATATTTAAAGTTTGTGGGGCATTGACAAATTTTCAATATCCGTTAATAACCGACCGATGTAGTGTAACGGATAGCGTCTCCGCTTTATACGCTGAAGGTTCTGGGTTCGAATCCCGGGTAAGGTATGGATGTTCCATGTGTCTTTTCATCCCTCATCCCCATTATTATGTAAGGTAATAACGATATATTATAGATAATATGTAAAAAAAAATGTCATTATCATCGCTTTATATATACTAAGTGTAATGAAAAAGCGTAATAAATATTATTATTAATAAGAGAAGAAGAAAAAATATTCTACAACAATGAACAAATTGTAATTCAGTAACATTCGGTATATTAAATTATTAAAAAATCTTTCAGAACTCATATTTCAATTAAAATGATACAACATTTTTTAATTTTATTTCTGTATATTTATTTAAATAACGACGTTTCGGCAGTATTAACTACTGCCTTCTTCAGGAATGAATAACAAATCAACAAATATATAAATAAAAATAATAACAAAAACTTATTCCTGAAGACCCTTATGTTCCAAGATTTTATGGCTTACTGAATGTACATAAGAAAGATGTACCCCTACGCCCGATTGTGAATTGTATTAATTCTTGCACTTACGATTTATCTAAATATTTAGATAATCTTATAAGACCTTGCATTGGAAATTCATCATCCTATGTGAAAAATTCCAAACATTTTATTGAAATTATAAAGAACAAACATATCTCATCAGAAGCTCTTCTAGTGAGATTTGATGTTACGTCATTATTTATGAAGAACCCCATCAGAGACACCCTGAAGCTACTTGAAAAGATTTTTTCAAAAGATATTGTGAAACTTTTTCGACATTGTTTAACGACAAGCTTCATCATTTCTAACAACAAATTCTACAAACAAGTTGATGATGTTGCAATGGGCAATCCTCTGTCTCCTTCCATAGCTAATTATTATATGGAGTCCTTTGAAGAATTAGCTTTGGATTCTATTACGATGAAACCTTCATTATGGTTACGTTATGTTGATGATGTCTTCGCTATTTGGCCCCATGAACGTCAAAACTTATCAATTTTCTTAAACCATTTGAATAACATCCATGAAAATATTAAGTTCACCGTAGAAGTTGAAGAAAATGGTATTATTTCCTTCCTGGATGTGTTACTAGAGAGAAAAGAAGATGGTTCTTTACTACATTCAGTCTACAGGAAGCCTTCGCACACTAATCAATATATTGTGACGTGCGCCCCTGAGAGAAAAGTATGCTTGCGCCGCTACTGATAGCATGTTCCCGAACAATGACGTAATCCCTTCGAAAGAACGTACCAGAGCGATGATGCAATCCCGGACGCGTTGAGACATGTTAATTACGCCGTGACCTAATTCTTTTGTATGCAGGTCACTGTCGCGTCCGAGGGTTCTAGAAGGATATGGGCTGTATAAATACCTTCGGGAGAACAGCGGGAGGATAGTCTGATATATATATATATATATATATATATATATATATATATATATATATATATATATAAAAGCAACGAGCAATGAACTTGGTGATATAAATATACAGTTTACCAGTTGTTAACATAAATAAATGTAGTTATATAAATAAGTGTAGTGATATAAATATTGTATAGATAAATAATCGTAGTGTTTAAGCATTTAATAATATTCTTAGTTTTTATAATTATTTAATCATATTGTTAGTTGTTTTTATTATCTTTTAATATTTAATCCTTAATTATTTAT
This sequence comes from Harpalus rufipes, assembly GCA_951394225.1. Classification (NCBI taxonomy): domain Eukaryota; kingdom Metazoa; phylum Arthropoda; class Insecta; order Coleoptera; family Carabidae; genus Harpalus; species Harpalus rufipes. The sequence continues at coordinate 60,268,374 of OX596274.1, forward strand.
CGTTTAATAAACGTATTCATTTAGTTAATAATATTTGTCTGTGTTTTACACTTCACCCATATAAATAAAAACGATACAATTGGTGTCAAGTATGGGGTTGTTAATAATTGTGTAGTGTAAATAAAAATAAATAAAATAGCGACTAAACAAATAAAATTAAGTGAAGTAAAAGTAAGTGATCTCAAGAGAGAACTGGAAGAACGAGAATTAGATACGACAGGACTGAAAAGCGTTCTACAATCTCGTCTGCGGTAAGCATTAATCGCTGCTGGTGAAAATGCTGACGATTACTTATATGAACCGTCCGAAATTGCTAAATTAAAACAGGAAATGATAGAATTTTGTAGAACATTAAGACAAGAAAGTTCTAGACGTTTGGATCGGATATTGGAGGAAAGTTCTGAAAAAGTTAAGGAAAATTCCGGAGCACTGGAAGAAGAATTATTGGAACATTCTATAACATTGGAAAGAGAATTGCATGAAAGTTCTGGAAAAGTCGAAGTAAATCCCGGAGCACTGGAAGAAGAATTAAAGGAATATTCTAGAACATTGGAACAGGAATTGCATGAAAGTTCTAGAAAAGTGGAGGAAAATTCCGGAGTACTGGACGAAGAATTAATGGAACATTCTAGAACAATGGAACGTGAGTTCTAGAAAAGCCGAAGAAGATTCTGGAATTTTTGAGCAGAAATTGGAAGAGGAATTGGAGGCGAATTCTGGAAGAGTAGAGGAGGATTATGAAATTCTGGAGCAGAAATTGGAGGTGAATTCTGGAAAAGTAGAGGAAAATTCTGGAAACATGGAGCAAATGTTGGAGCGAAAATTGGAGCATTCTGGATTTCTGGAGCAAAAATTGCAACAAGGATTGGAGAAGACTTCTAGAAAAACTGAAGACAGCCTTCTGGAGGTTGGGGCCAATGTGGTTCGTCACGCACATCCTACGGCTCCTGACAGCGATTTGGAGTACCTGGCCACTCAGGGACTCATCTCCGGAGTTCGAGACAGCAATACTCAGCAAACACTGCAATTAGGCTGCCCAAAAACTATGGTCGAAGCACTCTCATATATATCAGATCAGGAAACTGCCAAACAAGTTTCACTTTACCAATCGCGAGTACGAAATAATTATGCTGAGGGAAATGAAAACATCGAAGCCATAGATGAAAAAGTGCAACGAATTATAAACGAAGTGTTTGTTAGAAGAAAGAAACTCCGCTATTACAAAAGAAGACGGAAGCGAAAAAGAAAGAGAACGCGAAAAAAGAAAGCATGTCTAGTAAGAAATTAAAAAGAAAGGTAGGCAAAAATTCTAGAGGTAAAGGACGAATCCATTGATGTCAAGGATGGATATGAAGAAAGAAGACGGAAGCGACAAAAAAAAATCTGATGTGGCCAGCACATAACCTCTCGCCGTATATTTTACCTGGCTGTATGCATAAAGCAAAGAATATTTTTATAAATACAAATAATATATTCATATAAATCTATGACGTATAAACTTCTTTATTATTCAATAATAGCATGTCTCAACATAAAGATATTTACCATAAATTATGTTACAATAAATTACAAAGTAGAGTTAAATAAATATTAGGCTGGTAACAGCAATTTTCAATTCGAACAACTTTGTTTACTTTCTCTTCATATTCTTCTAGTAAAAATATTAATTTTGGGCGGTCTAAAATGTATATATCTGGATTGTGCATCTATTCTTATATATCTTCTTTTACATTTTATTTTTTCATACTTGTTATATCTAAATAACCTTAATTCCCTTTAATAAAGTGACGGATAGATTGCACTCCGATTATTCTTATATCGATGTGTAATTTTGTCAATATTTACAACTTACTTGAGAAGAATTTGATAGCTTTTTCGCAATTCAAAGTTACTCTAGTCTACAGTACTGGTGTACATTGTTCCATAATGTTTGAAACAAATTTAAGTCCTTCAACCTAGACTTGTCATCTCCATAATAGTCACAGATCAAGAATTAAGGGATTCTCCAAATACATTTTTCTTTCATTACTCATTATTTCTGACACTGATATTTATCTGTCAGTTACAAATAATTTAAATTTGCAACTATTTTTCATGGCATCCTTTCGGTTGTAAAATTAATTACAACATTATTTTATATATTATATTCCTTTTATCTCTAAATCTATAAAATATGTATAAAAATATTTAAATGTATCAGAAAGAGAATTTATTTTTCTTTAATATTATCAAGAAAAATTTTCAAAAAATAATATTTAGAAGATTTTTTTTCAAGAATCTTCTACTTCCGGTTGTCCAATTGTTACCAAAACCTTTTCAGATCTTCCCATGAATGTCCGATTGGGAAATACGTTGTTAAACAAATTTTAAGTCTTATAGTTTTTGAGTAACCGTCCTTCCAACATCCCACACACACACATCCACACACACACACACACACACACACACACACACACACACAGACATCATCGTAAAAATGTTAAAATCGGATTGTAGGGACCTTAAAACGTGCTTATTCAATAAAATCTGGATATGCGATTTTTAGCATGAATCCAATACCTCTCTTAGCGAGAGGTAAAAAGAGAACACGAGAGAGAAAGAGAGCGTGTTCAGCAAGAAATTAAAGAAGAAATCTAGGAAGAAATTCCAGATGTAGAGGAAAGCCAACCGGAAATGAATAGTTCTCTTACGAGCTGCTTCGATTCCAATCTAAGTAGTTTGAAACGGGGCCTGAAAACAGCGGGGAAGACGGGCCCTTGGCGGTTCGTATGGACAGCTCGAGTGGGAAACGAAAACTCGAGTTAGATAACGATGACATACCTCTCACCACAAGGAAGAAGAAAATCAAGACAGAGAAAGGAATTGAAAGAAAGGGAAGTAACGTCGACGCATTATTCAGAAGGCAGAAGGCCATGCTAAGGGAGGCAAATATGGTAGTCGACTAGGAGAAAAACATTCCACCATTGCCAGAGAATAACAGTAGTCAACGATAGTTGGCAGCCCGATGGACTACGCAAGGACCCGACTTTGAAAATATTACTGGAATGGAAAACGACGAGAGCAAATCAATATGAGAAGATGTTGCACCACAGTCACAGATTGTAAAATCGTACTGGGCGCAATGTGACTCCATGGTGATTGATGGCCTGTTAAAGCGTGTGGTTGAGAATGCCATGGAACTGAGAAGAGAACTCAGTTGGTCATTCCTAAGAGTAGAGTACCAGACGTGTTAAAAGAGATCCATGGCGGATCTGGAGGTGGCCATTTGGGAGTCAATAAAACATTAGAAAGATTGCGTCAGCGATTTTACTGGGTTAAGTGCAAGGAAGACGTTAAAGACTGGTGCAAGAAATGTGTGGTTTGCGCTGGAAGCAACGGTCCGCATGAACGGCGAAGAGCTCCAATACGTCAATACAACGTGGGCAGTCCATTTGAGCGCATTGCGATTGACGTGGCCGGACCATTTCCAGAAGTAGAAGACGGAAATAAATACATCGTGGTTGTCATGGACTACTGGGTTGAAGCCTATCTATTACCCAACCAGGAAGCCATCACGGTCGCTGAAACCTTAGTCAAAGAGTGTGTATGCTGGTTTGGTGTACCACATGGACTTCCAAATGTACCAAGGGTAATACGTGCAGATATCGCACTAGAGAACTGTTCCGGGACGAAACAGTCTTAAGGAGGGGGCAGTGTGACGTGCGCCCTTGAGAGAAAAATATGCTTGCGCCGCTACTGATAGCATGTTCGCGAACAATGACGTAATCCCTTCGAAAAAACGTACCAGAGCGATGATGCAATCCCCGACGCGTTGAGACATGTTAATTACGCCGTGACCTAATTCTTTTGTATGCAGGTCACTGTCGCGTCCGAGGGTTCTAGAAGGATATGGGCTGTATAAATACCGTCGTAAGAACAGCGGGAGGATAGTCTGATATATATAAGCAACGAGCAATGAACTTGGTGATATAAATATAAAGTTTACCAGTTGTTAACATAAATAAATGTAGTTATATAAATAAGTGTAGTGATATAAATATTGTATAGATAAATAATCGTAGTGTTTAAGCATTTAATAATATTCTTAGTGTTTATAATTATTTATAGGGCTATTCTGTAAGATCGTTATGACATAACGAATCGGTAAAACGTTATATCGTCATGGTAATAACGAAAATCGTTTAATAGGCTTATTCTGTAAACGATCGTTATGACATTTTTCATTGTTAAATCGTTATCATAACGATAATCGTTAAAGTGGTATTCTGTAAACAATAATTTAAGTCTACATAACGAAAAAAAGATACCGATATCGTTATTTCTTAACGATTGGAAAAATCATTCGTTATCTAAACGTTTTGTCAATAATTCAGTATTTTAATTCATGTCAAAATAAAATTGCTATTATGTTGAATAGTGATCTCAAAAACCAGTCATATTACAGTTTTCTGCAAGGTAATATTAAAATAATTTAATAAGTTTTTATTCATAGCGCCTAGCGCAAGCTTCTCAATTTGTCTACAGATGGTAGTAGTTGCTCTACAAAAAGAAAAATAATGGTCCGACAGCTGACAGGTTGACAGCAGAATTAATCTAACCTAGAAGTTTTGTGAGTTATATTGAATTATTTTAGATATTTCAATTAAAATTATAATTTGATCTTAGGAAATAAAGTTCTTGACTTGATCCCAAGGTTATTATTTTTCAAAATATGTTATATAATACGGATACAAAGATAACGATTATCGTTAAGTAGAGATAACGATTTTCATAATAACGATTTCGTTATGGTAACGATTCGATTTTACAGAATAGGGCCATTAATCATAGTGTTAGTTGTTTTTATTATCTTTTAATATTTAATCCTTAATTATTTATCGTTTAATAAACGTATTCATTTAGTTAATAATATTTGTCTGTGTTTTACACTTCACCCATATAAATAAAAACGTTACAATATTAATGCCAATTCTCAGAAATATGGTACAATTAAATGCCTAATGAGAAGAGCTTCAGAAATGTGTCATTCAGAGAAATTGGATGAAGAAATGAAAGAAATTAAGAATATTTTTATGAAGAATGGTTTTTCTAAATCATCTATCGAAAAATGCCTGAAACCGAAATGACCTATAAACAATGCAAATGAAAGAGACGTATTGTTTGCTTCACTCCCTTATGTCACAAATGTCACGGACAAGATTGGTAGAATTCTTTGAAAGAAGAACATGAAGATTTAGTTTTCTCCATATATTAAAATTCGACATATATTGAGACAAGTTAAAGACGTCATCCCTCTTCAGTCATCAGGGATTTACCAGATTCCATGTGTCTGCGGGAAAATTTACATTGGCCAGACTGGTAGAACCATTTCTACAAGATTGAATGAACACCAGCGTTCGATCAGATTGAACCAGCGAGAAAAATCTTCAGTTGCAGAGCAGGGCAGAATTCCACAGTATAAAATTCGAAGATACAAAAATACTAGCGAGACCAACACATCTAAACAACACGTTAATTAGAGAAGCCATTGAGATTTTCAAAACTAAGAGTAATAATCTCAATCATTGTGATGGTCTAGATCTTAGTCGTGCATGGCTTCCTATATTAAATATTGTAACGTTTTTATTTATATGGGTGAAGTGTAAAACATAGACAAATATTATTAACTAAAAGAATATGTTTATTAAACGATGAATAAATATTAGAAATATAATTAAAAGATTATAAAAGTAACTAACACTATGATTAACAATTATTAACACTAATTTAAAAACTAAGAATATTATAAGACACTTAAACACTAATATTATTTATTTAAACAATTAACACTACTCTTTATGTCACTAATTTATGTTCACTTGTCGACTTGTTTTTATATCACCAACTATTCACAACGTTTATTTATATCAGACTTGTTTACTCGTCACTTCTATAATACTGAATGTGTTCGCTGGCTTTGGCGGTGGGTTATATACCTGGCTAGATTATTCCTAGAACCTACTAGGGCCTTCTAGATAACTTCTAGAGGTAAACAGCGTGAACAATAGATAACCTCACTGCGACCTTATCGAGTTCGAACGTGCGACTCTGTGACGCGTAGAAGCGCGGCGGCGGCGGCTGCCGCGGGGGTTACGTTACACTGCCCCCCCCCCTTAAGACTGTTTCGTCCCGGAACAGTCCTTGATGACGAAATCTGCATGTACTACCCTTGGTGCATTTCGAATTCTTAAAGAAGTGACAGTCGATGGTCCGCTCGACTTCTTCTTTCTGTCCGTTAGGGTTAAAGCTGCAGACGAGAATTTCAATGCCGGTGAAACGGAAGAGGATCTCTAACATGTTCTTTACAATCCTCCAGTCCAAACCGTCTAGACCACAACCTAACTTCGGTACTGCTAGCTTCAAAATGTCATTCTCCAGTAGATGATCCCTCAAATCGCACAGCGAGTTCCATAGGCTTTGATACGACGGCTTCTTGTACGCGCGTGGTTTTGAAACAATGTAGTAGATGTACCGCTGATGGTCTGAATTGCTATCTCTCAGTCGTAGCGTTTTCCCAACAGATGGACGTTGGTTGGCCAGTTCCTGTAGTCGTCTATATTTTGCCTTAAAGACTGAAGCTATGCCGCGGGACATCTTTAAGTCTTCTGATACGCAGTGGCCGAGGGAATAATCTGAAGACACGGTGAACAGATCTCGATGTTCTTCTCTTGTCACGCCGTACCGCGCCTTGCGCCCAAAGGAATAGTTCTCCATGAAATCTTCAAAAGTCGGTTCTTGAACTATGATCCGACGAACTGTTGCTCCATTATGATCTTCGTGGTTGTCTCCGGCAAAAGGGGCTAGCCGATTAAAGTGTACCACTCTCGGCTTCCCAGTGGGTCGTTTCTTAATTCTATATACCACATCGTTTATTCTTTTGACTATTTCATAGGGGCCCTCCCAATTCTTTTGCAGCTTTGGTGATAACCCGCGGCGCCTTTGTGGGTTGTAAAGCCACACTAAATCCCCAGGTTGATATCCACCTTTTTCGGCTTTGATGTCATACCTGTCCTTCATTCGGTCGCTGGCAGTTTGAATGTTCGTACGGACTTGTTCATGAATGTCATCCATTCTTCTCCGTAAGCCCGTAACGTAGTCTTCTCCGGCCAGGTCTTCTCCAGGTTTGCTGCCGAACACCAAGTCGCATGGTAAACGCAACTCACGTCCGAATAAGATGTTCGCAGGAGTTTGCCCTGTCGTTTCATGCACGGATGAACGATAAGCCATCAGGAACAGATGAAGATGTCGGTCCCAGTCTCTTTGGTGGTTGGAGACTACCTTCGACAAATATCGGTTGATCGTTCTGTTCATTCGTTCAACCATGCCATCGGACTGCGGATGTAATGCAGTTGTCCTTGTTTTATTAATTCCTAATATCTTGCAGATATTTTGGAAAACGGCAGACTCGAAATTTCTTCCCTGGTCGGAGTGAAGTTCACGTGGTACCCCGAATCGGCATATACATTCTTTAACTAAGGTTTCAGCGACCGTGGTGGCTTCTTGATTGGGTAATGGATAAGCTTCAACCCACTTGGTGAAGTAGTCCATGACAACCACGATATATTTATTTCCATCGTCACTTTCTGGGAATGGTCCGGCCACATCAATCGCAATGCGCTCAAATGGACTGCCAACGTTGTATTGACGCATTGGAGCTTTTCGTCGTCTATGAGGGCCGTTGCTTCCAGCGCAAACCACACATTTCTTGCACCAGTCTTTAGCATCTTCAGTGAAGTTAACCCAGTAAAACCGCTGGCGCAATCTTTCTAGAGTTTTAGTGACTCCAAAATGGCCTCCAGACCCGTCATGGATCTCTTTCAACACGTCTGGTATTCTACTCTTAGGAATGACCAACTGAGCTTTCTTCTCAGTTCCATCAGCATTCTCTACCACACGCTTCAACAGGCCATCCTCAATCACCATGGAGTCCCATTGCGCCCAGTACGCTTTTACACTCTGTGAGTGTGGTGCAACGTCTTCCCATATTGGTTTGCATTCTTCTGCTTTCCATTTTAATAAGATTTTCAAAGTCGGGTCATTTTCTTGGTCCTTGCGTAGTCCATCGGGCTGCCAACTATCATCGACTACTGTTGTCCTGGCGACGGTAAACTATTTCTCTTCAAGTCGACTACAATGTTTGCAGTCATCTTGGCAAGGCCTTCTGGACAATGCATCGGCATTACGATGGCTGGTACCTATCCTGTGTTCGATTTTGAAATCGTATTCCTGTAGTCTTTCTATCCATCTAGCCACCTGACCTTCAGGATTCTTGAATTGTAGCAGCCATTTTAATGCAGCATGGTCAGTTCTAATCAAAAATTTTCTTCCGTACAAATATTTGTAGAAATGTTCCACGGATTTCACGACTGCCAAGAGTTCTTTTCTGGTCACACAGTAATTCCTTTCTGGTTTTGACAAGGTCTTACTAAAGTAGGCAATAACCTTCTCATGCCCATCTTGTATCTGGGAAAGAACGCCACCAATTCCGACGTTGCTGGCATCTGTGTCTAGAATGAATTCTCCTTCAGGTAAAGGATAACTCAAGACGGGTGCGCTTGTCAAAGCATGTTTTAGTTCTTTAAATGCAACTGTACAGTCCATTTCCCAGATAAATCTTCTTCCTTCTTCAGTAAGCCTTGTCAGTGGCTTGGCTATGTTGGCAAATCCAGGTACATATCGTCGATAATAGGTACACAAACCAAGGAAACTTCTAAGTTCGTGTTTGTCCCTAGGTGCTGGCCAGTCTCTCACAGCCTTTATCTTCTCCTGGTCAACTGCAATACCCTTACCGGAAACCACATGTCCAAGGTAATGAACTTCCCTTTGAAACAGGTGACACTTCTTCGGGCTAAGTTTCAGGTTAGCCTTCCTCAATCTCTGGAAAACCTCTTCCAAATTCTTCATGTGGTCCTCGAATGTCTTACCTACCACAATAATATCGTCGAGGTACACTAAACAGGTTTTCCAAGATAGCCCAGCCAATACTGTTTCCATGAGTCGTTCAAACGTTGCAGGAGCATTGCAGAGCCCAAACGGCATTACGGTAAATTGCCAGAGTCCTGTACCAATGGTGAAGGCTGTCTTCTCCTTGTCTTTTGGATCCAAATCCACTTGCCAGTAGCCGCTCTTTAGATCCAAAGTGGAGAACATTTTTGAGCCAGCCAAAGTGTCTAATGTGTCGTCTATTCGAGGTAGCGGGTAGCTATCCTTCTTCGTCACGTTGTTAAGTTGACGATAATCGACGCAAAATCGTGTAGAGCCATCCTTCTTCCTCACTAACACCACTGGTGAAGCCCATGGACTGCTTGAAGGTTCAATCACACCTTCCATCTTCATGTCCTCGATTATTCTTTCTGCTTCCTCACGCTTCGCCAGTGGTAGTCTTCTTGCTGGTTGACGGATGGGTCTTGCGTCTCCGGTGTCTATTTTATGGTGAACTACATTACTTCCCCCTTTGGTTTTCTCATCAAATTGGAACACATCTTTAAAATTTCCAATTAGATTCTTTGCCTTTGTTCTCTGGTCGGCGGTCAATTCTTCAAATGATGTTGTCAATTGATTGATTAACGTGTCCGGAACTTTCTGAGATGTGTTCCCTTTGGTCTTTACAGTTCGGATAATCGAGGATACTGCCATGCATTCTTCTACAATTGTTCCTCTCTTCAGAACAACAGGATAAAAATTTACGTTCATTATCCGAACAGGTATTACCTGGCTGGCTTTGACTAGTGATTTTCCGACAACAACTCCAGTGCCGGTTTTGGCATCATCATTCTTGGGCTCCAGCATAACGATACTTCCCTCACAGAAACTACCGTCTAAATGTGCCTCCAGGATAGTTTCACTTCGTTCTGGGAGGGTAATGTCTTCGGCCATAAGTACGCGCACAGCCTTGTCATCTCGTGGATTTAATACGAGTTCTTCTTCATTGACCATCATCACCCCCTTCTTCAGGTCAAGTTTAAAACCATGCTTTGTCATTGCGTCCATCCCAAGTATTAATTCATCTTCAACTTCAGCTACCAGCGCACGATGTTTGAATGAGGTTTTTCCGATAGTGATGGTGACATCTACTTCTCCTAACGCGGTAGCTTGTTCTCCCGTTGCTGTGCGTAATCGCCACTTAGTTGGTTGAAGATGAGTCTTGCCAGTTTTCCTTATCAAGTCGGGTCTGATTATAGTTTTTGTCGCACCCGTATCCAGTAGCATTTTCAATGGTCTTCCGTTAATAGAGCCATCCACATAGATGCTATTGGCTTTATGATGAAGAGATGCGACATAACTGATAGATTGTGGAGCTACTAGATTACGGGTCGACAGTTGCCCCTTCGCATCAACCCGATTTAGTTTTCCGACTCCTTTTCTTCCTTTGTCGATTCCGTCTTCTTTTGAGAGTTTCTTTCTTCCAGCAAACATTTCGTTTTCAATTCGCCGTAACCTCTCATCTAAATCTTCTGTGTTTTCATTACACTCAGCATCCATACTTCGCACTCGCGATTGGTTACGTGAAGCTTGTTTGGCAGCTTCATGCTCCAATGCATATGAGAGTGCGTCAATTAAAGTTTTTGGACGGGCCAATCGCAGTGCTTGTTGAGTTTCGCTGTCTCGAACTCCGTAGATAAATGATTGAGTGGCCAAGCACTCCAAAACGCTGTCAGGAGCTGTAGGATGTGCGAGATGAACTAAACGAGCTACGTCAACTTCAAATTCTTGAAGGCTTTCCTTTGAACTCTGATACCGGTTCCTCAGTTGCGTCTGGTACACCTGCTCCAGATGCGCATTTCCATACCGCATATCCAATCGTTTGACTAGCTGGTCGTAGTCTTCTTGTTCTTCTTCTTTCAGCGTTTGCAGGATGTCGATAGCTTCTCCGCGCAACGAGACAGTCAACGCCGTAGCCTTCTCTTCGGACGTCCAATTATTCGCTTTTGCGGCCGCTTCAAATTGTTTTAAATAATTCGGCCACGAAGACTTCCCATCAAATTCCGGTGTCTTTATGTGCATTTTTGAAGTAGTATCAGATTTTACTACTTTCCTTTCTTCTAGTACACCCACCTTTGCTACTTCGGAATTCGACATTGACGTCGATGTAATTTTAGTGAATTTTTCCTGTATTTCTTCAATCTTCTTGTCATACTCATCTTTTAAATTCTTTAGGTCTTCTTCAGTTTTTCTAGAATTCTCCTCTAATTTTTCTTCTAAACTTCTAGAATTATCCTCTAATTTTTGTTCTAATGCTCTAGAGTTTTCATCTAATTTTTGTTCTAATGTTCCTGTCAATTCTTCTTTTAATGTTCTAGAAATTTCTTCGGCTTTTCTAGAACTTTCTATTAATTTTTCTTCTAATGTTCTAGAACTTTCTTCCAATTTTTGTTCTAAGGTTCTAGAACTTTCTTCAGATTTTCTAGAACTTTCTACTAGTTTTTGTTCTAGTGTTCTAGAATTTTCTTCTAGTTTATTCTCTAATGTTCTACAATTTTCTGCTGCCTTTCTAGAACTTTCTATTAATTTTTCTTCTAATTTACCAAATTCGGATAGGTCAAATAAGTACTCGTCAGCATTTTCACCAGCAGCCATTAATGCTTGCCGCAGACGAGATTGTAGAACGCTTTTCAGTCCTGTCGTATCTAATTCGCGTTCTTCCAGTTCTCTCTTGAGATCACTTACTTTTAATTCACTTAATTTTAATAGTTTAGGCATTTTATTTATTTTTATTTATTTACACTTCACAGTTTAACAACAACCCCACACCTGACACCAATTGTAACGTTTTTATTTATATGGGTGAAGTGTAAAACATAGACAAATATTATTAACTAAAAGAATATGTTTATTAAACGATGAATAAATATTAGAAATATAATTAAAAGATTATAAAAGTAACTAACACTATGATTAACAATTATTAACACTAATTTAAAAACTAAGAATATTATAAGACACTTAAACACTAATATTATTTATTTAAACAATTAACACTACTCTTTATGTCACTAATTTATGTTCACTTGTCGACTTGTTTTTATATCACCAACTATTCACAACGTTTATTTATATCAGACTTGTTTACTCGTCACTTCTATAATACTGAATGTGTTCGCTGGCTTTGGCGGTGGGTTATATACCTGGCTAGATTATTCCTAGAACCTACTAGGGCCTTCTAGATAACTTCTAGAGGTAAACAGCGTGAACAATAGATAACCTCACTGCGACCTTATCGAGTTCGAACGTGCGACTCTGTGACGCGTAGAAGCGCGACGGCGGCGGCTGCCGCGGGGGTTACGTTACAATATGTTGTAATTGTCACCTTGGTTACCTGTTGCTACTGTTTTTGTTATTATTTTTATTTATATATTTGTTGATATGTTATTCATTCCTGAAGAAGGCAGTAGTTAATACTGCCGAAACGTCGTTATTTAAATAAATATACAGAAATAAAACTAAAAAAGGTTGTATCATTTTATTTGAAATATGAGTTCTGAAAGATTTTTTAATAATTTAATATACAGAATGTTACTGAATTACAATTTGTTCATTGTTGTAGAATATTTTTTCTTCTTCTCTTATTAACGGATATTGAAAATTTGTCAATTCCCCACAAACTTTAAATATTATTGATGCATAAAGCATTCAAAATGATGGAATCCTATTTAATATTTAAAAAAAAATATTCTTCCTATGGCCCTTTCTATATGAATTGTAGGCTCTAGGTTTTTTTAATTCGTTCCACCGTAAATTGTAGCGCATAATAAAATTCATAATTTTCAATTTTCAAACAAAACAAAATTGATAGAAGAGCGCATAAAAAAGTAAAAGTGGTGCATACAAGCGCATAAAGGGCGTAATTGGTCACATTAGTTTGTTATTATAAATTCCGACTTGGGGGGGCCAACTTAACCTACCTCCCGGTTCCCCAAATTCTCGTGAAATAACGCCTAGTAAACGCCCGCACGGTGCAAATGTCATTATTATTACCGACATCTGTGTAAATAGCAGATTAACTTACCCAGATATGGGTAATATGCTGTGATGATATATTATATATTTTTATTATCTTACCTATATTCCTAAATATTTACTTACGCTGGAAACTGTATTAAGTACCTTTCCATATAATTATTGTTCCATTTACTATTTTCTTTTTAAAACATTACTGTTATTGTTTGAAATGATTAGTATGTTGACAGTGACATATATCTGTCAGTTACATACATATGAGATCTAAACTGTGTAACCATGGAGTTAAAGCGTAGGCTCCGGGATTAAAATTATAGATAGTTTTGTAAATTTATCCAAAAAATATAAAGAAAAAGTATTAATGCAAACCTGTAGAAAAGTTAATAATCTTTACTTTTTATGTAATATAAATCTCAAAAAAATAACATTTAAAGGTATTTTTCGTAGAAAAACTATTTTGAGCTTCCAGTAAAGTGCCATTTCCGGTTATGTGATTACTCCAAAATTTAATGAACGATAGTATTTGAGCTAGAGAGTAAAGAGGATACATGCACGCACACACGCACACACGCACACACACACACACACACACACACACACACACACACACACACACATACACATACACACACACACATACACACATCATCGTCGAAAATTGGATTCTAGGCAGCTTGAAACGTGGTCATATACTAAAATCTCGATCTGAGATTTTTAGCACGATCCCTATACCTCCCTTACCAAGGGTAGCGGGAGATAAAAATTTATATTAATAAAGCGGAAACTTTTTGGTTATTTTGAACTAAAATTAAATTTGCAATTTTTAGATAACATTTGCCAAATATGTTTTATTTTATACTACTCGTTTATATGTGCTTAAGTACTTTAATTTTTATATATTCTCAGTATTAAGTGTTACTTTAGTTACGACATTACAGTAGATTTATTACCATTTAAAAAGGAGGTAGGTGTTGAAAAAATATTCCGGGCAACTTCACCTGATAATATAGATGAAAAATAAAATAAAAAATCTGATGTGGACACTACACGACTTCATTGTACGATTATTAAACTATACATATTTTTTTAATAATTAAATTACAAAATATTGACAGGCTTAAGCCAAGCCCGAGAAATATTTTGATATAAAACAAAAAATAATTCATTTACTACTATCATTCTTAAATTAACATTAATCTAACCCGGTTCTTTTTAAAGATAGTTTTGATTACAACAAAGAAATATTTGATTACAACAATGAATATGATATTTGTTATTGTACGAATCATAAAATTGCACGTATTTAACATAATTTGACAAGAACATTTTTTTTATTTTTTTGTTTTAATCCATAGCAAGCTTTATTACAAAAACAAAAAAGTATATAATTTTTAAATTTACATATCTCGCTTATACAAAGGGCTAATTTAATAATACTTGATGGGCTAGGCGCAGAAATTAATTCTCTAAAACTTTTATTTGAAGCATTTATTTCTAAAATCAAAATAAAATCATTTTATTCAAGAAAAACTGTTAACAACTTCAAGTAATGTACCACTTCCGGTTAGCCTATTTTAACCAAAATCTATTATGTTATTTAGATTGACATAAAATTCTTGTATACCAAATTTGAAAAGTTTTGGCTTATATTTTAAAACAATTTTTCATTAAAATCTATTATAGGCTTCATGTAAAGTGCCACTTCTGGAAATTGTGTAATAACCAGAAAGGAAGGTGCACAACTAGATGTTATAGCAGTCCTAAATACAAAATTTCAACTTTCTACGGCTTACCGTTTTTGAGTTATGCGAGATACGTACGTACGTACAGACGTCACGACGAAATTAGTCAAAATGGATTCAGGGATGATCAAAATGGATATTTCCGCTGAAATCTGAAAACCGAATTTTTTTACTTCCTTTACTTACGTACAAGGAAGAAAAAATATTTAAAAATTGGCTTCGTCAAAAAATTGACAAAAATTTGGGTTACATCAGCTTACCAAAATTGATTAAAAGCTCACAATATTATAAAAAAAGAATCTGTTGTGGCCAGCACAATACCTTCCGTCAATCCTGTGTATTATGTATAAATTTCATACATAAATTTTCTTGCAAAAGCTTCTAAATTTCCAGTAAAATTATTTCAGAAACAAACTATGCAAATTGCACTTGACACTAACACCTCCTTCTTCTTTAGCTTTCCCCATTCGTTAGGGGTCGCTATTTTATTATTACTTCTTACACTCATTTCTGTTTTACGTGTCGTTCTCATTCAGTTCCTTTTCTCTCAAGTCTTTCGCAATACAGTCCTTCCATCTTATCTTTGGTCTTCATCTGTTTCTTTAACCTTCTAGTATTAAGCTATTCATTCTTCATCCAATATATATTATTCATTTCTTCTCATGACATTTTCAAACCAATGTAATCATCTCGCTTGTATCTTTCTAGAAAATTGTAACACTAGAGTTATTTCCTTACGTATCATTCCGTGTCTTCCCCAACATCTACTTCAACATTCTCATCTCTGCCACATTAATTTACTTTTTATTTATATTGACATCCCATTTTTAGCAATGCTGGCTGATTTATAAAATTTAATTTCTTTAAAATTCTTTAGCTGTATATCTATTGAAGATGAAGTATAAAATGTAATCAAATCGTATAGAGAATATTATATTCTAAGTTATAATAACGTTAAATGTCAATAAATCAAATTTAACTGTTAAGTCTTCAAATGAGGCTACTTCCGGTTCACCAATTATGACCAACTTTTGTCACACACACACACACAGAGACACACATCATACATACATACATACATACAGACAGACATCATCGTAAAAATGGTAAAATCGTATTATAGGGACCCTAAAACATGCTTATTCAGTAAAATCTCATCATTAATCTTTTGACCAAAGACAATGCCTTCCTTACCTAAAGGTGAAGGTAAAAAATAATGAATTCGATAGCGTTTTGTCAACGAAAAGTACTGTAAATGACAGTTTAAAATAAATGCGTAGTTGGATAAATAGTTCTAGTTGTACAAACAGTAGAAAGTATTTGAAATAGTTCCATGAAAAAAGAATGAATATATCGATCGCTTTCACCTACAATTCTCCGTTAAAAAAGATGTCCGAAACAAAGCATTAATCACCATCAGCTGACAGCCGAAACTAATTTCGTTCTTGTAATGCATATTTTTCCATTTCGCAAATTTCATTTCACAAATTAATCATTTCATTCCTCGCAAAACAACAAACGAACAACGATGTTATTAAAGCTTGCTCGTAATAAAGAAGACACGCCATAAAACCATATCCGCTGTAATAAACAACATATCTCTGGTAAGATTCTGGAGCTGCGGTTTGCTTGCGGCTGTTGGCTGCTAGCAACTAACCGGAGTCTGCAGATGCCGAGATGGAGAGGGAAAGCACATTTTCGGCACCGCTATAAACATCCCGAGTTGTCCTGGCGCCTTCGGCATTGATTTTTATAGGGTCGCGCGGACGACGACGGTCCGCTGTCGCGAAATACTAGTACCAAATTTCTTAGCCGTATTGGATCAAGCCAAACACTAACCTACCTTATATAATAGCAAGATAAAGGTATTCACAAAAATATAACATACGCATTCAATATTATGTGTAATTCCTTATTAAATCTATATTACTAATTAGATTTAAAGGGGCACGTTTTTGTAGCCAGTAAAATAAAATCTGATGTTCTATAGTTATTCCTCATTTTTAATATATAAAAATTCAAATTATGAGGTTATGAAAAGTGCAAAATAAAATCTCATTTTAATATCTACAACTTTTATTTGAAATGTTTTTGTATAAAATTAATTGGGAAGAAAAATTAGATTTCTCATAATTATTAAATGCTTGTAGCCCGATATGTAATTAACAAATTGATATGTTGAGTAAACTCGTGGGAGTAGCGTATCATTGACAAAAGAAACGTACCGGGAATATCTTTTAAAAAAATATTATTAATAGTAGTGTTATATTTCTAATAGCCGAATTCGCCATTAATCCGTTTATTATTAATCAACTGATTGGAATCAAGCTGATCCGTAGATCAACGTTTGGTCTAATTCACCAACTTGATTTCTGAATTAAGAAATCATGTTGGGGATTCACCAAGACAAGCTACTTGGCTTGAAATAAAAAAGCTTCGCTTGTAAATTCAAGATTTTGTAATGTTAGGCTTGACTTGAGCTTGATGGAAACAAAGCTTGAGTTGGCTTGAAAGCTTCAAGCTCTAAAAATTTTAGATTGACTTGATTTTCAAGCTGTGTGAAACTTTTTCAAGCCACTGAAACTTTACAAATGCTCATGCACGATGCGCTAACTTATTTACGTTTGTATAATAATAGTTTTTATTCACAACTGTCAAATAATATACCAATAATTCAACCGATTTTTATCAATTAATGACCTTCGTTACTGTTGCTAATTGAATAATATTGACAGTTCGATGAAATAATATTATTCAATCGTTATGTCAAATTTAAATCCTACCTTTCACAGAGTATACAAATTACTTTTAATAAGTAATTATTTCCATATAAAAAGCCAAAGTTACACTAGTTTTGTCATTTTTCATACTTTTATTTTCTTCTTAGGTTGAATAGTTGGTTTTTATATTTTACATTAAATGTCAAATCACTTCATAATTTTGTTTCAATACTAACGATAACTATATTCGTCTACGTAAACAAAAAAATGTTTGCATTTGGCAGATAAAAATACTACTTATTTTTCAATTCAAATATGTCACCTATGTTATTATTTGACAATTGTGGATAATATAGTGTTCTATTCACATGTAATGGCTATTACTCACCCGAATGATTCTCGTGGGCAATAGCACACATTACATGCTCATTGAATAATATAATATTATTTCATTCCTTTTATATTCACTAGTAAGTAGTAGGGCTATTCGGTATCAAGATTTTAATATCAATATTCGATGTCAATTAAATTAAATATATCGATGTATCGATGTCAAAACGTGATACACACACACACACACACACACACACACATATATATATATATATATATATATATATATATATATATATATATATATATATATGTAAACAACTATAGACCTATTGCCGTTATAAACACAATCGCAAAATTATTCACCTCTATCATAAATGCTAGACTGCAACTCTTCATAGAAAGCAATAATTTGTTACCGGAAGCTCAAGCAGGATTTCGTAAGAACCGTTCATGCAATGACAATTTATTTGTATTTACATCCATAATACAATCTAGATTAATGACATCGACAGAGGGAACCTACACAATCTTCGTAGACTTTGAAAAAACCTTCGATTCTGTTCCCTTTGATAAACTCTGGGATAAAATATTTCGAATCGGTATAAGCGGAAAGACAGTTAGACTTCTCAGAAATATTTATAATGAGGCAAGCATGCAAATAAAAGTGAACAACGAACTAACAGAACCAATGCAAATATCTAAAGGTGTTCTTCAAGGGGAATGTACTAGCCCACTGTTGTTTGCTCTTTACATTTCCGATCTCGAAATTTATTTTCGCGAACAAAATCTACAAGGTATTTACATTAATCACAAAACAGACATCCTCAGTCTACAGTACGCGGATGATATAGTCATCTTTTCCCACTCTCCCATCGATGTTCAAAAGAAACTTCATGCTCTGGAGCAATACTGCAACAACCACAACCTGAGTGTGAATGCAAACAAAACGAACGTCATGCATTTTCATAACGGTAGGCCACGTAAACAAATAATAAAATATACTTGCCAAGACAAAGAAATCAAAATTACAAATAAATATACATACTTGGGGTTAACTTTTACTACTTCAGGCCTATTTGCAGAAAATGCAGAAATATTTTTAAGAAAAGCGAGGCAAACCACCGGGGCAATAAAAGAAACACTAGTAAAAAGTCAACTAAATAATTGGACCACTACTATGAAACTGTATAATTCTACAGTAATACCATCTATTTTATACGCATGCGAGACATGGGCGATAAATTACTGTGATATAATCGAAAAGGGCCAAACAAACTTTGTTAAAAGTATCCTCGGTTGGCAAAAAACAACCCCAAATTATGTAGTGAGATGCGAATCACATCTATACAAACTGGAAGTAAATGTAATCAAGAGCATGTTACACTGGTGGACTAAAATATTATTAATGTCTGAAGACAGATATATTCGTCTTTGTTACGATAAGTTACTACAGTTAAATAATAATAAGTCTATACCAGAGAAGAAACAACTTAGATATAACTGGGCCAGAAACATGCAAACCAAATTAGTAAAGGCCAATTTCACTTGGCTTTGGGAGGAGCAGAGTTTTCTAAAAACAAAATCAGAAATTCCAAACATCATAAATTCCTTAAACCAACAATCCTTCGAGTCTGATATACAACGAATTAGCAAATCATCCTACAATCCTTTTTTTAAAACCCTAATTTACTCCAACATTTTTTCAATACCCAACCTTCCGTACAAAATCCTACAATTAGTCAGCCAAATCCGAACAAAAATCCTACCCTTTACCATAACAGCACTGTTTATAGATTCAATATAGAAGAAATCTGCTCAATTTGCAATACACACCAACAGGACGATATCCAGCATTTCCTGTTCAGCTGTCCATTTTATCAGGCCCCAAGAAATCAGTTCTTTGATATTTATCTGAGCAACATCACCGAACCCGAAGCCATGTTCAAAAGTTTATTAGCTGACCTAACAGCCGACAAAATATATAACATTTACAATTTTGTAAATACGTCCCTCAAATTAAGAGCATTTGCATTAAATATGTAACTAGTCAGTACTACCAAATTATTGTATTTCTACAAAAACGTCTATTTCTGTAATTGCACTTATAATACTAATAACATGTGCCAATCGTTGTATGAGTTATCTCAAACAAATATATATTATTATTATTATTATCATTATTATTTATATATATATATATATATATATATATATATATATATATATATATATATATATACAGGGTGGAAACGAACTTAATGTCATAAATTTAAGGGTGAGTAGTATGACATGTGTAGATTACGAAACAGAATTTTTTTTTTAAAATTCGCATATTTAAGGGTAGTTTTCATGAAACCAACATTTTTAGTACCACTGGACCACTGGCAACGCATTTGCATTATTTTATCTATTACAGAATTATTTTCGTTAAAAATGCTATTTAATTTAATTATTAAGAATAATATCTTATACAACTAATTTTGAATGTATTTTTGATAACCATATTTCTAATGAAATATGAATTAAAACAACAGTAAAAAAAAGTTTCCTTAAGAAAAGTCGAATTTTCGTTTTTCGAATTTAAAAAAAAATCTTTCAGTTTCGTAATCTACACATGTCATACTACTCACCCTTAAATTTATGACATAAAGTTCGTTTCCACCCTGTATATATATATGTTGGCGTTTGGCGTAAGTCCGGCACCACGAATATTTCGTTTATTTTGAGAGATACAAAAAATGTTAATAAGCAAAGTTAAATTAGATAAAGGGGCTCATAAAATGATCATAGCAAAAAATTTGTTTTAGCGGAAATGGGTACGACTTTAAAACTAGCATAGGGAATCGGTATTTTTATATATTTTTTTCAGAATGTACATAAAATTTTCTTCACAATGATACCAAATTATCATAGTTTTACTTTCACCATTTCAAAATGGCAACCATCTATTCTCAAAATATCTATTAATAAAATTTTATACAAAATAAAACATAGCAAGCTATGAAAACAATTTTATTATCTTATAACAAAAGAAAAGAAGAAATTAAAAAAAAAAATAGGAGTGAGGTATTATTGTTTTATTTTTAGCATGTTCACAACGATACCAAAACAGAAACAGTAAATGTGAAAAACTACAAATGCTCAATATGGCCGCCGTTATTTTCTATACATTTTCTTATACGTAATAAAAACTCTTTCATTACATTTTCTAGGATATTCTCATTAATTTCTCTAACAGTCGCTCTAACTTTTATTTCTAAATTTTCCAAAGTAGTTGCAGGTGTTCGGTATACTTTATCTTTCAAATAATCCTAAAGAAAGTAGTCCAGTGGCGTAAGGTCAGGAGATCGTGCCGGCCAAGGATTTGGAGAATTTGTTTCAATCCAATTATCTTCTCGGTTGTCGTCGGTGAGAATACCTCTCTCCATAAAGTTGAAGTGCTCTAACAAAATTTCTTTGACATTCTCCGAATATTAAAATCATATCAACCATTTCTTCATTTGTGTAATTCACTTGAGCCATAATTATTTAATTATTACAAGAAATTGTCACTATCACAAATGTAGGTAAAATCTTTTCTTTTGTTATAAGATAATAAAATTGTTTTCATAGCTTGCTATGTTTTATTTTGTATGGAATTTTATTAATACATATTTTAAGAATAAATGGTCGCCATTTTCAAATGGTTAAAGTAAAACTGATAATTTGGTATCATTGTGAAGCTAATTTTATGTATATTCTGAAAAAAAATATAAAAATATCGATTCCCTATGCTAGATTTAAAGTTGTACCCATTTCCGCTAAAACCGGAAGTGATACAAAATTTCTGCTATGATCATCTTATGAGCCCCTTTTTCTAGTTTTACTTTCCTTATTAACATTTTTTTGTATCTCTCAAAATAAACGAAATATTCGTGGTGCCGGACTTACGCCAAACACCCTGTATATATTACGTTTTGTTTTACATTCATTTATTGTGCTTCAATTGAAACTAAAGTAGTAATGAACTGAAACAAAATATAAAAATAATGAAATGTACGTTTTATTCAATTATTTTATTTTTGAGAATAAACAATCAACATAAATTTATTGTCTTATAATAAAATATTACCCTGCAATTTTTATATTACTTGTATAATTTTTATTGACTGCATTCATTCAAGTAGGTATATGCATTAGTTTGACTTTACTGTATTTTAATAACTAAAATGAGTAGGACCTAAGTGCGTTAAACTATTTTCAACAACAAACTGTTAAAATATTGTACAGGTGTGAAAAAAGTGTATTTTTTGAGGGTATATCGTACTATGAGTGGAAAAATGTAATCAACATAGGTCTGATCTTCAATTATTTCCGAGAAAAACGAAAAATCGAAGAAAAACTGACACACATGTCAGTAGATAGACCATGTAAAAATTATAAAATTTTATATGAAATATTTTCCTTAATTTCTAATAGTCACGAAATTATTTGAAAATTAAATATTGGCCAAAGTCGCCATAACACTTAAATTTAAATATTTTTCAAATTTAAAAACAAGCATAATCTAAGTTGACCTTTCAAAGGTAAACAAAATGTCTCAAGTAATCAAAGTCGTAACTATTGTAGTTTTCTATATAGCAGAGGTAAACACCGTAAAAACTTATTTTTCGCTGCCTTACGTATATCGGAAACTTCTGAAGATCAGAACTATGTTAATTAAGCTTTTTTCCTCATTTTGGTAAGTACATTTATATATGTTCTGTATAGTTCATATTCATCCTACATATATAAATAAAAAACTCAAGTTTCAAAAAAACATTACAGGAACAGTGTTTAAATAAATACATAATTTTGGAATATACAATGAGATGAAGCTGACCTGTTATCCCGTTTATACCTATTGTAATGTGTGATTGTATGGAAATTATTCCTACCTCCGGTGGTCGACTCTTGGAGTTTCCTGGAGTTCCCAGATGGCAGAAGATAGTTCCGTCACACGTCACACGTCCAATTAAGTAGGTGTGACTTTTTAGGCTGTGATCACTTGTTTGTAAAATAATAGGTAAACGTGTATGTTTTATATTTAATTATATTTACACTATTTACAAGTTAATACACTGAATAATAAGTTTAGATTTTCTGTGAAGTTACAGAATCGTTTTTCATACTGAATTGCTCTTTTCTTTTTTGTCTTGAAGAGACCTTTGGTACCACCCTTAGCAATATTATCAAGCAGTGGGGAACCAATCCCAATCTGGATACGTTTTGGTATTTAGTTTTGAGGATGGGAAAGTGAGTCGGGTAAGAATAGGAGAAGAATTAGGAATTTTATGACGGCAATTACTGGGATATTTTCTGCTAGAGGATTAGGTTGTAAAGTACAAAATAGGGAAAATCCGAAAGGTTCTGGGAAAGTTACAAGGGAATTTATTGTATATTGTTCACCCTAAATTAACAGTTTAACTATGCACGTGCACGTTCTGCCGGCACTTAATCCACAGGCGACTAAACACCTATTTCAAATACATCTTCACATCATAAAACCCTACATACGGATTAATAGGGGTAGCCCACTCTAGACTATTAAAAATAGCATTGATCTTTGTAAATATACATATCCATAAATAGAAACTTCTTTTTATAATTCGGATATACCAGAATAACAAAACATTGTAAATCCAATTCTGACAATAATAATAATAATAATAATCATCATTATTATTATTATTATTATTATAACTCAATATATGCGAACTTTAATATTTATCATCATCAAACGTAGCATGTCTTTCAATTTACCTTCCATAACATTATTATTTTTTTATCGACGAATAAATCATTGGTTAAATTATCTGTATATTTTTGCTCAGGTAAATATTTATTCAACGACTAGTTTGACATTTGAATTTTTTTGTGCTTTGTTACGTTCTAATTTAGTTCTTTGTTCCAATTTCTTTACTTTATATATCCATTCCTTCTTTTTCGTTCATAACCTTGAAAATAAAGTATTTTGTTAAAATAAAATTATTAATAACCAATCATTTCATAGTTATGTTAAATTCACGTACTTAATTTTTCTTTTAAATTCTGTAGCTTCATTTGTTTCAAAATTAAATAGTCCATTTTCAATTTATTATTCTAGGTTTCAGTTTTGTTTTAGTTTTTTGTTGACATTTGGTAATTAATGTTTGTCTTTGCGGCAACTGCCCTAAGCTGAGCGCTGCGCTCGCACCGTAGTGTGACGACGGTAAATCTTGAAATTGCTTGGTAAATAAATAGATTTAAATTGTTTTGGTATTTTTTGCATTAGTTTATTTATTTATTTATTTTCAGCAATTATTTTCAATTATTAACCTATCATATTACCCTTAAATTAATCCTATACTAAAAATTATGAATGTAACATATGTTTTATTTGAGTAGTTTTGTGATATTCCCGTTTCGTCCAGAACACCAGGCCGAGTAAGAGCCGAGAAAGGCGCAGAATTACCTAATTGCAGTCCAATTCTTCGTCACTGGGGAGTGCAGCTAAATGAAACGAATTTGTCACTTTGGTTTGTTGTGATTTATGTGTAGTAAATTAAAACTTGAGAAAATGCATTAACTTTGGGTATATTTGTGTTTCAAAGACATTTATTTTGTTTAATCGTACAGAAAAGTGTCTAGTTCTAGCGCGCCGTGTCCTCCAGTTTTAGTAGCGAGAACTCAAGTGACCTTCAGTATATAACAAATTGTAACATTTTCTGATCTATTATACATACACATTTATCAATTCATCGTTATTTATTGTATCATTATGACCTATATAATTAAGTGTATTTTTTTTGTTAACTCAATAGTGAACCATGTAGTTTACTCCAAACTTTTATTCGTCACACCTGACCTCCGCACTTTCACTCCCGATTTCACCATTTTCAGCCATACTTTAGTTGGAAACGCAGTCACGTAAACCCAAAAGTTACGTGTCCTATCAACCATCACCATTTGTTTGGATGAGGCTCTGCTCAAAACGGTGTGACGCCCCCTTTTTAAGTTACGAATCCCCGTCCTCCTCTAAGAAGCCGGACTCCACACCTCTTGCAGAAGGATAAGGTTGCGTGAACGTTACAGCGTGTTATAATAATTTTATAATTATTCAGTCAGGTGATCAAAAGAATATTTACAACAGGTAGCAATCTAAAATGGATAATAGATAAATATGCAAAAGGAATATTATAAGGTTATTTATTTCCTTCATATTATAATATCATTATCAACATTGTTGACATAATTCGATGAAGAAATTATTTGTCAGGCGAAAAAGAAATGATCCCTATCATGCATAATCAATTTGATGAATTAAATTTTTGCATGTGATTCTGATTATCAAAATAACGCGTTTATGAAATTTAAATATGATTCGGCATCATCTGGAGCTTATAAATGCAAGAAATACGTCGGTTGTCTTTTTATGAAGGATTATATTTTGTGCAAAAGTATTTCATTTCTTATATTCCATTCAATTTTTTTTGCGTGTCAACACATCGTCACTTTTCTTTTTCTCTATAAAATTCTCCACTATATTTATTAAATATTTTTTCTTCTTCTTGGTGATAAATTATGCTCCCTCTTTTTACCTTCCGTCACCTATAGGTAAGGAAGGTATTGTCTTTGGTCAAAAAATTCGGTGGTGAGTTTTCATTGAATAAGCACGTTTTAGGGTCTTTACAATACGATTTTACTATTTTTACGATGATGTCTGTATGTGTGTGTGTGTGTGTGTGTTCGTGTGTGTGTGTGTGTGTGTGTGTGTGTGTGTGTGTGTGTGTGTGTGTGTGACCGCGGTTTCGTCAACGATATCTCCAATACTAGAATTCCAAAAATTACAATTCTTGCGTATTCCTCTTCCTTACAACCATATGCAGACTTGATTAGATTTTGGTTATAATTGGTGAACCGGAAGTATCCTCATTTGAAGATTTTTAACAGTTTTTCTTGAAAAACTCAGTTAAATGTTATTATAACTTAAAGAATATATTATTGTCTATACGATTTGATTGCATTTTATATTTGATATTCAACAGATATAGAGTTAAAGAAGAATAACGATAATAAATTTTATATAAATTTCATAATTCAGCCAGCTATGCTAACTTAACCATGGAAACTGCTAATATATTCAGGTAATTCAAATTGACAGATGTCAGTATCAATAAAATGTAAATGTATGAAAGAATAAGGGAAGTAACTAGTGTTAGAAGTTTCTAGATATAAGAGAGACGATTACATTGGTTTGAACATGTCATGAGGAGAGATGAATATATTAATAGAAGGTGGAAGAAACATAGGTAGACGGTAGATGAAAAGACTGTATTGCAGAAGACTTGAGAGAAAAGGAACTGAATGAGGACGACACGCAAAACAAAAATGAGTGGAAGAAGAAAATAAAAAATAGCGACCTCCTAACGAATGGGAAAAACTAAAAAAGATGTCAGTGTCAAGTGCAATTTGCATAGTTTGTTTTTTTCTTTTTTAATTGGAAAATTTAAGAGGTACTTCGACTATTAGTCACTAGTACCCCGGTACATTTGGTTTTTATTTACAATTACATCTGTTTATATACTATTAATTAAGTTTATACTATTTAGAAATTCAATAATGTTCTTTTGGGGTTTTAAGTCTTTTTTGAGGTTGTCTTTGAGATTGTTTGCGATACGTTGTGATTGCCTTTGTAAATTGTATTGTTGGCAGTCTATGATTATATGTTTCACTGTGGTAGTTTGTTTATGAAATAACTTTACTGGAAATATAGGATCTTTTGCAAGAACATTTATGTATAGGGCGCGTGCAGTGACATGACTTTGCTGACTTTGGCAAGCAGATATGGGGACCCGTGTCAAAATGATAGCAATTAATTATGTCCATAACTGACAAGTGTTATAATTTTTCATTCAAAATTTCATAATTTCCTTATTTCATGTGGTTTGTTTGTTATCAGGAGTATGGAATTCAGTTGCCGAGAAAGGGAATCACATAATACCAAAAATTTAGAATCTTTTGCAAGAAAATTTATGTATGGAATTTGTACATAATACACAGGATTGACGGAAGGTATTGTGCTGGCCACATCAGATTTTTATTTATATTATCACTCATTTTCATTTGAATTCAATGAATCAAATCAAGAACATATTATCGTTGACAACGAATTTGACATTTTTTATCCGGGAGATGAATTTGTTAGCTTTATACTCAACGCAATATAATGGAGAAAAAAATAATATTCTACAAATAACTATCTATTCAACGATTTTGGTTGGTGAAACGAAACTAACTATATGATATTATTCGGAATAAATTAATATTATTAAATACTTAACACTAAGATTATTAATTTAAATAATATTTATTTCACTAATTATTTATATAACTATATTTATTTATGTTCACAGCGCGCCAGCCGTTCCAGAAACGAGCGACCACCGGCGTCGGTCGCAAACTCGCTAAGCTCAGTGGCGTCGGGCGCGCGCATGCTACACTATAAATTGGGATTAAAAGATGTGATCAGTGCTTGATTCATGGAATATGACGAAACAGTTGATCATTAATTTTGATTACTATATTAGCTTGATTTTTAATTAATTGAATTGATTCAGAATCAGCGTTGATCTGTGAATCAACTCTTGATTAAGGAATGGTGAAATCGGACGCAAATGTTTTATACTGCAATATTCATGACAGGAAGTCATAGACTCCATTTTTCCTGAAAAAAGGTCATGCACATTGTTTATGACTATCTCCGCGTGAGGATAAATTTGTTTATCCACAACTTTCAAATAATGTATCCACAATTCAACCGATTTTTATCAATTATTGACCTTGGTTTCCATTGATAGTTCGATGAAATAATATTCAATCGTTATGTCAAATTCAAATCCTACCTTTCAAGGAGTACAAACAAAATTACTTTTAATAAATAATTATTTCCACATAAAAAGCCAATATTACTCTAGTTTTGTAATTTTTCATACATATATTTTTGTCTTAGTGGGATTCTGGGCATTATCTTAAAAATCTGTAACTTTTAAGATCTATAGCTTAAAATAAATCTTATAACTTGAACGCTTATAGATTTTCATAAATCCGTATTCTGAGCGAGCGTCTATAACCTTGAGTTTCTATAACATTCCCTTAAGATATCTTAAAACCAAGTTTGCCACTCATTGGAAAATAAAACATGTTTCATGGTTTAATATTTATAAAATAGGAGTAATATTTTATTTATAACTATTTTAGTTAACGTTATTTACATTTGAAAATAAATTATTACTATAAAATAAATAATAAATACAAGTTTTCCAAATTCTTAATTGCATATGCACAGCATTTATTTTTCTGAGGTTAACTTTACTGATTGAATGTTACTGTAAGAAATTGACAGAAGATTTACGTCAAACTTGTTTACAAACAGTCACGCATGGTCACATAGCAGTCAGTTTAAAATGAATTAAATATTCAAAATGTTTGATAGGTAATTGTAATTATATTATAAATAAAAATATAAAATTATGTTACAGGGAAAGAAAACTTGCTAATTGTTGGCTGGCTCATTGACACCCAAGTACTATTTCTAACACTGCTTTGGTATGAACCAGATGCACAAAAATGTAATGTAGCAAAAGTATCTTGCTATGAAATGATAATCGAGATGTGCGGTCGATATAATGGAGCTGCAAAGTCTGAATTATATTTCTCACACATTCCCTTGTAAGATGAAACATTTGTTTAAAATGTTTGGCAATTAAAATATATTAATTTTCCCTTATATTTTTTCTTATGATATCGTATGTTATTACTAAAAATATAACAATAATTAAACTCAAATATTGACGAATGTATAAATATTTTAATTAAATAATTTAATTAATACTTAAAGTTCATACTCCTCTTCTGATATAAAATATAATAAATTTGCAAAATATAAAATTTGCAAATTGTTATTCATTTTCAAACCAAATTGTACTTTTATTTGTTTCTCTGACAAGTTATAGCGAACTGTACAGTGACCGTAAGTTTTTAAGATATCTTAAGACATTTAAGATAATCCTATAAGCTATAGATGCGCTCAGAATACCACCCTGACGTTTAAGATCTATAAGTCCTTAAGATAACTCTTATAGAAGTTATGAAAACGCTCAGAATACCACCATTTTAAACTGTAACTAAATAGTCAGTTTTAAGATGTTCTGTTAAATATCAAACCACTTCATAAGTTTGTGACACAGCAACAACGGTAACTAGATTTGTCTATGAAAACAAAAAATTGCTATTTGTCAATGAAAATATTCTACTTATTACCTCCCGCTACTCTTGGTAAAGAAGGTACAGGGATCGTGCTAAAAATCGCATATCGAAATTTTGGTAAATGAGCACGTTTTAAGGTGGGTGTGTGCGTGTGCGCGCGCGTGTGCGTGCGCGTGCGTGTGTGTGCGTGTGTGTATGTGTGTGTGTGTGCGTGTGTGTGTGTGTGTGGATTCCCTTTACGCTATAACTCAAATACTATCATTCTGACAATTTTGAAACTGTATTACTCTACTTTAAAACCTATTAGTGTCCTCCGACAACTATAGTTGCCATTAGCTTTATAATTATTTTTTTTTGTTTTAATGATACGCACTTTTAAAGTATATGCCCTTTCTATTTATAATTTGGGTATCCTCCTTCAAAATTATTGGTCAGTTATTTTATTACTTTACATTATAGCTCAACAGAAGTATTCTAAATTGCATCAATCTAAGTACGACAGTTGGGTAGACTGAGCGTAAGATGAAAAGTGTAAGTTTTTCATTTATTATAATACTTTTTTGATATAATTTTTATTACGTGGTAGTAGGCAAGGTATTGATTTTTACATATAATAATAAGATGATAATCTTCCACCAGAAAACATTGCCCTTTTGTCGACCACAAGAAGAATTTAATGCAGATAGCGATCAGGATTCAGATTTATCGGATAATGGGGTCGAAGGAAACTTTGATCATTTGCCTGCAAGGATACTAGGAACAGAGGTTCTTGTAGATATTGATGAAGATGATCCAAGTGTTGTACCAAACGCCAGCACTAGTAACGTAAACGTCAAACAACTAATATTATTAGAAAATGGAAGTAAAATTATTGTAATGGGAATTTTACAGTTGACAAACTGGAATCGTATATACGTCCCTCTACAGAAGACTTTTTATGAAAAACTGTGAAAACACCAACTGATGCTTTTCAATGTTATTTCACAAGGGAACTAATACAACACATTTCTTTTGAAACAAATCGTTATGCTGGTCAAAAATTGAAACACAATTTAAATGCAACTAACAATGAAATTCTAACTATAATAGGAATTTTGTTACTTTCTGGATACCATCGTTTACCTTAACTTACATAACTGAATGTGATACTCTAAATCCAAAAAAAAAAAAACAATGCAACTCTTTATAGCCGTACAGAAAAGAAAAAAAATACAATTGAAGTTCCTGGACTAAATGCAAAATACAATACCAATATGGGTGGGGTAGATATTTGTGATCAATTTGTGGCAACGTATCGATGTGGAATTAGAAGAAAAAAATGGTGGTGGCCGATTTTTGCATGGAGTATTGACATATGCTGCGTGCAAGGTTGGCTTTTATATCGACGACTTGGACATAATTTATCTTATTTACAATTTCGGCGAGAATGTGCAACAATTCTTTTGAAAACTTACGGATCACTTCCGCAAAATCCTGGAGCAAGGCGCACGTTAGAATTTAGTCCAGCTCTTCATGAAATAAGAAGTGATAGACAAGATTACCTTGTGGAACGTGGAGAATCTAAGTACAGACGCTGCCGTCTGTGTAATAATCGAACGGTATATATTTGTCGTAAATGCTATGCTCCACTGCTTCAAGACTTTTCATGAATCATAAATTATTTAAAAGAAATGTAATTATATTTTTTTATTTCACATGTCCTTCTTATGTTACTTTTTTGTTACTATTATATATATATTCAATTCAAAAAACGGCTTTAAATACAATACATAAATTTTTAGATTGCTTTATTGTGTTTAAAGGCTTAATATATGTGTACAGTGTGAATTGTATTAAAACCCCATTATTTTCTAATTACGGGCACTAATGGGATGGTAAGATCCCATTAGATTATTAGACAAATACATTTCAAGTAAATTTCTTTACTATTTGCGAAATATTATACATTTTAAAAATTATTAAATTTGCATTAATACTTATTCTATATATTTTATGAATAAATTTAAAAAATAATTTATTTTATAAATCCCGGAGTCTATGCTTTAAATATAAACATATCTCCTTGGTTACACAATTCAGAACTCAAATTTATGTAACTGACAGATAAATGTCACTGTTAATAAATAAATTATTTCAAATTAATAATGGTAGTATGTTAAGAAGAAAATATTAAAATATGAATTTATCTAATCAATAAATTAATTTTCACATATTTGTAATTGAAAAGAAATTAACGTTACTATCACAAAATAAAATAACGGTAAGATTTTGGAGGAGAAAATACGGATAATACTAATAAATTGGAAAAATAGTTATATTATATAATGCAAATAAACTAAATGCAGTTACCAGCAACACTAAATATGTATTAAATGGCGGGAGATATTGTGCAGGCCACATCAGATTTTTTTCAATAAAAATATGTCACTGATATGTTATTATTTGACAATTGTTGATAAATTATAGTATTTCATTCGCATGTAATGGCTATTATTCTTTCGAATAATTTATATCGTTCGCCTTATTCGGCTAGTGATGCAAACTTCATTCTCGTGAGCAATAGCATACATTATATTCTCATTAAATAATATACTATTACTATTACTTAGGAATGGCGTACAATTATTTTTACACACATACATATACGGATTTTTTAACCCATTTTTTTTACCTCTCGCTAAGAGAGGTATTGGATTCGTGTTAAAAATCGCATATCCAGATTTTAATAAATAAGCACGTTTTGTGTGTGTGTGTGTGGATATATGTGTGTGTGAGTGTGGATATATGTGTATGTGTATGTGTGTGGGACGTTGGAAGGACGATTACTCAAAAACTATAAGACTTTATATTTGTTTAACTACGTATTTCCCAATCGGACATTCATGGGAAGATCTGAAAAGGTTTTGGTAACATTTGGACAACCGGAAGTAACAGATTCTTGAAAAAAAATCTTCTAAATATTATTTTTTGAAATTTTTTCTTGGTAATATTAAAGAAAATTTAATTTTCAATCTGACATATTTAATTGTTTTTATTATATCTCGTATAGGATTGGCGATTATTCTATATTATTATATACTATATAATAATATAGAATAATCTGTTGTAATTAATCTCGTTGCCCAAAAAACAGTTGAGATATTTAAATGTTTGTAATTGACAGATAAATGCAAAATGTCAGTGTCAAAAATCAGATTTTTCTGGGAAGTACGAGTACATTTAATATATATTATTGTATTACTAATTAAATATAAATATTTAAATTATAGGTATGTTAATATTACATATATCCTTAAGAAATACCGCTAATACCGTCAATGTATTTGAAGAATTTTGAACATATTAGAAAAGTAGGACAAAACTACTCATAGGACGAAAGAAGATATACAATTTCAATTAATTTTGTGTACAAAAAAAGTTAAATTCGTTACTTATAGGGCGCGAGCAGACATGAGACTTTGTTGGCCTTAGCAAGCAGATGTGTGGGTCCGTGTGAAAATGACAGCTAGTAGTTATATACACAGATGTCGCAAATGTCATAATTTATTATTAAAAATTTCAAAATATTCTGATATCATGTCGTTTATATGCCATCAATAGTATGGAATATACCTGGCGAGGAAAATAATCCACATGGATTTGGAAAATTATAATGTTTTGAATGAAAACTTATGATACTTGACACCTATGTACATTATTACTAGCTGTCATTTTGACACGGGCCCCCATATCTGCTTGCCAAGGCTAACAAAGTCATATAACTGCTCACGCCCTATGCAACATAAAATGAAAATGGCGAGAGGTATGCCACAACAGATTTTGTTATATATATATATATATATATATATATATATATATATATATATATATATATATATATATGTATTTACTTTGTCTCTACCGATTAAATGAAAGTAGCTATCTCTGATATTACGGTATATATCTGTAGAGAAATTAATAATCTTTAATTTTTATAATATCGTAAATCGCAATGTAATTTAACTTTATTTTTCGAAGAATGTAATGGGATCTTTCCATATTAAAGTAGAGCAAGAATACAGTTTCAAAATTTTCAGAATGATAGTATTTGAGCCACAGCGTGAAGAGGATCCACACGTACGTACGCACGCACACACACACCACACACACATATACACACACATCATCGTGAAAATGATAAAATCTGATACTAGAGATCTTAAAATGTGCTCATTTACCAAAATCTGGGCATCCTATTTTTAGCGTGATCCCTCCCTATACCTTACTTACCAAGGGTAGCGGGATGTAATGTTGAATTTTTTCACTGACAAATGCATTTTTTTTTTTCATAGACAAATCTAGTTACCGTTGTTGTAACAAAATTATGAAGTGGTTTGACATTTAACAGAACATCTTAAAACAGACTACTTAGCTACAGCTTAAGACGAAAATCACAAAATTAGAGTAATTTTGGCTTTAGATATGGAAAGAATTATTTATTAAAAGTAGTTTTGTTTGTACTCTTTGAAAGGTAGGATTTGAAGTTGACATAACGATTGAATAATATTATTTCATCGATCTGTCAATATTATTCAATTATCAACAGTAACGAAAGTCATTAATTGATAAAAATCGGTTGAATTATGGGTATATTATTTGACAGTTGTGGATAAACAAATTTATTCGCACGCGGAGATAGTCATAAAAAATGTTCATGACTTTTTATATTGCAACATAAAACATTGCGGCCGAATTCACCATTCCTTAATAAAGAGTTCATCCACAGATCAATGCTGATTCTGAATTTATACATATTACTCGTATTTGAAATCATCACTAAAATACAAAAAATCGTCATTAAAAGTTCAGAAATTGGCTCTAAATTTAATTCATTACACGACGATTTCATGCAAATGTAGTGTTGCCAACCTTATGACAATTCTTGTGCATGTAACATAACTTTGGCAGGTATGCGATGTACAATAGTTAATTTGTACGTAAAATGGCAAAAATATGTACAAGAAGAATGAACTAAAATAATTTCGATGACTATATGTTTGGGATAAAACACTAATTATGAGTGGCTATAATAAGTTCAATATCCGAGATTTACAACATCGAATGTCAGACTGACAGTTAAGTAAACATAAAATATAAAAATACATATTTCTTTCATTTTCACAATTTTTATATTTCAAATAAAATTTATTATGCACCTCGGCCCCGAAGTTCTTTTTATCACTTATATGGTTTATTTTTCTCGGTCCTGATGGCCTCCATTATATTCCACATTCGTGATAAAAAAAACTTAGCGCTTTGATGCATATGATCACGCCAGAATGACCAGCAATTATCTCCGTTATTAAGCTAGATATCGGTTACCTTCAAATAAAAAAATTTACTATGGGCAATATGTGTAATAAAATGTATCATAAAAATTCTATTACTTCCGGTTCCGTAGTACGCGATACCAACTTTGAAATTTCAAATGGAACATACAATATTTTTTATATTTTTGAAAAGTACACAATGCTTTACAATGATAGTAAACAAGTAGGACGTTGTATTATTAAAAAGTAGCGGATGTTTGAAATATCTGACAAAATAAGTCAAGATAGTGTGGAATTTTGTTTTATTGGATTTGTTGCCCAGGTTACGTCATATAAATGAATTTATCTCAAAAAATATCATCAATAAACAAAAAACAATATAATCTGACACAGTTGATTTTTTTTTATTCAATATATTCATATTTAAAACTTCCGCCATTTTATTTTTTAATAATATAATGTACTAACAATTTACTACCATTGTAAAGCAAATTTTATATAATTTTCAAAAATATAAAAACATATAAAAATATATAGTATGTTCCATCACCCTGTATAACTATTTATTACGTTTTTGAAAAGTATATAAAGTTTTCTTTATAATAATGAGAAATAAAATTGTTGTGTTAGATAGGTATGTTATAAAATAATAAAGTGACGGACCTTTGCAATATTTCCTAAAATTAACAAGAATGAGAAATTAAGTTTTATTAATTATGTTGCCCAGGAAACGCTATATAAATGGTTATTTGAAAAAATATTGTTAACCGTGAGCAAAAAACAATAAACATCACTAACTTTTGATTTATTTTACAAAATATTACACGTGTCCGCCATATTATTATTTTTCCGTGTTACAATATACGTATACTACTCGTATTTATGTACCATTATATTAAAGCAAATCTTAATTATTTTAGAAAAATATAGTTTCACATAATTTTTTTTTTATAAATTTAGTTACGTACGGTTACAGTGCTATATATACAGGGTGGAAACGAACTTAATGTCATAAATTTAAGGGTGAGTAGTATGACATGTGTAGATTACAAAACAGAAAGATTTTTTTAAAAATTCGCATATTTAAGGGTAGTTTTCATGAAACTAATATTTTTGGTACCACTGGATCACTGGCAACGCATTTGCATTATTTTATCTATTACACAATTATTTTCGTTAAAAATGCTATTTAATTTAATTATTAAGAATAATATCTTATGCAACTAATTTGGAATGTATTTTTGATAACCATATTTTGAATGAAATATGAATCAAAACAGCAGTAAAAAAAAGTTTCATTAAGAAAAGTCGAATTTTCGTTTTTCGAATTTTAAAAAAATTCTTTCAGTTTCGTAATCTACACATGTCATACTACTCACCCTTAAATTTATGACATTAAGTTCGTTTCCATCCTGTATATATATATATATATATATATATATATATATATATATATATATATATATATATATATATATATATATATAATTAAAAATATAATTGGGATTATTAACTATTATTATAAGTAGAATAATACAACCTTTTTAGTTAAATTCTGTTTGTATTTATATAAATTACAACGTTTCGACAATATAGACTATTGCCTTCTTCAGGTAAAAGCATGAACTACAAAACAACAAAAACAAATAAATAAATAACAAAACATAGCAACAGGTAACTAGGTGACAATTACAACAAATTTAAAATAGGAAGCCATGCACGACTAAGATCTAGACCGTCATAATGATTGAGATTATTACTCTTCGTTTTGTAAATCTCAATGGCTTCTCTAATTAACCTGTTGTTTAGGTGTGTAGGTCTCGCCAGTATTTTTGTATCTTCAAATTTGATACGGTGGAATTCTTCCAGGGCATGCTCTGCAACTGAAGATTTTTCTGGCTGGTTCAACCTGATCGAACGCTGGTGTTCATTCAATCTTGTAGAAATGGTTCTACCAGTTTGGCCAATGTAAACTTTCCCGCAGACACATGGAATCTGATAAATCCCTGATGACTGAAGAGGGATGACGTCTTTAACTTGTCTCAACATATGTCGAATTTTAATATATGGAGAAAACGAAATCTTCATGTTCTTACGAAAAATTCTACCAATCTTGTCCGTGACATTTTGGACATAAGGAAGTGAAGCAAACAATACGTCTCGTTCATTAGCATTGTTCATTGATCTTTTCGGTTTCAGACATTTTTCGATTGAAGATTTAGAAAAACCATTCTTCATAAAAATATTTTTAATTTCTTTCATTTCTTCTTCCAGTTTTTCTGAATGACAAATGTCTGAAGCTCTTCTCATTAGGCATTTAATTGTACCGTATTTCTGAGAAGGATGATGATGTGAATTGGCATTAATATATTGATTGGTGTGCGTAGGCTTCCTGTAGACTGAATGTAGTAAAGAACCATCTTCTTTTCTCTCTAGTAACACGTCTAGGAAGGGAATAATGCCATTTTCTTCAACTTCTACGGTGAACTTAATATTTTCATGGATGTTATTCAAATGGTTTAAGAAAATTGATAAGTTTTGACGTCCATGGGGCCAAATAGCGAAGACATCATCAACGTATCGTAACCATAATGAAGGTTTCATCGTAGTAGAATCCAAAGCTAATTCTTCAAAAAACTCCATATAATAATTAGCTATGGAAGGAGACAGAGGATTGCCCATTGCGACACCATCAACTTGTTTGTAGAATTCGTTGTTAAAAATGAAGAAGCTTGACGTTAAACAATGTCGATATAGTTTCACAATATCTTCTGAAAAATTCTTTTCAAGCAGCTTCAGGGTGTCTCTGATGGGGATCTTCGTAAATAATGACGTAACATCAAAGCTCACTAGAAGATCTTCTGATGAGATATGTATGTTCTTTATAATTTCAATAAAATGTTTGGAATTCTTCACATAGGATGATGAATTTCCAATGTATGGTCTTATGAGATTATCTAAATATTTAGATAAATCGTAAGTGCAAGAATTAATACAATTCACAATCGGGCGTAGGGGTACATCTTTCTTATGTACTTTAGGTAAGCCATAAAATCTTGGAACATAAGGGTCTTGTGGAATTAGTTTCTTGATAATATCTTTATCTAAGCTTGATTGTTTTAATAATTTGGTTGTTTGATATTTTATCGTGCCTAAGGGATTCTTCTTCACTTTTAGGTAAGTAGGATCTTCTAATATAAGGTTGGCTTTACGAATATAATCATCTTTATTCATGATCACTGTTGCTTTCCCTTTATCTGCAGGTAAAATAATCAAATCTTCATTATTTCGTAATTCCTTAAGTGCTTTAAGTTCATTTTTCGGTAGGTTGTTCTTAGGAGGTCGTAACTTTTTCAAAATCTTTGCCGTCTCTACTCGAACTTCTTCAGCCTCTTCTTCTGGTAGCTTCTGAACAGCAGATTCGACAGCAGTCAAAATGTCTTCAACAGGAATACGTTGTGGAGTAATGGCGAAATCCAACCCTTTAGACAAAACAGACAAAGCAGAATCCGAAAGCAACTCATTGCTTAAATTTATTACTAATTTATTTATTTCAAAAGTGTTAGATGTCTGTTTTGGATGTTGTTTATTGTAAAGCCTGTCAAATTTAGATTTTTGCTTACTACTCACCGAATCATGTAGGTTTTTATTTCTTTTTTGAATTATCTCATTCAAGGAAGCCCAATGTTCTTCATCCATTCAATTAAGGGAAAACATTATTTCATTAAGACGTCCATCTAGAGAAGCAAGTTCTTTACGTATATAACGTATACGCTCTTTCAAAAGGATTTTGCTAGAATTATCCAGTATACGTTTAGCTTGAAAACTGTCAAAGTGACACTTGAGACGAAGAAAATTGGGAATGACTGCTTTATCCCTACATCTCTTCAAAAATACAAGGTCACAAAGCCTACACGTCTTCTTTCTGTTAAAGTTCTCGTAGATCTTGATTTGCTTAAAAATATCCTCACCATAGAGGTTTTTTAAATTATTATAAAATCTTTCAGAACTCATATTTCAATAGAATAATACAACCTTTTTAGTTAAATTCTGTAGTAATATGCCGTGATGATATATTTATTTATTTATTTATTTTATTTATGAATGGATGTATTTAAAAATTATATCTATATTTGAATAATTTTCTGAGGACGTAGTAGGTTCTTTCCCAAGATTGTGATGAAATAAGTTTAGCTGCTGATCATATGACTCAAAACACAGGTTATCTCTCTCGTTTTTAACACTTACTCTCCTGTGATCAACCGATAGTGACCACCTCCAGCACAGCTTTCAAGTATTTTCTCCAGCATTATTTTGGAAACTACACATTCCACAAATACAAATTATGTTGGAATTATTATTATTCCAACAAACCATGTGGAATAATTCCGTACGCCGTTTGGAATAATTCCGCACGGCTTTCGACAAAACAAAATTTATTTAACCGCATATTAGCGCGGTATATCAAATATCTTGGTTCGGTTGCTATGGTTATGACTCTTTGTTTTATATTTATTTATTTCTGTATTCGCGTTTGACGTTTTAAAGTTTTGAACATTTTTAGAGTTTTTTTGTTAAGTTTTACAGGTTTTTGGAGTTGTCCACAGTAATAAGTTTATCTAAATAATAATATATTACTTAGAATATTAACTGAAGACACTTTATAGAAAAAACATATAAAGTGGAAATGAAGATATAGATATGGAATGTACGTCACCAGAAATAAGGGAACTTGCTAATGATACAGGGATTCAGTTATTACCAAATAAATCAAAAGAAAAATATGAATGGAGTTATTATAAGCAAGTTATGGACTGGCGTCAAAAAAAAAATTTAATGGTATATGATAATATATTGTTATTATCAATCAATATTTTATGTATAATTTCTAAAATCTTGTTAAAGAAACTATAGTCTACAACACGTTTGGATTGGCATAATCCACACTCGCAAGCCGTAATCCTCGCCTTCGGCTCGAGCCACAAACTTTTTGCTCGTGTGGAATATGGGCCATTCCATTACTTGTTGTAGAATATGCTATTCTATATCACTCAAATATAACAGTTTTTGGAAGATAATTAGAGGTATTAGTTAAAATATTTCAATTAATTTCACTTTATATTATTATTTGGAAGGGATATAATGAATTTTACTTTTACGTGATATAGTATAGTATAGTCTTTCAATATAAATTACCTGAAATGCATTGTAATATTTTAACTAATACCAAA
The DNA here is from genome assembly GCA_951394225.1 of Harpalus rufipes. Taxonomy (NCBI): domain Eukaryota; kingdom Metazoa; phylum Arthropoda; class Insecta; order Coleoptera; family Carabidae; genus Harpalus; species Harpalus rufipes. The sequence continues at coordinate 60,307,973 of OX596274.1, forward strand.
CGTCCGTCGTTTTATTATTTTATAACATTCCTACCAAACACAATAATTTTATTTCTCATTATTATAAAGAAAATTTTAAATACTTTTCAAAATCGTAATAAATAGTCATATATGCATCAAGGCACTAAGTTCTTTTTATCACGAATGTGGAATTTATTTGCCGTGGCCATCAGGGCCGAGAAAAATAAACCCTATGAGTGATAAAAAGGAACTTCAGGGCCGAGGTGCATATTCAATATTATTTTAAATCGAATAATTGTGAAAATGAAAGGAATTTTTTTTTATCCACGACTGTCAAATAATATACCCATAATTCAACCGTTTTTTATCAATTAATGACATTCGTTACTGTTGCTAATTGAATAATATTGACAGTTCGATGGAACAATATTATTCAATCGTTATGTCAAATTCAAATCTTACCTTTCAAATAGTACAAATAAATTACTTTTAACAAGTATTAATTTCCACAAGTATACTAGGTTTCTCATTTTTTATAGTTTTATTTTCTTCTTAAGCTTAAAATGTAGCTGAATAGTCGGTTTAAAATATTCTGCTAAATTATTACTTTTGGTTTTGAAAATCTCAATGGCTTCTCTAATTAACCTGTTGTTTAGGTGTGCTGGTCTCGCCAGAATTATTGTATCTTCGAATTTTATATTGTGGAATTCTTCCAGAGCATGCTCTGCAACTGAAGATTTTTCTGGCTGGTTCAATCTGATCGAACTCTGGTGTTCATTCAATCTTGTAGAAATGGTTCTACCAGCCTGGCCAATGTCAACTTTCCCGCAGACGCATGGAATCTGGTAAATCCCTGATGACTGAAGAGGGATGACGTCTTTAACTTGTCTCAACATATGTCGAATTTTAATATATGGAGAAAACTAAATCTTCATGTTCTTCTTTCAAAGAATTCTACCAATCTTGTCCGTGACATTTGTGACATAAGGAAGTGAAGCAAACAATACGTCTCTTTCATTTGCATTGTTTATAGGTCATTTCGGTTTCAGGCATTTTTCGATAGATGATTTAGAAAAATCATACTTCATAAAAATATTCTTAATTTCTTTCATTTCTTCTTCCAATTTCTCTGTATGATAAATTTCTGAAGCTCTTCGCATTAGGCATTTAATTGTACCATATTTCTGAGAAGGATGATGATGTGAATTGGCATTAATATATTGATTAGTGTGCGTAGGCTTCCTGTGGACTGAATGTAATAAAGAACCATATTCTTTTCTCTCTAGTAACACATCCAGGAAGGGAATAATGCCATTTTCTTCAACTTTTACGGTGAACTTAATATTTTCATGGATGTTATTCAAATGATTTAAGAAAATTGATAAGTTTTGACGTCCATGGGACCAAATAGCGAAGACATCATCAACATAACGTAACCATAATGAAGGTTTCATCGTAGTAGAATCCAAAGCTAATTCTTCAAAGGACTCCATATAATAATTAGCTATGGAAGGAAACAGAGGATTGCCCATTGCAACACCATCAACTTGTTTGTAGAATTTGTTGTTAAAAATGAAGAAGCTTGACGAAAGAACAATATAGAAAAAGTTTCACAATATCTTCTGAAAAAAATTTTCAAGCAGCTTCAGGGTGTCTCTGATGGGGATCTTCGTAAATAATGACGTAACATCAAAGCTCCCTAGAAGATCTTCTGATGAGATATGTTTGTTCTTTATAATTTCAATAAAATGTTTGGAATTTTTCACATAGGATGATGAATTTCCAATGTAAGGTCTTATAAGATTATCTAAATATTTAGATAAATCATAAGTGCAAGAACTAATACAATTCACAATCGGGTGTAGGGGTACATCTTTTTTATGTACTGTCGGTAAGCCATAAAATCTTGGAACATATGGGTCTTGAGGAATAAGTTTCTTGATAATATCTTTATCTAAGCTTGATTGTTTTAATAATTTTTTACGAATATAATCATCTTTATTCATGACCACTGTTGCTTTCCCTTTATCTGCAGGTAAAATCTCAAATGTGTTAGATATCTGTTTTGGATGTTGTTATTGTAAAGCCTATCAAATTTAGTTTTTTGCTTACTACTCGCCGAATCATGTAGGTTTTTATTTCTTCTTTGAATGATCTCATTCAAGATAGCCCAATGTTCTTCATCCATACAATTCAGCGAAAAGATTATTTTATTGAGACGTCCATCTAGAGAAGCAAGTTCTTTACGAATATAACGTATATGCTCTTTCAAAAGGATTTTTCTAGAATTATCCAGTATACGTTGAGCTTGATAACTGTCAAAATGACACTTGAGATGAAGAAAATTGGGAATGACGGCTTTATCCCTACATCTCTTCAAAAATACAAGGTCACAAAGTCTACACATCTTCTTTCTGCTAATGTTCTCGTAGATATTGATTTGCTTAAAAATATCCTCACCATAGAAGTTTTTTAAATTATTAAAAAATCTTTCAGAAATCATATTTCAATTAATATGATACAAACTTTTAGTTTAATGTCTGTTTATTTATTTTAAATACGACGTTTCGGCAATATTAACTATTGCCTTCTTCAGGAATTAATAACTAATCAACAAATATATAAATAAAAATAATAAAAATATTAGAAACAGGTAACCAAGGTGACAATTACAATATATTTAATATAGGAAGCCATGCACGACTAAGATCTAGACCGTAACAATGATTGAGATTATTACTTTTGGTTTGAAAATCTCAATGGCTTCTCTAATTAACCTGTTGTTTACGTGTGTTGGTCTCGCCAAAATATTGTATCTTCGAATTTTATATTGTAGAATTCTTCCAGGGCATGCTCTGCGATTGAAGATTTTTCTGGCTGGTTCAATCTGATCGAACGCTGGTCGTGCATGGCTTCCTACATTAAATATATTGTAATTGTCACCTTGGTTACCTGTTTCTAATGTTTTTATTATTTTTATTTATATATTTGTTGATTTGTTATTAATTCCTGAAGAAGGCAATAGTTAATATTGCCGAAACGTCGTATTTAAAATAAATAAACAGAAATTAAACTAAAAGGTTGTATCATTTTAATAGAAATTAAAACATATAATGTTTGGTAAATCAAGTATTTTATGGACTAAATCTACAAAAAGTGAAATATAAAAATTTATACCTATCAATTAAAACTAATGTTTTTATAAAAACAGTAAATTCAATAAAACATTTGACAAAATAAAAAAAAATATTAAAACATACATCGGGTGGGATTTGAAGCCGTGAATAATTATTATGGTATCTCAATCTAATCAACTCAGCTACTAAATGTGTTTCTATGATTACTGTTTTTAATAAATTATAAGTAATAACTGTCAAATAGCAATATACTTTTGTAAATACTTTAATAATAAGGAATTCAATTATAAGTACTTAGATACTACTCGAAGTCAAATTAAATAATCTTTCTAACCATATAAAAAACTCCCACTATAATCTCGTGTTAAATGCCTGTCCCGGTTTTCAGTGTTCATCCTGTATAACCCACACGCATACGCACATTCACACAGAAAATCATTATAAAAATGTTGAAATCGGTTACAAGGGACCTTAAAATGTGCGTATATTCTCAAAAATCTCGATATTCTATTTTTAACTTGATTTAAATACTTCCCAATCTTTGGTACTGGTAAATGGTAAGAAACAAAAATGACAAATTATCGTTACAGTAAATATTTTATTTGACAAACAACTACTTAGCAAGTATCAGTAGCTGTAAGTAAATTTCAAGTCTCTATTTTTCGAATAACAGAAATATTATTGATCCATTATTTATGCAACTAACTTTGAAATTAAATGTTGCAATGGTGTTATTTTATTACATTGCTTTTTATAGTTCAGTAGTTTCCATTTAAAGCATAATAATTAAGTTTAGTCATTATAGGGCAATAACAAACGCAATAACCAGATAGTTTGGTAGAAAGTTATAATAACATTATAAGTAGCGCTGCACACTAGATATAATGAAAATGAGTTTAGCAAGAAATGTTGTGATCTCACTCAAAGAATATAGTTTTAATTATATCTGTAACGCCATATAGTTCTCGATGAAAAGCTGCAAACTTTCACCGCTGCACTTTAATGCATTATAGTGAACTTTAATTATTTAACAAGCGCGAAATTGCTTTTCACGTGAAACGTTCACATGAATGAAGCAGTAATGAAAATATAAATATTCTAGCGGAAACTGAGAACCAATATTATTAGTTAAAACAAAGCGGCCAACTCAATACAACACTATATAATAACATTAAATTTTCACTTCATCTGGCCTGAATACACACCTGTGCAGCTGGATTAATTCTCGTATTTTCATAAATTAAATTAAATGTTTCTAATAAATATGGTCCCTGAATAATTAAATGATTCCTTAAAATATTTCACCCAAGCACGAATGCTATATTTTACATTTTTATTACTCAAGTAGGTATTGAAGGATGAGGTATTCACAATCGGCGTGGAATTTCGATTAATAATGCGTAGCAGAGAATAATTGTAAATAGCGACAACTACACAACTATTATTCTAGTATAAAGCCGATAATGAATCAATGCAGACAAGACTATTGATTAGGGGAAATATCTATGCATTATCCCTAACTCGACCCAGAACCCGGCCACTGTTATAGGAACTTTTGTTAAAAGTGATGTTTTACGCTTATAACGTAACGGTCTACTTTTATTTATGTATTAATTAATTAATTAATTAATTAATTTTATTGTAAAAGTGGGTTCTTTGCTATTTTTTTTCTAATTTGCAAACCCGTTGTTCTTTTTTTCTTATTTTTTTTTCACAACATATAATTTCCTACAAATATTTTGTTTACTTAAGTAGAGGGACTAAGTAGACCGGTAATTTATTAATTTGTCGTCACTGATATTGCGGTCAAGATTACATCTCTCGTTTTCGTTTTTGTGAAACAAAGTGCGAGCCCTTTGTTAAAATTTTTATAGCTCAGCACTGATAATAAGCACATGTCGTGTTATATGTTTATATGTCATTGTACGAAATAAATATTTATAGTCAAAAGTACGAAAAATAAGACAGTACAAACGACCAATAGGGGTCCGTATCAATGATGTCACCAAAGACTCCTTCCGAAAGATATGTCCGGCTATTTTCCAATTTATTCTATTGTCAATTTTGAGAGCAAATGAATGTATTTGTACTTTTTATGAATTGTAATAACTAAATGTTTGTGTACATGTTATGTAACAATCTGTAATATATCATAATGAAAAAGTTGATATGTACGAAGTGTACAGTTTAGCAAAAAAAACTTTTCCGCGGTTAGAATGTATCAGCAGAAATATCCTCAAAGAAAAGTACCATCACATAGATATTTTCGAAGATTAGAAGCCAAACTACGTGCCAATACAACTGCATTTCTTGAAAACCAAAGAACTACAATAAATAATTATATTTAAATAGATATTTTGGCGTATTTTGAAACAAATCCAAGGGCATCTATTAGAATGGCTGCTACCGAGTACCAGTGTAGTATAGGAAGAGTACATAAAATTTTAAAAAGAAATAAATATAGAGAGTTTAAACTTAAAAAAGTCCAATATTTACATCTTGGAGACCATGAAAGACGTCTTAAGTTTTTTCATTTGTTGTTAAATGAAGGAAGAGAGTTTTTAAAATTTATTATCTGGACAGATGAATCAAATTTTTCAAATAATGGCATGTTTCATGTAAGAAATAATCATTACTGGAATACTGAGAACCCTATAATTGTGCGTGAGAGAGGATTTCAAAGAAAATTTAGTGTGCTATTTTGAAAGATAAAATATTTTTTTATATGTATGAAGGTACTCTCAGAGGTGATCGGTATTTGCAATTTTTAAGAGACACGTTAGCAAATATGCTAGATGATGTGCCATTAAATGTTGTAAAAGATTTATATTATCAACAAGACGGTTCACCTGCCCACAATGCGCAAAGAGTAACGCAATATTTAAATGAAATGTTTCCGAATCAGTGGATTGGTTCTAACGGCCCACTTGCTTGGCCCGCCAGGTCGCTGGATTTAAATCCATTAGATTTCTTTTATGCGACTTAAAGGATAATGTTTATAATAATGTGTATCCAGATTTACAGCATCTAAAAAACAGCAATGAAAAAGTTTTAAATAATATTGATGGCCGGACGTTGAGATCAGTAAGAATTAATTTGTTTCGAAGAGTACAATTAGGTATTAACGTAAATGGAGGACAATTTGAGCAGTATTTGTAAATTTCTTTATTTGTTGTGCTTTTGTTTCAAAGTAATTGTTTTTCACATTTATTTGTATCGTGCATGGCACACTTATTTTAGTCATTAGCCAATAAAATTGTTAGAAATCTAAACCTGCATTTTTCTTGTACAAATTATTATCTAAGAGTACACAAATATTATATAACTGTATTCAGAATAAAATTCTCTATCGAAAAAGCAAATAATAAATATAGTTTCATTTAAAATAACAGTATCAACAATTTGTGAACCTCTGGTTGAAAAAAAAATTATGGTCATTGAAATAGTCTTGTAAAATATAAATTGATTGTTAATTTAACCGACTTCGTAGCTCGTATAGTTCTCGAGATGGCAATAGTGGACAAAATAAAATGAACAACCTGTATATACCGGGTGTCCCAAGAAATCTTGACATAGGCGTTTAACATGAGAAAACAGTTTTTTGTAAATAAAAAATGTCCGGCAGAAAATTAAGCCATAATATTAGATATGATAATTTGCCTTCTGTACGATATTTATTATTAATTACTTTATTATTATTTTACAAATTAGAAAAACATATAAATAAATAATTGTTTCAATATTTAATGATTATTGATTAAATTTTTCAAATATCTTCCGTGGCACAATGGTTAGCGGAGCTACCTTAAGAATATTAAATTTTATAGATTTGGGTTCGATTCTTCAGCAGGATTTTTTTTTATATTTCTGCAAAAAATATGGAACTTTTAAAAATCTATCTTTTATTTCCTATTACAAGCATTTATAAATAATAATATCTTTGTAATAAATAAAGAAAAAATAATTAATAAAAATTTATTACATCAATGAAAACAGTGATGTAATAAAAATGCATTATATTTTCTTTCCTTGTTAATAAAAAATAACTGAGATAGATAGGTATAATGAATATGTACATGTATTGCATTTTTACTGTATTTATAAAAAACTAAATTATTTTTCATTGACATCAAAGAAAATACAGGGTGTTAAAAAAAAGTGTTCGGAATTTTTAAGGGCGTATAGTATAGACCAAAATAAGTGAAAAAAAACAACTAATAAATATTAATAAAAGTTATGAGCTATTTTCAGAAATGTACTATGTATGGTTGGGCATTCTGGGCGACCGGCTGATAGGACCAGTTTTTTACCGAATCGACTAACAGGACTACCATATCTCGAATTCTAGGTTAATACTTTACTCGGATTGTTAGAGAATGTGCCCATTAACGACAGGTTTATTTGTGACTATTGCCTAATACATGTTGGAGCTCTACCACATTATTCTGTTATGGTTACGGAACTCTTAAATCGAAGGTACAGTAGAAGATGGATAAGACGAGGAGGCAAAGTGGCATAGCCTCCCAGGTCTCCTGACTTAACGCAATGGGGATTTGTTTTTACTGTTAATCACAGCAAACTTTATTGCATATGTAGTAACTTGTTTTTTATAATAGCTCATATCTTTGAAACGGTTAGTTTGCGGACTCATGTTTATGAGATTTTTTTCATTTATTTTGTTCTATACTATACGCCCTTAAAATTTCCGAACACTTTTTTTTAACACTCTGTATAATGCATTTTTATTACTCTTTTGATTGTTGTAATCAATTTTGTTAATTATTTTCCCTTTATTTGTTATAATATAATTCTTAATTCTTAATAATTCTTTATTGTATATCAACTTATTTTTAGTTATTACAATTGATGATGGGGGTGAGTCGATATTTCGTTACATTTTTATAACATTTCGGTTTTACACATTTAATTGATGCATATGAGATGATGAAAGGGACACACACAAACTCCCATACCTTACCCCGGATTCGAACCCAGAACCGCTGGCACGTGAAGCTAGTACGCTATCATCAAGCCACCTCGGTCGGTCCCTTTATTTATTATAGTTATTATTTTTTAATAATTGTGATAGGGTCTAAAACATTACAAATTTACATGTGTTTACAGTTTACAGGACCTTTAACTTGTGAATTTTTTATTATTTAATATTTCATTAATTTATGTTATTTCAAGCCATTTCTAATCTGTTACAAAATGTTAAAAAGAAATTAAAATAAAATTATAAGCTAACGAATTCTGACGGATAAAATATCAAATATTTGTTTGTCATTTTGTTCAAATGCCATTATGGCTAACGATATTAATAAGAAATTGAATAAATTTAATAATTTATTTATGGGTCTGAAATGTTACAAATTTACATGTATTTGGTGTCATTTCATGCAGATTTTTTTTTCTTTCTATTAATACTTCAACTATACTTGTCAGTTGAAACGGCGAACACCAGTGTGAGAAAAACGAATTTCCGGTGTTAACAGGCTATGTTCGGGTTTCAAGTATTCACCCGGTATATATAATACCTTTTTAACACCTGTATGGTTCCGGAAAAATATTGTTTCTTGGAAAGTCTTATAAAAATATTACTTGTACAACTCTTCCACTTCTTGTAGAAGACAATTTGTAAAGAAACAATGTGTATCTTTATCTTTGCCACTAGTATGGCTTCCATATCTCCCTTTGTAAAAAAAATATAAACTGTTTTGTTCAAATTAGAATATAAGGAAATCATTTAATGTGATATTTAAATAAACCACCTACTACAAAATTGTATTTAACGAGTTTTGTCGTTAACAAACAAGAAGAATACTCATATACGAGTAGGTATGCTATAATGAGAAATAGAAGTAAATAATAATATATGTATCGTTTATTTTATTGTGGAAACATCAGGCATATATTTACAGAAAACTATATAATAAAAATCTGATGTGGCCAACAAAATATATCCCGTTTAATTTAATTTTTATTCATGTAAATACTTCAAATTTAATTTAAATACCGGGTTAGATTCCGACCGACGCAAAATATTTCGAATTTTAAATCACAAAAAATTATCTCTGTGGTGCACTCTCCACGCCAACACTAAGTACTCGTGAGGTAACACCTGGTAAACACCCGCACTATACAAATATGTCATCAGAGTTACCGAAATCTGTGTACGTGATGATATATTTATTTTATTTATTTATATACTTACCTATATTAATTGCTGGCGTGGAGAGTGCACCACAAGGGTAATTTTGCCCCATTTAAAATTATAAAATATTCGGCGTCGGTCGGGATCGCTTGGTAAACGCCCGCACGGTATAAATATGTCATCATTATTACCGACCTCTGTTTACACAGCTGATTGGCTCAACCAGCAATGGGTATATGTCGTGATGATATATTATATATTTTTATTATCTTATCTATATTCCTACATATTTACTTATGCTGGAAACTGTATTAAGTTCCTTTCCATATAATTATTGTTCCATTTACTTTTTTTTTAAACGTTACTATTATTATTTGAAACGATTAGTTTGTTGACAGTGACATAAATATCTGTCAGTTACACACATTTGAGATCTGAACTAAATTTATCCATAAAATATATACAAAAAGTATTAATGCAAACCTGTAGAATTTTTTAAAAACTTTAATTTTGATAATAACAAATCTCAAAAAAATAAAATTTAAAGGTCTTTTTCGAAGATAAACTATTTTGAGCTACCAGCAAAGTGCCATTTCCGGTTATCTGATTTACATCAAAATGGCTTCTTTCCATATAAGAGTTTAGTCGCATTCCTTTGTTCTCTACATGTAAAATTTCGGGTTCAAAGCTATTTGTGTGATTACATTCTAGTAGGGGTTCAGCGAATGTGGAGTCTGTTTTATTTTTAATAAATGATTTTTCATGTTCTGTTATCCTAGTTTCGAAATTACGTCCTGACTGGCCTATGTACGCAGAATTACAGTAGTTACATTTTAATTTGTATACACCTGATTTATTTTCTATTTTTGTTCTTTCTTTTACGTTTTTTATGTGCATGCCTAGGTTATTGGTAGTTCGAAATGAAACTATGACATTATTCTTACTGTTTAAAATTAAGTTTGCTATTTTTTGCGATGTGGGACCATGTAGGGTAATACTCTGTATGATTTGGTTGTAAATGAATTTTGAATAATTTTTCAATTTTGTTTTACCATTAAATATAATGCACACACTGTATATATATATATATATATATATATATATATATATATATATATATATATATATATATATATATATATATATATATATATATATAGTGTGTGCAACGAAACGTGGAACATAGGAGTGTAACATAGGATTTTAAAAATGTGCGGAAATTGTCTCTCCTGTACATTTTAGAGCAAAAGTACAAGAATGAAAAGTTGTTTAGAATTAATTTTTACTTATAAAAAGTCCTCATTTAATGCAATAAAATATTTCTAGCGATAGACATTTATAATAGAAGATGACATTTTCGTCAAAAATCAGATAGCCATGGAAATAAAAAACAAATAAATCAAAATCTCATTCTGACAGTTCAGTTCAGTGTTATTGATGTTATTTGTTGCAATCATTGTGTCTACACTGTTGTAATCAATAAATTGCATCACTGTTCGTTTGTGCATAATAAAATGGATTTGTTCAGTACCGAAGAAAAATTTTTTATTGTCAAATTACATTGCAGAGGAAATAGTTATGAAGAAATTTGTGCACTTTTGATGGGTCTTATCCTGATCGTCCAAATCCAATGTTAAACGACAATATTTCGTGTAATTGAGAGATTTAATAAAACAGGAAGTGTTTTATTAAATCTGCAATTGGCCTTTGATACAAAGGCCAATTGCAGATGAATAAATACAAGTAAATAAAATTAATGTAATTGCAGCCATTGAAAATAATAAAAATTTAAGTTTGCGGTAAATAGAAAAAGACACTTCAATTCCATTTAGTACTGTAAGAAATTATTTAAAAGAATAAAAATATAAATCTTTTAAATATGGCAAACACCAGGAATTGAATGAAGAAGATAAGTTTCTGAGAGCAACATTTTGTGAATTAATGCTGGAAAAAGCAAATGCAGATTCACATTTTATGGAAAACATTTGTTTTTCCGACGAAAGCACATTTACACTCAATAATGAGCCAAAAATTAAAATTTTTAGATATTGGCGTAAAAATAATGAACATCTGTATGTTACGACTCATACACAATATCCCCGAAAAGTCAACGTTTGGACTAGAATTAAAAAAAAAACATATTATTGGGCCATATTTCATTAATGGCACTTTAACTGGTCAGTCCTATTATGATCTGCTGATAAATGATATTGGACCGGCAATTGAAGAATTGGCCAATGATCGTGAAGTATGGTTGCAACAAGACGGCTGTCCAGCGCATAATAATACAAAAATTGTAAAAGAATATCTTAATGATGTATTTCTCGGTACATGGATTGATAGAGACGGACCAATTCACTGGCCCGCACGGTCTCCGGATCTAGCGGAATTTATACATAATACACAGGATTGACGGAAGGTATTGTGCTGGCCACAACAGATTTTTTACCTCTAAGAGAGGTATTGGATTCATGCTAAAAATCGCATATCCAGATTTTATTGAATAAGCACGTTTTAAGGTCCCTACAATCCGATTTTAACATTTTACGATGATATCTGTGTGTGTGTGTGTGTGTGTGTGTGTGTGTGTGTGTGTGTGGATGTGTGTGTGTGTGTGTGGATGTGTGTGTGTGTGTGTTTATGTGTGTGTGTATGTGTGTGTGTAAGTGTGTATGTGGGATGTTGGAAGGACTATTACTCAAAAACTATAAGACTTTAAATTTGTTTAACTTCGTATTTCCCAATCGGGCATTCATGGGAAGATCTGAAAAGGTTTTGGTAACAATTGGACAACCGAAAGTAGAAAATTCTTGAAAAAAAATCTTCTAAATATAATTTTTTGAAATTTTTTCTTGGTAATATTAAAGAAAATTAAATTCTCTATCTGATACATTTAAATATTTTATTATATATTCTATAGATTTAGAGATAAAAGAAATATAATATATAAAATAATCTGTCGTAATAAATTTTACAGCCGAAAGAATGCCATGGAAAATAGTTGAAAATTTAATCATCATCAAGAAATCATTGAAAGAGGACAGGCACAGTTTTTTAAGAATATGCTAAGATGACAAAAGAACACGCCAAACTATATTATAAGGCGAGAAACTGGGCACCCAAAACAGGAACAAATAATTTTACAGAAAGCATTGAACTGGTGGCATAAGATCCTTTTGATGCCAGACTACCGTTATCTTAAGATTTGCTACGAAAAACTATTCCAAATAAAATCTAAAGAAAAATTTTAAAATTACAACTGGGTAAACAACGTAGAAATGACGCTATCCACAACTAATCACAAATGGATATGGGAGAAACAAAGTTGTATTACATTAAAAAAAAAGAAATGCAAAATATTTTAATAGTACACAACGAAGCTTTATACCAAAGAGATACTCAAAGCATAAAAAACTCTTCATACAATCCTAAATTTAAAGAGTTCCAAATATCCCAAAACTACTTTACATGCCCTGTCCAGTACATGATTCTCACAACATTCAGTAAAATCCGAACATCGAATCCAGAATTAACTTGCATAAACCTAGAGGGAACACGTCATTACTTCAACGGCGAAGAAATCTGCGACATTTGCAACAAATATGAGCCAAACAACCTATATCATCTCCTTTTTCAATGTCTCACCACTCAGGGATACCTTCATTGAGAAGTACATAGACCGTTCCACTACAGACGTTACTACGATGCTTCTGTGGAGAACCGTCTACAAAGAAGATGCTTGACGTATTTAATTATATAAAAAACTCTCTAAGACTACGAGCATTTATGTTAAATATATGAAATATTTATTTTACATATTATTCTAAAAATTATAATTGTGTGTTATCAATCCTTTTGTACAGAGATGTATTTATTATTCTCTAAACAAATTATTATTATTATTATTATTATTATTATTATTATTATTATTATTATTATTATTATTATTATTATTATTATTATTATTATTATTATTATTATTATTATTATTATTATTATTATTATTATTATTATTATTATTATTATTATTATTATTATTATTATTATTATTATTATTATTATTATTATTATTATTATTATTATTATTATTATTATTATTATTATTATTATTATTATTATTATTATTATTATTATTATTATTATTATTATTATTATTATTATTATTATTATTATTATTATTATTATTATTATTATTATTATTATTATTATTATTATTATTATTATTATTATTATTATTATTATTATTATTATTATTATTATTATTATTATTATTATTATTATTATTATTATTATTATTATTATTTGATGATCCAAATCTTGTTCTAGTAAATGATGGTTCGCCCACATACTTTAATGCCCGTTCAGGGACCTTTTCTTGTATCGACCTAACTATATTCTCTTCAACATTATCAACTCGTTACTCTTGGCGGGCACTTGATGATCTACATGGGAGTGATCACTTTCCTATAGTGATCACTACTGACACTCCCATGTGTGAACAAGTGTTTGCGCCAAGTTGGTTAATGAGTAAAGCCGATTGGTCATGTTTCAAGGCATCCCTTAAAATTCCACCCATGACTAATAACACCAATGTAAATGTAGAAGAACTAACAGAAAATATTTTCTTAGCAGCAGAAACTGCAATCCCTCAGAGCAAGTCCAAAGCTCAAAGAAGGTCGGTTCCCTGGTGGAACCGCGAAATTCAAGAGTTGGTCCGGGATAAAAAAATGGCTTTCAACCGCTTCAAACGGATTCCCACTCAGGAGAACCTTATTCTTTTTAAAAAAGCCAGAGCACTAGCACGACGTTGTATATTGGAAAGCAAGCGAAAATCTTGGGACGAATATGTTTCTGGTATTTCGTCCAATACCACAACACAAGAATGTTGGTCAAGGGTTAAACGTATTGCTGGGCATGGTAATTCTACAGGCATATCCTGTCTAAAACTGGATGATGGAACTTATACGGATGATCCATCCGCTATCGCGGAAATAATGGCCGACCAGTTCCAAAGTACTAGCAGCTCTTCTAATTACATACCAGAGTTTCAAAACTCGAAAGCGGACAGGGAAGTACCGCTAGATTTCAGTACTACTGAAATTCTTTATTATAATGCTGCATTCGTACTTATGGAACTGGAATATGCTCTCAGCCTATCGAAGTCGTCATCTCCAGGCTTAGATAGAATTACCAACGATATGCTTAAAAATTTAACCCTTGATTTTAAACTACACTTGCTTTCCGTATTCAATATGCTCTGGCAAGAAGGTTCATATCCTGAGAAGTGGAAGGAAGCCATTGTCATCCCTATCCCTAAAGTCGGAAAAGACCTATCGATACCGTCAAATCATAGGCCGATCAGTTTAACGTCTTGCATCGGAAAGATATTCGAGAGAATGATCAACAACCGTCTTATGTGGATTCTGGAAACCAATCATTTTCTGTCAGATCACCAGGCCGGGTTTCGCAAATTCAGATCCACCGTTGACCATCTCGTATATCTAGAAGATGCAATTCTCACTGCTTTCAATAATAAAGAACACTTGGTTGCAGTGTTTTTTGATCTGGAGAAGGCCTATGATATGACGTGGCGGTATCACATTCTTAAGAAGCTACATGGCTGGGGTTTCCGTGGTAATTTGCCGCAACTTATTTCTTCTTTTCTGGCAGAACGCAAATTTAGAGTTCGAGTCAGTACTTCTCTATCATCCTCAAGGATATTAGAGAATGGAGTACCCCAAGGCTCTGTTTTGAGCGTCACACTTTTTGCCATTGCGGTAAATGAGCTTGTGTCCTTTGTCAGCTCTGTAGGTATGTGTCTGTATGTTGATGATCTCGCCATTTTCTGTTCTGGTAAGAAGATGGGAGACATCAACAGAACTTTGCAATCTGCAATTAACAGCATTACCCGGAGGGCTGACAAAATTGGATTCAGGTTCTCTCAAGAAAAAACCCAGTGCATGCACTTCTGTCGCCTAAACCGACCACACTATGGACCACTGCTTTTTATGAGGGATAATACTATTAAAATCGTCAATAGCGTCAGATTCCTGGGACTCCATTTCGATCCAAGGCTAACTTGGAAATTACATGTTGAAGAGCTAAGGACTGTTTGTCTTAAAGCTCTAAACATTATAAAAATGTTGGCGGGTACTAAATGGGGAGCAGAACCCAAAACTCTTATACGGGTGTACCAATCTCTGGTTTTATCAAAGATTGATTACGGGTGTGTCGTCTATGCCTCGGCAAAACGTACAACCCTCAACAGACTAGACTCAATCCACAACCAGGCTCTACGGTACGCTCTTGGTGCGTTTCCCAGTACCCCCACATTAAATTTGTATTCAGAGTCAGGACTGACGCCACTTGATGTCAGACGTAAAAAGTTTCTGCTGCTTTATGTTTCTAAAATCAAGTCCTTACCGCAACACAAGAACTTCAGTACTTTCTTCCGGAGTGATAATTGGTGCAATCCACGACAAATTCAAACCAGACCCGCTGGTATCCGCGCGAAAGAGCTTCTAGACCAAATAAACTATGATATACCATTATCGATTCCTGTAGGGGAATCTGAAGTACCGCCGTGGTTGGTTCCATTAGGTAGGACCAACTACATACTAACTTTGTACGACAAGTCCAACAGTCCCCCGATAATGATACAGTCAAGGTTTCTAGAGGTTCTGCACGGATATAAAGACACGATGGTAATTTATACAGATGGTTCTAAAACCCACCATGGTACTGGTTGCGCAATTGCTGTCGATAACACACAGCACTCATGGTCAATGCCTCTTCTAACTTCTATCTACACAGCAGAGTCCTATGCTATCTGGCAAGCTCTACGCTACTGCGAGTTCGTCAGAACTTCTAGGAAGTTCCTCGTAGTAAGCGATTCTTTGAGCGTCCTACAAGCCATTTCAAGCCCTTTTACTGTTGACCCAATTATTCAGCAAATCTTGTCCCTCATGAAACATCTTCATGAGACAGAGAGAGATATTTATTTTCTTTGGGTGCCAAGTCACGTCGGCATTAGGGGTAACGAATTGGCTGATGAGGCAGCACGTTTCGCCGCTGATAGTAACTCTGTTGATGTGGTAATGTATAAATCTTCAGATATAAGTCTTCATCTGAAGAAAGAGGTATTGGCTTTGTGGCAGCGCACATGGGATGGGGTTCAGAACCATCTAAAAACCATTAAGCCGTTGGTTGCACCAGTTTTATTGCCGAATGATCTTACTAGAAGGGATCAAGTCAAGATCCATCGTCTGAGAATGGGTCATACAAGTCTGACACATGGGTACCGTTTAAATCGGGATAATGCCCCTATGTGCAACAGATGTGATACTGCTCTGACAGTTGAACACATTCTTGTTGCATGTCCACAGTATGATCTACTCAGGCGACTACATCATTTAGATCAAGACCTTTCCTTTATTTTAACAGACTCTGGTAAGATTCGTAATGTTCTGAAGTTTTTGCGTGCGGTAAATATATATGAAAAGTTATAGACTTGTCTTTTTTTCTCATCTCATTTAAATTTTCTTTATTTAATTCTTGTATACTTTTATATTTTTCCCTTATACGTATACATAAGTATGCGTTAAAACTTATATTTTTATATTGTATTTTATGCATGTGGGTTTTGTTGATCTCGTATACATATGTATATTTATTTTACATATTTATTTACATGTTACCTTTTTCAAAATTATTATGATACTTCTATTTGTAATACTTATAGTAGTATATGTCCCGTGTATTTATTTATATTATACTTTTTGATTAGTATATGGGCTAATAACCTCAGCAGTTGATGCCCTCTTCTAGTTAAAAAAAAAAAAATATTATTATTATTATTATTATTATTATTATTATTATTATTATTATTATTATTATTATTATTATTATTATTATTATTATTATTATTATTATTATTATTATTATTATAATTCAGCATTAAATATTAAAGTATACTATATAAAATATTTTTTATTTCCATGGCTATCTGAATTTTGATGAAAATGTCATATTTTATTTTCTAAATATCTATTGTTACAGATATTCTATTGCATTAAATATGAACTTTTTTTAAGTAAAAATTAGTTCTAAACAACTTTTAATTCTTGTACTTTTGCTCTAAAATGTACAGCAGAGCCAATTTCCGCACATTTTTAAAAGCCCATATTAAAGTCCTATGTTCCACGTTTCGTTGCATAGCCTATATATATATATATATATATATATATATATATATATATATATATATATATATATATATATATATATATATATATATATTTAATTTAATTTTTCAAAATTCACAAAACTAAGGTCATGGTTTTTGAAGTGTACTGTTAGTGTCACTGGTCATGTTTTTAATAAAAATAATTAATTTAATTATTTGCTATTTAACATCGAAATAAATACCCTAATTTTTTACCCTGGTTTTAACATCTGTTTATTACATACACATATAGTATAGTTGTATCATAATGTACCTACATTAAAACTGTTTTAATTATTCTAGATATTGAGGAAAAAATAATCAGACATATTTGTTCCAATGCTGTAACTACAATTGATTTTAACTCTTGACCCATAAATTTATAATGAATTATTTAGTATCTTCCCTGTATAAAACTGGAAAACGTCCAGCAATATGACATCAAAAAGCATCTCCAAAGTATCACATTTCCTGCTGGACAATTTTTTTTTTCATCGATCAAAGAGGCTTCTAATTTATTAGAGGTTACACCCTTCCTATATAAAAGTTCCATGCAGGAGACGATTTGATGTTTTACCGTAGGCGGTCTTATAAATACCATGAAATGAATTATGTTTTGCTTACTTAGGTATTAAAAGTTTCATGCTACTCCATCGTTGAAAATCACCTGAAACAGAAATATTTGATATTAATATGATTCTTTGTTACAGTTTATTATATATAATCTATGATAATTTTCAGAAAAACTAAAGCTCATCTAAGATGGCCCCTTAAAGGGGTAGTTCTTACAGTTTCTGACATCACAATGGTGGCATTTGAAATCGTGACACCTGTATATAATTAAGAGCAACTATAATTTAAAATAGGTAAATTTAACATCTGAATCTTTATCATAAATACTCGTATTCCCGGTGATTTGAAATATTTCTTGCAAGTCATTTAAAAATGTTTATTTACAGTATCTATAATTTGAACAATAATTACTGTTACTGAATTAGAGGAAACAATGATGCGATCATGGTCGGCTTGCGAGCAAAAAGCTTCGTCGGAGAATGAAATTTTTTTCAAGTCACTTCAATACGTTTTAAAATTATACCAAATATGGCCCCCACAATTGAAGGCTCCGTTAGAAAATTCCCACACCTCCATTTATTAATGGCCAATCCGATTCAAGATTTGAATACAGGTGAATAGGTACGATGAGCTATATGAGTAAAATAATACACTTAATTGAAATTTGTAAAAGAAAAATTGGTATTATCGTCTGTTAGTTGTTAAGTAATATAAAACATGTGAGTTCTAAGCTAATTATAAACGTGAGGATATTAATTTAGATATTAACCATACTCTAACCTGGATGAAAATAATTTTATATTTGTCATGATGTTGGCATATTTGTGTATACAGTGTTCATATATTACATGTCATAATCCATGATTGAATAAAGATGTTCTTTGTGTCTTACGTATTATTAATAACAAACATCACATGGCGCAGTCTCAAATAAAATAGAAATATAACACTTACAAGCTTTGTAAAATTTACTCGCGTCTTGAACTCTACTGAAACATTGTGTGAATAAAAAACAATGTAATCACATTTAAATCACCGAAACCATTAAATTTTGAAGGAATTTTGATGAATATATATATATATATATATATATATATATATATATATATATATATATATATATATATATATATAATTTAATATATCTTTTATAGATTTAGAGATAAAGCAATATAAGTTATATAATAATCTGTAATAAATTTCACAGCCAAAATAATGTTATGGAAAAATGTTTGTAACTGACAGATAAATGTCAGTTTCAAAAATCCAGAGACCTTACTGAAGATTTTTTCTTGGAAGTACATACATTATATTATTTCTTATTGTATTAATGGTTAAATATTTAAAATTATAGGTATATTACATATACTCTTCACAAATACTGCCAATCCCGATAATGAATTGGAAACATTTCGAAAAAGTAGGACAAAATTTCTTAATAGAATAAATTTAAAATTAAAAAATCTTAACAAAAAGAATAGATGTAAGTAGAATTTTTGGTGTAGAATGTAGGTGTACAAGAAATGTTAAATACAATAGGGCGCGAGCAGTCATGTGAATTTGTTGGTCTTGACAAGCAGATATGGGGGCCCGTGTCAGAATGATATCTGGAAGTAGCGAGAGGTATTGTGCTGGCCACAACAGATTTTTATTTATTAGAAACTACGCAACAGGATTAAATTCCAATTACAGAGTGGGTTCACATACACAAACATTCATGCCTTAGTGGGATTCGAAACCAGAACCCTGAGCGCACTCATGACTAAGAGGCGTTGCTCTAACCATTAAGCCATCGCAAACGATTAATAATAATGACATTTTTAACCTTACTGAACAACAAAAAAGTGATTATGCCGCAGGGTAATAACGATTAGTTATAAAATGATATGTAAAAAATTATCATTGTCATTATCATCGCTTTATATACAAAATGTAATGAAAAAGCGTAATAAATATTATTATTATTATTATATTATGCCGCAGTTCTCCAAGCCTTTGAAGACTATTGTGTACCGCGTTTAAATGAAAGTCTTGATAGACATGAATTCTTCTGTCTGAATAGGTGTGTACAATTTGGTAAAACCGCCGAGCTAGAAGCAGAATAATTTAGAGTGCTACTGGAAGATCGTGCGATTCATGCTATTCACAAGGGCCCCCAAGAGGGTCCGTGAAGTTGGAGTTACAACATCGCGTTGCCACATCTTGCTTCATATAGTAATATTTTGCTCATTTTTTGCTATTTTTTGCTGCATAGCTTCAATTTTTTGCTAAATCCATTCTTATGTTATAAACAAATTAAAAATGTAACTCCATCTTCACGCTGGAGTTACAAATAACTTAAATAAAAAATGTTTTGGTACTGTAATATTTTGCTCATTTTACCTTCCGTCACCTCTAGGTAAGGAAGGTATTGTCTTTGGTCAAAAAATTCGGTGGTGAGTTTTCATTGAATAAGCACGTTTTAGGGTCTTTACAATACGATTTTACTATTTTTACGATGATGTCTGTATATGTGTGTGTGTGTGTCTGTGTGTGCGTGTGTGTGTGTGTGTATGTATGTGTGTGTGTGTGGACGCCGTTTCGTGCACGATATCTCCAATACTAGAATTCCAAAAATTACAATTCTTGCGTATTCCTCTTCCTTACAACCATATGTAGACCTGTTTAGATTTTGGTTATAATTGGTCAACCGGAAGTACCCTCATTTGAAGATTTTAACAGTTTTTCTTGAAAAAATCAGTTAAACGTTATTATAACTTAAAGAATATATTATTGTCTATACGATTTGATTGCATTTTATATTTGATATTCAACAGATATATAGTTAAAGAAGAATAACGATAATAAATTTTATATAAATTTCATAATTCAGCCAGCTATGCTAACTTAACCATGGAAACTGCTAATATATTCAGGTAATTCAAATTGACAGATGTCACTATCAATAAAATGAAATCAATGAAAGAATAAGGGAAGTAACTCTAGTGTTAGAAGTTTCTAGATATAAGAGAGACGATTACATATTGGTTTGAACATGTCATGAGGAAAGATGAATATATTAATAGTAGGTGAAAGAAACATAAGAAGACCAAATATAAGATGAAAAGACTGTATTGTAGAAGACTTGAGAGAAAAGGAACTGAATGAGGACGACACGCAAAACAAAAATGAGTGGAAGAAGAAAATAAAAAATAGCGACCCCCTAACGAATGGGAAAAACTAAAGAAGAAGAAGAAGATGTCAGTGTCAAGTGGAATTTGCACAGTTTATTAATGAAATAACTTTACTGGAAATATAGGATCTTTTGCAAGACAATTTATGTATGGGGCGCGTGCAGTAACATGACTTTGACCCGTGTCAAAATGACAGCAATTAATTATGTCCATAACTGACAGGTGTCAAAATTTCATAATTTTCTTATTTCATGTGGTTTGTTTGTTATCAGGAGTATGGAATTCAGTTGCCGAGAAAGGGAATCACATAATACCAAAAATTTATAATCTTTTGCAAGAAAATTTATGTATGGAATTTGTACATAATACACAGGATTGACGGAAGGTATTGTGCTGGCCACATCAGATTTTTTGCTATGTTTTGCTGTATACCGTGAATTTTTTACTACATCCATTCTTAAGTTATAAACAAATTAAAAATGTAACTCCATATTCACGGTGGAGTTACAACTAACTTATATCAAAAATGTTTTGGTACTGTAATATTTTGCTCATTTTTTGCTATTTTTTACTGTATAGCATGAATTTTTTGCCTAATCCATTCTTAAGTTATAAAAAAAATGTAAGTCCATCTTCACATCGGTGTTACCTACTCTTACAACGAAATTAAATCAAAAATAATTTAATGGCATTATTTTTAAATTTTTGCTGTATAATTTGAATTTTTTGTTGTATTTAATCTCGTTATAAATAAATAAATAAAATTTTTGTAACTCCAACTTCATATCCGCTATAATATCTTGTTAAACTCATATTTGACGAAAGGTGAAGACTAACAAGCGCGAGTACAGGAGGGGGGGTTAACGTGAACGTATAGCTACAGAAATTAGTTATACAGTTGTCAAATATAACATGTGTCTCTCTTATATACCTTTTATTGGTCTGGAAAGTTATACAAAATTAATTTATAGATAGGTACAGTTATTTGCAGATAGCGGAATTAGGTCTAAGAAAATATTTCAAATTTAACAATGTTATGAACATTCATCACAAAACTTTGAAAGTCTTTTTGACATGTAATTGATATAAACACACCATAAAATTAGATAGAAACAGTACAAGTTAAATTCATGTATGTATAATTTGCATTTCCCGCCGTTATATTTCATAAGTTAGCAAGACAAGCGAGAAATTTGGCGCTTGGTTTGCTTGCGAGCAAATCAATCAAATGCTAGGCTAGCAAAGTCGTTGAACAAATTTTACTTCCGATTTCTTGTTTTCCTGGGGCTTATTCAACGCACCTAATGAAAAGTATTAAAAATTGATCCTTTAAAAAGTATTTAAAAATGAAGCTACAGATCCTGTTTACTGCCCCAGTACAATATAATTGCTCGTTAACCCGTAGGGGACCTGTAAATTACCCTTAATCGTGAGAATTATATTCTTCGCGGATGAAATAATTTATTATTAAAATTTGTTTCTTTGTAACACTTCAAAATATATTTATTAAGGAAGCAATGGCCCTGTTCACCACCCCAGCACAATAGAATTGCTCGCTAACCCGTAGGGGTCCTGTCAGTTACCCTTAATCTTCAGAATTATATTCTTCGCGGATGAAATAATTTATTCTTAAAAATTGTTTAATTGTAATACTTTGAAATTTGTTTATAAATGATGCTAGGGGTCCTGTTCACCACCCCAGTACAATAGAATTGCTCGCTAACCCGTAGGGGTCCTGTCAGTTACCCTTAATCGTCAGAAGTGTATTCTTCCTGGTTGTAATAATTTATTATTAAAAATTGTTAATTTGTAACACTTTAAAATTCATTTAAAAATGAAGCTAGGATCCTGTTCACCACCCCAGCACAATAGAATTGCTCGCTAACCCGTAGGGATGTTGTCAGTTACCCTTAATCGTCAGAAGTATATTCTTCCTGGTTGTAATAATTTATTATTAAAAATTGTTAATTTGTAACACTTTCAAATTTATTTATAAATGAAGCTAGGAGTCCTGCTCACCACCCCAATGCAATATAATTGCTGGCTAGCCCGTAGGAATGTTGCCAGTTAACCTTAATTGTCGGAATTATATACTTCACGAATGAAATAATTTATTATTATAAATTATTTATTTGTAACACTCGTAGGGGTCTTGTCAGTTACCCTTATTCGTCAGAATTATATTATTCGCGGATAAAATAATTTATTATTATTATTTTTTATTTATAACACTTCCAAATATATTTATTAAGGAAGCTAGGGGTCCTGCTCACCACCCCAGTACAATAGTATTGTTGTCAGTTAACCTTAATAGTCTGAATTATATTCTCCACGGATTAAATAATTTATTATTAAAAAATATTTATTTGTAACACTTCAAAATATATTTATTAAGGAAGCTAGGGGTTTTGCTCACCACCCCAGCATAATAGAATTGCTGGCTAACCCGTAGGGGTGTTGTCAGTTATCCTTAATGGTCAGAATTATATTCTTCACGAATGGAATAATTTATTATTAAAAATTATTTATTTGTAACACTTCAAAACATATTTATTAAGGAAGCAAGGGGTCATGCTCACCACCCCAGCACAATACAATTGCTTTTTTGTAACACTTCAAAATATATTTAATGAGGAAACTAGGGGTCCTGTTAATTACCCCAGTACAATAAAATCAATGTCCAACCCGTAGGTTTGTTGTATTTCTCTATTATATTTATAAGTATATGGAGGATATATTATTATACTATTTAATATTTTATTAAAATATTTAGTTAATATATGTATGCCGCTATCTAATTTGACGCTATACATCACAAATTTGGCACATAATCTTTTATATTAGTGATTATACGCATTTTTATATTGTCGACGGTTTTACGTAACGGTAGACATACACTTCCGCGTCGCTGAGCGATGCGTCGCTAACTTCACTCCCATTCTCACCAGGAGTGTGGAATTTACTTGTCGAGGAAATTAAACCACATGGAATTGGAAAATCACTAAATTTAGAATGAGAAATTATGATATTTGACATCTATATAAATAATTACTAGCTATCATTCTGACATGAGCCCCCATATCTGCTTGTCAAGGCCAACAAAGTTACATGACTGCTCGCGCCCTAATGTATTTAACATTTCTTGTATACCTACACTCCACACCAAAAATTCTACTTATATCTAATCCATATATTTAGATTTTTTTAATTTAAATTCATTCTATGAACCAATTTTGCTCTCATCTAATTTTTCGAGATGCTTCCAAATCATTGTCGGAAGTAACAATATTTCTGTAGGGTATGTATAATATACCTATAATGTTAAATATTTAACTATTAATACATTAAGAAATAATATAATGTATGTACTTCCCAGAAAAAGTCTTCAGTAATGTCTCCGCATTTCTGACACTGAAATTTGCTCTCAGTTACAAACAATTTTCCATGGCTTTCTTTCGGCTGTAAAATTTATTACAACAGATTATTTTATATATTATATTTCTTTTATCTCTAAATCTATAGAATATATAATAAAATATTTAAATGTATCAGATAGAGAATTTAATTTTATTTAATATTACCAAGAAAAAATTTCAAAAAATAATATTTAGAAGATTTTTTTCTCAAGACTCTTCTACTTCCACTTGTTCAATTGTTACCAAAACCTTTTCAGATCTTCCCATGAATGTCCGATTGGGAAATACGTAGTTAAACAAATATAAAGTCTTATAGTTTTTGAGTAATCGTCCTTCCAACATCCCACATACACACACACACATACACACACACACACATACACACACACACACACACATACACACACACACACATACACACACAATCCGATTTTAACATTTTTAAAACGTGCTTATTCAATAAAATCTGGATATGCGATTTTTAGCATGAATCCAACACCTCTCTTAGCGAGAGGTAAAAAAAATCTGTTGTGGCCAGCACAATACCTTCCGTCAATCCTGTGTATTATGTATAAATTCCATACATAAATTTTCTTGCAAAAAATTCTAAATTTCCAGTAAAATTATTTCATAAACAAACTATGCAAATTGCACTTGACACTGACATCTTCTTCTTTAGCTTTTCCCATTCGTTACGGGCCGCTATTTTTTATTTTCTTCTTCCTCTCATTTTTGTTTTGCGTGTCGTTCTCATTCAGTTCCTTTTCTCTCAAGTCTTCCGCAATACAGTTCTTCCATCTTATCTATGGTCTTCCTCTGTTTCTTCGACCTTCTATTACTAAGCTATTCATTCTTTTTCTAATATATTCTCCATCTCTCGTCATAACATGTTCAAACCAATGTAATCGTCTCGCTTGTATCTTTCTACAAACTTCTAACACTAGAGTTATTTCCCTTATTCTTTCATTCCTTACCGTATCTTTCCGTGTCTTCCCCAACATCTATCTAAACATCCACATCTCTGCCACCTTCATTTACTTTTCATTAGGTGCTTTCAATAAGCCCCAGGAAAACAAGCATTCGGAAGTAAAATTTGTTGAACGACTTTGCTAGCCTAGCATTTGCTTGATTTGCTCGCAAGAAAACCGAGCGCCAAATTTCTCGCTTGTCTTGCTAACTTATGAAATATAATGGCGGGAAATGCAAATTATACATTCATGAATTTAACTTGTACTGTTTCTATCTCATTTTATGGTGTGTTTATATCAATTACATGTCAAAAAGGCTTTCAAAGTTTTGTGATGAATGTTCATAACATTGTTAAATTTGAAATATTTTCTTAGACCTAATTCCACTATCTGCAAATAACTGCATCTATCTATAAATTCATTTTGTATAACTTTCCAGACCAATAAAAGGGATATAAGAGATAAAACGTGAAGATGGAGTTACATTTTTAATTTGTTTATAACTTAAGAATGGGTTTAGCAAAAACTTCACGGTAAACAGCAAAAAATAGCAAAAAATGAGCAAAATATTACAGTACCAAAACATTTTTATTTAAGTTATTTGTAACTCCAGCGTGAAGATGGAGTTACATTTTTAATTTGTTTATAACTTAAAAATGGATTCAGTAAAAAATTCAAGCTATACAGCAAAAATAGCAAAAAATGAGCAAAAAATTACAGTACCAAAACATTTTTGATTTAAGTTATTTGTAACTCCAGCGTGAAGATGGAGTTACATTTTTAATTTGTTTAAAACTTAAGAATGGATTTAGCAAAAAATTCAAGCTATACAGCAAAAAATAGTAAAAAATGAGCAAAATATTACTATGTGAAGCAAGATGTGGCAACGCGATGTCATAACTCCAACTTCACGGACCCCCATTAAGAGTATAAAAATGGGCAGGCAGCATCAAGACAAAAAAGAATAGGACAATTTAAACGTAGCAGCGAAAAAAGGCAGCAGTAAGCTAACTGTACTGATAGCAGAGGACAATTACGGGATTGTGCGGAAGGCAGATGGTAGCAACAGCAGAAGAAGACGAACCACCCTTAAAGCGTGCAGTTCAACTCATGTCAACATTGTGGACTTACGCTCCCCTCCCCCCCATGCACCTGTCCAGCGTTAAATAGGTTATGTAAGAAATATCATAAGAAAGGACATGAGGAGTTATGTATAGAAATATTAACATTGTGGAAGTTAGTGAATCAGAAAATGAAGATGACTGTTTGTTATTTTTAGGAAATAAATATACAACAAATGGCAAGGAATTATTACCAACATATAAAACATGAAAAATATTGTTTTATTGATATATTAGTTAATGGTTCAAAACATGTTAGAATGAAAATAGATACTGGTGCTCAATGTAATGTCATGCCTCTTAGCTAAATTAAAACATTGAAAATAAATTCATAGATCATAGAGTCTAAAACAAAGTTGATCAGAAATAAAAGTTTGTGGTAAAAGTCAGTTGGAATATATGACGAATAAAGGAGGCGTTGAAAATTTAAATTTTCACATTGTAGATTGCGAAACGAATGCATCTGTAGTTTTGGAACTCGATGCTATTAAAAAATTACATTTAAGAAAAATCAAGAATTTTGGCAAGTTAAATTGTCAGATGAAAATTCAAAATATAACATGCACAGTGGTGACCGCACAGCCGAACATAGAACTTCAACATGTAAAATCAGACTTTCCTAATTTCCCGCTTCCCTAATTATTTTAGGTAAAAAAACTTCATATTAATGTTGTAGGGCATAAAATTTTGCATCTAAATCAATAAGCAAAATTAATTTTCTTTGCCTTGTAACGGCAGGAACTAGGTACGAAAATGCCGAAAATCACCTGAAAAATAATAAAAATAAACCTAACTTGACATATAAATCGTTAACATTTGTTAATTTTTTGTTTCAATTCCATGGCTATAGCTACATTTGGCGTGATTTTCGATATCTTCGTACCTAATTTCTGCCGTTACAAGAACACAAAATTAATAGAAAACTGTACAATGTACAAAGTACAAATGCGACACTTGGTGAACTGCTCTGAATAATATTAATAATATTTAAATTACACTTGGCAAAGTTCACAAAATTTCAGTCTCTGAATCAACCTCTCGGTCATTTATCAGAGACTGGCCCACTCAACCAGAACCACAGACGCATTTCGCTCTTATTGGAGCTCTTCAGTGTGGTGTACTGACGCCTCTTTCGAGGCACTGAGACTAGTTGAGCGGGCAGATGATAAACATCTCACAAAGATATCAAGCCTGCAGAGGTAACTAAATACATGCAGAGCCATCTATCAGAAAAACCGCGAGCTTAGCTAGCAGAATATAATAGAAAACTGTACAATGTACAAAGTACAAATGCGACACTTGGTGAACTGCTCTGAATAATATTAATAATATTTAAATTACACTTGGCAAAGTTCACAAAATTTAGTTACCTCTGCAGGCTTGATATCTTTGTGAGATGTTTATCATCTGCCCGCTCAACTAGTCTCAGTGCCTCGAAAGAGGCGTCAGTACACCACACTGAAGAGCTCCAATAAGAGCGAAACGCGTCTGTGGTTCTGGTTGAGTGGGCCAGGCTCTGATAAATGACCGAGAGGTTGATTCAGAGACTGAAATTTTGTGAACTTTGCCAAGTGTAATTTAAATATTATTAATATTACACAAAATTAATTTTTTTTATTGATTCATGCAGAATTTTTGATGCTCTACAAATTTTATTTGAAGTTTTTTACCTAAAATAATCAGGGAATCAGGAAATTAGGAAAGTTTTTATAATTTTAAATTCATCATAGAGATGTTTTTTCATAGGTATTCTTCTACATTCTTCCAATTCATGGACACGATGGGCGGAAGGGTATATGTAATTTACGTACAATTTTAAATAATTGATTAATAATATAATAGGAAATATTAAATGTACTTCCAAGAAAAAGTCTTCAGTAATGTCAGTTTCAAAACCGAGATCGCCTACCGCCCACACTACTTTGGATTTTTGACACGAATATTTCTCTCTCAATTACTTCTTCTTCACAGATCCTTAATACCCATTATAGGATGGCGGATATGGTTTGCTATATCTCGTTCAAGACTCAATGTTTCCATGCTGTCCGGTCCTTTGCTAGTTTTCTTCATTGTCTTCATGTCTTTTCCTCTACTTTTACCTCTCTCTTCTATTCTTCCCTCCCAGGTTTTTCTTGGTCTTCTTGTCCTTTTCCTCTCTTTTTTAAATCTATAACTTCCGGCGGGTACCATTCGTGACCAGACACCCAGACCCCATAAAGATAATAATTTGCTGAATTGGCTTGTGGCTACAATCTGGTGTATTACCTTGTACGATTTGTTTCTGCCACAAAGATATGTAAATTTTATTTGTCACTGATTTCTATCATATTTGAATATATTGTTTCCATGGTGCAGCATTTAGCCGCATAGGTGGCAAAATATTTCTTTATAATTCTTTATCTCTAACTTCATTGAATATGAAGAAAAATATATAATTAGATCAAATGGAGAATAAAATATTCTTTTATATTTATAATAACAAAAGTTTAAAGAATGATATTTAACAGCGTTTTTTTTAAAAAAGCTGTTAAAATCTTCAAATTACGGTACTTCCGGTTAACGAATAGTAACCAAAATCTAATTAACTCTTCATATGAACATACGAAAAAGGAATATGAAAGAATTATAATTTTTGGAATTGTAGTATTGGAATTATACGATACGGAACGATTGTCACATACACACACACTCACTCACACACACGCACACATACATACATACAGACATGCTTATTTATTAAAAACTTACCATCGATTTTTTCAACCAAAAACAATTGTTTGGTTTTATTGTTAATAATAACTATTGATGTCATTCATCAATAGTTATTTTACGTAAGTACTAATATAAACAAATAATGAAACAAGATTTGTAGGGTATACTTATTTCAGTGAAGAGATAGTGCTATTGAATATGAATAATTATGATAATTTGGTTATGGAAATTTGATTCATTTGCATTTCCATCATTTATTCCATGCAGTTGACATAATCTTGTTTGTCAGGTGATTTTAATGTGCCTGTAATAATTTTGTGTATTGATTATTAATATATTTCACATAATTTAATCGCATCATTTAAGATTCCTTATCTGAAACAAGTAGCACGAATAGATGGCTGATGTATGACATCTTACACTATGTATTTGTGATAATGAATATATTTTTGTAATACGATTACGAAAGTTTTAGGTAGTGTAATAATGTCTTTCATAACCACACAAAAATAACAAATATTTTATATTTTAAGGTAATATCAGTATCGGGATTAACTATTATAAGTGAACTTAGCAGCCGCGAAAGACTCTCTGACCCTAATTGAGAGGAGCCTTCTGAAAAAATGAGACCCTCGAAAACTAAATGCTTTTTGGTGCATTATTTATAACGAAATAATATAACAAAATATATTTGTGACTTTTAATGTGGTAACATGCAAGATAATACTGACTTTTTTCAATATTATTGTGATTATTTTGAAAGAATCAAATAAGTATTTTTACATTACTACCTGTTATATCTTAAGCACTTAATATTCAACAATAACTTTAGAGTCTTGTATTCATTAATTTTAATCAACACTGACTTGTTTCTTTATGATTTTAAATAAATGATCTCATCATGTGTCGCTAGGGGCCCCGCATCCTTATAAACAACTCCTTGATAATACATCTACATATTTTTACACATAGAGCCATCGAGGGTTCGGAGTATAAGTGATCCAAGTCCATTTTTTGGCAAATTTATTCATGTAACAAAGGTAAATGTATTTTTTAAAACAATATCAAACCAGTGTTACGTTAAATAACATAATTTTCGCCCTCATTGGGTGGAGAGTGCACCACTGGGGTCAAATTTACACCATTAAAATTCGAAATAGCAAAATAATGTCATTATTCATTTTAAATTAGATCTTAATTACCTTACTCAAAGCAGATTGGCACACTCAGCAATGGATAACATGCCATGATGATATATTTATTTTATTTATTTAATTACATACATAAAGTGTGTGACAATATTCATTTCACTATTTTATTTATTTGTTTATTGCTCTGCCCATTCAGCACACCTGATTTCATGTTAAGATTAGATACGGGAATTCACCATATAGTCACTAAAATATGGAAGCGTGCTCTGCTCTGGTGAAAGAATTTACTAGAAATGAACAATAAAAGATATCCAAAAATGATTTACAACCGATTAGTTGAACTAGACTTCTCTCTGAATAATAAGCCCGATTTAAATTGGGCCACACAAATTAGGTCTTTTTTAGCAGAGCAGGACTTCTCTGGTATTTGGACGGATCAACGAATTGGTATAGCCAACATTAATGTAATAATAGAAAAAAATGCTAATATATAACAACAGAGAGATTTATCAATTTATAAAAATTAAAAAATTATTTCAATAACTTCAATTTAGCTAGCCTAAGCAGAGATAATGTACATAATCTCCTCATTAATTTAAGCAACGAAAAAATTAATTGTTTATTTCACTACGTGGTATCTGCATTTAAGCTAAAAAGTTTCTTCCTAAATGAGTAGACTAAATATTAGGATAAGTATTTATAATTAGGGCAACATATTGTAAAAAATAGGACAAAAAATGGGTTCGTATTTATGATTTTGTAATTTTGTAACTGATATTAATTCTTGTAATAAAATGTGGTAATATTATTAATGATAAAATGTAAATTGTAAAATAGAAACTAAAATGAGTCTGTATTTATGATAAAGTACTTTTGTAACTGACATTAATCCTTTTAATAAAATGTGACAATATTGTTAATGATAAAATAATAATTGCAAAAAGAAAAAATCTGATGTGGCCAGCACAATACCTTTCGTCAATCCTGTGTATTATGTACAAATTCCATACATATATTCTTGAAAAAGATTCCGAATTTCCAGTAAAATTATTTCATAAACAAACTATGCAAATGGCACTTGACACTGATATCTTCTTCTTCTACTTTAGCTTTTCTCATTCGTTAGGGGTCGCTATTCCTATATTTTGAATGAAAAATTATGACATTTATCAGTTATGGACATAATTAATACTTGTCATTTTGACACGGGTCCCTATATCTGCTTGCCAAAGTCAGAAAAGTCATGTCACTGCACGTGCCCTATACATAAATTTTGTTGCAAAAGATCCTATATTTCCAGTAAAGTTATTTCATAAACAAACTATGCAAATTGCACTTGACACTGTCATCTTCTTCTTCTTTAGTTTTCTCATTCGTTAGGGGGTCGCTATTTTTTTTTCTTCCACTCATTTTTGTTTTGCGTGTCGTCCTCATTCAGTTTTCTCTCAAGTCTTCTGCAATATAGTCTTCCCACGTTTCTTTCACCTTCTATTAATATATTCATCTCTCCTCATGACATGTTCAGACCAATGTAATCGTCTCTCTTATATCTAGAAACTTCTAACACTAGAGTTACTTCCCTTATTATTTCATTCATTTACTTTTTATTGATACTGACATCTGTCAATATGAATTACATGAATATAATAACAGTTCCCATGGTTGTTAGCATAGCTGGCTGAATTATGAAATTTATTGTCTTTATAATTCTTTAACTCTATATCTGTTGAATATGAAATATAAAATGCAATCAAATCGTATAGAGAATAATATTTAACTGAATATTTCAAGAAAAACTGTTAAAATCTTCAAATGGGGATACTTCCGGTTGACCAATTATAACCAAAATCTAATCAAGTCTGCATATGGTTGTAAGGAATAGGAATACGCAAGAATTTTAATTTTTCGAATTCTAGTATTGGAGATATCGCGGCCGAAACCGCTGTCACATACACACGAACACACACACACACACACACACACACACACACACATGCACACACGTCCACACACACACACATACAGATATCATCGTAAAAATAGTAAAATCGTATGGTAAAGACCCTAAAACGTGCTTATTCAATGAAAACTCACCATCGATTTTTTTGACCAAAGACAATACCTTCCTTACCTAGAGGTGACGGAAGGTAAAAAACGAGTCCGTATTTATGATTATGTACTTTCGTAATTGACATTAACTTTTGCATTAAAATGTGATAATATGGTTAATGATAAAATGGTAATAATTATGGAAAAGAAAAACTATATTACACGTTGATATATGTATCAGATTAGAAATTGTGAAACTACCTCCTCTTGGTATGAATTTATACATTTTGAACCAATAAACTAATTGATTTATTTATTTGTTTAAACAAACCTATTATGTATTTAGTGATGTAACAGTAAATACCTTCCGTCAATTCTACGTATATTGTACAAATTCCACACAGAAATTTTTGGAAACTATTCTATGGGCGTTTTCCTTTACCTCGTAATGAACTGAACTGGAATACTCCTAAAAACGAACAGTATGCTTCTTCAAATAAGAAGTAGAAAATAAAAACATATATAGCATTATATTTGTAACATAATAATCTGCTAAATTGGTTTATGGCTATAATCTGTTATATTACCTTATGTGATTTGTTTTTGCTAACTTAACAGTAGTATTTTATGCCCCTTCTTAAAAAAAGTAAACGACACTACTGAATTTGACAGATTGAGCGTTGCTAAAACCTTAATTCATGCAATTCGTAGGCGACCTGGATCGGACATATTTAAAAAAAGTACTGTAACTGTTTATTTACTAAAGGAATAAAATAGATAAAATTTTGATGTTTCAAAGTATGTCATGCAAAACAAGCTGGCTCCGCAGTGCCACCAACTCTATTCTTATTTGAAATACAATATACCTGTTTATTTCCATGGATGATATGATTATGATTACATATGATTTTTTTTTGTGACCGAAATACGCCAAGAGTTGTGTATACAACTTAGCAACGCAAATAACTGATGTTATAGAGCGTAGAAAAATGGAGCTATCTGATTGGTTTATTTTCCAATGAGTTGTACAGTTGTATTTATTCATTTACATTGACCTGCATAAATGTCGTGTACACCTATTTTTTTGCTATATTGAGTCCGTCTTAATTTTTAAGTTGACAATATTATTAGTGTCAATTAACATGCCAAGATTAACAGAAAACGAGAACAAATTTGGTTATTCATTATTTTTTCTGGAATATATTTATAATTTTAGAGTACTTGCTCCATAATAGATAAAATATGACAGTGACAAGACAACATTGTCATTTGTTACCAAGCAAAAAAAAAATGTAAAAACTCTGCTACTTGATGTGTAGGCGATTTACTTAGTTTTTATGAGGATACATAAGATACTGCCATTATTTGGTATTACAAAAAAAATGATTCAGTAAAAACATTCAAAATTCAAAAATAAGTCAATTGGTCAGTTTATTAGCAAATGTAAAACCAAATATATATGTGAAAAATAAGATACTGGCACAACGTCTGTGTCAGTGAAACTGGCGGAAAAGAACGTCACACGAACGGTTATAAGTCAATGTAATATATCTGAATTAATAAATTAAATTACGTCACAGCGAAAGTATTATCAACAATGAGCATCGTTTCAAAATGGAATGTCCTAACTTAGTCGAGACAACATGAATTTTTGAAAGACAAGCGTGTTATATCCATCCTTATCTCACACGTTTCTTGTGATTCTAAATGAGGGAGATAAATGTATGCCAATTTGTTAATTCGTTCATGATGCAGATCAGATAACCTTGATCGGATTTCTTTAAAAATTAAACTGTACTTTACAAAAAATCTAATGTGCCCAGCACATTACCTTCCGTCAATCCTGTGTATTATGTATAAATTCAATACATTAATTTTCTTTCAAAAGATTATAAATTTTCAGTAAAATTATTTCATAAACAAACTATGCAAATTGCATTTAACACTGACACTTCTTCTTCTCTAGCTGTTCCCATTCGTTAAAGGTCGCTATTTTTTAGTTTCTTCTTCCACTCATTTCTGTTTTGCGTGTCGTTCTCATTCAGTTCCTTTTCTCTCAAGTCTTCCGCAATACAGTTCTTCCATCTTATCTATGGTCTTCCTCTATTTCTTCGACCTTCTATTACTAAGCTATTAGTTTTTCTTTTAATATATTCTTCATCTGTTCTCATGACATGTTCAAACTAATGTAATCGTTTCTCTTGTATCTCTCTAGAAACTTCTAACACTAAAGTTATTTCCCTTATTCTTTTATTTCTTACCGTATCTTTCCGTGTCTTCCCCAGTATCTATCTCAATTCCTCATCTCCGCCACATTCATTTACTTGTCATTGATACTGACATATGTTAATTTGAATTATCTTAATATATTAGCAGCTTCCATGTTTAGCATAACTAGCTGATTTATGAAATTTAATATCGTTATAAGTAATTCTTTAACTCTATATCTATTGAAAATGAAGTATAAAATGCAATCAAATCGTATAGAGAATAATATATTCTTTAAGTTATAATAACGTTAAATGTCAATAAATGATATTTAACAGAATTTTTTCAAGAAAACTATAAAAAATCTTCAAATGAGGGTACTTCCGGTTGACCAATTATAACCAAAATCTAATCATCTCTTTTTCTGGGTGTAAACTTGAGGAACACGAAAAAATTATAACTTTTGGTATCGTGATATTGAAGTTATGCAATTCGAAACTTTTGTCACACACTCAGACACACACACATACACACACACGCACACACACACACGCGCACACACACACACACACACAGACACACATACAAACAGACATCATAATAAAAACGGTAAAATCTTATTATTATATATATATATATATATATATATATATATATATATATATATATATATATATATATATATATATATATATATATATATATATATATACAGACACATATACATACATACAGACATCATCGTAAAAATGGTAAAATCGTATTATATGGACCCTAAAACGTGCTTATTCACTAAAAACTCATCATTAAATTTTTTGACCACAGACAAAACCTCCCTTACCTAAAGGTGGCGGAAGGTAAAAATTAATTAAAGTAAAATAAAATTCTAATCAAATAAATATAAACTATATTTACGAGATATATTGTTCAAATTGATATTCAAAATGGCGTACAGCAAGAATTTAACATGTAGTTGAGAACCAAGTTATGTTTTCCTGAAAACTATGTCGTCGACAAATTTAGTAACTAAATTGAGCTTAAATTTCATAGACAGTGAAATATTCCGTAGTCAATTAAATTATTTGTTCTATGTTTTGGTGAAAATCCGTTGACTTTACAAACCAAACTTGACACTAGTTTATTATCTTGTTAAGAAATTCAAGTACGACGTTGTGCGACTGCAAAGAGAAAATTCAATTTATGCATCTTTTAATCAAACAAATGCAACTGGGAAAACAGATGAGGTTACAACCATTTCATTTGTAATGTTAAGGTAAATTGATTTTTCTCTTGTTCCTTCTTGAAGTGAATAATAATGAATATACGTAGGTAAGTACTTATAATATTATCTTAGTTGAGTCCTATCGGTGCTTGTTCTGAGCTTTGACTAACTGGTATTTATTGTACCTTGTTGATATGTTTTTATAAATTAAGGGTTTCTGCATTTTATTTAAATGTATAGTACGAGTCATAGATGCGAGTGCGCCGAGAAGAAATATATTGTACAGGAATTTATTTTTTCATTTTGTATATATATATATATATATATATATATATATATATATATATATATATATATATATATATATATATATATATATATATATATATATATACAATGAAGTTCCCTGAGAGCACATCAGGACGCCTACTTCATCGCCTGCAACTGAGAGTACATCAGTACTGCAGCAGCCAGCATCGTAATCGAGAGGACATCGGCAACGAGCAGCAACCACACAGGACGGGACTCCTCATTATCACAAGTAGAATTAAATATTAATGAAACAGATAATATGAACGCATTTCAAAATTTCAAGGATAATTTTAATAAAAAAACTTCAAAATTATAAAACTAATAAAGCTCCTG
The DNA here is from genome assembly GCA_951394225.1 of Harpalus rufipes. Taxonomy (NCBI): domain Eukaryota; kingdom Metazoa; phylum Arthropoda; class Insecta; order Coleoptera; family Carabidae; genus Harpalus; species Harpalus rufipes. The sequence continues at coordinate 60,344,687 of OX596274.1, forward strand.
ACGATTCTCAATCCTTAATAGTAGAAACAGGCAATGACAATGAAAATGATGACGACAAACTATCTGACACTGACGCAACAAAACACTCAAATGTAGAACACCCCGTGACTGGCATTCCTGTGGTTGAATGTCCCGTAAACTATGGGAAAAATCAAATAATAATATCCGAAGTTGAGCACAACCCTGCAACTCCTACTATTATAAAACTCCATAATAACAAAGAAAGATTTATAGTACAATTTTCAAAAAATAATTTTGAGAATAATGCATTACAATTTATTAAAGAATTCATAGTCCCCCGAGTTAAATATTATCTTTATTTTGAAAATCCCCTTTATGAAAAATTTAGCACTGTATTACAAAAATATTTTTAAAATTCAGAAACAGAAATGGCGAAATGTACTAAAAACTTTTAGACGTTACGGACGAAGACGAAATTACTCAAATCATACAAAATTACAATGAAAGTAAAACGAATCACAGAGGCATAGATGAAACAGAAACTCGTATTAAACAACAATACTATTGGCCTAGACAAAGGAAATCCATACAGACATATATCAACCAATATGAAATTTGCCAAGTAACAAAGTACGATAGAAATCCTCTGAAATTAAAATTTATTATTACTCCTACAGCAGTGAAATCTTTCCAAATTATGCATATTGACAGTATCACACTAGAAAAGACGAAATTCTTAACAATAGTAGATTCTTTCTCAAAGTACGCCCAGGCTTATAAACTGAATTCAGGTCAAAGCATTGAAGTTGTAAATAAATTAATTAAATTTTTCACGCATCACACCATTCCGGAACAAATCATATCTGACAACGGATTAGAATTTAAAATCCCCATTTAATATAGAAATAGACCAACAATTAATAAACAATTATATCACGGAACATAAAAATAAAATGACAATACTATATCAAAAAATTAATAAAAAATGAAGCAAAATAAAGATAAAGTAATTGGCAAACGTAACGAGTCTCGAGAAGAACTACCTAGCATACCAGAACAAGTATTTGTCAAAAATAAACAGAAACAACAAAAAACTAAAAACAAATATAAAGTAGAAAAAATAAAACGAGTAAATAAGAAACTAAAAACAGCAAAAATAATTACTCAACATGGTAATACTTCTGAAAATATTCACTTGTCTAATATTAAACGTTCTAAAAAGAAAACGTACACCTTTGAAAACATTGCAGGTTGTTCGCATTCACATACATACATCTTACCAATAAATTTGGGACCAGCAAAATTAGAACGGACAAAACATACCTTTGTACATTACTATGATTTGACTCCGTTATACGAACAATACGGCCACATAAACATTCAGTATAATAATATTAACCGGACAATTTCAGACAATATTAGTTATAAACATGAACTGAGTTTTTATAGTAAAATTATACAATATCTTCAACTAAGAATAAATGACAAAATGAACAACATTAAAGTATACTCAAATAATAATAGAAATAAAAGTGGATTAATCGACGGCTTAGCGTCGATATTTAAGTCTATTACTGGCAATTTAGATGCGGAAGATGGGAAAAGATATAATGAAATATTAGAGCACGTACAGAATAATCAACAAAATTTACAAAACCAAATAAATATGGCATATAGCGTGAACCACCAAATTATACAAAAATTCAACAACACTATTCGCGATATTCAATATAATGAATTATTATTAAAATCAAAATTAGAACATTTAGAACAAATGATAAAGAACAAAATCGATCTCGATAATATCTTGACCGCCAAAGATCTTTATAATCAACTAATAATATTGTACAATGCATTATTAAACATATTTCAAGAGATCGAGAACTTCGTGCCATTCTGTAAACTAAGAGCAATGCATCCGAGCATAATTAAACTAGAATAATTATTTTTGGAATTACAAAAAAAAAAAATTACTATAGTGATCAATTCCCAATCGAGGTGAAACATGAAAACATTTTAGATTTCGAATCAATAGTAACAATTAATTGTAAAATAATGCCTACTACTATAAATTACTTTATATCACTACCAATAAATTTTAATAAGAAATTTTAACTTTATTATCTACACCCTATTCCTACAAAATTAGAATCAGAGTTCGTAACAATAATTCCCGAAGTAAATTTTTTGCTGATATCCGAAGACAATGAAATAAAACCTCTGAACGACATATGTACGAAAAGTAAGTCTTATCAGTGTCCCAACAACTTCAACCCCTATTACAACCCCGCTTGTGAACGTCACATCCTCCTAGATGACAACACCAGCCAGTGTACATATAATAAGTTGAAGATCGAGAAAAACCACATCGAGATGATCCCCGAAATAAACAAGTACTTAGCAATCTTCCCTCAAGAAGAAAAACTAAAGATTAAATATGACCAAAGTGCTCAAGTGAAAGTGTTAAGTGGCGTATATTTAATTAGTGAAAACAGTTGTGAAATATTCTTTAAAAATCAAAAACTGAGATACAATGACAAATTAATCGGAAAACCGATATTGTTCAAAAAATTTAAATTTCAATTAAATACAAGTCAAACTTCAAATTTAACAATAAACTTAAAAAAAAAATTGGAAGATATACCCATCAACCCAGTACAAAGCATTGATAACGAACAATAATACTTTCACACCCCCAGCATATGGACACTATTACTTTACATTGGCCTCATAATTATTATAATTTATTTTATTTTTAAATGGACTAAGAAATTACATATACAAAGAAGGGCTACACCTCCACCCTCGCAGGAAAACGATATCCGCCTACCTGAAGGCTTCCTTTTAGGAAGGGAAGAGTTATATTGTTAAAATATCCTTAGTTAATTTATATAATGTTTACGTTGCATTTATTCTTTATGAGAAAGATGTAACTATATCTGTAAAACTTAGTAGACAGTTTTGTATGCTGTACTCTGTAGAGTTAGAATAAGTCAGTCAGTAGTCAAGCGTGAAAGTAGTAACATCTTGTATTTTAGTTTAAACGAAATAAATAATTTTTTAAAAAGTTATGTATATATATATATATATATATATATATATATATATATATATATATATATATATATATATATATATATATATATCAAAACTTAAAAGCCAATAGAAATACACAAATGTATTTGTTGTTGTCTACCGCACTGCTAATCTAATTCATTCCCTGTCGTACGAACTATTACAATATTAGCTTTACGGTGAAAACGTGACTGTATACTCAAATTGGACATGCAGCCAATGCACGTCATCACTTAGGGGGAAAACCTGATGGATTAAAAACACTAATATGGAAAATTGAAATAAAATTTCACTCATTTTTAATTGTGAAAAAGTGTATGACCTTATAGAATTATTATTAAGATGCATAGTTGAGTTCATTTTTATCGTATATGATATTAATAATATATAAATAATGTACATCTACCTTATATTATTTGTTTGTTTTTTACTACACTTGGTAACATTGATAATTTGTATGTGTTCGGACCACTTACGGCATCTGACGATAGTTGCGAGAGTCAGTACTTTGCGCATCTAGCCTCCGCCATAATGTCATATCCTCTCGCTTCCATGCGCGCAGTTTTTTCCAACACGAAAAGACGCTGTCGATCTTGTGAAGTGATCACAGGTATTTACCACATTTTAATTTTCTCTCACAATAATTCATATAGTTATTGTTACATTTACTGCTTTATATCTAGTTATATTAACGCAAAAGTGTATTTATGGTGCATTTTTATATATTTATACTACGCTTGTGTGTTTAATTTCTAGCTCATTTCTCACGTGGTACTCTCACCACTCTAACATTAATATATCTTACTTATATTGCTTTTCAGCTCAAATATTTATCCTTTACAGCACGCGCATTTATTTTCCATGCATCTGGGTTTATCTTTTACATCGTGCATAATTATTTGCATATTTGACTGCATTTGGAACTGCAATAACATTCTGCACACTATTACATGCTACAAGTTCAGACACACTCAGTACACGAATATCAGGTATTCTTTACACAGTTTTTCACATCAAATACACAGTACGTACTTATTATTATACATTATAAAATACAATTTTACACGTGCAGTATTCTTTAACTCATTCTATATTACAAATAAGTCTACTTTAAATTTATCTCAATTATTAATTGCATTTCAATATATTCTGTAATTTCTATACACAGTTTACATACTTACTACCTTTTTAAGTTCAACGTTTTTAGTTCAATTTAGTGTAGTTACATTTGACATGCATTTTACTCTTGTTCATTTAACTTATATTCTCTTTACAAAAGCTTATATATATTACCTCGCTTTTTGTCAACAATTTAACCTCATTATTTGATACGATTTACAAGGCATTTTGTTTATTTTGTTCACTACACTTTTACATTTAGTTTGAATTATAATTTAGCACTGAACAATATTTAATCATTCTCGTTTGGGTATAAAAGTTATTTATTTACTTTGGGGTTAAATTTAAGTTATTAAATACACATATTATCCATATATTTTTTCACTTATTTCCAGAACTTTGTCAGTTAGTGTTAGCTTATATTTTTGTAATTGTTAACACCTCACATTTTACAATTTATTTATACATATCGCTTACAATAAATCCACGTTAATTTGTTTTATTTGTTGCTTCTCTTTCTGTGCTGTTCTTAGGAATAAGAGTTTGACTTTTAGCTTCGTTATCCTAACCGACATTTTTGGGCCTTTGTGTTTATATCCTATCTGTCCTAAGAGCTACCATCTTCTGTAAGTCCTGCATATCGCTCGTGGAGGTGAAGAGTGTCTACCCTTATTTACTCCTCCTCGTATTTACTTTCTGTTCGCTTTACATACATTGTCACAGACAATCATCACATACATCTTTAGTTTCACACCCATTTACACCGCCACGAAATTATCCCAATCTACCGACACGTCACTGAACCAGCGCACATTTCACAGTTCCTATATCAATTTACCATCAACAGTAGGCGCATCAGAGGTCAACACTATTAACTGTTGGGAATTAGGGCTCTCACGCATCATTGGTCCTTCGAGTTATTTTTTGAGAGCCGAACTCTGTAGGCCCCAACCTCTTCTTGCACTGTGTCTCACCAGTATGTTTATACGTTCCTCCTTGGTTTATACTTTCAAGGTTATTATTTGACAATTTGAATTGTATCGTGTTTGAAATATTTTTCTTCCTTGTGACATTTTATTTCCATTATTGTTTATTATAAATAAGTCTTTTTTCAAGACTATCACAGTTCAGAGATCAACTGTTACCAAATTTAAAAGAGAAATCGATATTTACAATAGTATTATAGCTCATATTATATATTTTTATGGATTGTATAATATTTTTTCAGTATTATATATTTTAGTTCAATTTTGTATCTTTTTTATGTACTCGTATTTATATGCTGTTTTAGCTAAATAAAACTATTGTTAATATTTTAATTGCCAAATAAGCTCAACCTTCATGGAGATATAGTAACACGCTCACGTCAAGTTACACTTCAGTTGAAAAATATTATATGAATGTTACAATATTGAACTAAATCACCCGCTGTTGTTTAAACTTTCACTATTGTATTCTAAATAAAAGCTTGATATTAGTAATGATATCTTCACTTTACTTTTATTCTTAATAATATTACGAACATTTATTGACAATTTAGTTAATACGAGTATGCCGTATTTATTACAGTGTGAAACAAAATTATTTTTCGAAAATATCACGAAAGTTTGAAATAAATTGTATACAACATGTATAACTTTTTTCATTACGATTCTCAAACCTATATAAACGTACCAGTTCATGACGTCACACATCTGGTTACTTTTATTAATGACGTGCATTGGCTGCACGTCCGATTTAAGTATAAGCCGAACTTCGACTGCATTCTCCGCCTATACCTACAGTATACCGAACGTTGTCGAACATGTCATGTAGTGAGTAGTGTTCTATACTAGAAATATTTTGCTGTGTATGCTCAGCTGCAAGCCGTTTTTATAATGCATGCGAGATGCGTGAAGAAAATATTAAGATGGGGCAGTATGTTTTTTTTTTAAATTATTATTAATATAAGTTATATTAGTTTACTTCATTTTTCACAATATTATTATTATCAGCTATGAATTCTAATACAGACATCAATTACGTAGTATAAAAAATCAGTGTAGGTGGTATTGTATAATATGTAACAAGTTTTATAAACCTTAGATTACGTATAATAGAGTTGATAACACGTGTGACAATTTATAGGTTAATTATTTTTACTGAATAACAGCTGTCAGCTTCAGTAGCTACCTCCGGCTTGTGATTAAATAATCATTTTAGTAGACGCCGTGTGATTAAGATTTAGTTTAGGATCTTTAAAATCAATACGTTAAATTACATTCTAACAACGGAAGTAGAATAATTGATTTATGAACAAATTTTAATGAGTATCTAAAAAATTAAATTAACAAAAACTAGTAAGAAATGAATATTGCAGATTTGACTCAGAAAAATATGTTCCAAGTACATAAGCAAGCACAATATTCAGGAAAAAAATATGTTCTTATATTTGGACAGGACTTAAACGTGAATAGTGTAAAACGTGAATATGAATATATTTTGACTGGCGACTGAAAGACTACTTATAGCGCGTCCGAGGAGGATCGTACTAGCAATGGGCGACGTTTAAACAATTTCAAATCGCGGAACAGCTGGCACATTTTCGCCAATGCCACTCACAAGCAATTTTAATTTGAATATACATTTCTTGTATTAAATTTAATAATTTAGATAAATTTGCAATCTTAAAATATAATAATAATATTCTTTATTTTATTTCAAGTTTTTGCATATAACTTATTACAGTCGATATTAAGGGGGGTGAGTTAATTTTTTATTTTCGGATATATTTTATAATTTCGAATTTTTTATATACCGTGAGTTGATACTGTTAGGTATATTTCAATTTGCCGCGATCCGCTACAACGCAAGTAGTTCCACGTCACAATGGATGGGAGAGCCACCATATGGCGATCTCACATTCGCATACCAAATGTTTTATATTGTCTAATATATAAACAAAAATGAAATGTCGCCATCTTGTATGTTATAAAATTCACATGTGCCTCACTAAATAAAAACTTGTGTTTCACAAATAGTTTATCGTTTTACAGAGTTATTGTACCCCGAATCCAAACAGGTTATGGGCCCAGTTGCTTCAAATTTGTACTGAATTATTTGATACAATGTTTGTTCGTATTGTTTAGGAATTAATATCAAGTATTTGATTTTTGGCACTGGGTATTTTTGGTAATTCTGATAATTGTTCTTCTTTTTACCCTCCGTCAAGGAAGGTATTGTTTTTGGTCAAAAAAATCGGTGGTGAGTTTTCATTGAATAAGCACGTTTTAGGGTCTTTACAATACGATTTTACTATTTTTACGATGATGTCTGTATGTGTGTGTGTGTGTTCGTATGTGCGTGTGTGTATGTGTGTATGTGTGTGTGTATGTGACCGCGGTTTTGTCAATGATATTTCCAATACTAGAATTCCAAAAATTACAATTCTTGCGTATTCCTCTTCCTTACAACCATATGCAGACATGTTTAGATTTTGGTTATAATTGGTCAACCGGAAGTACCCTCATTTGAAGATTTTAACAGTTTTTCTTGAAAAACTCAGTTAAATGTTACTATAACTTAAAGAATATATTATTCTCTATACGATTTGATTGCATTTTATATTTCATATTCCACAGATATAGAGTTAAAGAATAATATAGATAAAAATTCATATAAATTTCATAATTCAGCCGGCTACGCTAACTTAACCATGGAAACTGCTAATATATTCAGGTAATTCAAATTGACAGATGTCAGTATCAATAAAATGTAAATCAATGAAAGAATAAGGGAAGTAACTGTAGTGTTAGAAGTTTCTAGATATAAGAGAGACGATTACATTGGTTTGAACATGTAATGAGGAGAGATGAATATATTAATAGAAGGTGGAAGAAACATAGGAAGACCAAATATAAGATGAAAAGACTGTATTGCAGAAGACTTGAGAGAAAAGAAACTGAATGAGGACGACACGCAAAACAAAAATGAGTGGAAGAAGAAAATAAAAAATAGCGACCCCCTAACGAATGGGAAAAACTAAAGAAGAAGAAGAAGATGTCAGTGTCAAGTGCAATTTGCATAGTTTGTTTATGAAATAACTTTACTGGAAATATAGGATCTTTTGCAAAAAAATTATGTACAGTGCTGCAAATAAACAGAACTAAAACCATTAAGACAGCAGCTGAATGCGCTGAGAGTATAAAAAGGGATGTTAGAATTAATTGCGCTAGCTCAACCAAATAAAAAGGGTTGTACTAAGTGTAATACCCTTTGCCCTTATTGATACGAGGTATTTTTAATTAATTGCTGCAAATAAACAGAACTAAAACCATTAAGACAGCAGCTGAATGCGCTGAGAGTATAAAAAGGGATGTTAGAATAAATTTCGTTAGCTCAACCAAATAAAAAGGGTTGTACTAAGTGTGACACCCTTTGCCCTTATTGATACGAGGGATTTTTAATTAATTACTGCAAATAAACAAAACTAAAACCATTAAAACAAGAGCTGAATGCGCTGAGAGTATAAAAAGGGATGTTAGAATTAATTGCGCTAGCTCAACCAAATAAACAAGGGTTGTACTAAGTGTGATACCCTTTACCATTATTGATAGGAGATATTTTTAATTAATTGCTGCAAATAAACAGAACTAAAACCATTAAGACAGCAGCTGAATGCGCTGAGAGTATAAAAATGGATGTTAGAATTAATTGCGCTAGCTCAACCAAATAAAAAGGGTTGTACTAAGTGTGATACCCTTTGCCCTTATTGATACGAGGGATTTTTAATTAATTGCTGCAAATAAACAGAACTAAAACCATTAAGACAGCAGCTGAATGCGCTGAGAGTATGAAAAGGGATGTTAGAATTAATTGCGCTAGCTCAACCAAATAAAAAGGGTTGTACTAAGTGTGATACCCTTTGCCCTTATTGATACGACGGATTTTTAATTAATTGCTGCAAATAAACAGAACTAAAACCATTTAAACAACAGCTGAATGCGCTGAGAGTATGAAAAGGGATGTTAGAATTAATTGCGCTAGCTCAACCAAATAAAAAGGGTTGTACTAAGTGTGATACCCTTTGCCCTTATTGATACGACGGATTTTTAATTAATTGCTGCAAATAAACAGAACTAAAACCATTAAGACAGCAGCTGAATGCGCTGAGAGTATAAAAAGGGATGTTAGAATTAATTGCGCTAGCTCAACCAAATAAAAAGGGTTGTACTAAGTGTAGTACCCTTTACCCTTATTGATACGAAGGATTTTTAATTAATTGCTGCAAATAAACAGAACTAAAACCATTAAGACAGCAGCTGAATGCGCTGAGAGTATAAAAAGGGATGTTAGAATTAATTGCGCTAGCTCAACCAAATAAAAAGGGTTGTACTAAGTGTAATACCCTTTGCCCTTATTGATACGACGGATTTTTAATTAATTGCTGCAAATAAACAGAACTAAAACCATTAAGACAGCAGCTGAATGCGCTGAGAGTATAAAAAGGGATGTTAGAATTAATTGCGCTAGCTCAACCAAATAAAAAGGGTTGTACTAAGTGTGACACCCTTTGCCCTTATTGATACGAGGGATTTTTAATTAATTACTGCAAATAAACAGAACTAAAACCATTAAGACAGCAGCTGAATGCGCTGAGAGTATAAAAAGGGATGTTAGAATTAATTTCGCTAGTTCAACCAAATAAAAAGGATTGTACTAAGTGTGATACCCTTTGCCCTTATTGATACGAGGGATTTTTAATTAATTTCTGCAAATGAACAAAACTAAAACCATTAAGACAGCAGCTGAATGCGCTGAGAGTATGAAAAGGGATGTTAGAATTAATTGCGCTAGCTCAACCAAATAAAAAGGGTTGTACTAAGTGTGATACCCTTTGCCCTTATTGATACGACGGATTTTTAATTAATTGCTGCAAATAAACAGAACTAAAACCATTAAGACAGCAGCTGAATGCGCTGAGAGTATGAAAAGGGATGTTAGAATTAATTGCGCTAGCTCAACCAAATAAAAAGGGTTGTACTAAGTGTGATACCCTTTGCCCTTATTGATACGACGGATTTTTAATTAATTGCTGCAAATAAACAGAACTAAAACCATTAAGACAGCAGCTGAATGCGCTGAGAGTATAAAAAGGGATGTTAGAATTAATTGCGCTAGCTCAACCAAATAAAAAGGGTTGTACTAAGTGTAGTACCCTTTACCCTTATTGATACGAAGGATTTTTAATTAATTGCTGCAAATAAACAGAACTAAAACCATTAAGACAGCAGCTGAATGCGCTGAGAGTATAAAAAGGGATGTTAGAATTAATTGCGCTAGCTCAACCAAATAAAAAGGGTTGTACTAAGTGTAATACCCTTTGCCCTTATTGATACGACGGATTTTTAATTAATTGCTGCAAATAAACAGAACTAAAACCATTAAGACAGCAGCTGAATGCGCTGAGAGTATAAAAAGGGATGTTAGAATTAATTGCGCTAGCTCAACCAAATAAAAAGGGTTGTACTAAGTGTGACACCCTTTGCCCTTATTGATACGAGGGATTTTTAATTAATTACTGCAAATAAACAGAACTAAAACCATTAAGACAGCAGCTGAATGCGCTGAGAGTATAAAAAGGGATGTTAGAATTAATTTCGCTAGTTCAACCAAATAAAAAGGATTGTACTAAGTGTGATACCCTTTGCCCTTATTGATACGAGGGATTTTTAATTAATTGCTGCAAATAAACAAAACTAAAACCATTAAGACAGCAGCTGAATGCGCTGAGAGTATGAAAAGGGATGTTAGAATTAATTGCGCTAGCTCAACCAAATAAAAAGGGTTGTACTAAGTGTGATACCCTTTGCCCTTATTGATACGACGGATTTTTAATTAATTGCTGCAAATAAACAGAACTAAAACCATTTAAACAACAGCTGAATGCGCTGAGAGTATGAAAAGGGATGTTAGAATTAATTGCGCTAGCTCAACCAAATAAAAAGGGTTGTACTAAGTGTGATACCCTTTGCCCTTATTGATACGACGGATTTTTAATTAATTGCTGCAAATAAACAAAACTAAAACCATTAAAACAAGAGCTGAATGCGCTGAGAGTATAAAAAGGGATGTTAGAATTAATTGCGCTAGCTCAACCAAATAAACAAGGGTTGTACTAAGTGTGATACCCTTTACCATTATTGATAGGAGATATTTTTAAATAATTGCTGCAAATAAACTGAACTAAACGCATTAAGACAACAGCTGAATACGTTGGGAGTATAAAAAGGGATGTTAGAATTAATTGCGCTAGCTCAACCAAATAAAAATGGTTGTACTAAGTGTAATGCCCTTTTCCCTTATTGGTACGAGGGTTTTTTAATTAATTGCTGCAAATAAACAGAACTAAAACCATTTAAACAACAGCTGAATGCGCTGAGAGTATGAAAAGGGATGTTAGAATTAATTGCGCTAGCTCAACCAAATAAAAAGGGTTGTACTAAGTGTGATACCCTTTGCCCTTATTGACACGACGGATTTTTAATTAATTGCTGCAAATAAACAGAACTAAAACCATTAAAACAACAGCTGAATGCGCTGAGAGTATAAAAAGGGATGTTAGAATTAATTGCGCTAGCTCAACCAAATAAAAAGGGTTGTACTAAGTGTGATACCCTTTACCATTATTGATAGGAGATATTTTTAAATAATTGCTGCAAATAAACTGAACTAAACGCATTAAGACAACAGCTGAATACGTTGGGAGTATAAAAAGGGATGTTAGAATTAATTGCGCTAGCTCAACCAAATAAAAAGGGTTGCACTACGTGTTATACACTTTGCCCTTATTGATAGGACGTATTTTTAATTAATTGCTGCAATTACACTGAACTAAAAGCATCGTCTTGATGCTGAATGCTCTGGTAGATGTTAGAATTAATTGGTCTAGCTCAACCTAAGAAAAAGGGTTGCACTTCATGTTATACGCTTTGCCCTTATTGATAGGACAAATTGTTAATTAATTGCTGTAATTAAACCGAACTAAAAGCATCAAGACCATAGCTGAATGCGCTGGGAGTATAAAAAGGGATGTTACAATTAATTGCTCTAGCTCAACCTAATAAAAAGGGTTGCACTTCATGTTATACGCTTTGCCCTTATTGATAGGACAATTTGTTAATTAATTGCTGTAATTAAACTGAACTAAAAGCATCAAGACCATAGCTGAATTCGCTGGGAGTATAAAAAAGGATGTTAGAATTAATTGCTCTAGCTCAACGTAATAAAAAGGGTTGTACTACATGGTATACCCTTTGCCCTTATTAATACGTGGTATTTTTAATTAATTGCTGCAAATAAACTGAACTAAAAGCATTTAGACAACAGCTGAATGCGCTGAGACTATAAAAAGTGATGTTAGAAAATTGCTCTAGCTTTACCTAGTAAAAATGGTTACACTATTTTTTTATTGCTTTGATCAATCTGTTATACACAAGATCGATGGTAGTTAACACAATTTACCTTGAGAAAATATAATTTTTACAGGCACGTATGTAAACCTTCATTATTTTATTCAATTTTGCTCAATATTTAATTTAGTTCAGATTAGATTTTGGTTATAATTGGTGAACCGGAAGTAGCCTCATTTGAAGATTTAACAGTTAAATTTGATTTATTACATTTAAAGTTATTATAACTTAAAGAAAATATTATTTTCTATACGATTTAATTGCATTTTATACCTTCATATTCAATAGATAGAGTTAAAGAATTTTAAAGATATTAAATTTTATAAATCAGCCAGCTTTACTAAACATGGAAAATACTAATATATTCATATAATTCAAATTGACAGATGTCAGTATCAATAAAAATAAATTAATGTGGCAGAGATAAGGATGTTGAAGTAGATGTTGGGGAAGACACGGAAAGATAGAAAAGGAAATAACTCCAGTGTTACAAGTTTCTAGAAAGATGATTACATTGGTTTGAAAATGTCATGAGGAGAAAGAAGCATATATTTGATGAAGAATGAATAGCTTAGTAATAGAAGGTAGAAGAAACAGAGGAAGAGCAAAGAGAAGATGGAAGGACTGTATTACGGAATACTTGATAGAAAAAGAACGGAACGAGAACTACACGTAAAACAGAAATGAGTGGAAAAAGAAAATAAAAAATAGCGACCCTTAACGAATGGGGAAAACTAAAGACGAAGGAGATGCTAGTGTCAAGTGCAATTTGCATAGTGAAATAATTTTACAGGAAATTTAGAATATTTTGCAACAAAATTTATATATGGAATTTATACATAATACACAGGATTGACGGAAGGTATTGTGCTGGCCACAACAGATTTTTTATATTGATCCAGTATTATTTGTTCATTCAAAAAACATATTTTATTTAGTATGTATTTCTATTTATTCAGTATTATTTGTTCATTAAAAATCAAAACCACAACCTTACCTATCGCGTGAAAATCGTGCCTGTAAAATTTGGTTTTGAAAATGGACGAAAACTCGAAAACGACGCCTGGCACCGCGACGGCGATGGGCGTCAGTTCTTTCGACACTCGTCGGAGTTTATTCCTGATTAGTGATTTCAAGAATTGATAATAATTCCAAAACGACGCCTAGCGTCGCAACGTCTATTGGCGTCGAAGTTGATTCCCGATGAGTGGTTTTAAGAACTGATAAATACTCAAAAACGACGCCCGGCGTCACAATGTCGGTATTTTCCGACACCCATTGAAGTTGTTTCCCGATTAGTGGTTTTGAGAATTAATGCAAACTCAAAAACGGCGTCTGGCGTCGCGACGTCGACATCAATTGATGCAAAACATTTAAGATTATCTAAACACTTAATTGTATTACTGAACATTTGAATTAAATACTAAAAAAATATTAAATTACTGAAAAGTCATTAATGTACTGAACATAAAATATTGTTCATTTTGAATAATATACTGAACAAATAAATTATTACCATATTTAAATTTTGGACTAGTGTGCCATCTAGCAGACATAAAACGATTTATACTGATTTCAACCATGCACTACTACTGTCGCTACATGAGCACCAACTCCGTCAAATCAAATAAAACTTTACAGACGCTTTCCGGTATTCCCTAATTATCCTATTGGCCATCTGGAGTAGGTATATTCTGTTGTGTAGTCATTGTATTAGCATTGCGCAGTAGTTATCTTATTTTAATTCGCAAAATAACTAATACGTTCAGCTGTTGTCTTAATGCTTTTAGTACAGTTTGTTTGTAGCAATTAATTTAAAATTCCTCCTATCAATAAGGGCAAAGGGTATAACACGTAGTGTAATCCTTTTCATTAGGTTGAGCTAGACAGCTAGAGCAATTAAATGTAACATCCCTTTTTATACTCCCAGCGCATTCAGCTGTTGTCTTAGTGATTTTAGTTCAGTTTAATTACAGCAAATAATTAAAAATACCTCCTATCGATAAGGGAAAAGGGTATTCCACGAAGTGCAACCCTTTTTATTAGGTTGAGCTAGAGCAATTAATTGTAACATCACTTTTTATACTCTCAGCGCATTCAGCTGTTGTCTTAATACTTTTAGTTCAGTTTATTTGCAGCAATTAATTAAAAATACCTCGTATCAATAAGGGCAAAAGGTATATCATGTAATACAACCCTTTTTATATGGTTGAGCTAGAGCAATTAATTATAACATCCCTTCTTATACTCTCAGCGCATTCAGCTGTTGTTTTAATGGTTTTAGTTCTGTTTATTTGCAGCAATTAATTAAAAATCCGTCGTATCAATAAGGGCAAAGGGTATTACACTTAGTACAACCCTTTTTATTTGGTTGAGCTAGAGCAATTAATTCAAACATCCCTTTTTATACTCTCAGCGCATGCAGTTGTTGTTTTAATGCTGTTAGTTCAGTTTATTTGCAGCAATTAATTAAAAATACCTTGTATCAATAAGGGAAAGGGTATACCATGTAGTACAACCCTTTTTATTTGGTTGAGCTAGCGCAATTAATTCTAACATCCCTTTTTATACTCCCAACGTATTAAGCTGTTGTCTTAATGCTTTTGTTCAGTTTAATTGCAGCAATTAATTAAAAATACCTCCTATAAATAAGGGTAAAGGGTATACCACGTAGTGCAACCTTTTTTATTAGGTTGAGCTAGAGCAATTAATTGTATCATCCCTTTTTATAGTCTCAGCGCATTCAGCTGTTGTCTTAATGCGTTTAGTTCAGTTTAATTGCAGCAATTAATTAAAAATACCTCCTATCAATAAGGGTAAAGGCTATAACCACGTAGTGCAATCCTTTTTATTAAGTTGATCTAGAGCAATTAATTGTAACATCCCTTTATTATAGTCTCAGCGAATTCAGCTGTTGTCTTAATGCTTTTAGTACAGTTTGTTTGAAGCAATTAATTTAAAATTCCTCCTATCAATAAGGGCAAAGGGTATAACACGTAGTGTAATCCTTTTCATTAGGTTGAGCTAGAGCAATTAATTGTAACATCTCTTTTTATACTCCCAGCGCATTCAGCTGTTGTCTTAGTTATTTTAATTCAGTTTAATTGCAGCAAATAATTAAAAATACCTCCTATCAATAAGGGCAAAGGGTATTACACTTAGTATAACCCTTTTTATTTGGTTGAGCTAGCGAAATTAATTCTAACATCCCTTTTTATATTCTCAGCGCATTCAGCTGCTGTCTTAATGGTTTTAGTTCTGTTTATTTGCAGCAATTAATTAAAAATCCCTCGTATCAATAAGGGCAAAGGGTATCACACTTAGTACAACCCTTTTTATTTGGTTGAGCTAGCGCAATTAATTCTAACATCCCTTTTTATATTCTCAGCGTATTCAGCTGCTGTCTTAATGGTTTTAGTTCTGTTTATTTGCAGCAATTAATTAAAAATCCCTCGTATCAATAAGGGCAAAGGGTATCACACTTAGTACAACCCTTTTTATTTGGTTGAGCTAGCGCAATTAATTCTAACATCCCTTTTTATACTCTCAGCACATTTAGCTGTTGTTTTAATGGTTTTAGTTCTGTTTATTTGCAGCAATTAATTAAAAATCCCTCGTATCAATAAGGGCAAAGGTTATCACACTTAGTACAACCCTTTTTATTTGGTTGAGCTAGCGCAATTAATTCTAACATCCCTTTTTATACTCTCAGCGCATTCAGCTGCTGTCTTAATGGTTTTAGTTCTGTTTATTTGCAGCAATTAATTAAAAATCCCTCGTATCAATAAGGGCAAAGGGTATCACACTTAGTACAACCCTTTTTATTTGGTTGAGCTAGCGCAATTAATTCTAACATCCCTTTTTATATTCTCAGCGCATTCAGCTGCTGTCTTAATGGTTTTAGTTCTGTTTATTTGCAGCAATTAATTAAAAATCCGTCGTATCAATAAGGGCAAAGGGTATTACAGTTAGTATAACACTTTTTATGTGGTTGAGCTAGCGCAATTAATTCTAACATCCCTTTTTATACTCTCAGCGCATTCAGCTGCTGTCTTAATGGTTTTAGTTCTGTTTATTTGCAGCAATTAATTAAAAATCCGTCATATCAATAAGGGCAAAGGGTATTACACTTAGTACAACCCTTTTTATTTGGTTGAGCTAGCGCAATTTATTCTAACATCCCTTTTTATACTCTCAGCGCATTCAGCTGTTGTTTTAATGGTTTTAGTTCTGTTTATTTGCAGCAATTAATTAAAAATCCCTCGTATCAATAAGGGCAAAGGTTATCACACTTAGTACAACCCTTTTTATTTGGTTGAGCTAGCGCAATTAATTCTAACATCCCTTTTTATTCTCTCAGTGCATTCAGCTGCTCTCTTAATGGTTTTAGTTCAATTTAATTGCAGCAATTAATTAAATATACCTCATATCAATAAGGGTAAAGGTTATACCAAGTAGTGCAAACCTTTTCAATAGGTTGAGCTACAGCAATTACTTTTAACACACGTTTTTTACTCTCAGCGCATTCTGCTGTTGTCGTAATGCTTCTCGTTGTTTAATTGTAGAAATTAGTTAAAATGTCCTTGTATCAATAAGGGCAAAGGTTATATAAATAGGACAACCCTTTTCATTAGATTCAGCTAGAGCAATTAATTGTAACACCCCATTTTCAACTCTAAGCGCACTCTGCTCTTGTCTAAAAATGATATTATTGCTTCTGTTTCAGAATTTATATGCAGCAATTTATTTAAAATTCTTCCTATCAATAGGGACAAAGGTTATACCAATTAAAGAAACCCTTTTGATTACGTTAAGCTAGAGCAATTAATTGTAACACCCCATTTTTTATCTAGGCGCACTCTGTTGTTACCTAATAATGATCTTATTGCTGTTAGTTCAGCGTTTGTTATCATTTTTGTAATGAAAACATGTTTTACAATGAGCAATTAATTTGGCTATGTTCATTAATACTGTATATGCCCCTATTTTTTTTTTGGCTTAGCCAGCATATGATTTATGCCAGCTCAGCCATAGATTTTTTTTAAAAAAATAAAGCAATAAAATTTTAATTAGCGCAATTAATTAGCAATTAATTAGCTCTAAATTATCATGTATATCTTTTCTCGTTGAGCTGTGATGGCTATGCCACCTTAAGAGAGCTTTGTATAACTCTATATTCAAATCAACAAACTTAAAAGAAAAACAATATAAAAAGTTTAATAATATAATTATTATAATTAATATATTTTTATATGAAAATTGGCTATCCAGAACAACTTAAAAGGTGCAACGATTTGAAATACAAAATGCTATATCAATTAGATCTTATTCACCAATCCATATTATGGCTAAACTGCCCATCAAGGACTATTCATACGTCCCAACAGATTACCAATTTATCCTTCTTGCTGTCCAATCGCCCATAAGAATCCAAACGACAAGCTTCAAGAACTTCACATCTCGGCTATTCCCGTCTACGAGAAACAGTTCGAAAACACACGAGAAGACTCCTTGCAATGAAAACCATAGCCATAAGCCTATTATTGTAAGTAATACCTATGTCAGATTCTGAAAAAGAAGAATTTGTAAATATCGCTAAAAATAATGTTAGGTGTATTATATTAAATACAACAAGAGTAAATTTAATAGAAAACAATATGACTACTTTGCAAGGTTCGAACTGATCCCAGCATATAATGGGGACATAACGACCCTTAGTAATTTTATCCAAACTGTGGATAAAAAACATATGTGATTCTTAACACATTACAACTGTTGCAGCACAAAATGTGTTCGCTTTTAATTTAATCAAAAATAGATTAATAATGCAAAAAAGATTATTTCACAAAAAAATCACAAATTGGGAAGATTTAAAGTTATTTCTAAATTCTAATTTCTGAGATAAAACAACACCCGAGATATTATAAGGAGAATTATTTGAAACTAAATATAAACAAATTATAAAATACAAAAACTACATTAAAACAAATGTTAGATAAATATGAAATATATAAATCGAAAATATTTGCAAAAATTTAGACCTTAGAAAAAAAATGCTATTCTCCAGGTAAATCAGAAAGCAATCGTAAACAAATTTATATCATTGTTAACACCTATAATAAAAGATCTTTCATTGTGAAACAACCTTCGACATTAAAACAATATGTATCATTATTAAAAAAAGAATTTAGCTATGCCAATTCTTTAAATAATAGCCCATTGACACGGAATTATCAAAAGCAAAAAGTAAACACTCCGAAACATTTTACCTTTAACCCAGCACCCAAAAAATCCCTGGACAATATATTTAAAAGACAAAATTTAGTAAACAGCTTTGAAACACGCAGACTCCAACCACAACCAATGTCCTTACAGACATGTAGTACTCAACCCATGTCTACATCAACAATTAAACAAAATTATAACAATGAAATTGAAAACGAAAATATTGCAGTCGACAAACAAGTACCGAGGAATATGAGGAAGAAAATTACGATAATAATGCTATCAATAATTTTTTGGAGAAGACTTTGCAGACAACAGAACAAAATACGTAATGACCTCAAAACTAAAATCCACTTCTTTATAATATTTAATGATTATTTTATATTAATTGCTTCAGGCTCCGATATAAATTTAATTTCCCCAAACTTAAAAATGATTCAGAAACCAATTATTTTCTAAGCAGCCCAAGGAAAAGTGAAATGTAAAAATTGCGTTGAAATAAAAATCCAAAATAAACGTTTCGAATTTTTTGTACACGATTTTCATAAAGAATATGTTATTTGGCGTAAAAATATTAGAACATTGTAATGCTCTAATGGATTTTAAAAATAAAATTATAATACTCGGGAATAGAAAACTCAAATTACCATCTTCACAAACATTAAATAACTCATTTATACAATTTAGACACTAACATCTCACGTACAACCAAAAAGAAAAATAAATAACATATTAGAAAATTATTCAAATTTATTACCAAAACCCGACGAAGAACTATCCGCTACAAATGTCAGTACCCTTAAAATTCGTACAACAGACGGCACACCAGTTTTTCAAAAAAATTATAGACTTCCAAAAATATACGAGATAATTATAATTATAATTCAGAATATGGAAAATCAAATAATTTTCCACCTAATTACAAAATTTGAAGAAAACACTTACCGATTATTTAATAAAGAACGACATATATGAAATCAATATTCCTTATTTATCATGCGGATTAAATAAATTTGAAAAATCAGAATTAATAAAAAATTTACAACAAATTTTCGATAACACCTAAATACAAATAAAATTATATAAACAACTACAAAATTTTAGTTTAGAAACAGAAGAAATAGATCAAATAGTAAACGAAACATTAAATACCATTTATGAGGATGAGAGAAGTGAACAACAAAGCATAGTTGTAAATAAATCAGAATCAGATAATACAATTCATAGCTCAAGTGAGAATCCAATTAGTAAATTAAAATTCGTAGGCAACAGAATAAATACAGAAAATCATATCAGAAACATTGTGAATAATTAAGGAATTCATTCAAACTTACGAAAAAACAAATATGATCATTGCTGATCATGGCCCAGAATTTAATGACGCTTTAGTAAAAAATTACTGTAATAATCATGATAAAATTACACTTAATTAGCATAGCAAATCCAAAATTAAACGCTGTAGAGAGATTTCACTCTGTATTAATGGAACATCTTCGGATATTACATTCAAAAAATAAAAATAATGCTTTGCAATATAAGATAAATGAATAAAATAATCGATAAAGATAAAACAAAGAGAACAAAAGAAAACGAATTACCTTTAAAATTACCGGAAAAAGTTTGTTAAATAAAATAATAGACTAATGCATAAATATTAAAAAACCCATATTTAAAAAGTTACAGTAGAAAATTATAACCCTATATTAGGAAAAGTGGAATTAAAAAATATGACATATTCGGAAATTCAAAATAGATAAAATCAAATTTTAATTCCAAGGTCTTTACCACCGCTCAACTAGTGGACATTTCAAATAACAATGGATTCCATTTATTCGGAATAGGAGATTCTAAATTAAAAGAAGGAGAAATAATACATTATATTAATTATAATATTACACCCCCCTTTATAAAGAATATGCAAAATTAAATAACATTACAATTAATACTATAATACAAATTTAGAATAATTATCATCTCGAAGAACAAAATAAAGCACCCTCCTATTTTGTTTACGACTTGACGCAACAAATTCAAAAGCTTTTAAACAAAAGAACTTAATGATGTCTAATAAATGGATTAGGTAATATAATTAAATCAATTACAGGTAACTTAGACCAAAGTCACGCGGAAAAATATGATAACTTAAAAGATAACCAAAAAATTCTCCAAAATCAAAACGAAAAACACGTAACAGACAAATTTAGTTCAAAATTGGAACAAATAAAGTTAAACGAAAACAAATTATCAAAAAACCTTAATGTCATAATCGACATTTTAAATAAAGAGCAAACGTGGCAAAGTTTAATTGATGCGGAAGTCAAAATTAATAAAATAATGATTATTCAAAATCTATCGGAATTTTGTAAACACATAGAACTAATGTAAGTAATTTGTTCTCTAAATAAATTAGATACCACTATCATAAACTATGACGATTTAATTCAAATCACAGGCGACAAGGATATTTGGTTACAAGTAGATAAGATAACCACATATTGTAAACTAGAGGACGAACAAATTCACATGTTAATAGAACAAGATCTTTCACAAAACTCTAACAGCCGTATTCATAGCGACCGAATGCTAGTTTAAACTGGGATTATCTTTGTACCTACACAGATTGACAATTTTCTCTATGTATAGATGTGGTTAAACGGTAGCTCCAGTTTAAACCAGGTTCAGCATTTAAACTTGACATCATCTTAGTTTTACACTGGTCTAAGATAAAACAATTTTGAACAGACAAGTAAATATAATCTACTTAATTATATAATAAATATTACAAAGTTTCGTCATATTTCTACAGTTTATATTTTTTGTAATATTTATTATAATGTTGCAATAAGTTTTAATCGACTGGTAATGATGATTTGGAGAGGTAAAATAACGGAAATTTAGTCCTTGGTTAAAAATTTTTATTTAAAAAAAACAATACCGACGTTTCGGTCTCAAATAGACCATCCTCAGGGTTATGTTAAAATGATTTTAGATTTTGTGAAAAATGGTAAAATATACATAATTAAAAGAATAAATAATAAATAAATAAAATAAAAAGGAGGTTGTAGATATCGTCAAATTATAAAATTATAAAAAACACGTACATTCTTATCACAAATCAATATCAAACTGATATTGATCTGTGATAAGAATGTACGTGTTTTTTATAATTTTATAATTTGACGATATCTACAACCTCCTTTTTATTTTATTTATTTATTATTTATTCTTTTAATTATGTATATTTTACCATTTTTCACAAAATCTAAAATCATTTTAACATAACCCTGAGGATGGTCTATTTGAGACCGAAACGTCGGTATTGTTTTTTTTAAATAAAAAAATTTAACCAAGGACTGAATCTCCGTTATTTTACCTCTCCAAATTTATTATAATGTTTGTTTTACGGAGAAATTCGTAATTTGCTTTTGCATTTTACTTAACTATAACTTATTTTACAGTTATTGGAGTATGAGTATAACAAATTGATTAATTTATTTAAAGAAATATAATGGATGACAAACAAGATATGTTGGATAACATTAATGACGTGCAAGATGTCTGAGATGTGGTGCGTCTTTGGAGGGTCATCTGCTTTTGTTTTGCCAAAAATTCTCATAGGTTATTAGATAAACGTATCAAAATAAAATAAGTATTTGGTTTCCTGCAAAATTTCTTCTCTTTTTGTTATTATTTTCATCCCTTTATGAAAAACTCAAATGAACAAAATATTATTAAATACCACCCTGGTAAGTATGGCCTCATAAATTTCTTTAATCCTCTTGCGGAATACCTGCTGAGAAGCTAATCGCCAAATAATTTTAACCAAACTATACACGACGATTATATAGAGAATTGCCCTGGAAAATGTACAATTCGTACCGATATTTCTAGGTAATAAATTAAACTCAAATATAATTTTTGATAATGATGTGACAGAACTTGTTGTACGAACTCGAAAAAAGGTCTACATTACAATTAATTTTATTAAACAGGCTATACATATAATTAATTGGAGATTGCAGAAATACATTAGTGTGAGCTGTAGGAAGGTAGAAGGTATTTGATAATCTTGTGCGAATACAGGGAGCAGAAAAGTTTAATAAGGATAGACAGTTAGGATCATCTATACCGTAATGACACAATTTGTAAAGTTGGAGAACAGCATTTATTTGGCGTCTGACAGAGAGTGACTGAAGTTGAAAGATATTAAGTAGTAGCTCATAGCTGACACGTTTATCGGGATAAGTTCCAATTATTTTGTAGTAAACATATTTCAAGAATCTTTTTTGTACGGATTCTATTATTTTACTATTAACTTCATAGATTGGATTCCATACCAGAGCACAGTATTCAAGTTTAGATCTGAAAAGAGAGTAATAAAGCGTAAATAATACCTGAATATTATGAAAGTGCCGTGTGTTACGAATAACAAATCCCAGTGTTTTGAGAGCAGATGGAGCAACCAATTGAATATGTTCTGTAAAAGTAAGTCGTGAATCAAAAATTACTCCAAGATCGCGTATTGAACAACATCTAATTAACTGCATATTGGAGATTTTGTAATCGTAACTTAAACAATTTTTCTTGCGAGTGAAAGATAGTATTTTGCATTTATCTATGTTAAGTTCAAGTTTATTAATTAGGTACCAGTTATGAAGGAGATCGAGATCACGTTGCAATTTTACACAGTCGTTATCAGATATAGCACGAAATATTTTTAAATCATCTGCAAATAATAAAATATTACTACTGAATATTGATGATATATCATTGATGAAAAGCAGAAACAGGAGGGAACCGAGATTGGACCCTTGTGGAACTCCCGAAGATACACTGAAACAAGAAGAATTTTGACCAAGAAAATGAACGAAAAAAAAAACGATTGGTAAGGTATGAAGAAAGCAAGGAAATTAGTGGTTTTGAAAAATAATATGATTCTAACTTCTGAAGTAGGATATTGTGATCAACACAATCAAAATCTTTGGAGAAGTCCGTATAAATTGTGTCGACTTGAACGTTTTTTTCTAAGAATGAGGAAAACTAATGTGTAAAATAACATACATTAGTTGCAGTTGATCTTTTTGACACGAAGCCATGTTGACTGGGTGATATAAATTCTTTAATTTGCATATAATATATGTTTTTATACAAAATACTTTCGAAAATTTTGCTAACATTAGAAACAATTGCTATGGGGCGATAATTTTTGTATTAGACTTATCCCCAGATTTGTGAATCGGCGTCACACGAACATACTTTGAAATATCGGGAAAGGAATTTGTATCAATAGATAGTTTGAAAATATAAAAAAGGCAAGGGACAATGGATACGCACAGTCTTTAATTATCGTGTTTAGCAAAATATCTGGACCACAAGATAGATTATTTTTAAGTTTTTTAATAAATGATTCGATTTCGTCACGAGTTAATCTGCTCTGATTAACAGATGTAGATGATATATTCGGGATATGAATAGGAGGGTGAATGGAGCATAGACACTATGCAAATGGGTTGCAAATGTTTCTGCAATGTCTTTTGGTTTGTTAAGTGCTACATTATTAAAATTCATGGAAGAAGGAAAAGTAGAAGGTTTTCTCTTAGAGTTGACATAATTCCAAAAGAATTTTGGATTACTTAAAATAGAATTTTGGCAATTGTTGATATAATTATTATAATACTGTTTTATATCAGTTTTAATTTTGGAACGAATTTGACTGTACTTTACATAGTAGGCAGGAATGGAAGAATATTTTTTTATACATTTTATAAAAATGAGCCTTTTTCTTAAGATCAGATATTATTTCAGATGTAAACCATGGTGGAGATTTGATTACTTGCTTAGATTTAATAGCAATACATTCGTTAAATATAGAATAGATTATAGAGTAAAAAAACTCACAGGCATGGTTTACATCAGAAAAATCTTTAAGTACATTCCAATCATATTCACAAATTAAAGTATATAATTTTTGAAAATTAACTTTTTTAAAATTATATGATTGCGGAGAAATTTTTGTAAACCATCATTATTAAAACTTGAATTTACATCCATGATGATATGAAGCGAAGGATGATGAACATAATTAGTATCAAGCAAAGATTCGTCATCCTTAACTGTACAGTTGTTGTTAGATATTATTAAATCTAGAATTCTGCCATTATTATTTAGAACATTATTGTATTGTTTGGCATTAACAAAAGATAAAAAATTATTGCAAAGCATGACATTTCGATTTGTACTATCCAGGATATATTCAGTAATGTTGTAATCACCCAATATTACAAAATTATTTTCGAATAAAAATGGTAAATTTTCAAAGAAATCGAAAATATCATTGTAGCCATTTGAGGACATTTCTGGTGGAATATAAACAGTAAAAACATATAAATTTGTATTATTAAATACCTAGTAGTTTTGCAACAAACAACATCAACATTTACGGGAAGCATTGAAACATAGTTATTTAAACCAATCTTAACAACATGAAATTTATTATTTACTAATGTTAACACACCATCACCACGAGGTACACCGCACTGCATGAAATTTCGATCAGAGCGAAACACCATATATGAACCATCACTTAATTCGTAGTCAAGTACACTATCATTCAACCAGGTTTCACTAAAGCTGATAATATCATAGTCGATAGATGGTATTAGTGAATACAGCAAATGACTTTTCACATTGAGACTTTGAACGTTCTGGTAATATATATATTGAGCTAGGATGAGTTGTTGGGTAGTGCACGAACTAGTTTTTTTTGATAATTATTTGTGGTATACCATACTTATAAGATATTACTAAGTTCTTTTCTCCCTGGGATTGACGATGAAGTAATTCATTTTTTATTGTTTTGTATTGTTGTTGTTGCATAGGTGTTTTATCCTTGTTAATATAGATTGCCTTTAAATCTGGATATTCCCTAGCTTTTTTTACCGAACGCAATAATTTTTGAGCGTTCTCCATATTATTAAATCGAATTTTTAATAATCGCGGTCGTGTGCTATTTGACGTTTTCTGACCAATTCTATGTACTCTAATAATTTGAACATTGACATCTGGAGCAACTTTAGAAATTATTTCAGCAGCCTTCTCCGTTACTGTCTTTGACTGATATTATCAATTATATTTTCAACTATGTTGGAATTGCCGGAGTTAGAATTAAATTTTTGATGCAGTTCGAGTAATTCGGATTGAAGCTGGAGAATAATTTTCTTAATACTTGATATGGTATCTATATCATTTGAACATTTATTGCAGAAAATTTTGATTGATTTTGTAGTGGATCGTGTGAACCGCTTAACATCATCAGAAGTTAAGTTTTCTACACAGGTGAGATGGACGAGTATGCGACAACCATCGCAGGAAACACATTTATCATCCTTTGTTGTTCCTTTATTGCAATTAGGACACCTGGACATGATACGAGAGAAGACGATGACACACATAGATATACGAAGTAATCAGTTCTTAACAACGGTTCGCAAAACAAAAATTGTAATGAGTGGAAGTGATAATTTGTTTAATTGAGTTCCAATGCGACAAGCGAATATCGACTTAAAAGACGGTACTTACGAATGGAGCAAATACGGAGTAGAACACTTTACAAAGTATTGGTAGCACTAAAAACTGAAGTATTAAGTAAGAGCCAGCTTCTTTTATTCACTATTAGAACACTCAATAATTTATTTAATCAAAAATATACAATTAACTGTTTAATACACACAGCAAGATAGAAGCGTGCTTACAGCGTTGCAAAATTCACTATAATTTTATAACTTATATAATTTTATAACTTAGTCCTAATGAAATAGATTACGGTATTTCTTAGGTCTAAGCTCATTATAAGATTAGATAAATTCCTAAGCAATGAGTATAAATATACAAAGACAAAAATATTTGAAAGTATTCTTACAATATCTGTTAATGTAAACAGTTTACAATTATTTTCTGCAAAATGTTTCGACCGTGGGAAAGCAATAGTAGTGTCTATATCATTCATTAAGTTGTAAACCAATAAGAATGCGTGATTTTACTAAGTTACCACGTATTACAGCGGTTATTATTAAGTAACCAAGGTGAACGAATATACGAACCTTTGTATATTCGAATATACCTATCTTCGTATATTCATTTATATGTGCGTTTTGTTATTTTGTTCCATAAGAACTGGCAATGTAATTTTTATAGTATATTACATAACGAGCGTGGAAAGTGGTAAATAGCGTGCGAGTGTAGAGATTGAAAAACAAGGCGCGTAGCGCCGAGTGATTTAATACACGAGCATCTTTCGAGCGAGTAATGTATACTATTTTTCAGACGACCACAAAATATTTCTTAAAAAAGTGTTTACGCTAAATAAATTTTGTGAATGATTTTCAAGAATTAAACAACTACGGAATACCTTGTAAACTGGTTAATTCATTTCCTTTCGAAACGGCGAAGTTACACGGTTTCGCGGACGCATCTTCAAAGGCATAATGGTACCGTTGTGTATATAAAAATTACTGACCATTCAGGCAATACAAGCCTGATTTTAATAAACGCCAAGTCACGAGTAGCTCTTGTCAAACATCTTGCTATGCCAAGATTTAGAACTAAATGCTGTGGTTTTATTAATCAAATTAATAACAAAAACTGAAGAAATTTTAAATATCGAGATCACTCGCACGTATTATTGGACTACTCCAGGATGTTTTGTCGTGGTTGGCTTAGGAGCCATGTCACTGGAAACCATATGTCGCGAATAGAGTCGCACAAATACAGTCTACTAGTTCACTTGAAAATTGGTGTCTTGTACGTTCGGGTGATAAACCAGCCGACGTTGTTTCCAGAGGAGTGATTCCTCAACAATTACAACATTCGAATTTCTGGTGACATGAACCGGAGTGGTTAAAAAATAACTTCAATAAATGGCTGACATTATCAGATTCAAATATCACTCAAGAAATTCAAAACAATGGAGATCTTGATCAGAAAGTAACGGTCTTGGCCAGTACAAATAAAACTAGTTTAGAACTTTCAGTTATGTCCAAATATTCACATTTTTCAAAATTTAAACGAGTCATGGCATATGTATTTATTTATTTAGTTATTTATTTAGTAAGTAACCCATCCATCCCACAGGATCAAGATCCCAATTACGGGGTGGATGCAAAACATATACAAATATACATATAAAAATCAATGTTTCAACACAAAAAAAATATGTAATGTAGATTAAACATAGAGAAAAAAAATGATAATGAAATAATGCTATAAGAATATATTTATCAATGCTTGCTTGAAGCGTCCTGGAGTTAAATGAAAAATATCTATATCAACAGATAAACTATTAAAAATGTAACATAAATGCCTGATGGGCGATCTAGCTTCATAATTAGTACGTACAAATGCACATCTAAATGTATTCTTATTTCTTGATGGTAATCGTGGAACGGAAAATGGAATACTACCTAAAGAAATGGAATCGTCTACAAAATTATTCACTAGCTTATATAAATACATAGAAGATTGCATTATTCTTCTATTTTCTAACGAAATAAGATTGAAAGTCAGTAGCAAGTTATTGTACGATGTTTCATGAGTCGGGTAAACACCGTAAATTTTAAAATAACAGTACTTTACAAATTTGTATTGTATCTTTTCGATAATATTGCTATGAACATTATATATAGGATTCCATATCTGTAAGCAGTATTCCAGTTTTGAGCGGACAAAGGAGAAATACAAAGTTTTTAATGTTTTTAACTTACAAAAAGAACGACAATTGCGAATTATGAAACCTAGTGCTTTGTAAGCCGATTTTACAGTGTAATATATATGTGGAGTGAAAGAGAGCTTAACATCAAAAATGATTCCTAGATCTTTAAACTCAGTGACTCGATCTAGCAAATGGTGATCCATTTTATAAGTGTAAGATATAAAAGAGTTTTTCACAGAATATGTCATAATTTTGCATTTTTGAATATTGAAATGCAGTTTACAAGATTTGGACCACAGTAGAATGCTGTTTATATCATCTTGCAGCCTTAAACTATCATCAGGTGAATTTATTATTTTAGATATCTTCATATCGTCGGCAGAAAGAAATAAATCAGAGTGTTTGACACTGGTAGTGATGTCATTGATGAAAAGTATGAAAAGCAAGGGTCCAAGGTTGGAGCCCTGTGGTACACCAGAAGTAGGGATGTATGTGCTAGAATGATAGTTATTATAATGCACTTGCATTTTTCTGTTTGACAGATATGAAGAAAGAAAAGCTATAAGATTAGGGGAAAAGTTAAAATTATGAGAAAGTTTATATAGAAGGATATTATGATTAAGCTTGTCAAATGCTTTGGCGAAATCAGTGTAGATTACATCTATCTGCTTGTTGTCACGAAGTGCTTTCGTAGTTTTGTCAGTAAAATTCATAAGGTTTGTAGTAGTCGACCTACATTTCATAAAACCATGTTGTTGTGGAGTTATGTATTTCTGCGTTTCGCTATATATGTGATTATAAATAATAGATTCAAAGATTTTAGAAAGATTGGAGAGTATAGAGATAGGTCGGTAATTGGATATATCAGATTTGTCGCCAGATTTAAATACAGGTGTAACAAAAGAAGTTTTAAGAGAAGAAGGAAAGGTATTTGTAGTTAAAGAGAGATTAAATAAGATGTGAAGAGGACGAACGAACAGGTCACGACATCCCTTCAAGATATAAGCAGGAATGTTGTCAGGACCAGGAGTACGGGACGGTTTAATATCATTAATTGCCTGAATAATATCTTCGTTAGATATTTTATAAAAATTTACATAACCACCATAATCGTAAATATTAGATAAGGGGGATGAAGCATCATCAATTTCAAAAACGCTAGAAAAATAACTCGAGAATCCTTGTACAATGTCAGGAGTAGAATTATATTTTGTATCATTTAGATGCATTGTACCAGGTAAGCGAGTAACATTTTTCTTTGCATTTCTGAAATTCCATATGCTGGCAGGATTATTGTCAATTTTGTTTTCCATGGTAGATATGTAAGTTTTGTAGGCAATATGTATATCTTTTTTCGTAAGAGCCCGTAATCTCTTATATTCAGAATTATAAAATTCAAATTTATTTTTTACGTACAGTTTACGGTAATGCTCTTTGAGTTTAATATTCCTAATAATCGATCGCGTAAACCAAGGAGGAAAGTTAGTTGAAGGTTTGTTGCAGGCTTTCGGTACGGTTTGGTCAAAGATGTCATAAATAATTTGATAAAATTTATTAAACGCATCGTTTACATTATCAAAATTATTTAATATTTCCCAGTTAGTAACAGAAAGTAGGTTATATAGAAAAGGAAAGTTAGCAGATTTGAAATTATACGTAGGAGAAGAATTAAATGAAGAATTGTTGGATTTAAGATTTATAGGACAGGAGAGATGAATGTCAAGAGCAGGGTGATTTGTGTCCTCCACAACAACAGGATCAGGAGAGTGCGAGACGTTACAAAAAGTGTTCGATGCAACTATATCCAGAATTCTAGCGTTAGAGTTGGTTACAGAATTATACTGATGCCCATTTAAAAAGCTTAAAAAATTTTTGAACCTACGTGACAAATGACAGCTAGAATTATCATCATCAGCATTGACAAGATTTGTTATGTTAATGTCTCCAAGAATAATAAAATGATTGTTAATGGAAGATAAGAAAGTTTCTAAAGTGTCAAGTAAATATTCTAACTGAGTTAAAGTAACAGGAGGAGGACAGTAAAAGACAATAAGAAAGATATAGTTGGTAGGAGAGAGAAAAATTTTTATACATAAGATATCGGTAGAAGATGAGGGGTGAAGATTAATATTAACAAAGGTAGATTTAAATTTAGAGTTAACAGCACAAAGCACACCCCCACCAGTTTTTTTACCAGTTATAACTTTATTTCTATCGTGACGATATACATCGTATGCCGACGATAGAATTTCAGAATTGGTTACGGCGGATGTTAGCCAAGATTCACTTATTGCAATTATGTCATAGTCCAAGGAACTACAATTGTTATAAAAACATTCTAATTTAGTGTTAAGACCTCTGACATTCTGGTAATAAATATTCATAAGATTGAATATACTATATACAACTGTACACTACAAATTTAAACAAACTATACAAGATCGCACGGGCAACTTCAGACAGCTCAAAGCAAGTATACCAAATAACAAAATAAAGACGACGGATAAAACTAAAACTAACAGAGAAAAAACAATCAGTCAAATACAGTAAACAGTGGACAATGTCGCTCCAGAAAAATAAAAAAGCGATATATTCATGACATTTAACAGAGAAAGACAAAAAAAAAGTTAGAGTTCATCGATATTAGTAGCCAGAGACAATTTCTTAATAGTACCATCACCACATTTTGCAAAAATATTGCCGTCATGAGTCCAGACACTTTTATTACTAAGTATTTTGCACGCAGCTTTATACAAACTATGCCGGGGCTTGGTGAGATCTTCAGTTATTACGATACCGGTACCTCTAAGTTTACTTCTGTTTTGTAGGAATAATTGACGTGTTTTATAAGAGGTAAATTTAATAATAATACCTCGAGGTCTGGGAGGTAAAGCACTAGAAACACTTGAACTTTTCGTGAGGGGCTTGCCGACACGATGACATCTGTCGATGGATTCAGGGGTAACACCAATACCCAGTTTGAATTTAGCAATGTCACGCACCTTAGATTCTGGATCCTCGGAAGATTCTTCAGGAATACCGAAGATGCGGACACAATTCCTTCTGGAATATTGTTCCAGTCTGTCGATCGCCTCCTCCAGATGTTGATTTTTGGATGTAAGTTCTTCAATAATTTTTTCGTAGTGCTTTTTCTGCTCCTCAAATCGCTGGTCGAGCCGAGCAAATAATTTGTCAGCCAGTTTATTGATGAAAGATTCATCGTTAAATAACTTAGATGCCTCGATTTCAAGGGCACTAGCGTTTTTACTACGCGTCGACATTTTCCGAAGAGAAATTTAAAAAAAAATCACAAAATTTTAGAAAAATGCAAAAAAATACGGAGCAACAAAAAAAACCTGCTTACTCGTGTCGAAACATTACTATACAGTACTGAGATTTATTCATAATTGCAAGAATAAAGTTAGATGTACTAAAGCGCTTTCCATAGAATAATTAAAAAAGCTAAAATAAGCATATTTCGACATATTCATGGCCGAATTCACCATTAATCCGTTGATTAAGGAGTCAAGCTGATCTGTAGATCTACGTATCTCCTAATTCACCAACTTGATTTCTGAATCAAGGAATCGTGATCAACAGGTTCACAGTTTTGTTTTGGATTTTGACGTTAATGTAACTGTCATGTAATTTTATTCGT
The DNA here is from genome assembly GCA_951394225.1 of Harpalus rufipes. Lineage (NCBI taxonomy): Eukaryota > Metazoa > Arthropoda > Insecta > Coleoptera > Carabidae > Harpalus > Harpalus rufipes. The sequence continues at coordinate 60,376,881 of OX596274.1, forward strand.
GGTAATTGTACGTCCCGTCAAAAAAGTATTAATATGTAAGTTTTTAATTTATTTATAAAATATATTTTATAATTTTTCTATAATATTATTATCTATATTTTTATTTTAATATAGATAGAAATTACGCTGATATCAATAAAGAAGTGTTTTTATATATAGTAAAAATGAAAGATAAAAAAATATGTATGAAAACCAATGTGATTTTAAATAAAGATAAAGAAGAAGCATGAGGCAAAACTACAAATGATTACAACAGCCAGAATCCTGACATAGCTATAAATGTCAAAATTAGAATTCAAAAATGTGATCAGTCCTTGATTCATGGGATATGACGAATCAGTTGATCATTGATTAGTAGATTAGCTTGATTTTTAATGGTGAATTGGATTGATTCAGAATCAGCGTTGATCTGTGGATCAACTCATGATTAAGGAATGGTGACTTCGGCCGTCAAAGTATTTATTTTTCTAATGAAATTAATCATATAAATCATTCACCCAAATTTGACAAACTTTCGAAATTAGATCCCTTTATTAATATCAATGGCTTAATTCGAGTAGGTGGTAGAATTAAACATGTGCAAATCAATTACGATAATAAATACCCTATAATTTTACCAGACAAACATATTATGAATTCAATAATTCGCGAATGTCATGAAAAAAAGTTACATGTTGACAACGAAGCAACTGTCGCTGCAATTCGCCAGCAATTTTGGCCATTATCTGTAAGAAATAGCGTTACAAAAATAATTTATTCATGCGTAAAATGTTCGCGGGCTAATTCCAAATATCTTACTGTAAAAATGGGAGATTTAGCTAAGCAACGCTCCAACCAATTAGACCATTTTACATTTCCGGTGTTGACTATGCCGGACCATTTTTAATTAAAAACATCAATGGTAAAAATACATGAAAAATAAAAGCATACATAGTGTTATTTATTTGTTTCGTTACCAAGGCCATACACGTGGAGCTCGTAACAGATCTTACTACTGAATCATTTTAGCCGCTTTCAGGTAGGTGTTTTATTTCTAGACGAGATAACATCGCCGAAATATATTCCGGTAACGGCACTAATTTTGTTGGAGCTGATCGAACTGTTTCGATCAATCATTTCAGGAGAATATAGCACAAAATCTATCGGCAACAAACACAAAATTTCATTTCATATCACCCAAATCTCCACATTTTGGAGGTTTATGTAAACGTGCAGTTAAGAGCGTAAAACATCATCTACGTCGTGTTTTGGGGTATACGCATTTAACCTATGAAGAGTTCCATATTCTGCTTACATGTATAGAAGCCTGTCTCAATTCATGACCTCTTACTCTCCTATCCTCTGACCCAACTGATCTGGAGTCACTAACTCCGGGGTGTTTCTTAATCGGAGCCCCGCTAACTTCACTGATTGAGACGGATCTACGACCTATCCCGCAAAATAGGCTGGCCCTGTGGCAGCGAATTCAACAGCTGCAGCATTTCTGGGCGAGGTGGCATAAAGAGTTTCTGCACCAGCTACAGTCCCGTCCTAAGTATCAACAAGCGCACCAGTCCAACATCAGCATCGGTACCATACACAATTAGGAACAGTTAAACAGAGTGACCAAGATTACTCAACATGTCAACCATGCCAGAGGTCCTAACAACTCTGAAAAACAAGGGAGGGAACTGGGATTATTTAGGGATGGGAGTCATAGGTGAATCATTAAGTACCTAAATATAAACTAAGATTATTTCGTCCAACAATATTGTGTCTAAAATTTAAATCAACCAAATAGAATTTTAAGACCGAGATCTTCGTTCATCAAATTATTTTTAAATTTATTTATTATTAAACTCTCGTACGCATTTCAATATCTATCATTATTAATGTTTTAAAAGTTTAAAATTAGAATTCATAATTTCGTGATTATTACTGAATATATGTTGAGCTACGCTAGGTTTTTCTGGATTACCGCTTTTTACATAAAAAATTCTTTAACCCGAGTGTCAATTTGTCTTTTAGTTTAACCGATGTAAACTGGATTACAATCATAACAACTAATTTTATAAATACCGGATTTTTTTGTTAATATCTGTTTTATCTTTAGGGTTACATAATGAACACCATTAAAAATTGTCCAAATTTAATTACTGAAAATATAAATTTTAAACTTAACCTTTCAAATCCAGTACCATTAATGTATTGTCTTCCAAAAACTGAGTAATTCAGTAAGACGTATAGTTTCTGGCACAAACTCATTTGCTTCCAAAATGGTTACTCTATAAATTTAGTTGTTTTCCAAGTCAACCGTAAATATTTTCCGAACAAAATTCATTACAATTCATCGAGAAAGTTAAAGATATTACTTTAGATAAAAATAAAATATTGGTTTCTTTTCATGTTAGTTCTTTATTTCCAAGTGTTCCAATCCCGGAAACAGATTAAATTTTGCACGTTTAGTAACCAGCAAAGTCAAATTTGAAATTATATAAAATATTGCACATTTGTAGCATGGAATTAAAACAAATTTACAAAGAAATGTGTATCGTTGGAACTGTCATAAATTCTTTATTGAAATAAAATTTACAGATAATTCATTTCTGTGCCTAAATAAATACACAGATATTTTAAAAAGCTAACACTTAATTATCTATTATTAATTTTACAGGTTACCAAACGTGCAAAATTAAATCTATTTAATGATTTAGGCGTAGAATTTAATTATCCACAACTTTTATTTGGAACATTTTTGTCTAAAATTAATTGGCAACTTTTCCCAAATTAAATGCCTGTAGTCAGATATTTAATAAACTAAATTACCAGAAGCCCTGATACACATATTATGCGAATATGATTGAATTAGAGTTAAAACATACACATTTTATGCAGTAATAATTATTAAAAAATCTGATGTGGCCAGCACAATACCTTCCGTCAATCCTGTGTATTATGTACAAATTCCATACATAAATTTTCATGCAAAAGGTTCTAAATTTTTGGTATTATGTGATTCCCTTTCTCGGCAACTGAATTCCATACTCCTGATAACAAACAAATCACATGAAATAAGAAAATTATGAAATTTTGAATGAAAAATTATAACACTTGTCAGTTATGGACATAATTAATAGCTGTCATTTTGACACGGGTCCCCATATCTGCTTGCCAAAGTCAGCAAAGTCATGTCACTGCACGCGACCTATACATAAATTTTCTTGCAAAAGATCCTATATTTCCAGTAATGTTATTTCATAAACAAACTATGCAAATTGCACTTGACACTGACATCTTCTTCCCTTATTCTTTCATTGATTTACATTTTATTGATACTGACATCTGTCACTTTGAATTACCTGAACATATTAGCAGTTTCCATGGTTAAGTTAGCATAGCTGGCTGAATTATGAAATTTATTTGAAATTTATTATCTTTATTGTTCTTTAACTCTATATCTGTTGAATATCAAATATAAAATGCAATCAAATTGTATAGACAATAATATATTCTTTAAGTTATAATAACATTTAACTGAGTTTTTCAAGAAAAACTGTTAAAATCTTCAAATGAGGGTACTTCCGGTTGACCAATTATAACCAAAATCTAATCAAGTCTGCATATGGTTGTAAGGAAGAGGAATACGCAAGAATTGTAATTTGTGGAATTCTAGTATTGGAGATATCGTTGACGAAACCGCGGTCACATACATAAACACACACACACACATACACACACGCACATACGAACACACACACACACACACACACGCACACACACACACACGCACACACACACACACACACACACACACACACACACACACACACACACATACAGACATCATCGTAAAAATAGTAAAATCGTATTGTAAAGACCCTAAAACGTGCTTATTCAATGAAAACTCACCAGCGAATTTTTTGACCAAAGACAATACATTTCTTACCTATTAATGAATAAGCATGTTTTAGGGTCCCTATAATACGATTTTACCATTTTTACGATGATTTCTGTATGTATGTATGTGTGTGTGTGTGTGTGTGTGTGTGTGTGTGTGTTTGTGTGTGTGTTTGTGTGTTGTGTCTGTGTGTGTGTGTGTGTCTGTGTGTGTGATAAAAGAAATCGCATAACTTCAATACCACGATTCCAAAAATTATATTTTTTTCGTATTCCTCAAGTTTACATCCAGAAGAACAAGTGATTAGATTTTGGTTATAACTGGTGAACCGGAAATGGCCTCATTTGAAGATTTAACAGTTAAATTTGATTTATTGACATTTAACGTTATTATAACTTAAAGAATATATTATTCTCTTTACGATTTGATTGCATTTTATACTTCATATTCAATAGATATAGAGTTGAAGAATTATAAAGAAATTAAATTTTATAAATCAGCCAGCTATGCTAACCATGAAAATTGTTAATATATTCAGATTGACAGATATGAGTATCAATAAAAAGTAAATTAATGTGGCAGAGATGAGGATGTTGAAGTAGATGTTGGGGAAAACACGGAAAGATACGGTAAGAAAATAAGTCTTGTGTTACAAATTTCTAGAAAGATACAAGAAATATGATTACATTGGTTTGAACATGTCATGAGGAGAAATGAAGAATTATATTGGAACAAGAATGAATAGTTTAGTAATAGCAGGTTGAAGAAACAGAAGAAGACCAAAGATAAGATGGAAGGACTGTATTGCGGAAGACTTGAGGGAAAAATAATTGAATGAGAACGACACGCAAAAATAGCGACCCCTAACGGATGGAAAAAGCTAAAGAAGAAGAAGATGTCAGTGTCAAGTACAATTTGAATAGTTTGTTTATGAAATAATTTTACTGGAAATTTAGAATCTTTTGCAAGAAAAATTAGGTATGAAATTTATACATTATATACAGGATTGACGGAAGGTATTGTGCTGGCCACTACAGATTTTTTCTTAACAAGTTCAGTTAATAAGTAAATATTTTTTACTCGTTAAATGATATAAAAAATATCTGATGTGGACACCACACGACTTCCTTGTACGATTATTAAACTATACATATTTTTTTAATAAATAAATTACAAAATATTTTTTTTAACTTCAATACAGTAAGATATATAGCGACCATAAAAGGAGTTTTTAAAGAGAGTTTTGATTACAACAAAGAAATATTTGATTACAACAATGAATATGACTAATTTCACAATAAAAATATAATATTTGTTTTTGTACGAATCATAAAATTGCATGTATTTAACATAATTTGACATGAACATTTTTTTTATGTTCTTGTCTTAATCCATAGCAAGCTTTATTACAAAAACAAAAAAGTATATAATTTTTAAATTTACATATCTCGCTTATACAGAGGGTTAATTTAATAATACTTGATGTGCTAGACGCAGAAATTAATTCTCTAAAACTTTTATTTTGAAGCATTTATTTCTAAAATCAAAATAAAATCATTTTATTCAAGAAAAACTGTTAACAACTTCAAGTAATGTACCACTTCCGGTTAGCCTATTTTAACCAAAATGTATTATGTTATTTCGATTGACATAAAAGTCTTGTATACCAAATTTGAAAAGTTTTGGATTATATTTTAAAACAGTTTTTTCTTAAAATCTATTATAGGCTTCATGTAAAGTGCCACTTCTGGAAATTGTGTAAAAACCAGAAAGGGAGGTGCACAACTAGATGTTATAGGAGTCCTAAATACAAAATTTCAACTTTCTACGGCTTACCGTTTTTGAGTTATGCGAGATACGTACGGACGTACGTACGTACGAACGAACGTACGTACAGACGTCACGACGAAATTAGTCAAAATGGATTCAGGGATGATCAAAATGGATATTTCCGCTGAAATATGGAAACCGAAATTTTTCGCGATTACAATACTTCCTTTACTTACGTACAAGGAAGTAGATATTAATTATTTTCTATTTCATTAAAATTTCACCATAAACTCGAGTGAGCAGTTATTTCATAATGTGAAAAATATAATAAACCTTCAAATAATGTAATAGTTATTTATTTGGATGAAGTGTAAAAATCAGAGAACTATTATTAATTAAAATAAAAGGTTATTAAACGATAAACAAATAAATAAATAAATAGGAAAAAGGTAATAAAAATAACGAGCCCTATGAATAAACTAATATAAACACTAAATAAAGACTAGGAATATTATTAAACACTGAAACACTAAAATTATTTTAGTAATTAAGCTTATCGCGAAGTGTGTTTACACAGCTGTATGCTCCGTTGGTTACGGGCTCGCTATACTCAGTGACGTCAGATGTGCGCACACTACAATAAGATAAGTGCGTGCTCTTTCGTGTATATTCTATGTCCCAGTATAAAAGATATTGTTCCAAATACAACAACTATTGTTTTCGAAATATGTTTCTTTGTTGAGATACCCATACATAGTATTTATGTTTTAATAATGAGATAATATAGTATTTTAAAACAACTTTTATTGCAAAGAGTTTCATTTAGAACAGAACTAATATACCTATAAAAAATACTAGTCAATTTATTTTATTTATACTGAATATTATACTCATATATTCGTCTGTTTTGTTATTATATTGTAATGTAAAATGTAAAAAAGGTTTTCGTTATTTCTATATGAATGTTTACTATCTAGAAAACCCTGTAAAAAGTATATAAAATTTATATTTCAGTTACGTCAAAAGATAAATGAATTTTCAGAACATTTTTTTGTGGCGAAATATTTCAATAGAAAATTAATCTTTTTCTGCGTTTACGGTATGTTTGCATTTCAAATTGTCATGAACAAATGGCGGTAGGTACAGAAAATATCATCCCGTTGGGAAAATTATGTTCTCTTATTAAATTTATAGCACAGTTGTCGACGTAATTTAATTTCAAATGTATATTTTGTACAGTCAACAAGCATTTTGCTCACAAACAATGCCTATTTGGTCGCTTTATGTGACATATACACAAATAAAAGAAAAACAGAAGTTAACCTGTTTTTTTACAGAACTGCAGTGGTTTGCTCAGAAATGGCCTGGCGTTATGACTACACAAACATAAAACACTCTTTCTCATTGTATATAAACTGTCTTACTAACTATAACATGTGGTATTCAAATTTAAATACCTAGCGAAAGTATTGACAGAAAAAATTAAATCTAATTAATTATCGAAGCGTCAACTAAGTAAGAAGAAGGTTTAACGTTCTCTGTGAAAATTTAAAATATAATTTATATATTTGATAATTTTTATAAAGTAAACAAAGACAAATGCAACTAAAATAATTAAATATTTACAAATTATGACCCTCTTTTAGGGCAGTGCTCTAATTAACAAAATAATAAAAACACATATGTATACATATAGTAATTAGAAGCAAAGGAAACATGTTTTGGATCATTTTCGATTATTAGTGTTCATTAAAAAATAAAATGAGTAAGTTATCAAGTGATAGCGGTTAGGAATGATCCTGAAAATTTAACATGTGATTATAGTTTTGTGCAATTTATTGCTCTGCTGTTCATTTTACGGCAAAAACTGTAGAGTGTAAAATTTGCATACAATCCTGCTTTTGTGTTTTTGTTATGTTTTTGGATTCCACACTATAATTGGTTAAAAAAGAGTTTTGGTACAATTTATCATTTGGTAGAAATTTATACGTGTTAAAAATACCAGCATCACACAATTTTGGAACAATTACTCCTAATATAGTAAAATTATGGACAAAAACTAAATATTTTGAATTTGTATTACAACCTTGTGGTATTTAAGCTTTTATATTTGTTATTTTACAAAATATTGTGTATTTCTACACGTATCTGTGTTGAAATAATTATTTTACCCGCACTGGTGTATAAGTCTCTACACGTTTAAACTAGTCGGTATACTACTACGCAAAACCTAGTGCGAGTCAGTGCGTTGTTCATAGCTAATAATAATTAATAATTAATATTATATCACTAGAGTATACAATATTTTTTATTACGAAACCTTGGAGTACAAATTATTTTGATGAAAACTTACATACAACGTATACGTACACTATAAGTGAAAATGTTGTTCAAAATAATATAGTGGATTTACAACTGCTGTTTTACAAAGAACCTTTAGAATTGTGTAAAGTTAACAATAAAAATTATATTGTACCAAAAACTGTATATGTAAAAGTAGCTACAATGTTAAGTTACGTATTTTTATGTATGATACATGTGTTTGCACAATATTTCTTATATTGGTTACATTGTAACAACAATAAATGAATTTCATAAATTACTATTTATTTTTATTTTACACCCAAGTAAACCAATATTGGCAATCAACACATTTTCGTGTATTAATGTTCTAAAAATTTCGTTAATTCAACACAATAATTTGTTTTTTGATTATTAAAATACACATAAATGGGAATATAACACGTTAGTGTTGATATTAATTACACTAAAACGTGAGTTTTATACAAAACATAGTGTTTTATTTAATAAGAATGTGTGTACTTTAACACAGATATTAGTAAAATTTTAACACATATTTCTGTAATATTACAAAATATTTTGGTGAATTTCTACCAAAACTAATGAACAATCTTCATTAAACTAAGTAAAAGTAATCAAACTTAAGTGTTAATTTTTTATCCAGTTTTATTGGTATATTTTTACCAAAAGCTATATTGGTATTTTTCACACTATTATTTGTGGACCTGTATAGAATAATTTTTGTGTTGAATTTAACACCAAATTTCTTAGTGTGTAATAATTGTTTATAATAAAGACATTTCCCTATTCGAATAAAAATTCATTTTTAAATTTACTGTTTAATAATAAAATAATATTGTTTAAACATTTAATCCATAATGTCCTATGTCCTGGCTTTGCTACTAATTAATAGAAGAAATCAAAAACAATAAAATATATAAAAACAATTGTTTCGTATGCAACTTTTAATTTTATTCAACCCTATGTTCAACCCTAACCACCATTATCCGGTATGTACAATACATTTTACTTTTTAAAATTCATTTCATTCTTTCCAACGGATTCTCTCATGAAAGGACGCATACTGTACACTTCGGGACATTTTCTATTAAAGTTTCTATTGAACGGACAGCATGCTTCACAAATCTGATTTTGTACGCAACCAGCATGGAAACAATGCTATAAGTGATATGGTAATTTTCTATTAGAACACAGAACTCTAATTATTGTCATAATCACTTATTGCGGATATGCAAACAAATATCGCAACTCGTGTTAACGTAATTTTTTTTTTAATTGATTAAAATTTAGTAATAGAAGACTATGAACATACCTTACTTTTTGAGAAAAAGTGACATTACAGACAAGTGAAATCGAAATTTCAGATGAGCCCATGGTCAATGGATAGTAAAGAAGTTCTTGAAACTTGTAACAATGTTATTCATATGGTAGACAGCTGAATTCCAGGGAGATTACCAAGCAATAATGCAGTTATTGTCTAATTTAAAGACTTAATAAACAATATATTTTTCTACAATAGGTGAATTTTGATTGCACTTCTTTTGAACGGACACAAATTCACAGTTCGAAAATTGTCCTCTCAAGAGAGTTCTCACATTACTTTTTGTTTACGACACGAAAAGATTTACTTTAAGTACCTACTAGAAAACTTATATAAATAACAAAATTGTATAATAATAACCAAGTGGGGTTTGTTCTTGTACCTGAGTGAATCATATTTACTTATTTAATTTTATGTCAACATTTTTATTAATTTCTATACAAAAATATAAAACAATGATGACGTGAAAAGCAAATATAATCACGAATACAAACTCATACACTTCTTCAGGTATTATTCCGCCATTTTATAATAAACAAAATATTATCTAAACAATCGCGCAACAAATAAGTACATTCGGTCTCCATCATATTTTAGCTGAAGTAACAAAGTTAGCGTGATGGCAGCGCCACTGTTTTACTCATTCGCAGTGGTCGCAAACACGCGACTACTCACTACTCACGCGTTACGCTGCTGTATGATTATATGTAGTTAATTTAAAGTTAGCTGTGATCGAGGCAGGAGAGTGCACACGTGATGTTTTAGTGACGTGTGTGCCTGGACGATTGTCACGCATTCCGCTATTTCATCTTTTTAACAGGAAAATAAACTTGTTTACGGATATTGATTATACATGAGAATTTTATTATGAAATTCAGAATATATATACCGTGTGTCCCAAGCAAAACCTTGACATAGGCGTTTAACATGGGAAAACAGTTTTTTGTAAATATAAAATGTCCGGCAGAAAATTAAGCCATGCTATTGAATGAGATAATAGTACATTACCTCCTGTACGTTATTTAATACTAATTACTGTATTATCATTGCATAAATTAACGAAAATTATAAGTAAATGTCAATAAATATTTGTTTCAATATTTTATTATGTAATATAAAAATATTTACAACTGTCACTGTAGCTGAATGGTTAACATGTCTGCCTCTGGAATGAAAGAACTTTTAAGGTTGGGGTTCAAATCTCCATCAAGCTAAACTTTTTTTCTTATTTATGTATTAATTACAAATTATATTAAAGATATTATGAGATAATGTGCATAAATTAGTTAAATAATTACAAATAAGTTTCTATCACGATATAATAGTAATTTCAATGGAAGTAGTAACCGTCAAAAGCAAGATTTTAAACTATACCACATACTTTTCCTTTATAAATACAGTCAAAATAAAAAACATACACATATTCACTGTCTCAATCATGTTTTATTAAGATCAAAATAAAATATTATTCATTTTTGTTAAATCCATATTTTGAATATTGTAATCAATTTTTGTCATTGTTAAAATCAATTATTTTTATTTATCAAATATTGTTATCGATTTCAATTATCTATCTTCTATTTCGAAATACAATAATTTAAAAATAAGCTTTTCTATAAAAATTATTTGTATTTTTCATGTTATATTTAAAAATTTATATAAAGTGTTTAACTATAATAGTTTAAAAAGAATAAACGAACAAGTCTCTGGTATTGTTATGTTTAGACATAGTAAATTTAATTTTGTATTTTTCATGTTATATTTAAAAAAATTATATAAAGTCTGTAACTATAATAGTTTAAAAAGAAGAAAAAAACAAGTCCCTGGTATTGTTATGTTTAGACATGGTAAATTTAATTTTGTATTTTTCATGTTATATTTAAAAATTTATATAAAGTCTGTAACTATAATAGTTTAAAAAGAAGAAAAAGAACAAGTCTCTGGTATTGTTATGTTTTAGTATTTTTTTTGTATTTTTCATGTTATATTTAAAAATTTATATAAAGTCTAACTATAATAGTTTTAAAAGAAGGACAGGTCTCTGGTATTGTTATGTTTAGACATAGTAAATTTAATTTTGTATTTTTCATGTTATATGTAAAAATTTATATAAAGTATGTAACTATATTTATTGTATGCCGACCTCTACTTGTACGAAGTGTTTCTTCAAACAAGGAAATAAAATTGAATTGAATTGAATAAAAATTATTTAAAGTATTTTTCTTTTCATTCATTTCGTTCATTGTTCGGTTCTTTGTTTATATCAAATATTCGTGTCAAAATGAATTTCTTAAACGTTAACAATCGAGTGAGTATTATAAAAATGTATTACAATTCGTAATTAATTCAGAAATAATAAAAAAAATAATGAAAAGTTTAGCTTGATGGAGATCCTCAAACATCCTCCAACCTACAAAATTTTTGCATACCACAGGCATCCATGCTAACCATTCAGTCACAATGACAATTGCAAGTATTTTTTATTACATAATTAAATATTGAAGCAAATATTTATTGATAGTTATTTATAATTTTCTTTAATTTATGCACTGATAATACAATAATTAGTATTGAATAACGTACTATTATCATGTTCAATAGCATGGCTTAATTTTCTGCCGGACACTTTTTATTTGCAAAAAACTGTTTTCCCATGTTATATGCCTATGTCAAGGTTTATATATATATATATATATATATATATATATATATATATATATATATATATATATATATATATATTGTATCATAATATGAGATAACAGTAATTCTTTATATAATTAAAAAATTAATTAAATAAAAAAATACAAATCCAGTAAACAAGAAAATTATCTTAACCACAACTGCAAATTATGAGAGACTTTTTGAATTAAAGAGCAATTTTTACAATATCCCAATTGTTGTTTCATTCGTATTTTTACCTCCCGCTACCGTTGGTAAGGGTGGTATAGGGATCATGCTAAATATCGCATATCGAGATTTTGAATAAATAACCACGTTTTAAGGTCCATGGGATTCGATTTTAACATTTTCACAATAATGTCTGTGGGTGTATATATATATATATATATATATATATATATATATATAAATATTTCATTACGTTATATTACCCATTGCTGGGTGTGCCATTCTGCTTTGTATACAGATATCGGTATATATATACAGGGTGTTAATAAAAAAACTTTACACACTTTAGCAGGTGATAGTAGAGGTGAAAACAAGAAAAAAATTCTAATACACTTAGGTCCAATACTCATTGGTTTTTAGAAAATTTATGTATGGAATTTGTACATAATACACAGGATTGACGGAAGGTATTGTGCTGGCCACATCAGATTTAACAACTAAGGACTCTAGGTGTTTACGATCAATTGTAAACAAAGTTGCAGCCGTCGTCGAAGAGACTCACGCACTTGATCGTATATATATATATACAGGGTGTAAACGGAACTAGGGAACGCGATTTTTCTCGGAAGTTATAAAAGATACAAAAAAATCTTTCAAATAAAATTATTAGTGTTTCTAGTAAGCTACATAAATTAATGTAAATCAGAAAAAAAATATTTTAATTTTCGGAGATATACCTATTTTTGACTTTTTTTTAAATGGTACGCCCTGTATATTTTTATACCATTTAGTAGGTAATAATGCTTTAAAAAAATTCCATAAGTTATACCTTCTAAACTTAATAGTATTCGAGATATTGAAGAAAATATTAAAATAATTTTACTGGAAATTAAAGCTGGCTATGGAAACAAACTATTTAAATCAAAAAATTCCAAATGCCTGGATTGGAACAAGAGGACCTATAATGTGGCCTGCACGGTCTCCCGATCCATCGCCCTTAGATTTCTTTCTGCGAGGTGCCATCAAAAACAAAGTTTATGTTACTACACTTGAAGAATAAAAACATAGAATAAGACAAGCTGTTAAATAATAAAATTAATAATACTGTAAATCAACATTTGTTAAAAAGGCTCAATTTTTGTATACAACAAAACGGTGAAATTTTTTAAAAAAATTTTATAGTGTTACCAGTAAGACAATAATTTGATGTACATTAATTTGTAAATTAAAATGTTTCGTAACTCAATAATTTTGTTTTCATAGCCAGCTTTAATTTCGAGTAAAACTATTTTAATATTTTCTTCAATATCTCGAATTCTATTAAGTTTGGAAGGTATAACTTTAAAAACTTTTTTAAAGCAAAAATTATTTCCTACTAAATAGTATAAAAATATATAGGGTGTACCATTTAAAAAAAAGTCAAAAATACGTATATCTCCGAAAATTATTATTTCTTTTTTTTGATTTAGATTAATTTAATTAGCTTGCTAGAAACACTAAAATTTTATTTGAAAGATTTTTTTGTATCTCTAATAACTTCCGAGAAAAATCGCGTTCCCTAGTTCCGTTTACACCCTGTATATATATTTCGGCAAAATTAGGGGTTCCGGGGGGCGCGCGAGGGGCATAAATAAGTGTGTCTAAAAGAGGCCTACCGATTCCAATAGTTAAATCTTTTTCTCGATTTAAAACGATGTTAATTTCGTCGACGACTGGCCTAACTAGTTGACTTACAGAAATGTGAAATTTGGTAAATCGAATTATATATAGTTGGTAAATAATATTCCGTATAAAGTATGTCTACGTGTGTGTTTAACAAGTCTCTAAGTAATAATTCGAATTTATATATATATATATATATATATATATATATATATATATATATATATATATATATATATATATATATATTACGTAATATCAATATCCTACGAGCTACAGGTGGGAGAAGTCGCGTGTCGTATCGGAATGACGCACTATATCTACACTTTTCTACATTACCATGCTCTCTACTGGCTACAACGCAGAATTTTCACTATTAAAGTCTGAATGAATATATTTATTGTATATTTTCAAACTACAAATATATAAACGTTTACAACAATTATGCACTCGTTTTCACACCACCTTGCGGTAACACGTTTTTAAGTGGTATCCGCAATAGAGCTAAAAGGGATGGCAACGTATAAAATAAAATGTATAAAAGAGCATAATATGTATGAGTATAAAACTATTATGTATTATACATTTTATATAATATATTATACATACATTATATGCACGTATAATAATAAACAACAACAAATATTTTTATACTGTTCAAAAGGTATAATACGTTTTATACAGTATGAAATGTATAATATTTATGTATTATACAGGTATAATAACATACATTTTATAAGAACGTATTATACTTTGTATACGTTTTATACAGGACTTTTATACATGTATTTTTCCATTCCGAGGCTTAGTCCACTTTCTTATTTAATTATTGAACTCATCTCCGGTACTTTAATTTTCTACTGCCAATGTATTAAATTTGTTTAGCTATTTTTGAAGTTGACGGTCCAAACGGGTCCCTGTCTTCAATTAAACTGTGAGTGTCGATATCGTTATCAACTGCATCGTCTTTGTCAAAAAGTACATGCTACCTTGCATCGTTATCTCACACTGAGTCTGCTGCACGGCAACACTTTTTTAGAACTTATTACCAAATCCTCAAGATTGGGGTTGGATGAAAAAGAAATTTGGGTTTATTTATTTATTTATTTATTTATTTATTCATTTATTTATATATTTATTTATTTATTTATTTATTTATTTATTTATTTATTTATTTATTTATTTATTTATTTATTTATTTATTTATTTATTTATTTATTTATTTATTTATTTATTTATTTATTTATTTATTTATTTATTTATTTATTTATTTATTTATTTATTTATTTATTTATTTATTTATTTATTTATTTATTTATTTATTTATTTATTTATTTATTTATTTATTTATTTATTTATGTATTTATTTATTTATTTATTTACTTATTTATTTATTTACTTATTTATTTATTTTCAACCTCCCAACAGGATACGAACTCTTAAAAACAATAAGCTGCAGTATACGCAAAGGCTGCAAAGCCTCATGTAATTATAGAAAAGCCGGACTAAGATGTTTCGTCATTTGTTCCGGATGTCAAGATCAAACGTGTACAAACGTTGAGATCAATAGCCGTGTTCTTTCGGGCTGTGATTGTGATTCTGTGAAACCTGATTAGTTTAATAGTGATCCTTTAGAATCATGATTTAAAAATTATATCAAGAAAACAACTTGAATAATATAAACACCATCTAGCGTCAAATGTCATATACAGACCAAGGCAAACTAATTTATTTTATTTCATAAATAATTTACTGTCAAGTGTTATAGTCAGCACATTAAAAATGGATCATATAGAAGTAAAAAAAAAATGTTCTTAGTAACATATGAAGTATATTTACTTAAAACAAATGTTTTATGTAACATATTTTTTTTGTTTTCAAAAGTATGGTGGGTCATTACATGCTTTTGTAGGAAAATCATATTTCCTTTGATGCAACAAACGCCACTTTGATAAATTTCTACGCTCGAAAACCTATTGTCTTCGGCAATTTTTAAATTTGCTCTGAAATAAATCCGTGTAATCACTCAAAAAGGATGATTCAGAAGGAAAAGGGGAAAGTTGTCTAGTGATCACAAAATGAGATAGTGGGAATAATGAATAGGAAACGAAAAAACATAGTTCATCTTAATCATGATCACGTTGATGATTTAGATTGCGAATCACAGCTCGAAGGAACACGGCTTATGTAGACGACTTAGATCAATCCCAAGAAATCAATGATTAGTTATTATATTTTTTGTCACACGACGAAACGGATAAATCTGACAAAGACGATGCAATTGATAACAATGCCGACACTCACAGTTTAATTGAAGATAAGGATCCTTTTGGACCGTCAACTATAAAAATAGCTAAACAAATGTAGTACAGTGGCAGTAGAAAATAAAAGTACCTGAGATGAGTTCAATAATTAAAAAAAGGTGGATTAGGCCTACTTGGAACATACATTTTATTTTATACGCTGTCATCCCTTTTAGGCCTATTGGGGACACCACTTAAAACAAAAACGCGTTAAACACGCTACCGCAAAGTGATGTGAAAACGAGCGCATAATTGTTGTAAACGTTTATATATTTGTAGTTTGAAAATCTACAATAAATTTATTCACTCAGACTTTAATAGTGAAAATTAAGCGTGGTAGCCAGTAGAGAGCATGGTAATGTAGAAAAGTGTAGATATCTTGGTAGATATAGTGCGTCAATTCGATATGATACGCGAATTCCCCCGCCTTAATTTCCCCCGCTTTAATTTCAGTGGCGGCTCGTACACTAAAATTTTGGTGAGGCAAGGTATCCAGGATAAAAATGCGCCGCAGGCGAAATTTTTTTTTCATTCAAGGTCAAATGCCTTATAATTGAAAGTTACATTTTTCAAGGGATGTGCAAATGCGTATTTTTCCTTTTTCATGTACAAAAATAAATTGCCTGATCACAGAACATTATAGGAAAGAGCGTCCGGCGCTTACGTCAAAAAATCCAATGAATCTTTCTACCACATTCACATTACCGGAATTTACATTTACATAACGTAAAATTACTGATAATTGTGATTTACAACTAATATCGGTAGTTTCGTCTACTTGCCAAGAAATAAAAGGGGATTTAATAATTTCGTAGTCTATTTTTTTATTTATAACAAAATGAATGCAATCTATTAAATCATTTTGAATAGTTTTGGAGGTACCACAAAATACCGATTTATTATTGATATCTTTCTTCAAAAATATTTTTAATTTATCATCTCGTTTACTCATTAGTAAAACTAATTCTTTAAAATGACCTTTATTACAAGATTCTTCGGTTTCATTATGACCTCTAAATGGTAATTCTTGTGTACATAAAAAAATTGAAATATCAATTAATCTTTTCAGAATTTACCTATTTTCTTCCACTTTCAAATTTAAATTTTGAATTTCAATTTTTCTTGGATTATCAATAGCGGTAGAAATATTTTGCTTCATATAGTTTATCTTCGTACAATAATTTACTAAATGGATTTTTGTGAATTAAGAAGTTAATAATGTCATCGGAATGCCTTATATTATCAGTATCAGAAGTTCCAGTCAAAGTTGAAGCCATTTTATTTGTTTTAACTAAAATTTAAAATACAAAAGCACTACGTACGTAAAACATAAAAGCAACGAAAAAAATAAAAGGATTAATTACTACTGCAATGCAAGTTGTTTGTTTATTGTTGAATTTGAATTCACAATGCAGTAAATAATATTAGTATTAATTATTATTCAATCTTCAATCTTATTTGCAAGAATATTATAGAATATACAATTAATGCAAAATGAAATAGATGATAGATGTCTTGAACGTATGGTAACGGCCTCTGTAGGATCGCGTGGAAATTAAAGTGGCTATCTTTAATCCTTTACGCACTCATTGCATTTCTCATTTAAGCAGCTCTTTCTCTAGCACACGTATTTCTTATCGGAATTACTAACTGGATCAAAAACATTAGGCAGTATACTATCAATTCGAGAAGCACTTTATAGGGTGTAAATTAGGTGAACTGCATTACATATTAGTTATGGTGGTGGCTTAAATTCTTTTGATATTTATAAAGACAAGAATTGGCGGAATAAGTTAAATTTTAATTTACATACTACTTTACATTATTTACAGCTTTATTTCTTTTCCGGCGAGGCACTGCCTCACTTGCCTACCCTGACAAGCCGCCACTGTTTAATTTTGATATTAACATTATTTGTCACAGGATCAGCCAGAACCGAGTTATTGGCAAAAAAAAAAGTTTTTCGAGTAATATTTCGGCAAAATTAGGGGTGTTCCGGGGGGCGCGAGAGGGGATAAATGAGTATGTTTAAAAGAGGCTTACAATAAACCGATTCCAATAGTTAATTTTTTTCCCGATTTAAAACGATTTTTACCTCTGCTGAACTCCCTGACTGGCCTAAGTGGAATTTGAACGAATTTTGCAACAGTAAAAGTGGATTTATAACTCGCACAGCGCACAATAATTTAGCATAGCACAGCACAACACAGCATAACATAGAATTTATTTGGGGGATTTATAAATCGCATATAAAAATAGAGTAAAGAAGTTGGTTATATACAGTTTTGTTAACATTTTTTTGTTTGTAGAATTGTTAATGGACCTAGAAACTCTTCTAAGGACCAATCTTACAATCTCTGGTTAAAATTTTAACTTTCAGTTAAATAAACAACACTGAAACGAAAGAGACTGTCAAATGACAAATTTATAGCGATATATTGTTCATTTATCTGGAAGTTACAATTTTAAACTAAGTCGAACTATCACGAAATACCACGAACATACCCGACGCACACACAGCGCACAGGGAAATGAACATTCAGTGTTGCCAGATGCGACATAATTATCGAAAAGGCAACATAATTTTTAAGCTGCTACCATACAAAATAATTGTGCACCATAATCCATAATTACAACATAATTTTAGAATTCTTCGCATAATTATAACTACTATCACCATAAATTTTAGAAATGGATATAAAAATGTCGAAATCACCGCAAAAATAGCAATAGCTATGAAATTGAAACAAATGGTTAACATATTTATCTATCAAGTTTGGTTAATTTATTTTTATTAGGTATTATTCATAATTTCTGTTTAATTATCTATCCAATTTAAACAAATAATTGTTTACTTAAATAGAAATTACACATAAAAATAAACTAACCCAGCTTAACAGAGAAATTGTTAACATTTGTTAATTTTTTTGCGACATTTTTATAAGTAATTTCTGCCGTTACAAGCATGAAAAATTAATTTTGTGCATTGATTCAGATACAGAATTCTATGCTTTGCAACTTTTATTTGATACTTTTTTTACCTAAAATAATTAGGGAAGCAGGAATTATTAAAGAATTACTTATTTTCAAGACTGAAAAATAAAATTCGTACAAAAACACCATATTTTTTTTCAAATTCCATAATTTTCATATCGTTTTTCGATACTTAGTGATTTTAGAAATGGCAACACTGTGAACATTGGTCATTTCCTGTGCTGTGCTAAATTATTTTTTGTGCGCCGCTGTGCGCTGTGCGAATTATAAATGGATGTACGTATTTCCACATGTTCAAATTATGTGCTATACTATGCTAAATTATTTCTGTGCGCTGTGCGATCCATAATCCACCTTAACAAAATTAGGCTTAATGATTTTTGCTTGAATGTTCAATAGGTATATTATCGAGAATTACGATTGTAGGTACCCATTTAGGTTATTAACACGTTCACTGCGAATGACGCGAATCCGCGTTGCTACGTACATCACGCAGGTGCGTCTGACACTGATCCATGTTTCGGGCTTGGGTATTTGCTTTGTTAGTATAAGTTTAGCCAGCGTTAGCATTAGGATGTTGCTGTTCGCGAAGCACATAGCCAAGACATAAAATCAAGTGTGAAGTGTAGTTTCCAATTATACCTACTTGATCATTGGTATTATTGTGCAATATGGCGGAGAGTGAATTGAGTGTGGCGGATCTAGTAGGCCGTCACGTTACTACCCCAACAAAATATATTATTGATAAAACAATTCAATTATTATATTTCCAGAATAAACGTCAAAATTCCTGTCTTTAATAATTTATATATTTTATTTATTTTACATTTTCTACATTTGTAATTTGAAGTAATATACAATTTTACATTGGTGACCCCGTGAATAGAACCGCATCTTTCTCAATCGCTAGTGCAAGCGTATTCGTAGTCATCAATTCAAGCCGTCAATCAAAGAACGTCTCCACCTAACGTTGAAGCAATCTGGCCTTTACAAAAACCTTCAGTGAGCGTTCCCGGCAAGAAGAGAGACAACGGCAAAATCTCACCGCACAGATCGTCGACTTGAAATCCTCCCTCAAGAAGGACAAGAACGAAGCCAACGCATCTCAGCAAGTACAGGCCCAACGAGCTCAAACCCATTTTAACATTACACAACACAAACAACATACATAAATGTCATATGTCAGTTCAGACAAATAAAAACAAAACTTGAAAATTTTTCTGGCATCTTCCCTTTTCTTCCTTCCTCCACCAGTAGTACTTCTACTGGCTCTGGAACCATCAAACATTTCCTCTGTCGGCAGACTCACTTGCCCGGGAAATCTCCTTTCTTATAGACAAACATCTTTGTCTATAACCTAGAAAGTCCAGAAAAAATTTCAAGTACACATACAAACACAACAAACAATCCACCTAATACAATAATATTTTTCACCACAAAAAAAACAATCGCCAACAATCAAGGTTTTTCATTAAACAACCTGTACTTGTACCTATGTATCTTTGTATTTTTAAATTGTATCGCTTCACTAGGCGGGGGAGTAATGTGGCGGATCTAGTAGGCCGTCACGTTACTACCCCAACAAAATATATTATTGATAAAACAATTCAATTATTATATTTCCAGAATAAACGTCAAAATTCCTGTCTTTAATAATTTATATATTTTATAATATATATATATATATATATATATATATATATATATATATATATATATATATATATATATATATAATGTACAGGGTGTTTCCTTTAAAACAACCAGCGCTTTTTAGGCGAACTAATGACTTTAGAGAAAAATGTTATATACAAAAAATTACCAGGAAAAAGGGCTTAATTTATGAGGAATAATAAATAACAAATTCAACCAGTGGTTCTCAAACGGTAGAATAAAATTACATTTTTTTAAATGGCAACCTATATAAATTTTTTGTCCATTAGATAGAGAATTTTTTTCTGATTTCAACGATATAAATATGATATGGGGTTGTATAACAATTATTTCGAGAAAAATGATATTAAAAATCAGAAATAATTTTACAATATTGAAGTAGGCTATGCAATAAACAACTATTAATACGACTATTGCCTAGGTTACGATAGTATATTATTTTCTTATATCTAAAATAACGAAGAAATATCAAAAAATAATAGTACTAACATTAAAAGAAAAACAATATGATGGAAATTATTTACAAATTTATGCAACCTTAGGTATTTTTGGTATTTTTGCACGTAAGAGTACTAAATTTGTTAATTCTTGCCACTGCAAAGCCATTTTTTATTAATAAGTAATTAAACAATTACGAAAACAAACACTTAATAACGTAAGTAACAAAACTATCTGTCACCTGTATCATTTGTTTGCATTTGTTTATTGCATAGCCTACTTCAAAAATTTATATAGGTTGTCATTTAAAAAAATATAATTTTATTCTACTGTTTGAGAACCACTGGTTGAATTTTTTATTTATTATTCCTCATAAATTAAGCCCTTTTTCCTGGTAATTTTTTGTATATAACATTTTTCTCTAAAGTCATTAGTTCGCCCAAAAAAGTGCTGGTTGTTTTAAAGGAAACACTCTGTATAATATAATATGAAATAGACATAGCAGCTTTACAGGAAACAATGCAGAAGAAGAATGATATTTTCGAAATGAAGAATTATGTTGTATTTAATAGTGGTTACGACACAAAATACTTTGGAACTGGTTTTATGGTCAGTAAAAGATTGAAGCAAGCAGTAATAGAGTTCTCGCCAATCTCAGAAAGAATTTGTAAATTAAGGATTAGAGGCCTGTATAGAAAAATAACTATAATTAATGTTCACGCTCCAACCAACGAGAAGGAGGAAGAAGAAAAAGAGGAATTTTACGATGAGCTAACAAGAATAATAAATAACATTGCGAAATATGATATAAAAATTATACTGGGAGACTTGAACGCTAAGATAGGTAAAGAAGATATGTATAAGAATATAACAGGCGGTCATAGTAAGCATAGTGTAACGAACGAAAATGGCAAGAAAATTATAGAGTTTGCAGGAGAAACGGATATGAAAATTATGAGCACTGCGTTCGAAAGGATAGAGATATATAAAGGTACTTGGAAATTACCAGATGGCCGAACTTGTAACCAGATCGATCATATTCTTACAGAGAGAAAATATGCGCAAATAATTAAAGACGTAAAAAGTCGAAGGGGCGCTATAGCACATACAGACCATTTTATGGTGGAAATAAGACTAAAACAAGAAGTACCGCCAACAAAAAAGGTAAAAGCAAGTAACACTATACGATTTAAGTCAAAAAAGCTAAGTAATCCAAGACTAAGTTTAGCGTTCCAAAAATCAGTGCATACCAAGATGCAATTATATGTAAAGGAAGAAATGTCCATAGCAGAGAAATGGGATAAAATAGAAAATATTGTACAATCATTAGCAGAAAAAGTATTGCAAAATGATGATAAGAAAAATAACAAAGATTGGTATGATGAAGAATGTGAGTATATACGACAATCAAAGAATAAAGCAAGGTTAAATCTATTGCAAAAGGAAAATGAGCATAATAAAAAGCTGTACGACAATGAAAAAAGAAAATTCAAAAGTATATGTAAAAGGAAAAAACGGGATAAAATGGATGAAGTTTTGGGAGAAGCAGAAGAGAATTATAGAACTAAGGAGATTAGGAATTTCTACCAGGCAGTGAAAAAACAGAAGGAGGGTTTTCAGCCAAAGACAATATACTGGAAGAACAAAGAAGGTCAGTTGATCACAGGTGAAGATAAGATCAATCGATGGACGGAGTACTTTGAGGATCTGTTGAATAAGCAGGATGAGGAAGAATATGAAGAAAGTGGAACAGACGGTAGAGTGGAAGAAAATTACGAATATTTTACAGAGCCTCCAGACAAATCATAGCAATAATAAAAGAAATGAAAAATAATAAAAGCCCTGGCGAAAATGGTCTAACAGCTGAAATATACAAACACGGTGGAGAAAGTCTTGTTACTTATTTGCACCAGCTAATTCTAGATGTTTGGGAGCAGGAACAAATGCCCAGAAGATGGAATAAAGCTATAATTTCTCCTCTGCATAAGAAAGGTGACCGAACAAATTGTGACAACTATAGAGGTATAGCGTTACTAGATGTGGCGTACAAAATTTTAGCAATTTGTATAAGAAATAAAATAAGAGATATAGTAGAGAGTGTGATAGGTGAATACCAGGCAGGCTTTTGTAGGAATAGAGCAACTATAGACCAAATATTCTGTTTAAAACAATTGATTGCGAACAGCTACGAACATAATATTGACCTTCACATACTTTTCATTGATTTCAAGCAGGCATATGACACGATAAGAAGAGACAAATTAAGTTTAATTATGAGAGAATTTGGAATCGCCAATTCTTTTTAATTTAGCCCTAGAATGGGTAATAAGAAAAGGAGGCCTGCACAGAAAAGGTAGTATATATGGTCATAGACATCAAATACTCGCATATGCCGACGATACTACGATAGTAACAAGGACAAGCCGTGAACTAGAATATGTATTCCAGGAAATAGAACAGAAAGCTAAACAACTAGGGTTAAGAGTTAATGAGGAAAAAACAAAATATATGAAAATAGGTAGAGAAAATTCAACAGAAGAATGTCTGACTATAAAATGTGAAGAAAGTATAAACTATACAATTTTAAAAAAGTTGATAACTTTAATTATCTTGGGGTAACACTGACCAATAAAAATAAAGAAGATTTAGAAATACAGACAAGGTTATCAAAAGGTAGCAAGTGTGTGGGTGCGCTAAGCCAGATTATCAAATCAAAGTTAGTGTCGCAAAAATCAAAAGTGTCAATATACAAGACGGTAATTAGATCAACAGTGCTGTACGGCTGTGAACTTTGGGTGTTATGTGTGGATAATCAAAAAAGGCTTGAAGTTTGGGATAGAAAATTTTTAAGAAGGATATTATTTGGTGGGAAAAAGTTCGGTGAAATAATGTTACGGAGAACTAATAAGGAAATAATAGACATGTTTGGTGAAACGGGTATAGTGGAAACGATAAGAGCTCAAAGACTAAGGTGGCTGGGGCATGTGAAACGTATGCCAGAGGACAGGGTGACCAAACAGTGCCTCATAAAAGGTATCGAAGCGAAAAAGAGAAGGGGAAGACCCAAAGTAAGGTGGTACGATGCAGTCGTAAAGGACATAAACCAAAAGAGAATTACAAGATGGGAAGGAAAAATAATGAATAGGGAACAGTGGAGAGGCGTAGTTCAAAAAGCCATGGGCCTTCAAGGCCTGCAGAGCTGATTTGTAATTTGAAGTAATATACAGTAAAAATTTTGAAAGATGTCCGATCAAGGTGATCTGTATTATGAACGAATTAACAAATTGGCATATATTTATCTCTTTCCTTTGCAAAGGCTATAAGCATGTGCCATAAGGATAGATATAACGCGCTTGTCTTTCAAAAATTCACATTGTTTCGACTAAGCTAGGACACCCTACTTTAAAACGATGCTCGTTGTTGATAATACTTTCGCTGTAACGTAAGTTTATTTATTAATTCAGATACATTACCTTAATTCATAGCCGTACGAATAACATTATTTTGGGTCAGAATCACTTACACTGACATTGTGTCAGTATCTTATTTTTCACATTATTTGGTTTTACATTTGCTAATAAACTTACCAGTTGACTTATTTTTGAATTTTGAATGCTTTTATTGTAACATATAAGTAGGGATATATGGTTCGTTCTACCCCACCCATCCACCCATCCAATCTTACAAGACTACGCTTAGCAGCGTGGACGGGTGGTAGCTTAAGATAGAAGAAAGAAATAAATTGAGATATAATAAAATGCAAGTTCAAACTTGTTCGCATGAACACGTGCAGGGTTGTGATGAGTCACTACCCGCATTATAACACCTGCACCCCCCACCCCATTCTATACCAAATATTCTTATAATATTATTGATATTTAAGTTTGCCTGCATTAATTTTTGTGTTAGTTTGCTGCTAGCGCTTGTACTGTGCAGATCAAATATGATTTCATGTGAAAATTGCAATAAAGTGTTTTCAAGTAAAGATCATTTAAAACGTCACGTAAATATTTGTAATAAAATCGGTGAACAATACGAATGTAAAATATGTAGTTCAAAATTTACTCGCAGTGATAGTCTTTCGAGTCACGTTAGAAAATATCATTCCAACGTTCAGTTATGTGAAACTTGCGGATTACAATTTTCCAACGGTGCACAATATATAAAGCATAAACTTAATACGGATAATGAAGCACCACTGTCAAAAAAAATAAAACTATCGAAAAATGAATATTTATGTAAAAAGAAGCGCTTCCGTGGGTTATTAAGGTGTAAAAAATGTAATATATTCTTTCCAACTCGTAATAAGTATATCGGACACTTAAGATCTCAAAAACATATTAATACAATGATTAAACCTTTTAAAAATAACATATTTGAAATTTGTTCTGGTTTTAAGAAGCGGGTAGCCAGTTACCGTATAAATGGTTCAGGAATTGATTTTAACAAATTCTTAAAAGATGCTAAAGATACAGTTCATAATTTAATTAAAATAATTATGCAGTCTTATAATTCCGGAATTAAATTTAATATTGAATTTTTTGCGTATTTCATGAATGATAAGAACATCGGTGAATTAAAATCGTTTAATACTAAGTTTGAAGTTTTAACCCAATCAGAAAGTTACTTTTCAGATATTTATGATGAGATGTGTGCTATAATTGGATATAAATTTGAGGAATTTCAGGAACGTGATTCTGGTTGGGCATTAAAAGAAATTTCGCATTTAGAAGTAAATATTAATCAATATAAGCCTATACGAGGCTCTTCATTTATCGATCTTCCAAAACAAATTAAAGACAAACGTGCGTGTATTAACGTTGAAAATAACGACGATTATTGCTTTTTGTGGGCTATAGTTTCCGCACTGTATCCTGCTAATAAACATTCAGATCGCGTATCATCATATCCACACTATTCTAAAATTTTAAAGTATGAGAGATTAGAGTTCCCAATGAAAGTAACTGACATACCAAAGTTTGAAAATTTGAACAATATATCTATAAATTTGTATGGTTTGGAATATAAACATGAATCTAAAAAGTATGTTATAGTTGGTCCAATTTATCATACAAAAAAGATTCAAGAAACCCATATTAACGTATTATACCTTGAGGATGGGAATAATAGTCATTACGTATGGATCAAAGATTTATCTAGATTAGTACGCAGTCAAATATCCAAACATCACAACAAAAAATTTATTTGTAATGGTTGCTTAATATTTTTTTCAACAGAATCGGCACTAAAACAACATACCCTAAATGATTGTAATAAAATTTGTACCGTTATGCCAACGAATGAATTAGTTTTAGATAAAAATGGTAATATGACTCCGGGTAATATCCTAAAATTTCAAAATTATGAGCGAAAAATGCGTGTTCCATTCACAGTATACGCGGACTTTGAATCTTTACAACAACCTTTTAATACATGCTCATCTAACCCTAATGCTAGCTATACAAATAAAACTCACATTCATGCCCCATATAGTTTTGCTTACAATATAAAATGTTCATACGATGATTCTTTAAGCAAATTTTATACTTATACAGGAAATGATTGTTCAAAAGTATTTGTGGAACAGCTTACTGCTGATGTTGTTAGGATTTATAATGATTATTTAAGAAATGTACAACCAATGTCAAAACTAACCGAACATGAGCGGATCATATTTAATACAGCTACTTTATGTCATATTTGCGAAAAACCTTTAAATGAAACAGATAAAGTTGCAGACCACGATCATTTAACATCAAAATTTATAGGTACCGCTCATTCAGTATGTAATTTAAATTATAAAATACCAAAAATGATTCCAGTTTTCTTCCATAATTTATCAAACTATGATTCACATCTTTTTATAAAAGAGTTGGGTTGTAATGAAGAAAAAATTGATATTATACCTGAAAATAAAGAAAAGTATATAGCTTTCACAAAAAATATATGTGTAGGTGAATATGAAAATACGAAAGGTATTCAAAATAAAATTTACATGAAATTAAGATTTGTGGATTCATTTAGATTTATGACTAGTTCTTTAGAAAAACTTGCCAACAATTTACAAGACGAGCAATGTGTTGAAGTTAGAAAAAAATTTCCTATTGAAAATCAATTTAAGTTATTACGAAGAAAAGGTGTATTTCCATATAAATATATGGATTCATTCGATAGGTTAAAAGAGGCTTCACTTCCACATAAAGAACAATTCTATGATACATTAAATAATAATTTTATAACTCAAGATGAATATAGGCACGCGAAAAATGTATGGAATACGTTTCACTGTCAAAATTTAAAAGAATACTCTGATTTATACTTAAAAACAGACGTTCTACTCCTTACAGACATTTTTGAACAATTTCGCAATGTTTGTATAACAGCCTATCAACTTGATCCTGCCCATTATTTTACGATAGCGGGTCTTAGCTGGGATGCCATGTTGCGAATTACGGGAATCGAATTAGAATTACTTACTGATATAGATATGTACCACTTTATGCAGAAAGGTATTCGAGGCGGTATTTGCCAAGCTGCACATCGATATGCGAAAGCTAACAATAAATATATTTCAGACTACAATAAAAATTTACCAAGTACTTATATAACATATTGGGATGCAAATAATTTATATGGTTGGGCTCTTTCACAATTAATGCCATACGGAGGGTTTAAATGGCTAAGTAGTGATGAAATTTCAAAATTAGATTTTTCAAAAATTGATGATAATTCACCCATTGGTTACTTTATAGAGGTTGATATTGAATATCCAAAATTATTACACAACTTACATAATGACTTACCTTTTTTACCTGAAAATATAGTGCCACCAAAGTCTAAATTTAAGATTAAGAAACTTATTCCAAACTTATATGATAAAACTAAGTATATTATTCACTATCGCAACTTAAAACAAACATTAAATCATGGTTTAAAAATTAAAAAAATTCATAGAGTTATACAATTTGAACAATCGACCTGGTTGAAAAAGTACATAGATTTAAATACTTCTAAGCGTCAAGTAGCTAAAAATGATTTTGAAAAGGACTTTTACAAATTGATGAATAATGCGGTTTTCGGTAAAACAATGGAAAATGTTGATAAAAGGGTTGATGTAAAATTAGTTAATCATTGGGATGACATTGGTCGCAGATTAGGAGCTCAAAGTCTGCTCGCTAAACCAAATATGAAGAGTGTATCAGTGTTTTCAGAGAATTTAGTTGCCATACAATTTGAGAAATTAAAAGTTGTATACAATAAACCTATTTACATAGGATTTTCTGTTTTAGAAGTTTCAAAATTATTAATGTATGAGTTCTTTTATGATTTTCTGAAGCCAAAATACGGTGACCGTGTTTCATTATGTTACTGTGACACTGATAGTTTTATATTACTAATCAAAACAGATGACATTTACCAAGATATAAAAGAGAATATAAAAAAATTTGATACAAACAACTTTAGTGCTGACAACCAATTCAAAATTCCTTTGAAAAATAAAGCAGTTTTGGGTCTTATGAAAGATGAGCTAGGAGGGAAATTAATGTATGAATTTATAGCTTTACGACCGAAAATGTATGCCTATTGTACAGCAGAAGATCATGAAGATTGGAAGAAGAAGGCCAAGGGCGTCAAAAAATGTGTTGTTAACCATAATTTAACCGGTGTACATTATAAACAATGTTTGTTTCACAATGACATTATTTATCAAAAACAATATACATTTCGAAATTACAAACATATTATATATACAGTAGAACAAAGTAAGAGAGCACTCACCTGCAATGATGATAAAAGATTTATATGTTCTGATGGTATTAGCACATTAGCTTGGGGCCATTATTTAATAGATGACTGAGGGTATAAGTATTAGGAAACTGTGTGGTATTAGTTAGTAAATAATAAACTGTCAATATGTTCACATGTTCTGATTGCTTCACAGTATTTAGCTGGAAAAGTGGTCTCAGCAGGCATCGAGCTTCTATCCACGGAAATCAAAAACTTCGATGTGGAAGATGTTCGCAAATATTCTCAAGAAAATATAATTTCAAACGTGATATTATAACACATAAGAAGGACAACGATTACGATCCTAATCAAGCAGTTGATCGTTTAAGAATACTTCTTTAGACATCTCCTGACTCCAAACAAATTCCAATCATAATTAATAAGCTTAGAAAAAAATAATATTGTAGAATAGGATTATAATGTAGAAAAAATGTATTACGTAAAAATGAAAAAAATAAAGTATATATAAGTACATACAACTGAACTTTAATTAATTAACCCCATCTGATCCTACAGCTTTATAAACAGATACAACTTAAAATCAATCTATTTTGTTGGTCCAGTTCATGTTAGTTTGCAGTATTGATTAAGTCCATATTTTGAACATACGTTTCTATTTATGCATTCTTTATTTTTATATATTTAACAGTAAATGTATTTGCGTTCTCTAACTCTAGTGGGTAAACATCTGGGAATGAGTCATACAAACACCTAGGGGATGTGCTGGTCGCGTCTATGCCAGGTGCGTTCTTTAGGTCAGCGATCTGGTGGGTGACTCCAATATAATAATAATAATACTCCGATATGTGCTAAGGAGAACACGTGCAAACCCGCATATTACATGTGCATTTCTTAGGTCCGAGCATTATGGGTGAACACCTGTGGGTGATGAGCCATATGAATACTAGGAGAAGCATGACACATACATGCTATGGCGTTGAACTTTATTTTATTATCATCGTTTCTTACCAAATAAAATAGCTTTATAAACGGGATACAACTTAAAATTAATCTGTTCTGATGATGCAACCTATATCAAATTTATAAATGAAAATAATTTAATACCCTAAAATTGATAAACATGGATAAATGAGGATGTTAAAAGCTCGGTATGCTTATCAGATTTACAACATTGATTATAATATCCATTATTAGAGTACAATCATATTCTTTTATTTTTAAAAGGTCATATTTGAACATATGTTTTTATTTATACACCCTTCATTTTATGTAATTAACATTATTTTATAATCATTAGTTTTATAGGTAATAATTGTAGATAGCTTGTTAAATGAAAAAAAAATACGGTGGTTTAAAATCATATACATTTTTTTGGAAAATGGAAAGATAGTATGTTTTAGTAGACCCACTCACCCATGCAATCTTACAAGAGAGCATTTAACGGAGAGGGTGGATGATAGTAAAAAGAGAGAAAGAGATATATTTATTTATATACACTATATCAGATAGAGTTAAAAAGGGAATAAAACCTACTTTTAACAGATTATAGATACAAAGAATTTATAATTACAACTATTCTTGTTAAAACAGAAGTTCGAATTAACGGAGATACTCACCCCCCCCCCCCCCCCCTTCCCTTACAAACAGGTCTGTTTAAACAGATCAGCTTAAACAGATAAAAAAAACAGGTCTGTTCTCCAAATAACAGCTTGATAAACAGATAAAAAACAGGTCTGTTCTCCAAATAACAGCTTGATAAACAGATAAAAAACAGGTCTGTTCTCCAAATAACAGCTTAATAAACAGATAAAAACAGGTTTCGGCGAAAAGCTGTTATTTGGGGGACAGACCTGTTTTTTATCTGTTTATCAAGCTGTTATTTGGAGAACAGACCTGTTTTTTATCTGTTTATCAAGCTGTTATTTGGAGAACAGACCTGTTTTTTTTATCTGTTTAAGCTGATCTGTTTAAACAGACCTGTTTGTAAGGGAAGGGGGGGGGGGGGGTGAGTATCTCCGTTAATTCGAACTTCTGTTTTAACAAGAATAGTTGTAATTATAAATTCTTTGTATCTATAATCTGTTAAAAGTAGGTTTTATTCCCTTTTTAACTCTATCTGATATAGTGTATATAAATAAATATATCTCTTTCTCTCTTTTTACTATCATCCACCCTCTCCGTTAAATGCTCTCTTGTAAGATTGCATGGGTGAGTGGGTCTACTAAAACATACTATCTTTCCATTTTCCAAAAAAATGTATATGATTTTAAACCACCGTATTTTTTTTTCATTTAACAAGCTATCTACAATTATTACCTATAAAACTAATGATTATAAAATAATGTTAATTACATAAAATGAAGGGTGTATAAATAAAAACATATGTTCAAATATGACCTTTTAAAAATAAAAGAATATGATTGTACTCTAATAATGGATATTATAATCAATGTTGTAAATCTGATAAGCATACCGAGCTTTTAACATCCTCATTTATCCATGTTTATCAATTTTAGGGTATTAAATTATTTTCATTTATAAATTTGATATAGGTTGCATCATCAGAACAGATTAATTTTAAGTTGTATCCCGTTTATAAAGCTATTTTATTTGGTAAGAAACGATGATAATAAAATAAAGTTCAACGCCATAGCATGTATGTGTCATGCTTCTCCTAGTATTCATATGGCTCATCACCCACAGGTGTTCACCCATAATGCTCGGACCTAAGAAATGCACATGTAATATGCGGGTTTGCACGTGTTCTCCTTAGCACATATCGGAGTATTATTATTATTATATTGGAGTCACCCACCAGATCGCTGACCTAAAGAACGCACCTGGCATAGACGCGACCAGCACATCCCCTAGGTGTTTGTATGACTCATTCCCAGATGTTTACCCACTAGAGTTAGAGAACGCAAATACATTTACTGTTAAATATATAAAAATAAAGAATGCATAAATAGAAACGTATGTTCAAAATATGGACTTAATCAATACTGCAAACTAACATGAACTGGACCAACAAAATAGATTGATTTTAAGTTGTATCTGTTTATAAAGCTGTAGGATCAGATGGGGTTAATTAATTAAAGTTCAGTTGTATGTACTTATATATACTTTATTTTTTTCATTTTTACGTAATACATTTTTTCTACATTATAATCCTATTCTACAATATTATTTTTTTCTAAGCTTATTAATTATGATTGGAATTTGTTTGGAGTCAGGAGATGTCTAAAGAAGTATTCTTAAACGATCAACTGCTTGATTAGGATCGTAATCGTTGTCCTTCTTATGTGTTATAATATCACGTTTGAAATTATATTTTCTTGAGAATATTTGCGAACATCTTCCACATCGAAGTTTTTGATTTCCGTGGATAGAAGCTCGATGCCTGCTGAGACCACTTTTCCAGCTAAATACTGTGAAGCAATCAGAACATGTGAACATATTGACAGTTTATTATTTACTAACTAATACCACACAGTTTCCTAATACTTATACCCTCAGTCATCTATTAAATAATGGCCCCAAGCTAATGTGCTAATACCATCAGAACATATAAATCTTTTATCATCATTGCAGGTGAGTGCTCTCTTACTTTGTTCTACTGTATATATAATATGTTTGTAATTTCGAAATGTATATTGTTTTTGATAAATAATGTCATTGTGAAACAAACATTGTTTATAATGTACACCGGTTAAATTATGGTTAACAACACATTTTTTGACGCCCTTGGCCTTCTTCTTCCAATCTTCATGATCTTCTGCTGTACAATAGGCATACATTTTCGGTCGTAAAGCTATAAATTCATACATTAATTTCCCTCCTAGCTCATCTTTCATAAGACCCAAAACTGCTTTATTTTTCAAAGGAATTTTGAATTGGTTGTCAGCACTAAAGTTGTTTGTATCAAATTTTTTTATATTCTCTTTTATATCTTGGTAAATGTCATCTGTTTTGATTAGTAATATAAAACTATCAGTGTCACAGTAACATAATGAAACACGGTCACCGTATTTTGGCTTCAGAAAATCATAAAAGAACTCATACATTAATAATTTTGAAACTTCTAAAACAGAAAATCCTATGTAAATAGGTTTATTGTATACAACTTTTAATTTCTCAAATTGTATGGCAACTAAATTCTCTGAAAACACTGATACACTCTTCATATTTGGTTTAGCGAGCAGACTTTGAGCTCCTAATCTGCGACCAATGTCATCCCAATGATTAACTAATTTTACATCAACCCTTTTATCAACATTTTCCATTGTTTTACCGAAAACCGCATTATTCATCAATTTGTAAAAGTCCTTTTCAAAATCATTTTTAGCTACTTGACGCTTAGAAGTATTTAAATCTATGTACTTTTTCAACCAGGTCGATTGTTCAAATTGTATAACTCTATGAATTTTTTTAATTTTTAAACCATGATTTAATGTTTGTTTTAAGTTGCGATAGTGAATAATATACTTAGTTTTATCATATAAGTTTGGAATAAGTTTCTTAATCTTAAATTTAGACTTTGGTGGCACTATATTTTCAGGTAAAAAAGGTAAGTCATTATGTAAGTTGTGTAATAATTTTGGATATTCAATATCAACCTCTATAAAGTAACCAATGGGTGAATTATCATCAATTTTTGAAAAATCTAATTTTGAAATTTCATCACTACTTAGCCATTTAAACCCTCCGTATGGCATTAATTGTGAAAGAGCCCAACCATATAAATTATTTGCATCCCAATATGTTATATAAGTACTTGGTAAATTTTTATTGTAGTCTGAAATATATTTATTGTTAGCTTTCGCATATCGATGTGCAGCTTGGCAAATACCGCCTCGAATACCTTTCTGCATAAAGTGGTACATATCTATATCAGTAAGTAATTCTAATTCGATTCCCGTAATTCGCAACATGGCATCCCAGCTAAGACCCGCTATCGTAAAATAATGGGCAGGATCAAGTTGATAGGCTGTTATACAAACATTGCGAAATTGTTCAAAAATGTCTGTAAGGAGTAGAACGTCTGTTTTTAAGTATAAATCAGAGTATTCTTTTAAATTTTGACAGTGAAACGTATTCCATACATTTTTCGCGTGCCTATATTCATCTTGAGTTATAAAATTATTATTTAATGTATCATAGAATTGTTCTTTATGTGGAAGTGAAGCCTCTTTTAACCTATCGAATGAATCCATATATTTATATGGAAATACACCTTTTCTTCGTAATAACTTAAATTGATTTTCAATAGGAAATTTTTTTCTAACTTCAACACATTGCTCGTCTTGTAAATTGTTGGCAAGTTTTTCTAAAGAACTAGTCATAAATCTAAATGAATCCACAAATCTTAATTTCATGTAAATTTTATTTTGAATACCTTTCGTATTTTCATATTCACCTACACATATATTTTTTGTGAAAGCTATATACTTTTCTTTATTTTCAGGTA
Organism: Harpalus rufipes; assembly: GCA_951394225.1. NCBI lineage: Eukaryota > Metazoa > Arthropoda > Insecta > Coleoptera > Carabidae > Harpalus > Harpalus rufipes. The sequence goes on from OX596274.1 coordinate 60,411,308, forward strand.
TAATATCAATTTTTTCTTCATTACAACCCAACTCTTTTATAAAAAGATGTGAATCATAGTTTGATAAATTATGGAAGAAAACTGGAATCATTTTTGGTATTTTATAATTTAAATTACATACTGAATGAGCGGTACCTATAAATTTTGATGTTAAATGATCGTGGTCTGCAACTTTATCTGTTTCATTTAAAGGTTTTTCGCAAATATGACATAAAGTAGCTGTATTAAATATGATCCGCTCATGTTCGGTTAGTTTTGACATTGGTTGTACATTTCTTAAATAATCATTATAAATCCTAACAACATCAGCAGTAAGCTGTTCCACAAATACTTTTGAACAATCATTTCCTGTATAAGTATAAAATTTGCTTAAAGAATCATCGTATGAACATTTTATATTGTAAGCAAAACTATATGGGGCATGAATGTGAGTTTTATTTGTATAGCTAGCATTAGGGTTAGATGAGCATGTATTAAAAGGTTGTTGTAAAGATTCAAAGTCCGCGTATACTGTGAATGGAACACGCATTTTTCGCTCATAATTTTGAAATTTTAGGATATTACCCGGAGTCATATTACCATTTTTATCTAAAACTAATTCATTCGTTGGCATAACGGTACAAATTTTATTACAATCATTTAGGGTATGTTGTTTTAGTGCCGATTCTGTTGAAAAAAATATTAAGCAACCATTACAAATAAATTTTTTGTTGTGATGTTTGGATATTTGACTGCGTACTAATCTAGATAAATCTTTGATCCATACGTAATGACTATTATTCCCATCCTCAAGGTATAATACGTTAATATGGGTTTCTTGAATCTTTTTTGTATGATAAATTGGACCAACTATAACATACTTTTTAGATTCATGTTTATATTCCAAACCATACAAATTTATAGATATATTGTTCAAATTTTCAAACTTTGGTATGTCAGTTACTTTCATTGGGAACTCTAATCTCTCATACTTTAAAATTTTAGAATAGTGTGGATATGATGATACGCGATCTGAATGTTTATTAGCAGGATACAGTGCGGAAACTATAGCCCACAAAAAGCAATAATCGTCGTTATTTTCAACGTTAATACACGCACGTTTGTCTTTAATTTGTTTTGGAAGATCGATAAATGAAGAGCCTCGTATAGGCTTATATTGATTAATATTTACTTCTAAATGCGAAATTTCTTTTAATGCCCAACCAGAATCACGTTCCTGAAATTCCTCAAATTTATATCCAATTATAGCACACATCTCATCATAAATATCTGAAAAGTAACTTTCTGATTGGGTTAAAACTTCAAACTTAGTATTAAACGATTTTAATTCACCGATGTTCTTATCATTCATGAAATACGCAAAAAATTCAATATTAAATTTAATTCCGGAATTATAAGACTGCATAATTATTTTAATTAAATTATGAACTGTATCTTTAGCATCTTTTAAGAATTTGTTAAAATCAATTCCTGAACCATTTATACGGTAACTGGCTCCGCTTCTTAAAACCAGAACAAATTTCAAATATGTTATTTTTAAAAGGTTTAATCATTGTATTAATATGTTTTTGAGATCTTAAGTGTCCGATATACTTATTACGAGTTGGAAAGAATATATTACATTTTTTACACCTTAATAACCCACGGAAGCGCTTCTTTTTACATAAATATTCATTTTTCGATAGTTTTATTTTTTTTGACAGTGGTGCTTCATTATCCGTATTAAGTTTATGCTTTATATATTGTGCACCGTTGGAAAATTGTAATCCGCAAGTTTCACATAACTGAACGTTGGAATGATATTTTCTAACGTGACTCGAAAGACTATCACTGCGAGTAAATTTTGAACTACATATTTTACATTCGTATTGTTCACCGATTTTATTACAAATATTTACGTGACGTTTTAAATGATCTTTACTTGAAAACACTTTATTGCAATTTTCACATGAAATCATATTTGATCTGCACAGTACAAGCGCTAGCAGCAAACTAACACAAAAATTAATGCAGGCAAACTTAAATATCAATAATATTATAAGAATATTTGGTATAGAATGGGGTGGGGGGTGCAGGTGTTATAATGCGGGTAGTGACTCATCACAACCCTGCACGTGTTCATGCGAACAAGTTTGAACTTGCATTTTATTATATCTCAATTTATTTCTTTCTTCTATCTTAAGCTACCACCCGTCCACGCTGCTAAGCGTAGTCTTGTAAGATTGGATGGGTGGATGGGTGGGGTAGAACGAACCATATATCCCTACTCATATATTTTTTATAATAATAAAATAACAGTAGTATCTTATGTAGCCTCATAAAAACTAAGCAAACGACACTACTGAATTTGTCATAATGCGCGAAGCAAAAATCTGAATTCATACAATTCGTAGACGACCTTGATCGGACATCTTTCAAAAATTTTACTGTACAAATTTTACATGAGGCTTCGTGTTTGAGACATTCTGGTTTATAAACCAGAAAAGGCTAACAAATTAAGACTTATTAGCAATATTAGGGGAAAGTGACAGTGATTTTGAATTTAATAATAATTGTGATAGTTTTTATATGGAGAGTGACGAGAAATTATTATAATAAAGATGTTCATAAACTATTATTTTGGGATTATAATTTTGAGTCGTTTTTAAATAGAATATATGTAAATATATAATTTTATAAGATTAAATTTTAATTTTTGTACCACTATTTGAATTGAAGTTTTTCCTTATATAGATATTTTGGTTTACGCCATACAGAAAAAATATAGCATGTATTATCTTGTAAATGTGTTAATAGCAAATTTAGATATTTACTTCCCTAATTTAAAAATATTAGGAATGTAGGTACTAGGAACGAGTACATTTGGGATGTGAGATAATATAAACTTTACTTCTGTATTTAGACAGCTTACGAAATCAAACAAAAAATATCCCGAAGCGGTGAAACTACAAACATAAGAACGATCTATCCAGAGAGTTGCCAGTTTGTTTGAGGCGGTAGGAAGACCAGTTTAATTGTTACGTTAAGCAGGGCATGCATGAGGATAATTTGGGACCGGCGCCGCTCACCATCACACAGCTTTTCAGAATCCGCTTATGTTAAAATGTAGTTTTCCGACCAGCGATAGAACGTAAACACTCGCTCACGAATGGGTTGTATATATAAGGATATCTTACTAAGATCTGCTGATGGTTTCAGCGGCAGTAACATGGCCAATTTAAATAAAAAATACAATAGGTTTGTTCATTCACCTATACTGTATCTTACTGCAAAACAAGGCGATAATTGCTGCGTATTACGAATTACTGCCTGTTGCCATGTTAATAGTTGAGTTACTAAAATTTTTTCTGTTTGATACGTTATTATTTATTTATTTATCGAAAATACTTCGGGTTCTATCTTAATTATAAAGGATTCTCAGTAAAAATATATTATTCCATTGTCCATTATTTTAATTGTTTACTATTGTTATCAAATAAATTTACCTTTATTACGAATCATAATTCATAAGACAGTGACGTTTATTTATTTTACAAATGTATTTCAATTTCTACAACTAACACATTACATAGCATATTATGTACTTATTGAAAAATATATTTTTTCCTAATATTTATTTGTCAAACACTGTCACACTGGTATTTCATACTTAGACGCGAACATTACTGCCGCTTTTTTTACCTCCCATTCGAGTCACTGTAAAAATTATCACTGCCAGCTGCCGCGTCGTATACCGCAAGTTACTTGAGAAACGGAACGAACAGAATCTAGTAACATCATAGTTAACCATGAAATAAATAGAACATTATATTTCACCGCCGCGGTGTACGGCAGAAGCAGGATAGCGGAACGAATATGCCATAGTGTTAATAAAATACTAATCAGTTACACTCATATAAACTATTATTGGAATATACTCGTACAATACAATTTTAGACACTATTCATAAATAAGAAACATGTGTAGGCTAACACTATTTAATAGTTATCGCGTAGATTAAGGACTATAACTGAATCAATACCCATTAACCTGTGAAACAAATCATTTGTACCCTGCCCTATGATCGACATAGATGTTACAAAAATACATATTTTTGACGGTTTATTGTTTTTTTCTATTTTCCGCGAAAATACTTAAAATGATGTCACTAATTTATAACAAAAAAAAAATCTGTTGTGGCCAGCAAAATACTTCTCGCCATTTCCATTTTATGTTATACTCGTATAAGTATTGTATTTAACATTTCTTGTACAAACAAAACATTCTAATCACATCTATAGGGCACGAGCAGTCATGTGCCTTTGTTGGCCTTGGCAAGCAGATGTAGGGGCCCGGGTCAGAATGACAGCTAGTAATTATGTATATAGATGTCAACATTCCAAATTTCATGATTTTCCAATTCCATGTGGTTAATTTCACATTCCTGGGGGCCCGATTCTTGAAATCATGCGAAATTTTCCGCAAGCGACAGTACTATGCGTGTGAGTGGTATTGTTGAATAACGAACGAAACTAGGCCGAAGTCCTTTTGTGCGATTCTCAAAAGCAAAGGAACGTAGTATGTACAGTCCGTACGATGTAACTTGGCGAGTTGGGGCAATTCACATTATCACTGCGGTAATGGGGAAGTTATAAAATCCATAGGCGTACATAAGAAGAATGAAGTTCAATAAAATTACGAATATTACAAAAAATATATATATTTATATACAGGATGATTCATCGGTCTGTCCTCTCTTTATAATTCTTTTATTTTAAGTCAGATAGAAAAACTCTTCAGATAAAATTTATATGATATATTATTTTCTATCTACGTACTATATGCACTTGTATACAGGGTGCTCCGTTGAAGCGCAACAATATGTAACTTTATATTTCTTAATGGAACACCCTATATATATTTATTTATTTTGATAGTAAATTAGATTTCCTTTAAAAAAGTATTAAATAATAAGGGGTCTAAAATTATAAATTAAGAAGTTATTTACCTTTATTCGTTGAATGATATTTTTGTATCATGTTATTATTAATAAAGTAAGCTATGGATAATTTGATCAATTGTTTCGAATTTATTATAATTTTGCATTATTTAGTCTGTTACTAAATTTTAATAGCCTCTTTGTAATTAGTGTAATGTTTAAAATAAGTATTAATAAAAAAGAATCAAAATTTTGTATTAAATTATGGTTTTTTCCACTATGAATTACTATTTTTTATGAACGTAAATAACTTCTTAATTTATAATTATAGACCACTTATTACTTAAGTAGTTTTTTAAAGGGAATCTAATTTACTATCAAAATAAATAAATATATATAGGGTGTTCCATTAAGAAATATAAAGTTATATATTGTTACGCTTCAACGGAGCACCCTGTATACAAATGCATATAGTACGTAGATAGACAATAATATATTATATAAATTATATTTGAAGACTTTTTCTATCTGACTTAAAATAAAAGAGTTATAAAGAGAGGACAGACCGATGAATCAGCCCGTATAAAGAAAAATTACAAATATTGGAATTGAATTATTTATTATATAAATCATATTGTAATTCATTATTTTTTAAATTAATTAAGTTGAGAAAATAAAATTTCTATTGCTATTGAAAAAAAAATGCAGCAACGCTTATGTATGAATATAACTTCTTGGGTTGAAAAGTACCTGACACCCCGAGTTTGAGTGTAATAGGGTGAAATTTGCTTTGTGTAAGGCAATAAAACATTGTAAAATCACTATTTCACTTCTGAAGCTGTGCGGCATCGAAGTAAAAGTAAATATTTGACAAAACGCAACTTAGGAATAGTGAACTGAATTACATTCTTTTGGCTCGCCAAGTTACATCGTATGGACTGTAGTACCTAACCAAAACGAAACATTTGTATCAAGTGAATGCGTCATCAGTTGGATTGTTTTTTAACTGTCACTGTCAGCCAAGCTGTCAGTGAAGCTGTCGTAAGTCATACATGGTCATAAGAGTTGTATTTAGAATATTTAAAATTTATTATACGTTTATTGTATGATATATGTATTATTATTCTAAATTTATAATATGTACGTACATAATATGGCAATATAAATATACAAGTGGTATGTAATATTAAACATGCATTAATAATTTTGTAAACCATTTGAGGTTTGGAATGTAAAACTCGTGATTTCAAAAGACATCGAAAATTCATTTTTAACAATCCATTGCTCTCAAGTGTATGGAGGCTGTAGATTTATAACTGGCGTCATTATAAGATCACAAAATGTACCCGGAATTATTTAAAAACAATTTTATTTATATGATCTGCGTAAAGTACTCATACACCAAACAAAAGTGACAGTGATAGACACAGTTTCGTGTGCGGGTGATACTTTAAAGTGATTCATACCCATGCGATGTAATTGCGCTCGGAATTTTCGCATATGGCCACATGCCGTTCGTATGCGCATTTCTCTCGCTTACGTATTAACCTCGTGAACTTGCCAAGGCCAACGAAGACTTATGATTGTGCACGCTCTATTCTTTCATTCTATTAGGAAGTTTCTAAATGTCAGAGATTCTTCCAATTCATTGACAGGATTGACGGTATTTTTTATGGATATATGTATTTTACCTATAATTTTAAATATTTAGATAATAAAACATTAACTGCGGTAATAATAAATAAGGGTTAAATTCAGAATAGCTTCCTTTTAACACAGGAATAGCTATTCCTAGTTTATCACGAGCTTAACATACAAACATGGAATAAGAAGTAACTCTAGAATAAACTCTCCATAAACGTCATTTTCACACAGGGTTAAGAGATATCCTCGGAATACCTAATCTGGAAATGGATAATTATTTATTATTACCGCTGTAAGAAATATTAAATGTACTTCCCAGAAAAAAGCTTTCAGTAATGTGACTAAAACTGTTCATTTTTGACAAAGACATTTATTTAACAATTGCAAACCACAACACAATTACGTAAACAAGAAGTACAAGTCAATGCATCAAGTTGGCAGCACGGAACTATTTCCTCCTGGGTGTCATTGGGTATACTACTTTTGACATATGTCAAATACATGTCAAGTATTAATTTCTTTTGATTGCTTTCTTCTAGAAAATCACCTAAAATGTATAAATTAAACTCTTTGCTGATTTAAAATTATCTTGACAAACAGATATTTAATTCAGTTAAAAAATCGGTTATACTGGTTGACGGAGATCTGTATAAAACTAAAACATAATTAATAGTTTTGTTACAGAAAGTTTATAGCGCAACATTCGAATATCTTTTCAATGTTGAATTCTTTGATACAATTTACTTCCTTACATTTTAATTTCTTGTTACATTATATACAGGATGTATCATGGAAAGTGAAACATAGGCGTTTAACATGGGAAATCAGATTTTCCGTGCGCATTGCTCCCCTAATTATATTAGAAAAAAAAGTTGCAAATGGATGTTTTATTACGTCAGTGTCAGAATAATGATTGTCAAAATAAATAATTTACATCCATATGAAACTTTTTGTCTAAAATAATTAGGAGAGCAATGCGGACGGAAAAACTGATTTCCCATGTGAAACGCCTGTTTCACTTTCCGTGATACATCCTGTAATTACTTCTCCATTGTTATAATAGTGTCTTTCGAAACTACTGGCTATGTAAAAATCACTAAGGTTATATGCCTGCGTGTCGTTTCCATTCATCCAGTGTTCCGAAAAACAAAATATCGCATGGATGCAAACGAAAAAAATATCTCGAACTCTTCAATCGTGTTACGTATACATTGAATGTTTTGATGTAAAATACGCATAGAATGTTCTTTATTTTTTGTAATGTGCCTGAGTGTCTGTTCGCGTATCTGGCGACCCAGGTTCCATCCCGACCGACTCTAAAAATTACTTCGAATTTTAATGCCAGCATTGAGTGCCCGTGAGGTGACGCGTGTTAAGCGCTCGCACGGTACAAATATTTCATCATTACCGATATCTGTGTACAAAGCAGATTGGAACACCCAGCAATGGGTAATATGCCATGATGATATATTTATTAATTTATTTTATTTATAATACAAATTTTCAAAAAAATATTATTTAGAAGATTTTTTTTAAGAAACCACTACTTCCGGTTGTCCAATTGTCACCAAAACCTTTTCAGATCCTTCCATTAATGTCAGATTGAGGAATACGTAGTTACACAGGTTCTAATATTAGAGTCTTTGAGGAATCGACCTTACAACATCCACACACACACACATTCACACATATACGCACGCACGAACACAGACATCATCGTAAAAATGTTAAACTCGGATACTAGGGACCTTAAAACGTGCTTAATGTACATCAAGCAAGACTGATTATTAACTATTGGACTAATTATATAGTAAAACATTTATAATGGAAAGAAAATATTGTACATATTACAATTAGTAACATACTAATTACACACTAATACTAATACCATTATTAAATTATATATATATATATATATATATATATATATATATTCTTTATTATTTATTATTTTGAGTCCACATAACTTCTGAAAATTTTCAAAGTACGTCATCCTACCATGATGAAGTCCCATATCCCTTCTCTAAAACATTAACAGCCGAATTTATAGTATTTCTGATGTGGTTTAAACCAGGTCTATCTTCGCACTAAGTTATTTCCTTATTCATAATAACGGTTGACTTAGACCTAGTTTAAACCTAGTCTAATATTTAGACCAGTTCTACCCCTAGTTTAAACTAGATCTAAGTCCCTGTCATTGTAATGAAAATATGGTGGGCTTTAAGAAAATTGCATTCATAAGATACATGATATTTTTATTAATTGTCACATTGACAATTTTGATACTAATTGGATAAATTCCGGATATTCAAGATATTTTTGCACACATAAATGATGTAGAAGATGAAGAAATTATAAGACCTCAATGCTGAAGGTACTTCATATCTATAATATCTGTAAATTTGATATAATTAAAATGTGTATTTAATTTTAGAAAATATAATGACAGAGATACAGATGATGAAGATGCTGAATTAAATAATGCTAGAAGTAACGAAGCAGGGAATTTATTTAGACATAATCGCAATAGGCCCGGGAACGAGAACACTTCAAACCTAATTTGTAGCCGTCAAATATATTTTATATAAAAATTAATGTGTTAAACAATTTTTGAGTGTAAATAAATTATTTTTAATTAATTTCACACGTTTTCTGTAAATTGCAAGCAGCTTCATACCCATATAAAAGTTCTGAAAACCAGCACCGCCGTTAGACCTGGGCAACCGAGGCACTTGTCCGGAGCTTTTTTTTTTAGGAGGAATGCATTAAAATTAATAATAATATAGAAAATATAATTCTCATTCTAAAAAAATAATATAAAATTTCACCGACACAGAATTACCAAACAATAAGGGCACTGGACAAAACTTCCATTACCGTTCTCGTTCCCGCTCTATCATGCAATCGCATTTATTTTAATTACAAAATAATATATTATTATATTTATACATAAAAAAAATTAAAATTATCTACTCTACTAAATTATTTCCTCGAGCAATTTTATTTATTAAATATTCCTGTTTAATTTACAAATTTTTTCTTCCCATTTTTCCCTATAACTCGTACATATGAATACATGATTTTATTATTGTTGTGGCACATACTATTCTTATTTTAGATAATATCACGACAATATTAAGTATAAATTTTTACACTGACAACTAAATGACATTTGAAAATATTCAAATACTTATGTCTGAAGCTTACTTCAAATTCATCGCAGACCATGTCCAGACGGATACAATGACTAAACTCGATCTACATAGACCACGTTTAAACTGGGTCTAAAATTTACTATGAATAGGTCCAAGGTGGTCTAAGTTAGCCCTAGTTTAAACCTAGTCTAGTAGACCTAGTTTAAACCAAGTCTATCTCAGTTACTATGAATACGGCTGTATATAGTTAATAAAAATATTATTATAAGTGTGATTAATTTATATATTTTGATTTAAATATTGAAATTCGATTAGGTTGTAAGCTCGAAACCGCTTAAATTTTTAACAATATAACGCACAAAACTCACACAAATATTATCTTTGTTCGTTTAAAATTAACCCGCAATGCGTTGTGGACAAATGTTTTGCTTACTATTTTCGGTAGGAATCCGTATAGCATAGAAAATGCTCATTAAAATATTTACAGTTAGTTATTGGAATATTTTTTATCTAATGTTCCGACTAATATATCATATGACTCGAAAATTTATCCGTGTTTTTGTGTTTTACTTTTCTTTATTTTTACTATATAAGAGTATTAAGATCTTATATTAACTAGTTTATGTTTACCGCGGACCAATAAAAATGAACAAAACATACATAAGTATCCCGTCAGGCATGCTTAATATATTAGGTTTATCGCCAGATTAGTTACTGTATATAATACCGCCGGCGGCCAATTAGCCACACAGTATTTAAATTAACTATTACTTCTTTATATTTATTCGCTGAATATTGTAATTATTTATCTTACATATCACATTAAATGTGAGACAAAGAGCATATATATATATATATATATATATATATATATATATATATATATATATATATATATATATATATATATATATTATATAGGTGGAATGTTTGGTTAAAAATTCAGATACTGAAAAAATAAAATTAGAGTACCAATATCATTATTTCCTTTTGTATATTCATGATACCACTTCCGGTTTATTAGTAATTGATATCAACTTTGAAATTTCAAATGGAACATACTATATTTTTTTACAAATTTGAAAAGTACATCAAATTTGCTTTACAATCATGTAAAATAATCCATATGTTACATTATTAAGAAGTAAAATGGCGTAAAATCCATAATAAGTAATTCACTTGCAATTTTTATTATATAAATTTTCAAAAATACAAATATAAGTTAAATAAACAATATATAAATTATATACCGAATATTTACCTAAAATAAATAATTAAATTTTGTGTCTAAACTTGTCTCAAATGTAATTTTAAGGCGCTACGTGCACAAAATTTCCTGCACGCCGGAGAGTGCGATGGAGCGATACGTATTTCTAATATGTTATCTCTGTCTGCGCAAATACACTACATTCCCTATGACTCTGCGTAAAAATATGCGCGCGGAGTGCAGCGTGGCGACTTGCACGCGAAAGAGCAATTCGTACTCGCACATGCGCTTATGATAGACAACCAAAAACACTTCAGTACGTTATTGTCCCATAATTATATAAAAAAAAATATATTTTGTATATCATATTTAGATCAAATCAATTAAATAATTTATATTTTAATGTATTACATTTGAAATCATTCGCAGGTTGTGCAGTGCACACCTTGCATATATGGACTGCACGCCACTGATATATATATATATATATATATATATATATATATATATATATATATATATATATATATATATATATATATATATATATATATATATATATATATATACAGGGTGGTGTATCGGAAGCCGCAACATAGGGATTTCAATGGTAAATTATGAATGTGCAATTATTTGCTCCCCTAATTATTTTAGATCTTAAGTGTATTTAGGTTTTTTGTACAGAAAAAAATGCTGCATCTAAGCATACTATTGTTTGCATTTTTACATTTTCCGGAATAGTAAAAATTCGAAATTAAAAAGTAACATTTTTACGAAAATCAGTAATGCCATGGAAAACAAATAAGTGCACTTACATTTGTCATTGCTGTTTGACGTTTGATTTATTAATTTCCGTTCTTGTTAATATGTATTCCATAGAAAAAAAAGTAGAAATGATTAAGTATTTTTATGCTGGAAATAGTGCTCGTCAAGTAAGTGCCTTGTTTAGTGTTAAATATCCGAATCGGCCAATTCCTGCTAGCACAACGATTGACAGAATCATTCATAAGTTTGAAACTAAAGGAACTGTACTAAATAAATGTAAATGTAATGAAGGCGATCAGAATTTACAACAAATCGAAGAAAATGAGAACACCTTCAACGTTTTGGCGGCAGTAACTGAGAATCCTAACATTAGTATACGGCAAATTTCTAAAAACATTGACTTGCATCACTCACAAGTGTTGCGAATTTTAAAAAAGAATAAGTTTAAATCTTATAAATATCAACGCCATCAAGAGTTGCATGAACATGATTTGGAAAGAAGAAGGGAATTTTGCTTCCAAATGATGGAACTATGTAACGAAGACAGGGAGTTTTTGAACAACATTATTTTCACAGATGAATGCACGTTCACCCTGCATAACGAACCAAACGTGCAAAATTGTAGAATATAGGCTACTGAAAATCCACACTGTATTGTAGAAAGTAGAACACAATATCCCCAAAAAGTTAACGTTTGGGCGGGAATATTAGGTCATAACATTATAGGACCATTTTTCATGAATGAAAATTTAACAGGGCAGCGCTTCATGCAGTTATTGGAAGAAGATATTGCTCCGGCGGTGACAGAAGTTGTTAGAGACAATCAAGAAATTTGGTTCCAGTTGGATGGTTGTCCCGCACACAATAGTCGCGATGTCCGTGAATTTTTAAACGACAGCTTTTGTAATAAAACCATTGGTCCAAATTTTAGAATTAATTGGCCGGCCAGATCTCCCGATCTTTCGCCTAACGATTTTTTTCTTTGGGGACATTTGAAATCAAAGATTTACTCGGGGAGAAAATTTCTAAATTTAGAAGAATTAAAATGTGCCATCCAATTTGAGTCTCATAAAATATCACAATACCAATTAGCAAATGTTAGACGAGAATTTTACGATAGGCTGGGTTATTGTTTAACAGTAAATGGCGATTTGTTTGAACATTTTCTATGATTTGTTATTTTTTTTTATACATATTATTGAATGTATCATGTAAAAATTAATAAAATTTTCATTCCCATAACATACTTGTTTTATGGTTTTAAATAGCTATGACAAATGTAAAGTGCACTTATTTGTTTTTATAATTCCAAGGCATTACTGATTTTCGTAAAAATGTTACTTTTTAATTTCGAATTTTTACGATTCCGGAAAATGTAAAATTGCAAACAATAGTATGCTTAGATGCAGCATTTTTTTCTGTGCAAAAAACCTAAATACACTTAAGATCTAAAATAATTAGGGGAGCAAATAATTGCACATTCATAATTTACCATTGAAATCCCTATGCTGCGGCTTCCGATACACCACCCGGTATATATATATATATATATATATATATATATATATATATATATATATATATATATATATATATATATATATATATATATATATATATTGAATTAGGATTTTTTTTAGTGTTCACACATCTGTCAGTTAGAATTTTCTAAATATAGTAGCTGTTTCCATGGTTATAGCATAGCTGGCTGATTTATAAAACTTAATTCGTTAACTCTGTATCCATTAAATATTAAATATAAAATACAATCATTTCGTATAGATAAGAATATTCTTTAATATTTATAGTAAAATGAAATGTCAAAAAAAAATATTTAATAGTGTTTTTTTGTTTTCAAGAAAAACTGTTAAAATATTCAAATGAGGGTACTTCTGGTTGACCAATTGTAACCAAAATCTAATCAACTCTACATATGTGTGCAAGGAAGAGGAATACGTAAAAATTGTAATTTTTGGAACTCTAGTATTGTATACATGCGTTTCGTTCGCGTGAGAGAAGCAAAATAGAAGTTGTAATTTTTAGCTACATAATAGCTCTGTTCGCTTGTATGGTTCTAGCTGCATGAACTTGAATTTTTGTGAAAAATGTGTTCGTTTGTGTGCTCTAAGTTGTCAGCAATATGTTCGGTTCTCGTCGTGCATATTGCACTAACTTGTCAGAACTGTAATACCTCCCGAGCTAGTACACTACTAAGTGCAACTTATAACGTCACTGTAATTTGACAAACGGGCTACTGTGAACTTGTAATTGCCATAATATTTTTTTCAAAAATCGATATCTATTCTAAATATGATTCAAAAGAAATGTTTTCTTGTGAGAGATAAACATGAAAAATTCCTTCCCAATGGAAACTATTATAATTTTTGGTAATTAACGTATAGCCTGCACTAACTTTTGTAATTTGTGTTCGTATGTATTTAGAAAATAATTGTGTACTATTTTGTACTAAACTGCACTAATGAAAAATTCTCAGTACATGTTATATAAATTAGTGCAATACAAATGAACAGACATTATGTAAAGACTGCCATAAGAAATAGAACAAAAATGTTGATAGATGACATGTGACAATGTTTTAATAAAGTTTTATTTCATTAAATTATTTAACAATGGTCAAGAATATATTTACCATATCACATAATTATAATTAATTAAAAATGAATTTAATAATATCAATAATTGAAGACTTTATGCCAATAATTGAACTTACCAAATGATTCACTTGTTTTATATTTTTGTTCTATTTCTCATTGCAGCCTGTAAATAGCCAAAAATTACAACTTTTGTTTTTCTCTCTCCCGAATGAAACACATGGAAGTATACAATAATTACACGTAGTTTTTAATTTTGAAATTTTTTGCATTTACATTTTTGTTTAAAAAAAATAGAGCAAAGACATATGATATGAAACTATTACCATTGAATTCATATAAACGGGCATCAAGATATATTATGTTTAGCTTACGCTGACGATTTAGTTGTCCTAGCTCATTCTCCAATAGATTTGAAACTTAAATTACTCGCTTTAGAAGAATATTCCGATAATAATGATTTATGTGTTAATACGGACAAAACAAAAATAGTATTGTTCCATAAAGGTAGGAAAAGTAATAAATGCGAATTTAAATTTAAAAACAATATAATTTATTTGGTCACAAATTTTGAATATTTAGGCGTCCTTTTCTCTCCCTCCAGAAAATTTTATGAACAAACAAAAAATTGTCGTAAAAAAGCAAATATAGCTATTCAAAACGTTAAGAAAATCTTGGCTACAGGGAAATCAAACAATTGGGAAGAAAAATCTAAATTATTAAATTCAATAATACATGCCACAGCTTTGTACGCTTCGGAAGTATGGGGTCTTAGATATGAAAACGAAATAGAAAGATGCCAAATTAAATATGTCAAATCTATTTTTCGATTCCCCCTTCATACTCCGGATTTTATAGTTCGATTGGAAACAGGATTAATACATATGGGAAAATATATATGGAAAAGAGCGCTCGGCCTATGGAAAAAAATTTTGATGATGCCTAATAACAGATATCCAAAAATTATATACAACCGTTTGCTTGAGCTCGACCAGTCTTTTGAAAACAATAAATTGGAACTAAATTGGGTTAGCCAACTGAAAACCTTTTTATACGAGAATAATTTTTATGATATCTGGGAAAATCAATCAATCAACGAACTATCAATTAATGTAATTATAGATGAATTTACGAATACGCTAGAGAAAAAAGACTTGGACAGAAACCAACTCTCGACCTATAGTTTATTTTATAAGATCATAAAGTGTAGTCCCGGTATGGAAGTACATTTGAATATGAATATTCCAATAATTAAACAACAAATTATTTCACAAATCCGCATTTCTTCAAAAAGGACTCTTAAAATATTTTACAAAAATATTAAATACGAGCTAAATTCAGAGTTATTATGTACAATTTGTAACTTACAAAAATTTGAAAATGCCTATCATTTCTACCTTGAGTGTCCTATGTATGCACACCTTAGAGATCACTTTCTGAATAGATACAACACACCAATCTTTACTGAAAGAAATTTTTATAGTTTATTTACCAATTTAACAAAAGACAAAATTGACCATATCTTCTATTATACAATTTCTGCCCTGAAAATCCGAAGCTTTTATTTAAATGAATAAACATCCATCCAGAGTTACAATTAAAAATACATTACTTTCTCGCATTAATTTAAGTTAACCATATCAGGTTAACTTCGATCATTTAAGTTGGGTAAACATATAGTGTAAAGTGTTCCATTAAATTCATTTATCTTTAAATTCATATAAAATAGAATTTTGTTATTAATTATTAATTGCTAATAAATGGTATTTATATCTGTTTTTGTTATGTTATTTGGGTCATTATATAGTACAAAATGTCACTGAATCCATTATAATTATAATATGTGTATATGTGATAGCTACTTTTAAATGTAAATAGGGCTATATAGCTTAAAATCAAAAATTCCTTTAAATTCATTTAAATTTAAAATTTGTCATTATTAATATGTAATAAATGGTATATGCTGTTTTTTATATATGTATACATTATTTAAAAAAATTATATTATATACTCGTATGCATGTACTCTATAGACTACAAATAATTTTGTATGACTTTTGTACCAATCCATTGTATGAAGCACTGCTTAGAAACAATAAATGTTATTAATATTAATAATTAATATTACCATTGTATATATCATATGGTCCGTAAAAAAGTAGATATTCGATATACAATGTTCGCGTTCAGCCGGGATAGCACTGGCCTAACAAAAATTGGCGCAGTTTGTTAGCGCTAGATGTGTAGTGAACGGTATTTATTTGTCTTACGGCCGAATTCACCATTAATCCGTTGATTAATAATCAGTTGATTAAGGAATCAAGCTGATCTGTAAATCATCGTATGTTCTAATTCACCAACTTGATTTCTGGATCAAGGAATCATATTCAACTGATTCACAGTTTTGTTTTGGTTTTTGACAGTTAATGTAACTGTCATGTAATTTTATTCGTGGGAATTGTGCTTTCCGTTAAAAAGGTATTAATATATTAGTTTTTAATTTATTTATAAAATATATTTTATAATTTTCCAATAATAATATTATATTTTTATTTTGATATATGTAGAAAGTACACTGATCCCAATAAATATGTGTTTTTAAATATAGTGAAAATAAAAGTATAGTTGAAAATATGAAAACCAATGCGGTTCTAAATAAAGATAAAGAAGAAGGATAATGTAAAGTTACAAATGGGTATAACAGCCAGAATCCTAAGATAGCTATAAATGTCAAAATTAGAATTCAAAGATATGATCAGTCCTTGATTCATGGAATATGACGAATCAGTTGATCATTGAGTTTGATTAGTAGATTAGCTTGATTTTTAATGGTGAATTGGATAGATTTACGGCCGAATTCACCATTCCTTAATCATGAGTTGATTTACAGATTAACGCTGATTCTAAATCAATCCAATTCACCATTAAAAATTAAACTAATCTACTAATCAAAATCAATGATCAACGTCATTTTCCATGAATCAAGGACTGATCACATCTTTGAATCCTAATTTTGACGATTATAGCTGTGTTAGGATTCTGGATGTTGTACCCATGTGTAACTTTGCGTCATCCTTCTTCTTTATCTTTATTTAGAACCGCATTGGTTTTATTATTTTTACCTATACTTTTACATGTTTCATTTTCACTATATTTAAAAACACTCCTTTATTGGAATCAGTGTAATTTCTACCTATATCATATCAATACCTTTTTAACGGAAAGTACAATTACCACGAATAAAATTTTATGACAGTTACATTAACTGTCAAAAACTAAAACAAAACTGTGAATCAGTTGATCATGATTCCTTGATTCAGAAATCAAGTTGATGAATTAGAACATATGTTGATCTACAGATCAGCTTGATTCCTTAATCAACTGATTATTAATCAACGGATTAATGGTGAATTCGGCCGTTAGCGAAATATTTCTCGCTAGCTATTTCTTCTAGCGCTAGATTCTAACAAACCATTCAATTAGTTTGCTAGTCTAGTGCTACCGCGGCTGAATGCGAGCATTGTTAATTTTTTTATTGTGTTGTAGTTACTCACCTATTAATTTTAGAGGAAGGCTTGTAAATACGAAACTTGTTTAAAATTAACAACCACACAATATGTATAATATTTTCTTTTCCATTATAATTTCCGATATAGGAACATATTTAAGACAAGTTGTCATATCTTAGAAAGCGCTTCTACTGCAAGGTACGGACTTAACTCGTTACTCCGTCACATGACAGTTGGCCGCGTCTGGATGTTGTTTGCGCTCGATGACGCCAGCGTCGACGTCGTCCACGTACCGCCGTTGATGTCGCTAGCAGTGATTTCATTAAATTTTCAGCGGAAACGTCTGAAACGCCGCGCATAACAAATAAGGGAACTGCTCTAAAGCCTTCACGCATAACCTAAATTCCGCTAGTTTCGTTAAGGTAACAAACGAGTTTATCACGAATATTAAACAGCAACGGAAACATATTATGTGGCGTGAACAAAAATGAAATTTAACTGAAAAAATATGATAGGTCAAGCACATTTCGCCATTTAATTTTTGTGTGAACACTAAAAAAAATCCTAATTCAATATATATATATATATATATATATATATATATATATATATATATATATATATATATATATATATATATACCTTTTTAACGGAAAGCACAATTCCCACGAATAAAATTACATGACAGTTACATTAACTGTCAAAAACCAAAACAAAACTGTGAATCAGTTGAATATGATTCCTTGATCCAGAAATCAAGTTGGTGAATTAGAACATACGATGATTTACAGATCAGCTTGATTCCTTAATCAACTGATTATTAATCAACGGATTAATGGTGAATTCGGCCGTAAGACAAATAAATACCGTTCACTACACATCTAGCGCTAACAAACTGCGCCAATTTTTGTTAGGCCAGTGCTATCCCGGCTGAACGCGAACATTGTATATCGAATATCTACTTTTTTACGGACCATATGATATATACAATGGTAATATTAATTATTAATATTAATAACATTTATTGTTTCTAAGCAGTGCTTCATACAATGGATTGGTACAAAAGTCATACAAAATTATTTGTAGTCTATAGAGTACATGCATACGAGTATATAATATAATTTTTTTAAATAATGTATACATATATAAAAAACAGCATATACCATTTATTACATATTAATAATGACAAATTTTAAATTTAAATGAATTTAAAGGAATTTTTGATTTTAAGCTATATAGCCCTATTTACATTTAAAAGTAGCTATCACATATACACATATTATAATTATAATGGATTCAGTGACATTTTGTACTATATAATGACCCAAATAACATAACAAAAACAGATATAAATACCATTTATTAGCAATTAATAATTAATAACAAAATTCTATTTTATATGAATTTAAAGATAAATGAATTTAATGGAACACTTTACACTATATGTTTACCCAACTTAAATGATCGAAGTTAACCTGATATGGTTAACTTAAATTAATGCGAGAAAGTAATGTATTTTTAATTGTAACTCTGGATGGATGTTTATTCATTTAAATAAAAGCTTCGGATTTTCAGGGCAGAAATTGTATAATAGAAGATATGGTCAATTTTGTCTTTTGTTAAATTGGTAAATAAACTATAAAAATTTCTTTCAGTAAAGATTGGTGTGTTGTATCTATTCAGAAAGTGATCTCTAAGGTGTGCATACATAGGACACTCAAGGTAGAAATGATAGGCATTTTCAAATTTTTGTAAGTTACAAATTGTACATAATAACTCTGAATTTAGCTCGTATTTAATATTTTTGTAAAATATTTTAAGAGTCCTTTTTGAAGAAATGCGGATTTGTGAAATAATTTGTTGTTTAATTATTGGAATATTCATATTCAAATGTACTTCCATACCGGGACTACACTTTATGATCTTATAAAATAAACTATAGGTCGAGAGTTGGTTTCTGTCCAAGTATTTTTTCTCTAGCGTATTCGTAAATTCATCTATAATTACATTAATTGATAGTTCGTTGATTGATTGATTTTCCCAGATATCATAAAAATTATTCTCGTATAAAAAGGTTTTCAGTTGGCTAACCCAATTTAGTTCCAATTTATTGTTTTCAAAAGACTGGTCGAGCTCAAGCAAACGGTTGTATATAATTTTTGGATACCTGTTATTAGGCATCATCAAAATTTTTTTCCATAGGCCGAGCGCTCTTTTCCATATATATTTTCCCATATGTATTAATCCTGTTTCCAATCGAACTATAAAATCCGGAGTATGAAGGGGGAATCGAAAAATAGATTTGACATATTTAATTTGGCATCTTTCTATTTCGTTTTCATATCTAAGACCCCATACTTCCGAAGCGTACAAAGCTGTGGCATGTATTATTGAATTTAATAATTTAGATTTTTCTTCCCAATTGTTTGATTTCCCTGTAGCCAAGATTTTCTTAACGTTTTGAATAGCTATATTTGCTTTTTTACGACAATTTTTTGTTTGTTCATAAAATTTTCTGGAGGGAGAGAAAAGGACGCCTAAATATTCAAAATTTGTGACCAAATAAATTATATTGTTTTTAAATTTAAATTCGCATTTATTACTTTTCCTACCTTTATGGAACAATACTATTTTTGTTTTGTCCGTATTAACACATAAATCATTATTATCGGAATATTCTTCTAAAGCGAGTAATTTAAGTTTCAAATCTATTGGAGAATGAGCTAGGACAACTAAATCGTCAGCGTAAGCTAAACATAATATATCTTGATGCCCGTTTATATGAATTCAATGGTAATAGTTTCATATCATATGTCTTTGCTCTATTTTTTTTAAACAAAAATGTAAATGCAAAAAATTTCAAAATTAAAAACTACGTGTAATTATTGTATACTTCCATGTGTTTCATTCGGGAGAGAGGAAAAACAAAAGTTGTAATTTTTGGCTATTTACAGGCTGCAATGAGAAATAGAACAAAAATATAAAACAGTTGTAATCATTATGGCATAAAGTCTTCAATTATTGATATTATTAAATTCATTTTTAATTAATTATAATTATGTGATATGGTAAATATATTCTTGATCATTGTTAAATAATTTAATGAAATAAAACTTTATTAAAACATTGTCACATGTCATCTATCAACATTTTTGTTCTATTTCTTATGGCAGTCTTTACATAATGTCTGTTCATTTGTATTGCACTAATTTATATAACATGTACTGAGAATTTTTCATTAGTGCAGTTTAGTACAAAATAGTACACAATTATTTTCTAAATACATACGAACACAAATTACAAAAGTTAGTGCAGGCTATACGTTAATTACCAAAAATTATAATAGTTTCCATTGGGAAGGAATTTTTCATGTTTATCTCTCACAAGAAAACATTTCTTTTGAATCATATTTAGAATAGATATCGATTTTTGAAAAAAATATTATGGCAATTACAAGTTCACAGTAGCCCGTTTGTCAAATTACAGTGACGTTATAAGTTGCACTTAGTAGTGTACTAGCTCGGGAGGTATTACAGTTCTGACAAGTTAGTGCAATATGCACGACGAGAACCGAACATATTGCTGACAACTTAGAGCACACAAACGAACACATTTTTCACAAAAATTCAAGTTCATGCAGCTAGAACCATACAAGCGAACAGAGCTATTATGTAGCTAAAAATTACAACTTCTATTTTGCTTCTCTCACGCGAACGAAACGCATGTATACAATACTAGAGTTCCAAAAATTACAATTTTTACGTATTCCTCTTCCTTGCACACATATGTAGAGTTGATTAGATTTTGGTTACAATTGGTCAACCAGAAGTACCCTCATTTGAATATTTTAACAGTTTTTCTTGAAAACAAAAAAACACTATTAAATATTTTTTTTTGACATTTCATTTTACTATAAATATTAAAGAATATTCTTATCTATACGAAATGATTGTATTTTATATTTAATATTTAATGGATACAGAGTTAACGAATTAAGTTTTATAAATCAGCCAGCTATGCTATAACCATGGAAACAGCTACTATATTTAGAAAATTCTAACTGACAGATGTCAATGAAAAGAAAATGAATGTGGCAGATATTAGGATGTTGAGATAGATGTTGGGAAAGATAGAATAAGGAATGAGAGAATAAGGGAAATGGCTCGAGTGATAGAAGTTTCTAGAAAGATACAGAGAGACAATTACATTGGTTTTAACACGTTATGCGGAAAGATGAATATATTGGAAGAATGAATAGCTTAGTAATAGAAGGTAGACGAAACAGAGGAAGACCAAAGATAAGACGGAAAGACTGTATTGCGGAAGACTTGCGAGAAAAAGAACTAAATGAGGACGACACAACAAGAAGAAAATAGAAAAACAGCGACCCTTAAAGAATGAGAAAAGCTAAAGAAGCAGAAGATGTCAGGGTCAAGTGCAATTTGCATAGTTTTTTTTATGAAATAATTTTACTGGAAATATAGGATCTTTTGCAAGAAAATTTATGTATGAAATTTGTATACAGGGTGTTTGGCGTAAGTCCGGCACCACGAATATTTCGTTTATTTTGAGAGATACAAAAAATGTTAATAAGCAAAGTTAAACTAAACAAAGGGGTTCATAAGATGATCATAGCAGAAATTTTGTATCACTTCCGGTTTTAGTGGAAATGGGTACAACTTTAAAACTAGCATAGGGAATCGGTATTTTTATATTTTTTTTCAGAATATAGATAAAATTAGCTTCACAATGATACCAAATTATCATAGTTTTACTTTAACCATTTCAAAATGGCCACCATCTATTCTTAAAATATGTATTAATAAAATTCCATACAAAATAAAACATAGCAAGCTATGAAAACAATTTTATTATCTTATAACAAAAGAAAAGAATTTACCTATATTTGCGATAGTGACAATTTCTTGTAATAATTAAATAATTATGGCTCAAGTGAATTACACAAATGAAGAAATGGTTGATATGATTTTAATATGCGGACAATGTCAAAGAAATTCTGTTAGAGCACTTCAACTTTATGGAGAGAGGTATCCTCACCGACGACAACCGAGAAGACAATATTTTAATGAAGTTGTTAATAAATTGAAAACACATGGATCATTTAAACTGAAAAATCGACGTGCAAGAAGAGGAAATGAAGTAGATAATCATCGAGATGAAGAAGAAGAAAGAATATTAGCTTACATTAATTACAATCCTGAAGTGTCGGTGAGGGAATTAAGTAGAGAATGCGCGGTATCATGTTGGGGAGCATACAAAATTAAAAAAAAAACATAGTTTTAATTCTTATAAAATGCACATCAGTCAATCTCTTAGGGCAGGGATATGGCGAACCTTTGCGTATCAACGTGCCATTTTTCTAAAGAAATGTTTAATGAGGTCATAGACGTGCCATCAAATAATTTTGACTTTGTGATTATTGGGAAAATAATAATAATAAATACTATCAACTCAAAACTCTTTATTTACTACAAAAAAATAGGAACATTTTGCAATGTTTCAATTATACGCATAATTTAAATTAAAGTAAAATTAGTGTGACATCTGTTGTAGCATATTAGATGACAAATAACATGTTAGGGTTGTAAGATGTTACTTTTAGCAGAATGCATGCTGAACTGGAGTCATCTGTCAAACGGTTTCTAACCGAGTCTTTAATGTTATTCATCTCTGAAAATAATGACTCGCAGGCATAGGTTGATGAAAATATTGTTAAAATAGCATGAGCCAGCTTCTTCAAACAATTAAATGTGTCTGGTTCGCATTCCATGTTTCCAAAATTCGTCATATAATACCTACTTCACACTTTTTTTCGTAGTGCACCATAATGAATTTTGTGATCAGTGACGTGCCCAAAATATTGTGTCGCGTGCCATTAATGGCACGCGTGCCATTGGTTCGCCATCCCTGTCTTAGGGAATATGACTATGATCGTAGAATAAATTTT
This sequence comes from Harpalus rufipes, assembly GCA_951394225.1. Taxonomy (NCBI): domain Eukaryota; kingdom Metazoa; phylum Arthropoda; class Insecta; order Coleoptera; family Carabidae; genus Harpalus; species Harpalus rufipes. The sequence goes on from OX596274.1 coordinate 60,435,085, forward strand.
TGCAATTGGTTTTTACAAATGTGGCAGAATGATAACAGATTTCATCATAAAATTTTATTTTCTGATGAATCATATTTTTCGAACAATGGGCTTTTTAACAAAAATAATGTAAGACGTTGGGCAACCGAAAATCCCAGAATACTGAGAACATCCAGGCATCAAGAAAGATTTGGTTTTAATGTTTGGCTGGGAATAATTGGGACCAGAATTGTTGGCCCTATTACATTTCAAGGTACTCTGACAGCAGAAAGGTATTTACTATTTTTACAAAATGAAGTGGAAGATCTGCTGGACGACTTACCTATTGTCAATACCATTGGCATGTGGTTCCAACAAGATGGAGCGCCAGCTCATAATGCAAGAAATGTAGTGGCCTATTTAAATGAAAAATATGAAGATAATTGGATTGGAAAAATTCTCCAAAACCTTGGCCGGCACGATCTCCTGACCTTACGCCACTAGACTACTTTCTTTGGGGTTATTTGAAAGATAAAGTATACCGAACACCTCCAACTACTTTGGAAAATTTAGAAATAAAAGTTAGAGCGACTGTTTGATTAATGAGAATATCCTAGAAAATGTAATGAAAGAGTTTTTATTACGTATAAGAAAATTTATAGAAAATAACGGCGGCCATATTGAGCATTTGTAGTTTTTCACATTTACTGTTTCTGTTTTGGTATCGTTGTGAACATACCTACTAAAAAATAAAAAAATAATACCTCACGTCTAATTTTTTTTTAATTTCTTATTTTCTTTTGTTATAAGATAATAAAATTGTTTTCATAGCTTGCTATGTTTTATTTTGTATGAAATTTTATTAATACATATTTTGAGAATAGATGGTTGCCATTTTGAAATGGTGAAAGTAAAACTATGATAATTTGGTATCATTGTGAAGCAAATTTTATGTAAATTCTGAAAAAAAATATAAAAATACCGATTCCCTATGCTAGTTTTAAAGTTGTACACATTTCCGCTAAAACTGGAAGTGATACAAAATTTCTGCTATGATCATCTTATGAGCCCCTTTGTCTAGTTTAACTTTTCTTATTAACATTTTTTTGTACGAGTATCTCTCAAAATAAACGAAATATTCGTGGTGCCGGACTTACGCCAAACAACCTGTATAATACGCAGGATAGACGGAAGGTAATGTGCTGGTCACATCAGACTTTTTATATTATATGAGAACATATATTTTTTATTTGCTCATTCGTTAGAGAAATTAATTCTGAATTCAGTAATATAATACATATATACCAGTACATGCATGTAAAATTTAAATTAATTTAATTAAAATAATGCTATAATAAGTGTCAGTAATGACAAAAATCTATTGTGGCCAGCACAATACCTCTTGCTATTTTTATTTTTTGTTGCATAGGGCGTGAGCAGTCATGTGACTTTGTTGGCCTTGGCAAGCAGATATGGGGGCCCGTGTTAGAATAACAGCTATTAATAATGTATATAGGCGTCAAGTAGCATAAGTTTTCATTCAAAACATTATGATTTTCCAAATCCATGTGGATTATTGTCCTCGACAAGTATATTCCATACTATTGATGACATATAAACAACATGATATCAGAATATTTTGAAATTTTTAATGAAAAATTATGACATATTACATTTGTGACATCTATAATAACTACTAGCAATCATTCGGACACGGATCCTCATATCTGCTTGCCAAGGTCACATGACTGCTCGCGCCCTATAAGTAACGAATTTAACATTTCTTGTACACACAAATAATTGAAATTGTTTCTCTTCTTTCGTTCTATGAGAAATTTTGTCCTTCTGTGCTAATATGTTCAAAATTCTTGAAGTTCATTGCCGGTATTAGCGGTATTTTTTAAGGATATATGTAATATTAACGTACCTATAATATAAATACATATTTAATTAATAATACAACAATATATATTAAATGTACTCATACTTCCCAGAAAAATCTGACACTGACATTTTGAATTTATTTGTGAATTACAAAAATTTAAATATCGCAACTGTTTTTTGGGCAACCAGATTTATTACAAACGATTATTCTATATGATTATATACTATATCTCCAAATCTATACGAGATATAATAAAAAAATTAAATGTGTCAGATTGAGAATTTAATTATCTTTATTATTCATTGTAACTAATTTTCAAAAACTAATATTTAGTTTTTTTAGAAACTACCACTCCCGATTGTCCAATTGTTACCAGAACCTATTCAACTCTTCCCATTACTGTTATATTGAGGAATCCGTAGTTACACAGGTCTTTTGTTTTATAAAGTTTGAGAAATCGTACCTCTAACAGCCTAACACACATCCGCACACACACGCACACACACGCACACACACACAGACATCATCGTAAAAATGTTTTAATCGGATTCTAGGGACCTTAAAACGTGCTTATTCATTGAAATCTGGATATGAGATTATTAGCATGAATCCAATAGCTCTCTTAACAAGAGGTAAAAATGAATACGTATTAATTTCTTTATCATGAAATTAGACTGCCATGAAAGAAATACGTGAATATTTTGTTTGCGTTGACATTTATGATCAATTACAATAACAAAATATTCATTTCTTTCTGTCAGGGCTCTCTAATTTTATGTAAAGAAAAATAACATGTATTCATTTTATTTATTCATGGCACTCTTATTACAGCCGTATTTTAATCAAATTGGCATAAAAGTTTGTATGCATTTATCTCAAAAAAATCGTTATATAAGGGTATAAAAATATTATATCACTGAATTCACAATTAAATTCTCTATCGAATGAGCAAATACAAAATATATGTTCTAATTTAAAATAATAAAAAATTAGTAAATTTGTATTCTAGGGATTCCAAAACGTGATTATTCATTAGAAACTCATTATCGAATTTTTTGCCAAAGACAATATCTAAAGGTGACGGTAAAAGTTATGTCCTGTATTTTAAGAATCACTGGTCGAAATCAATCATTTTTATTTCTTTAAATTTGTCTTGTGAAATAGAAATTGTTTGCTCGTCTTTGTAGCTCGTATAATTCTCGAGACAGCAATGGTGGCCCATTTGAAATGAACAACCTGTATACAGGATGAAACCGGAAGTTGGAAACATAGTTTTACTGTTACAAAAAAAACCTTTTTACTGCGCTGCTGCCAGCATGAACTTGTTATTAAAAATAACGTATTATCTAATCACGCAACAGACGTGAAATGAAAAATGGAAAATAATTTTCTGAATTTTGAATTAATTGTTTTTGATTGAGAATCAGCGCGTCGAAATATACATATATGCCCGCAATTTTTTAACACCCTGTGCAGGTTGCCATAATCTTATATGCCGTGTCTAACAGAGCAATGCCTATGCAATTTTCGCACTTGTATCGTTCTCGTTTCTTGAATATCGGATATATTGTAGCTTCGCTCCATCTTACAGCCTTTTGTTTTTCCTCCTATGCCTCCTTTATTATTTCACACAACTTTCCTTGTATTTCTTCTCCTCTGTATTTATACATTTCTCTGGAAACTTTGTTACCACCTGGGTTTTACTATTTTTCATCCCCGTTACGGTTTTCAAAATCTCTTCCTCTGAAGGCGGAGCAATATAGTTATTATTCAGACCAATTCTGGCGACTGGAGCCTCTGATTCTTCTTCCTCAACCTCTTTATTTGGTAGCTCACTGATATACGTCTTCCATCTGACTAACTTATCTTCGCTCGTTACTTATTTCCCGTTCTGACATTTACAGTGAAATGCTTTTTGTCGAAACCCTTGGTTGTCTTATTTACATCCTGATAGAAATTTCTTTTGAAGTTATTTCTAGTTTTCTTCCAGTCGTTCTAGGTTCTTTTCCATATGATATCTTTTTTTCTCTCGACATATTTTCTTGAATTTCTTTCATTTAGTTGCATATTTCTCTTTGTTTGTTTCGCTATAAGTACGTAGTACGGCAGCTTTTGCCCTCAATTTTCTGCTCAGTGTCTCTTTGCATTCTTCATCAAACCACGTTTTGGAACCTTTTTCTGTGAGTTTTCCTACCAATATCTTAGGTACCCCTTCTATTGTGCTTCATACCTACTTTATCGGAAAATTGTGCTTTAATCTCTTCTTGATGGAAAAGTTTGATGTTATATTTTCTCATTTCATTGTAGTTTCTTCTATTACTTTTCGGCAGTTCTTGTTTTACTTCAGCTACCACCATGAAGTGGTCCGTGTCAAATACCGCGCCTGTTCTGCTTTTCACGTCAGTAATTAGTTTGAAATATTTCTTTTCTATCAGGACGTAGTCGATCTAATAACATGTCTGTCCATCTGGGGCCACCCACGTTCCTTTGTGTACGTCCTTTCTTTGACGATAAGTGCTTTTAATTATCATTTTTGTCTCCGTAGCAAATTCGATCAATCGGTACCGTTATCATTTCATATCTCATGTTTACTATGTTATTTGATTTGATTGAACCTTTCTTCGTTTCCGAACTTTGCGTTCAGGTCTCCTATTATTATCGTTATGTCATATTTCGGTATGCACTTCAGGACTCTTGCCAATTCCTCATAAAACTTATTTTTTGTTTCGATTTCTTCTTGTTCCTTTTATTTTGTCCAGGGGGAGTTGCGGATCAGTTCAGTTCAGTGCTACTCACCCTTTTTGTGCATGTAAAAGGAAAGCACCCCAGATTCCCGACCAAACACTCAGGCACACCGCCATGAGACTCCTTATATATATGATACAATGAGAGGTCTCGTGAACATGTTGTGATAAGGCATATGCATTAGGTCTTAATCTGCAATCACTTTTGTGTGAAGTAATTCTATTTTTCAATATTCTTGTTGTTTATCCAACATAAACCTCCTCACATTCACTGCATGGAATTTTATAAACAATGTTCGATTGTTGATCTTTATCTATAGCATCTTTAACTTTAGAAAAGAGTGAATTATTAGTATGCGATTTTTTTAATGCTATTTTAACGTTATAATTTTTAACTCTTTAAGTAATTGCGATGTCAGAACGTCTATATTATTAAGTAATGTAAAAGTGATATTACTGTTATTAAAGTCTGTCTGTGAATTGTGGGTGATGTTGTTAGGAAGAGCACACTTCTATCAATTTCAGATTCGATGGTAAATTGTATTTTAGGGTCTTAATTATTGAAAATGTTAAGTATCTACATATGTTTTAATAAAAAGTATGTTAAATGTGAGTTTGGGTACGCATTCTGCTTGGAGTTTATTCATAATATATTGTGCTAGGATTGGGCACAAAATAAATTTAAAAATTTACGAAATTAAGAAAAAATATTATTAACCATGAAACTAACAAACAGTTGTTGACATAAGATTGCTCAGAAACAGGTTAAGCGCCGTGGCGGTCACCGGTGTCCGCATGCGTACAGCCATGGCCATGGCTGACACCGGTGTCAGCCTGGTATATATTATTTTGTCCATCATGCATGGCCAAGCGGACACTTTCGTATGAGATTCAATATGGTACTATGTCCGCTGTAACCTTACAAAATCAAATGCTGGTATCAGTTTTTTTTTGCAGCAATTATTTTAAAGCAGAAAAAATGTTCTATTTTGAAAAATCATTACGAACAAATGAAAACAAAATAAATGGGAACTTACATTCAGTAACATTATGTAGCTAAAAAAATAGGTAATATAAAATAAATATAAATGTATATTTGAAATATGACAAAAATTGCTTATTTTTATTACAATTATTGAAACATTAGCACAAAAGAGAAATAATTTAAATAATGAAGAAATAGAAACAAGAGAATTTTTTTTTATTGGTTGTTGGAATATGAGAAAGATGACTGCGCCAAATAAAGCAGAACAAATAGCCGAAGAAATGAATAAAAACAATATCAAAATATTAGGAGTAAGTGAAACAAGGTGGAATGGCACAGGCTACGTCAAACTGGAGAATGGTAATTCACTATTATATTCTGGAAATGCTGATCCAAATTCACGCAGAGAAATGGGAGTAGGTATTTTAGTTAATCACACAGCAATAAAATCACTATTAGACTGGGAAGGACTCTCAGAGAGAGTAATGTGGGCCCGTTTTAAAGCAAAATATAGAAATATAGTAATTATAAGTGTATATGCCCCCACAAACAAAAAAGAAGCAGAAGAAAAGGATCAATTTTATGAAGAATTAGAAGGAACACTTCACAAACTGGAAAAAAATTAAAAGAGAGACATCAAACTAATAAGAGGAGATCTAAATGCCAGAGTTGGAACAAATAACACAGATAGGGAAGAAATAATGGGTAAATATGGACTAGAAGATATAAACGATAATGGTGAAAGATTGATAGAGCTTTGTAGCATGAAGAACTTTGTAATAGGAGGCACGTTATTTAAACATAAAAATATACATAAAGAAACATGGACTTCACCAGATGGAAAAACAAAAAGGCAACTAGACCACATTCTCATCGACAGGAAATGGAGAAACACACTCAAAGACGTACGAGCCATGAGAGGTGCCGACATTGGGTCGGATCACGCACTTGTTAGAGCAAAAATGAATATTAGCCTCAAAGTATATAAAAATCAAGCACTAAAGAGACAAAATTTCAACACTAAATGGTTAAAAGAGGATAAAAATATAATAGAAGCATATCAGAAAAAATTAAGGACTGAAATAGGGGACATAAATAAACTATGGGTGGATAGTTGTGAAGATGTGTAGAATAAATTCAAAAAAGCTATGTCGATAGCGGCAAACGAAACTATCGGAGTAAAAATAAAGAACGATAAAAGATGGTTATCCAAAGAAACAGATAAATTAATTGAAGAAAGAAAACATATTAAAATGAAAATATTACGTACAACAAACGAAGCAAATAAAAGAACCCTTGAAATTAAATACTGGGAGAAAAATAAAGAAATACAGAAAAGCACTAAAAAAGATAAAAGAATATTTATAGAAGAAATTACAGAAGAAGCATAAATAGCAGCAGTAACAAATGATATAAAAACTCTGTTCCGAATAACAAAAGAATTAACGGGAATGAAAAATAGACAAAGTAGAAATCTTAAAAGCAAAACTGGAGAACAGATCCTCGGAACAGAAGAAGAAACTAGAAATAGATGGATAGAACAGTTCACAGATATATACAAAAATACCGAAGAAATAAATACATATGAAGAAGGAAGAAGAGCAAGGTTTTATCTAGACATAAACCATGAAAAGTTCTCCAAAGAAGAAATAAAAAGCGCAGTATAAAAACTAAAAAATGGGAAAGCAGCTGGTATCGACAACATACCAGCGGAGCTACTAACGGCAGATCCAGAAACAACAGTTGAGGTCATGTACATACTACTCAATAAAATATGGGAAGAAGAATACATTCCAGAAGATTGGTCGGAAGGAATAATTGTAAAACTACCATAAAAGGAGATCTGTTAATGTGCGAAAATTGGCGACCTATCACATTACTTTGCACCGCTAGCAAAATAATGACACGACTAATACTGGAAAGAATAAAAGAAGCAATAGACAATACACTCCGGGAAAATCAGGCCGGTTTCAGAGCACAAAGATCATGCATCGATCAAATATGCACTTTGAGAATTAAATTGGAACAAATCATACTAGAAGAATATGGCATACCGGAGAAATATATAAGATTAATTAAATTATTGTACAATAAATACTCTGCACGAAGGAAAACTAACAGAGAAAATTAATATACATGGCGGCGTTAGACAAGGATGTATTCTCTCACCACTATTATTTCTAATAGTAATGGATTGGGTAATGGTAAGAACTACGGACAATAAGACTGGGATCCAATGGAACACATTCCAGAAGCTGGAAGACCTTGAATTTGCTGATGATTTGTGTTTAATGGCAGAGAAAAAAGGACATATCCAGGCGAAAACAAATAAGTTAATAACCGTAGCTAGTGAAGTAGGTTTGAAAATAAACGAGAGGAAAACAAAACTATTAGCCAGAAAAAAGAATATACACAAAGAGTAAAAATAGGGAGTGAAGAAATAGAAGAAGTAGAAGAATTCTGTTATTGAGGAAGTGTGATAAGCATAGATGGAGGAAGAAAAAATGATATAAAAAAAGAGATTAATTCAAGCACAAAAATCCTTCAACATGCTCCTGAAAATATGGTCATCAAACGAAATTTCTCAACGGATAAAACTAAGACTCTTCAGGACAAACGTAAAAAGCGTGTTGTTATACGGCGCTCAAACATGGTATAATAACAAACAAGATATAAAAAGATTACAAACATTCACGAATAAATGTTTAAGAATTATATGCAGGATATTTTGGCCTCAGAAAATAACAAACGAAGAATTAATGGAAATAACGGTAGAAGAGAGTATTGAAGAAAACATAAAGAGCCTAAAATGGAGATGGATAGGACACACCTTAAGGAAAAGCACGGAAAATATAACAAGACAAGCACTAGATTTTAACGTAGCAGGAGAACGACGAATGGGCAGACCAGCAGAAACATGGAGAAGAACTGTCAACAAAGAACTAAAATCCATAAACATAACATGGAAGCAGGCCAAAAAGGTAGCAAGAAACAGAGAAGAATGGAAAGAATTAACGAAAAGAATCACTGAACAACCAACACAAGAATAACAAAGGAAAGGAAAAAGGTGCGCATCACTAACTAACGCTTAGAAACGACAATATACTTTGTCGCCCTATGCTCCAATAGGACCAAGAGGAAGAAGAAGAAGAAGTGCAATTCCAAATAACGTCTAAACGAAAAATGTTTCAAATAAAGAAGTTAGTTATTCTTATTGCATAACCAGTGGCGAACGAAATATTTTTTTATATCCGTAAATTTCCGACATATATTATATATTTTTTTAAATGGAACCCATATCTGATTTTTGTTTAAAAAATACTTTTATTCTCTTTTCAATGATGTAAGGGTTGTTGTGTTCCGTATTTGTTTAACCCCCAAAATTTAATTTTTCAGGTTATTTTTCCCGAATTTTGTAATTATTAAAAAAATATCATTATTTTTATTAATTATGTTCTATTTAATTGATATAATTTATTTTATGACTTTCTGCTCAATATTTTTATTTTAAACTCCCAACATACAATTTACACTATAATATGTCAAGAACGACCTGATAAAAAATATTTATATATATATATATATATATATATATATATATATATATATATATATATATATATATATATATACTTTAGAGATATCATCCGGCCGCGACGGCACTCGAACCCGGGACCTCCCACTTGGCGGACGGGAAACTCTACCACTGAGCTACGAGGCACCGATGCATATATATATATATATATATATATATATATATATATATATATATATATATATATATATATATATATAAAGTTATGTAATGAGTAGCTAAGAATCATACCACATTTTGGAATCTAATTTCGTTTAACTCACAAGAAAACTGTGAGAACAGCGTTATCAGTTCGCCTTAGAGGAAGTAGAAGTAATACGTAGTGTTTAGTGTTAGTGTGCATCTAGCTATTGTACAAACTAGTTGTATCTACAATTACGTCTTAAATAAAGTTTTTAAAAAGGAATTTGTTGACTTAAAATACTTAACTGGCGCAGTCGGTAGGGTGGTTTACAGGTTTGCTACACCGAAATTCTGAAAAGAATCAATTCGTTGAAGTGTACAAATCGTTGGGTTCAACCATCTACTTAACATTTCAAAGACCCGATGGCAAGTGCGAAATCTGCAATCCCGAGGAGTCGACCTACGAGTCAACCGAGGACCTCCAGAAGTACAACTCGTCGAAGGTGATCATCTGTCGGTCTGTACGTGCACCCTCCTGGTCCGGTATTCATCGCGGTCAGCCCCGTCATCGTCGAGCGAAAATCGAGAACCGATCAACAAGAAGTAGCCACATGAAGATCTTATTTTTACTAATATTGTAAGTGAAGTCTGATACTGTATAATTTATAAAATTATTATACCTAGTCAAAATTGACGATCTACTCAATTCACTGAACACTTTAAATATTAATAATACAATGATTAGGAGTGAGAGTAGTTCTGGCGCTTTGTCAAACCTTGACACTAATGTTTTAAGAATACTAGAATTAATTCCCGAATATAAAAGTGATAAAAAATCACTATCACATTTTATAAAATCCACCGATAAAATTCTAGATATTATATATCAGAGTAACCCCTCTGAAATTACTAAATCATTAACATTAATTATTATCAAAAGGAAAATCACGGGTAAAGCCAGCGAATATTTAACGACTTGCCCGGCAATAAAGAAATGGAAGGAATTAAAAGACTTTTTAATATCACAATATCAAGATAAACGCAACGAATGTACTTTAATGATAGAATTGTGTCAATTACAACAAACAAAAGAAACAATTTTCGAATTTTTAAGAAAATATAATGATTTATTTCTTTTGTATATTAATAATATTGAAAATAATTACAGTACTGCCTCTATAAAAGACTTTAAAAATTTTGGACACAAATTTGCCACTCAATGTTTCATTAGAAATTGCAAAGAACCGTTTAAATCGCAATTAGCTGCAAGAAATCCATCCTCCCTAGATGAAATTAATACCTTACTTACAAATGATTTCCAGCACTATTAAATAAATACTAATCAGCATAATTCAAACACGACCAATCTCCAATCTAGACAGCACATATCCCCTATGATGAAATATCCCCAAAGTAAACCAATGCAATCACAAATAACATATCAACCCCAACCCGGTTCTCCTAAACTTCCCTCACAATCCATAAGGTTGCAACGTCAGCCACAGCTTACACCAATGTCAATTTCAACCCGTTCGTATAGACCAAATCAAAATTATTTTAAACCTACGGGAAAACCAAATGTTATTTCTGAAGAACTGCATAACGTAGAAGATTATCAAGAGTTTGACCCTGAAATCCAAGACGAGACTCAAGATAAAACAGAATATTGCGATAACGAAAATCACAGAGAGTGTAATGAAGAAACGAGAATGAAAATTTTCCCATAGGCCAGTGTGTCAATTTGAATCCCTAGCCATAAATATGATATCGAAATTGCCATATATTAAATTACAAGACTTATTTATTCTTATCGATACAGGATCGTCTCAAAATTTCATTAAAAAAAATTACGTGTATAGAAATAGAGAAAAATTTTTTTTTTTAAAGAATCATTCAAAATTCAAACAATGAACGGAGAGTCGGAAGGTTCAGAATATACTTTTATTAAATATAAAATAAAACATATTAAATGCTACTTGTATAATTTTCATAAATCATTTCATATTTTATTAGATTTCAATGCGTTAAAATTATTGCAAGCTCAAATCAATATTAAAAAGGAAGAAATAAAACTATTAAACAATAAACATAAATTTAATTATTTTAACGAAGAATCGAAACCCGTTTTTAATGCAGAAATATTAAAAACTTTAAATTTAAGACACGAACATTTAAACGAAGATGAATTAAACAAATTGATAAAACTGTTAAATCAATATAAAAACCTAATAATTACACATAACGAAAAACTTATATTCACATCTAAAATAAAACACAAAATAGTAACAACCGATGATATCCCGATATACTTATACAAAAAACTATAAATTCCCCGAAATTTATGAACACAAGTAGATACAGAAATTGATAAATTATTAAACGATGGAATCATACAACCCAGTTATTCACTATGGAATAGTCCTATTTGGGTGGTCGAAAAAAAGACGCCTCCGGTATAAAGAAAATTCGCGTAGTAAATGACTTCAGAAAATTAAATGAAAAAACAGTGGACGACCGATTCCCGATACCCGATATAACGGAAATTTTAAGCAAACTCGGAACCCCGAAATATAAAAGGCAACCCTCGTATTCCAGAAATAACATGATCCCCAAATGCGTATGGGGACGAATTAGAGGTGCGTAACTACCGTCCAAGTTGTATTCGTGTGCAAAATCAAAATGAGCATATTGGTCATTCTTTGTGTGAATACTCTCTCCTACGTAAGCGTAAGATCCCAGCCCCTGCGCCACTGAGACTGAGCTACATCTTATTTGCACTCCTCTCTCATGATCCTTCGTTTATGTATTTATCCCCTTTGCGCCTAACACCACTACCCCGGAACCATTCGTTAATTCATGGTGCTGGCGATGGGTGGGCTGCTTCGGTATCCGCTTACCTCTCCAATACACACATAATTTGCTTACGTCTGCCCCCATTAAATGCGTGGCGAGATTGCTATCCCGAATATCGATCTCACAAATAAGCAGTCATTATCACTATTTTTGGATTGAGCTTTGAATATAAACACTTTGTAATAGATGAAAAAAATCTGATGTGGCCAGCACAATACCTTCCGTCAATCCTGTGTATTATGTACAAATTCCATACATAAATTTTCTTGCAAAAGATTATAAATTTTTGGTATTATGTGATTCCCTTTCTCGGCAACTGAATTCCATACTCCTGATAACAAACAAACCACATGAAATAAGAAAATTATGAAATTTTGATTGAAAAATTATAACACTTGTCAGTTATGGACATAATTAATTGCTGTCATGTTGACACGGGTCAAAGTCTTGTTACTGCACGCGCCCCATACATAAATTGTCTTGCAAAAGATCCTATATTTCCAGTAAAGTCATTTCATTAACAAACTATGCAAATTGCACTTGACACTGACGTCTACTTCTTCTTCTTTAGTTTTTCCCATTCGTTAGGGGGTCGCTATTTTTTATTTTCTTCTTCCACTCATTTTTGTTTTGCGTGTCGTCCTCATTCAGTTCCTTTTCTCTCAAGTCTTCTATAATACAGTCTTTTCATCTTATATTTGGTCTTCCTATGTTTCTTCCACCTTCTATTAATATATTCATCTCTCCTCATGACATGTTCAAACCAATGTAATCGTCTCTCTTATATCTAGAAACTTCCAACACTAGAGTTACTTCCCTTATTCTCTCATTGATTTACATTTTATTGATACTGACATCTGTCAATTTGAATTACCTGAATATATTAGCAGTTTCCATGGTTAAGTTAGCATAGCTGGCTGAATTATGAAATTTATATAAAATTTATTATCGTTATTCTTCTTTAACTCTATATCTGTTGAATATCAAATATAAAATGCAATCAAATCGTATAGACAATAATATATTCTTTAAGTTATAATAACATTTAACTCATTTTTTCAAGAAAAACTGTTAAAATCTTCAAATGAGGGTACTTCCGGTTGACCAATTATAACCAAAATCTAAACAGGTCTGCATATGGTTGTAAGGATGAGGAATACGCAAGAATTGTAATTTTTGGAACTCTAGTATTGGAGATATCGTGCCCGAAAAAGCGTCCACACACACATACATACACACACACACACGCACACACACACATATACAGACATCATCGTAAAAATAGTAAAATCGTATTGTAAAGACCCTAAAACGTGCTTATTCAATGAAAACTCACCACCGAATTTTTTGACCAAAGACAATACCTTCCTTACCTAGAGGTGACGGAAGGTAAAAAACATATAGCTTCAATTAGTAATCTTGTAACCGATTCTAAATCATTTTAGAGACGTGTAATTAATGACGTCATATTGTTAATATGGATTTATGATAGAGATCAAATAGGGACTTACTTTCCTGGTTTAATACAAAGTGGAGTATGACAGGACTTTATCATATTTGACATTTTGAAAATGTTATTTGAAATAATTTTATTGTTCGTTAATATGTCGTGAAAAGTATTAAATAAAGGTGTCCTCTTCCTTATTTATTAAAATTATTATTTAAAATGTACATTATATTTTTAGGAAATGGTTCTGTTTCGTTATATTAAAATTTTAGATATATATATATATATATATATATATAGATGTTAAGTATGATCACGACTGATCAGTTAAATAGTTAAAAAAATCGCAGGTGTTGCAGTCAGATTATTGGGAAGGTTGTTAAATTATACTATTTTCAGTTATATATATATATATATATATATATATATATATATATATATATATATATGTATCTCTAATAACTTCCGAGAAAAATCGCGTTCCCTAGTTCCGTTTACATCCTGTATATATATGTATATATATATATATATATATATATATATATATATATATATATATATATATATATATATATATATATATATAATATACAGGATGTAAACGGAACTAGGGAACGCGATTTTTCTCGGAAGTTATTAGAGATACAAAAAAATCTTTCAAATAAATTTTTTCTAGCAAGCTAATTAAATTAATGTAAATCAGAAAAAATAATTTCATTTTCCGAGATATACGTAGTTTTGACTTTTTTTTAAATGGTACACCAATATATTTTTATATTATTTAGTAGGAAATAATTTTTGCTTTAAAAAAGTTTTTTAAGTTATACCTTCCAAACTTAATAGAATTCGAGATATTGAAGAAAATATTAAAATAGTTTTACTCGAAATTAAAGCTGGCTATGAAAACAAAATTATTGAGTTACGAAACATTTTAATTTACAAATGTACATCAGATTATTGTCATACTGGTAACACTATAAAAATTGTTCAATAACAAATGTTGATTTACAGTATTATTAATTTTTTAGCCGCCTCGGTGGTCGAGCGTGTTGAAGCAGCGTGCCTGGCAGCGCTCAAAGCGACTTCACCGCTCGGACACTGGGGTCGTGGGTTCGATTCCCACCAGGGGCTTGGGTGTCTGTGAGTGTCTTCTAATACATTATTGTAATATGTATGTAACAGAAATTGTAAAAATATATAATAAATGTGTTTGTTAGATAGGGCTATAACTAAAAAGTAGAAAAGCCGACAAAATATTATTATTATTATTTACAGTATTATTAATTTTATTATTTAACTCGTTCACAGCTTGTCTTATTCTATGTTTTAATTCTTCAAGTGTAGTAACGTGCGTAACATAAACTTTGTTTTTGATGGCACCCTACAGAAAAAAATCTAAGGGCGATAGATCGGGAGACCATGCAGGCCACATTATAGGTTCTCTTGTTCCAATCCAGGCATTTGGAAATTCTTGATTTAAATAGTTTGTTACATCTATTGAATTGTGCGCAGGTGCACCATGTTGTTGAAATATCATTCCGCGCCGATCTGCTAATGGTATATCATCAAAAAAAATCCTTAGTTCATTTTGTAAAAAAAACAAATACCTTTGAGAAGTTAAAGTGCCCGCATAAAAATATGGACCCAGAATAATATTATTAACAATTCCGCACCACACATTAGTTGAAAAACGTACTTGAAAATTAGTAATACATGTTTCGCTTGGATTTAAGTCGGTAGTTTGCCAATAATGCGTATTATGCCTATTAAATATACCATTATTGGAAAAGTGGCTTTCATCTGTCCATAAAATTTTATTTAGAAAATGTGGATTTGCGATATTCCTTGAAATAATTGCAAAAGTGAAGTCTTCTTGCAAAATCGCCAGGATACAGATTATGATTTTATGTATTTTGAGCAATGAGTGCTCGTGAGGTGACGCCTGGTAAGCGCCCGCACGGTACAAATATTTCATCATTACCGATATCTGTGTACACAGCAGATTGGCACACCCAGCAATGGGTATATGCCGTGATGAAATATTTATTTTATTTATTTATGTATTTTGTAAGCTTTAAATTTATGTTTTTTTTTAATCCTGTGTACCTGTATATGTGATACGCTTAATTCTAGTGCAGCTTCTCTAACTGAATTTCTCGGATGCACATTAAAATATGCTAATACATCAGCTTCCAAATTTTCATTTATTTGACGAACTTCGCGATTTGCCATAGTCAGGGAACCAGTTCTACGTAGCTTTCTTTCTAATTTGAAAAAGTATGTATATCTCCGAAAATTTTTTTTTTTTCTGATTTACATTAATTTATGTAGCTTACTAGAAACACTAACATTTTATTTGAAAGATTTTTTTATATCTTTTATAACTTCCGAGAAAATTCGCGTTCCCTAGTTCCGTTTACACCCTGTATATACATATATATATATATATATATATATATATATATATATATATATATATATATATATATATATATATAAATTTATAACCAACATAGAGTCCTGTCATAATGCACCCTATTAATACCAACCTAGAAAATTAAATACCTAAAACCTGACGTCATTAACAGGGACTACTTTGAGAGTCTTTCGTCTCCAAGTCTTCTAGATTAATGAAGCCAGAAATTAAAATGTTTTATTACTTTGCATTTTTTACTTTTTTTGTGATCAACAATAAACCCTATTCCCACTATACTGAACTTGTATTTATGATTTTTTTAGTGGCAGTGAGTAATATCCACGAAAAATAATATTTTTTACTTGCGAAAGAACATGAGTGGAATATATTGCGGATGTCATTGCAATATCTCATCTGAAAGGTATATTTCAATGTGCTGATTCTCAATCAAAAATATTTTATCCAAAATTCGGAAAATATTTTTTTTTATTTTTCATTTAATTTTTTTTTTACTGCGCCACTGTTAATATGAAATTTTTATTAAAAATAATGAATTATCTAATAACGTATCAGACGTTCAATAGGAAATCATTACGAATTAATTTATTTCCTATTCAACATTTGTTACGTGCTTAGATAATTCATTATTTTTAATTAAAATTTCATGTCAACAGTGACGCTCTAAAACAGAATTAAATGGAAAATAAGAAATAACTTTCGAATTTTGAAAAAAATCCTTTTGATTGAAAATCAGCACATGAAAATGTACTCGTATGTAACTTATTTTTTTACTCTTTTTTTAACACCCTATATTTGATATAAATTTTTAAATTTTTGTTATGCAATTTTATACAAGTTGTTTATTACTTTTGTAACTAAAAAAAATCGTGACAATAGTAACAAACGAACATTGTTTAAATGTTTAGTTTCATCAAAATAATTTGTTATTAACATTTTAGGATACGAGCGATCTGCCAGATTGTCATTCATTGAAATTATTGCAATAATTCTATATGTCTACATAAATACAATGTAAAATTTATAAATAAATTTCCAATTCAATTCAATTTCACATGTATGTTATGAAAACAGACGCTGAAGATAGAAAGCTTATATTCCCATGGCTGTTTGAGTACGATATTTTTACAATCGACTATTGATTATTTAAAACAATCGATCATTTTGATTAAACTATTATTCTGTTTAATCGATAAATCAAACAATCGATTCAATTAATCAGACAATCGATTAATCAATTAAATAATCAGATAATCGCTTAATCAAATTATCAAACAATCGGTAATTCAAGTAATTGATTATTAAAATAAATAATCAATAATTCATAGTAATATAATCAATAATCCATTTCAGGATATATGAATCAATTAATTAAATGATGAATAATTGTAAAATAATAATGTGTTAGTTTATAAAAAAAAATGGAAAAACAATAATAGCAATTTATGAGTACCAATTTACTTATTCTAATTTTTGTAGAAGATATAACAAAAACAAAATGTATGTAGTTCCTCGATGTAGGAGATGTGCCGTTAACTTGTGCATGAAAAAAATCTTTATAACATAATTTACATGAATATTTCAGTAAAGAAATGAATATGTTAATACAAATAAATTTAAGCTCAATTTTATAAAATAAAATTAGTTAATATCTGAATAATCAAGTAAACGATTAATTAAACAATTTATTATTAAAAGAACCATTAATCAAATTTATTAATGAAACAAATGATTAATCAATTAATCAAAGAATCGATTAATCAAATAAACATACAATCAATAAATAAAATAATCCAACAATAGATTAATCAAATAATCAAACAATCGATAAATAAAATAACCCACAATCGAATAATCAAATAATTAACCCGTTTTTCTATCTTTCTTTTCTAACATTTCTATTTTATATAAATGAAGAATAAATGGAGAATGTATGATGAGTATAAGTTGGGGACGTGGAATGTTAGAGGTATGAATGGGAAAGAGAATGAGTTGATGAATGCAATGCGAGTGTATAGTGTAGATATTTTGTGTGTAAGTGAGATAATGAGGAAAGAACGTAGTGAAGAAGAAGTTGATGGCATATTTTGTTTGTGGTCGGGAGTTCGAGAGAATGAACATGCAAAGCATGGTGTAGGTATACTTGTAAGCGAAAGAATGAAACCGTTTATACGAAGTTATGGCTGTATTTCTTCGCGAGTTTCTTGGATGAGATTCAAGGTAAGCTATATAAGAATCTTCATTGTGTCAGCTTATGGTCCATCAGAGTCTGAAAGTGACATTGAAAAAGATCAGTTCTGGAATACGGTGAACAACTTAATTGATTCGTGTGATCCGGGTGAGAGAGTGATAGTGTGTGGTGATTTAAATGGATGGGTGGGTGTTAAACGAAGTATATCTGAGAATGTATTGGGACGTTTTGGTGATTGTCGAGTGAATGGCAATGGTGAGAGAATTGTTTCATTTTGTTTGGAGAGGAACCTCTTCATTTCGAATTCCATTTTTAAACATAAGTTAGCTCACATATACACCTGGGAGAATGTGGTTCAGAATAAACGTGTGATTGACTTCGTTATATATGATGAGCGATTGAGGAGTATGGTAGTAGATACGCGTGTGAAACGAGGCGCAGAATTGGGTACGAATGATCATTATTTGGTTGTATCGCGATTGCGATTGAATAAATTTTGGAGAATGAAGGTGAAAAGTTCCGGGAAAATGTTTCGTATAAAATCCTATGCTCTTTTGAATGAAGATGTAAGAATGCAATATGTTGAAAGGTTGAATGAATCCTTGCCCGAATGTGAGTCTAATTTTGATTGTAA
This sequence comes from Harpalus rufipes, assembly GCA_951394225.1. Classification (NCBI taxonomy): domain Eukaryota; kingdom Metazoa; phylum Arthropoda; class Insecta; order Coleoptera; family Carabidae; genus Harpalus; species Harpalus rufipes. The sequence goes on from OX596274.1 coordinate 60,453,934, forward strand.
TATAAATGAAGTTTGGATGAAATTTAAGGATTCCCTCCTCAAATGTGCAAAAGAAGTTTGTGGTGAAAGCAGATTAGGCTCTTGTCCGAGAAATGCATGGTGGAATGATCAGGTGAAAGAAGCGATTGCTGAGAAAAAGAGGGCATATTTGAAGTTTTTAAATGTTAAGGATTCGCCTGGGCGTTTGCGTGAAGAATGTTTGTTAGAGTATAAAAGGAAGAATAAATGGGTGAAGCAAGTGGTGAGAGAAAGTAAAAAGCGATTTGATGACATGTTGAGTGAAAGGTTGACAAATGATTTTACTACGAATAAACGACTGTTTTGGTTGAGTGTGAAGAGACTGCGGGGTGGAAGTGGTCGAGTTGTGAAAGCTGTGAGAAGTATGAATGGAGAGTTATTGTGGAATGAATCAGATGTGAGGAATAGATGGTGCGAGTATTTTAAAGGTTTGTATGGAGGTGAGATTGAGAGGGATGATGGTAACAAAACTGGCAGTGAAAATGATAATGAAGATGATTATGATATAGATGAAAGTGATGTATGTGATGCATTGGCGCGTGTAAGGAATGGTAAGGCTGCGGGTTTGGATGGGATTACAAATGAGATGTTAAAGTATGGAGGAGAGAAAGTTTTTGAATGGTTAATTTATTTATTTAGATTTTGTTTGAAACGTAGTGTGGTTCCTGAAGATTGGAAAAAAGCTGTTATTTGCCCATTATTCAAAGGCAAAGGCAGTTCGAGTGAATGTACGAATTTTCGCGCGATAAGTTTGTTGAGTGTAGTAGGGAAACTTTTTGGTAAGGTTTTAATTCATAAGGTGCGAACCTTAACTATTACAAAAATTAGTGACGTACAGGGTGGTTTTTTGCCTGAGAGGGGATGTGTCGATCAATTGTTTGCTCTTCGTATGATTGTTGAGAAGTCACTTGACAAGAACAAGAAGGTGTTCTGTGGCTTTCTTGATTTAAAGAAGGCGTATGATAGCGTTCTTCGAGATACTTTGTGGGATGTACTCAGAGAGCACGGTGTGAATGGAAACTGGTTGGGAGCGATTCGAGCGTTGTATGAGGGTAGTGAGGCTGCTGTGAGAATAGATGGTAGGTTGAGTGATTGGTTTCGTATAAATGTTGGTGTGAAACAGGGCTGTGGTATGTCTCCGTGGTTGTTCAACTTGTATATGGATGTGTTATTGCGGAGAGCTTTGAATGAAATGGACGGTGTACATATTGGTAAAAGTGTAGTGCCTGCGTTAGCGTATGCTGATGATGTAGTTGTTTTAGGAGAAAATGAAGAGCAACTCAGGAGAATGATAGAGAGAATACATGAAGTTGGAAGAAGTATGAATCTGATGTTGAATGTTGATAAATCCAAAGTGTTAGTATTTGAAAGAAGTAAATTGGTGACTGAGTGCAATGTGTTGGTGGATGGAGTGAAACTGGAGCAGGTAAATGAGTTTGTATATTTGGGTAGCATGATGTCGAGAGATGGTCGAATTGATCGAGAGATAGAAAGGAGAGTGAGTGCGGGATGTAAGGTAATGGGTGGTCTGGGTACGTTTGCACGAAATATTAACGTATCAAGGGATGCTCGGTTGAGTGTATATAATGGAGTGCTAGTGCCTGCTTTGATGTATGGAAGTGAATGCTGGGCATGGACAGGGAAGCATAAAAAGAGAGTGACTGCCGTGGAAATGAGGTATTTACGTGGTGTATGTGGGTATGTCAGACGGGATCGCGTGAAGAATAATTTGGTGTATGAAGAATGTATGGTTAGGAACAATGTGATTAAGAGAGTTGGTGTGAGTCAGTTGAGATGGTTTGGGCATGTGGAGAGAATGGCGAGTGAACGGCTTGTTAAGCGTATATATCTTGGTGAAGTTGAGGGTTTTCGATTGCGTGGCCGACCAGTGTGTAAGTGGATGGATGTGATTGGTAGGGTGCTTAAAGAGAGAGAGTTTCCAAGTGTGAAGAGAAGAAGAGCATGTATGAATGCGATTATGAGCGTGGCCGAGGCGAAAGAAGTCTGCTTAGATAGGAATGTGTGGCGAAGGATGATTGTTTCCTAACTATTATTGTGATCCGGATGCGGTATTTCGCTACCGAAAATCGGTCACTTTAATATGTTAAGAGTAAGGATTTGTTGTATGATGTTGATGTTGTTCTTATTGTTATCGGGTTTGTGCGAACCCACTAAGTGGGACACGCGTGATTTTATGTATGTATGTATGTATGTATGTATGTATGTATGATTAATCAAATAATTAAACAATCGATTAATTAAATCAAACAATCGCTTAATCAGATAAACAATTGATTAGTTACATAATCAAATAATCAAACAATTTGTTATTTAAATGAACAATCGATTAATCAAATTTTTGATTAATTATTTTGAAAATAGAAATTATTTGATCGGTTAATCGATTATATTTTATTAATTGATTATCTTATATTCTTTGTTTGTTTGTCGTAATTTGATTACATATACAAATTTGTATTTTTGGTCGTATACATATTTGATTCTGATATGAACTGTCAGCGTAGGTGTGTCTGGCAACATTAAAAGTAAAAAAAAATTGTAATTTTTTTTTTTTTTTTCATTACATTTACTCAAAAATGCTCACGCGCGACGATTAAAAAAATATGAGTCAACTGATTTCTTTGGCACTTTCATAAACAGGTGAAAATAAACCAGTATAGTGGGCAGTGTGGTGAAAAAAGTATTTGAAAATATGCAGATGTTGGAACATGAAATTAAAAAATTCAAACAAGTTAATAGTGAGTTACTAAACGCTTGTGCAAGGGCAGAGGAGGGTCGTGACAAAATGGAGCAGTACATGCGCCACAACGACATTCGCATATTCGGACTTCCTAGGGCTCCTGATGAAAATTTAACAAACTTGTGGTGAATTTGTGTTGTGAAAAACTAAAAGTGGACACTTTTATTAATGATATTGATCGGTGTCACAAAATCCGTCGAAAAATGTGTGAAACAGCCTGTTATCGTTAAATTCGTCAGCTGCCATTCGTGCAACAAAGAAGTTGAAAAAATCGGAGATAACCATTCGTGAAAACCTTAGAATCTCCCGGCAGGCTCTACTCAAGACGGATACAGACAAGTTTGGCTTCAATAATGTTTGGACATTTGGCGGTCGAATAATTGTAAATTTACTATAAAATAGCAAAAATAAAAAGTTCACCATTCACAGCCGAATTCACGAAAAAGTATTAGAGTTAATACCGGTGTTAGTTGCCAGTGTTAACGCTAACAATTTAATACCAAACTCTTAACACAAACGTATCTAATACCGGTGCTAGCATCATTAACACTTGGCATATTCACGACAACATGAATTAAATAACCTGATTGGATTGATAAAGAAAAGAAGATTTAATAATTATAAATTAAAATATATACCTAATGCAGACAATGCAGATATCCCTAGCAATAACTGTTTGAGAAGCATAACCTACTCGGGCCTATGACATCGCGACATGACATTCAAAAATTCATATCTCGCTTACTAATTCGAATTTTAATATCGCGTTTTTACCAATATAATAGTTGGAATACCCTCTTGTAAACGCATATAATATAAATGATGAAGTATTTAAACAATAACATTTTGCCATTATTTGGTAAGCATGCTCCCATTAAGGAAATTAAAGTAAATAAAAAATACGCTCCATGGATAACGCATGTTATTCAAATAATGCAATGAAAAAGGGATGAAGCTCTCTTAGACTATAAAAAGCTTAAAACACCCTCGAAAATTGCATTTTATATATATATATATATATATATATATATATATATATAATCAGTATCCTCTTTTACCCCATAAGGGTGTCGAGGTTCCTTCTTTTCTTCAGTTATCTTCTATAAACTTTTTCCATTTTTTTCTGTCCGCTGCTATTCTCTTTGCTTCTACTTGCGTGATGTTCTTCTTTTTCAATATCTCTTCTATGGAGTCATCCCATGTCTTTTGCGGTCTGCCTCTACTTCTTTTCCCGGTCGTTCTTGTTTCCCAGATTTCTTTGCAAGGCGTTTGTTTTGCCATTCTGGTAATGTTCCCGTACCATTGTAATTGCTTTTCTTCTATCTTAGTTTTCCATTTTATAAACAACTTAGAAATTTAACAACCGCCGCAATTCCAAGAGAAACGATATTCATAATTCAAATAAGCTATGGAACAATTTGGCAGTTAAAATAGAAAATTAAACTGTTATACCACAAACTCTCTCGAATCGGGATGACTATGGAATTTTTTTTGTTGATAAGATGCGAAAACGTAGTATATATATATATATATATATATATATATATATATATATATATATATATATATATATATATATATATATATATTACGCATATAATAAATATTTGCACTGAGGATAGACTTGTACCAGAGATTTGGAAAAAAAGAATAATTAAACCTATACCTAAACAAAGTGATATTTTGACAATGACTTACGTGCATTTAGCATACTACCCACCTTATCGAAGGTTTTGGAACGAATATGCTGTAATCAAATGACAAATTTCTTAAAAGAAAATAATATTTTTCCAAATCCGCTGTCAGGATTCAGAAATGGTTATTGATAAAAATAATTAAAAGTTATAATACTTATGAAATAACTCGATTTTTTCAAAGCTTTTATTATCTAAACTACGCGATATAAATTCGTACATCGTACCTTGATTTAAAAAAATAATCTAATGTGGCCAACAAATGACCTTCCGTCAATTCTATGCAAAAGATTATACATTTGCAGTAAAATTATTTCACGAACTATGCAAATTGTACTTGACACTGACGTCTGTCAATTAATAAAATTTACATTTTCCATTGTGGTTTCCATGGTGAACTTGCAGCAGCATAATTTGCAAGATTTATGAAAATTAATTTCTTTATAATTTTACCGAATAGAACTATTAAGAACTTCAAATAAGGATACTTCAGGTTTACCAATTATTGCCAAAATCTAATTAACTCTTCATATGGACGTACAAAAGGGGAATATGAAAGAAATATAATTTCTGGAATTGTAGTATTGGAATTATAGCAGGAGGAATTTTTGTCACACACACACACACAAACAGACATCTACGTAAAAACGTGCTTATTCATTAAAAACTCACCATCGAATTTTTTTACCAAAGGCAATACCTGCCTTACCTAAAAGTGACGTAAGGTACATCTTTTAAAGCTCATATTAACAATTTATTCTGTGTAAATGAATAGGGTTTCATGGCCGCGTGCCTGAGTGTCTGGTCGCGAATTTGGGGAACCGGGTTCGATCCCGATCGACGCCGAATTGACCTCAGTGGTGCACTCCACGCCAGCTACGAGTTCCCATGAGGTAAACTCCCGCACGGTACAAATATGTCATCATTACCGACATCTGTGTACAAAGCAGATTAGCACACCCGATTGAGAAATACGTAGTTAAACAGATATTAAGTTATAGTTTTTTAGAAATCGTCCTTACAACATCCACACACACACACACATACACACGCACGCACAGACACACACACAGAAACACATACCTACACTCACACATACACACACACAAACACAGAGACATCATCGTAAAAATGTTAAAATCGGATTGTAATGACCTTAAATCGTCCTTTTGGTTAAAATCTGGATATGGGATTTTTAGCATGATTCCAATATCTCTCTAGCGAGAGGTAAAAAGATTGGTTCGAAGCTTTTAGGAAGTGGAAGGAAATAATTGTGGAAGGGAACTACTTTGAACATCGAACATATTTCAAATAAAATTCTAAAAATTACGAGTATGATCCCTCTTATAATATAAATTTTGCAGGCCAGAACTGCTTCACAATTCATGAGTCCTTGTTTTGAATCTCGTTGGGTCGCATATTAGTGTTAAATTTTAGCACTTACATTAATTCATAATTAATAACGCCTATCGGCTGCATATAAAAATTAGTAGTTATCCAGTCGTAAAACCATAAAAAACTTTACTTTGACACAACAATAACTAACTTATTTTGTCCTTGACGAATATTTAATACCAGTTTAGTTTGAATACATATTTCCATTTAAATGCATTTAAATATGAATAAATCCATAAACACATTAATACGAGTATACACATAAATTGATCGTGAAATTAATAACTACAACAAACATACAGATCTATTAAAATAAAAACATACAACAAATTTAAATTTCATTATGAATATTTAATTCTAAAAGATATTTTACACGTATAACAAATCCTGCAATTGTAATTTTTGTTTTAAATATTTTGCAATTTTAATTTGGATTGAAAATCTTGGATTTTAAATATTTTTTCCTTTGTTCATTTATAGAAAATACCGGCCATATGATATATTTTTTAGCAAACGGATATACGTAAAGGTCAGAGAGCCTTAATTAAAAAAAGTGCTTTTACAAAGTAATTTAAATAAAACATATTAGCGATAATTAACTTAATTGATTGTGTAAAACATCGAATAAAAAGTTACAGTTGTTTCTTAATACATTTTCTGGCGTTATTTTTAGGTTCCTATTTAACAGATTAAACTGTTAAAAAGATAATATTAGAAAGTGGAATTTTTCATATAAATGGAATATACCTATAAGTGTTCAGAGGCTGACCGGGTAATCTAGCCTCTAGGATATTTCATGGTAGTCCGGTAGTTATTGTGGGTCCGTTGGATAAAATTTAGACTGGTATATAACAGTGCAGCCCAAGATACTACTCTTGAATGTGAGCTTTTTCAAGTAAAATATCCCGGGTTGTTTTGAATTCCGTCTTCCCTTAAATGTGTTTAGTTTAATTTTTTTATCCTAAATTATTGACACAATAACTGACGTGATATTTACTACATACAAGATTTAATTGTTAAGATAAATTGAAACTGAATTTTGTGTAACAGCATTAAACGATTTTCTGTTCAATTTTTTCGCGAATTTTGTAATAAAAATCTAATGTTTATCATGACATACTATTATTCTTGAACTCTTTAACATAATGTAAGTAATTTTTGACATTGATATATTACACGCTATAATGAATATTAAATATCTACGAACAATGTTGTACATTTTGCAAGAATAATGTAGGATAAATGGGCAGGGGCGCACGCAGGATGTTTTTTTGGGGGCGGTCCACTTGACCGCCCAGGAATGAAAGTCCGTCGTAGTGCTATTTTTTAAAATTCTGAACTACGGATTAATTTTTGGTGAAAAGTAAAGTAGAATTTTGTTGTATTTTATTATTTATTTAACATTTTTTCTAATTCCAAAAATCAATAAACTTATTTAGACTGCAAGATAAAAAATATCATACATATAAAAGACTAACAATAAACAAAATATTATAAACTGAAAAGGCTATATACTAAATTCTAAACGACTTGGTAGCAATTCCAGATCGTTTATAATGTGTTTAGCAGTATTCCATATGTATTTGTTGTTTTTATATAATAGCCAAATTTTAGGAGCGGTCCGGACCTACAGGAGTGTCTCCTGTGTGCGCCCCTTTAAATGAGTACCAAAAACTGTTTTTCAGGTGTTTGAAAAAATAGAGACAAATAGCTAATTTCTTTATTAATAATTTTAGATATATAATTTAATTACAAAGATGCGCGCGAAGTTAGATGCAACTTTTTGGAATTCTACTTCCGGTTTCGCCGGAAGCAACATAATCGTCGATTTTTTTAATGGAATGAGCTGTCCGGATTTCGAAGGCCACAATTGGGGTCTAGGAAATTATAAAAGATACGACTTTGATTAAATGGGACATGTGGTGCGCCTTGCGGGGGAGCATGTTAGATGTGTATTTTTTTGCCGAAATTTCTCATAGGTTACTATATAATGGTGGAAAACTGAATTTGGTCGATATTTACCTTTCGTCACCTTTAGGTAAGGAAGGTATTGTCATTGGTCAAAAAATTCGGTGGTGAATTTTCCATGAATAAGCAAGTTTTAGAATCCCTACAATACGATTTCACTATTTTTACGATGATGTCTGTATGTGTGTGTGTGACTATAATTTCTGTAGCGATAACTTCAATACTAGAATTCCAAAAGTTACAATTTTTACGTATTCCACTTCCTGATATACATACTGTAACGTTTATTTATATGGGTGAAGTGTAAAAATTAGAGAAATATTATGAATTAAAATAAAAGTTTATTAAACGATAAATAATTAAGATAAAGTTAATAAAAAAAACTAACACTATGATTAAACAATTATATACACTAATTTAAGACTAAGAATATTATTAAAATCTTAAACACTAGGATTATTTATTTAAACAATGTTTATTTCACTACATTTATTTATGTTCATCACTCTTAGATTATTTATTTATATTACCAACTATTCATTTCACGATGGATGTATACCTATAAGAGAATACGCCTTTGGCTTCCCTGACGGTGTTTATATCGTCCGGCGTCATTTTATTACAATGTTTTCCACTATTCCATACGATAATAACATCAAATACAAAGGATCAGGCGACCAAAAGTAATTAAACAGCTCGGAACGTGTTTGTTTACCACGTTGGTTGCTCGCCCGATAACGTCATCGTCCAACGCGGCGGCCGTTCTAGAAACGTTTGACCAGCGGCGATGGTCGCGTACTCCTAGAGTCAATGGCGTCGTGTTCACGCACGCTACAATGTGAAGACTTTAATTAAATTTAGGTTATAATTGTTACCGGAAGTACCCTCATTTAAAGGTCTTACGAGATTTTCTTGAAAAAACGCTGATAAATATCATTTTATTTAATATTATAAATATTAAAGAATATTTTATTCTCTATAAATAATTGATTACATTTTATACTTGATATTCAATGGATATAGGGTTAAAAAAATTAATGTTGCCAGCACATTACCTTCCGTCAATCCTGTGTATTAATTACAAATTCCATACATAAATTTTCTTGCAAAAGATTCTAAATTTCCAGTAAAATTATTTCTTAAACAAACTATGCAAATTGCACTTGACACTGACATCTTCTTCTTCTTTAGCTTTCCCTATTCGTTCGGGGTCGCTACTTTTCATTTTCTTTTTCCACTCATTTCTGTTTTGCGTGTCGTTCTCACTCAGTTCCTTTTCTCTAAAGTCTTCCGCAATACAGTTCTTCTATCTTATATTTGGTCTTCCTCTGTTTCTTCGACCTTCTATTACTAAGCTATTCATTATTCTTCCAATATAGTCATGTCTCCTCATGACATATTCAATCTAATGTAATCGTCTCTCTTGTATATTTCTAGAAGCTTCTACCACTTATTTCCTTCTTTCTTTCATTCCTTACCCAACATCTATCTCAACATCCTCATCTCTGTCACATTCATTTAATTTTCATTGATATTGACATCTGTCAATTTGAATTATCTAAATATATTAGCAGTTTCCATGCCTAGCATAATTGACTGATGTATGAAATTTAATATCTTTATAATTCTTTAACTCTATATGATATTTAATTGCGTTTTTCCAAAAAAACTGTTGCAAATGGGGGTATTTCCGGCGGACCAATTATAACTAAAATCTAATCACGTATGCATATGCATCTAAACTCGAGGAATACAAAAAAATTATAATTTTTGGAATCGTGGTATTGGAGTTATGCGATCCGAAACGATCGTCACATAAACACACACACTGTCTCAAACACACGCACACACAGAGACGCACACACATACACACAGATATCACCGTAATAATAGTAAATTCGTGTTCTAGGGACCCCAAAAGGTGGTTATTCATTAGAAACTCACTATCGAATTTTTTGATCAAAGACAATATACCAAAAGGTGACGTAAGGGGAATAATATTAATATTTTATATTTATGACAACGTAAAATGAAATAATGATATTTAACTGCGTTTTTTGAAAAAATAACGGTACTTCCAGTTTACCAATTATAGCCAAAATCTAATCATCTCTACATACGGACATACATACATACATACATACATATAATATATACATATACATATATATATATATATATATATATATATATATATATATATATATATATATATATATATATATATACATACATACATAGGTACATACATACATTCATACATACGTACATAATACATCCAGACATACATCACCGTAAAAATAGTAAAATTGTATTCTATGGACTCTAAAAGGTGTTTATTTATTAAAAACTCACTATCGAATTTTTTGACCAAGGGCAATACCTTCCTTACCTTAAAGGTGACGGAAGGTAAAAATGTGAATTTATGTTATATCTCGATCTCGAATATTCCAATAGAAAAATTATTTTCGTGCGCCACTGGATGGATAATAAAAATATAATTTTTATCTTCCGTCACCTTTAGGTAAGGAAGGTATTGTCTTTGGTCAAAAAATCCAATGAGTTTTTAATGAATAAGTACATTTTAGGGTCCATATAATACGATTTTACCATTTTTACGATGATGTCTGTATACATGTATGTGTGTCTGTCTGTATGTGGGTGTATGTGTGTGTGTATAGGTGTGTGTGCCTGTGTGTGTGTGTATGGTGTGTGTGCGCGCGTGTGTGTGTGACGATAATTTCGGATCACAAAACTTCAATACGACGATTCCAAAAACTATATTTTTTTTTGTATTCGTCAAGTTTACATCGAGAAGAAGAGGTGATTAGATCTTGGTTATAATTGGTCAACCGGAATTACCCTCATTTGAAGGTTTTAACAGTTTTTCTTGAAAAACGCAGTTAAATATCATTTATTTACATTTAACGTTATTATAACTTAAAGAATATATTGTTCTCTATACGATTTGATTTAATTTTACACTTCATATTCAATAGATATAGAGTTAGAGAATTATAAAGATATTAAATATCATAAATCAGCCAGCTATGCCAACAATAGAAACTGCTTATATATTCAGATAATTCAAATTGACAGATGACGTTGAGATAGATGTTGGGGAAGACACGGAAAGATACGGTAAGGAATGAAATAACTCTAGTGCAAGAAGTTTCTAGAAAGACGAGAGAGACGATTATATTGGTGTAAAAATATCATGAGGAGAGATGAAGAATATATTGGAAGAAGAATGAATAGCTTAAGCTTAGTAATAGAAGGTTGGAGAAACATAGGAAGACCAAAGATAAGATGGAAGGACTGTATTGCGGAAGACTTGAGAGAAAAAGAACTGAATGAGAACGACACCCAAAACAGCAATAAGTGTAAGAAGAAAATAAAAAATAGCGACCCCTAAAGAATGGGAAAAGCTAAAGAAGAAGAAAAAGATATCAGTGTCAAATACAATTTGCATAGTTTGTTTATGAAATAATTTTATTGGAAATTTAGAATCTTTCGCACGAAAATTTATGTATGGAATTTACACAAATAATATATTTTATTTTGGATAATTAGCAATTAAATATTTACATATAAGATAATAAGAAATGAATTTGAAGGGGTAGCCGTATCATGCACATATTTGGTGGGGTAGTCACCATTTCTCCTCTTTAGTAATATGATGTATATTTGTTTTAAATAATAAAAGGATGAATATAAATTCTTGAGAGTTTACAGTGTTAAAACATTATTGGCACATATAACATCCCCTATCAATTTAAGTAGATGCCGTATCACAACCATATTTGGGTACTTAAGACAACCCCCATGAGTAATTCAATGTATATTTTGTTTAAATATTCAGGGGATGAGATATAAATTCTTGAGAGTTTAGAATATTAAAATTTTATTGGAATATTTAACATCCCCTATCAATTTAAGCAGAAACCATATCACAACCATATTTGGTAGGACAACTCCTCCGAGTAATTTAATGTATTTTTGTTTAAATATTCGTGCGATGAGATATAAATTCTTGAGATCTTAGAATGTTAAAATATTATTGGAACATATAACATCCCCTATCAATTTAAGGAAAAGCCGTATCACAACCATATTTGGTAGGCTACTTAAGACAACCCCCCTGAGTAATTTAATGTACATTTTGTTTAAATATTCAGGGGAAGAGATATAAATTCTTGAGACTTTAGAATATTAAAATATTATTCGAACTTATAACATCCACTATCAATTTAAGGAGAAGCCGTATCACAACCATATGTAGTAGGGTACTTAAGACAATCCCCCTTAGTAATTTAATGTACACTTTGTTTAAATAATCAGGGGATGAGATATACATTTTTGACAGTTTGGAGTATTAAAATATTATTGGAACATATAACATCCCCTATCAATTTTAGGAGAAGCTGTATCACAACCATATTTGGTAGGGTAGTTAACAAAACTCCCCTGAGTAATATAATGTATATTTTGTTTAAATATTCAGGGGATGAGATATAAAATTTTGAGAGTTTTCGAGTGTTAAATTATTGTTTGAGTATGTAACATGACAAACCTTATCACATCCATGGTTGGTATTTCCCGGAGTAAAAAAAATAATTAAATAATCAAGGGATGAGATGTAAATTTTTGAAAATAATATGTCACAAAATAAATATTATTGACCAACCTTTACAAATTATATGCTTGATGAATAAATATATCATCACGGCATACTAACCATTGCAGGGGAATTTTGTTAACTACCCTACCAAATATGGTTGTGATACGACATCTCTTTAAATTGATAGGGTATGTTACATACTCAAATAATATTTTAACACTCTAAACTCTCAAAATTTTATATCTCATCCCCTGAATATTTAAACAAAACATACATTATATTACTCAAGAGAATTTTGTTAACTCCCTTCCAAATATGTTTGTAATACGGCTTGTCCTTAAATTGATAGGGGATGTTACGTACTCCAATAATAATGTAATAATCTAAACTCCCAAAATTTTATAACTCATCCCTTGAATATTTAAACAAATTATACATTAAATTACTCAGGGGGTTGAATTAAGTACTCTACCAAATATGGTTGTGATACGGCCATTCCTTAAATTGATAGGGGATGTTATATGCTGCAATAATATTTTAATATTCCAAACTCTCAAAAATGTATATCTCATCGCCTGAATATTTATACAAAATGTACAGTATATTACTCAGGGAGGTTGTCTTAAGAACCATACCAAATATGGTTGTGATACGGCCGCTCTTTCAACCTAGGGGATGTTATATGTTCTAATAATATTTTAATATAGTCCAAACTCTCAACATTGTATATCTCATCCCTTGAATATTTAAACAAAATGTACAATATATTACTCAGGGAGATTGTCTTAAATGCCCTGGCAAATATGGTTGTGATACGGCTTCTCCTTAAATTGATAGGGGATGTTACATATTCAAATAATAATGTAATACTTTAACTCCCAAATTTTGTATCTCATCCCCTGAATATTTAAATAAAATATGTATTATGTTACTCAGGGAAGTTTTGTTCTTCGGCTTCTCCTTAAATTGATAGGGAATGTTACATGTTCAAATAATATTTTAATACTCCAAACTCTCAAAAAATTGTATATTAAATCCTGAATATTTAAACAAAATGTACATTAAATTACTCAAGGGGGTTGTCTTAAGTATCCTACCAATTATGTTTGTGATACGGCCCCTCCTTAAACTGATAGGAGATGTTATATGTTCTAATAATATTTTAATATAGTCCAAACTCTCAAAAATGTATATCTCATTCCCTGAATATTTAAACAAAATGTACAATATATTACTCAGGAGGCTTGTTTTAAGTACCCTACCAAATATGGTTGTGATATGGCTTCTTCTTAATTTGATAGGGAATGTTACATATTCAAATAATATTTTAATATTCTAAACTCTCAAAACTTTATCTCATCCCGCGAATATTTAAACAAAATGTACATTATATTAGTCAGCGGGGTTGTCTTAAGTACCCTACCAAATATGGTTGTGATACGGCTTCTCTTTAAATTGATAGGGGATGTTACATACTCAAACAATAATGTAACACTCTAAACTCTCAAAAATGTATATCTCATCCCCTTAATATTTAAACAAAATTTACATTATATTACTCAGGGGGGTTTTCTTAAGTAGTCTACAAAATATGATTGTGATACGGCCTCTCCTTAAATTGATAGGGGATGTTATATGTTCCAATAATATTTTAATATTCTAAACTCTCAAAAATTTATCTCATCCCCTGAATATTTAAACAAAATGTACATTAAATTACTCAGGGGGGTTGTCTTAAGTAGCCTACCAAATATGGTTGCGATACGGCTTTTCCTTAAATTGATAGGGGATGTTATATGTTCCAATAATATTTTAACATTCCAAGATCTCAAGAATTTGTATCTCATCGCACGAATATTTAAACAAAAATACATTAAATTACTCGAAGGGGTTGTCCTACCAAATATGGTTGTGATATGGTTTCTGCTTAAATTGATAGGGGATGTTAAATATTCCAATAAAACTTTAATATTCTAAACTCTCAAGAATTTATATCTCATCCCCTGAATATTTAAACAAAATATGCATTGAATTACTCATGGGGGTTGTCTTAAGTACCCAAATATAGTTGTGATACGGCCTCTACTTAAATTGATAGGGGATGTTATATGTGCCAATAATGTTTTAACACTGTAAACTTTAAAGAATTTATATTCATCCTAAATTCCCAAATTGATATCCAGCCTTTTTCATCCTTGATGTCATATTAGTCCTTCATTCGGCCGCTGGCAGCTTGAATGTTTGTGCGGACTTGTTCATCCATTCTTCTCCGTAAGTCCGTAATATAACCTTCCTTTGCCACATCTTCCTCTAGGTTTGTTGTCAAACACCAAGTCCCATGGTAAGCGCAACTTACGCTCAAATAAGTTGTTCGCACGAGTTTGCCCTGTTGTATCCTGCACGGATGAACGATAAGCCATCAAGATGTCGGTCCCAGTCTCTTTGGTGGTCGGATACTACCTTCAAATATTCGTTCAATCATTTCATCGGACTGCGGATGTAATGTCTCGTTTTGTTAATTCCCAATACCTTACAGATATTTTGGAAAACGGTGGACTCAAAATTTCTACTCTGATCGGAGTGAAGTTCACTCGGTACTCCAAATAGACATATACATTCTTGGACTAAGGTTCCAGCGACCGTAGTGGCTTCCTGGTTGGGTAATATATAAGTTTCAACCCACTTGGTGAAATAGTCCATGACAACCACGATGTATTTATTTCCATCATTACTTTCCTGAAATGGTCTGGCCACGTCAATCGCAATGCGCTCAAATGGATTGTCAACGTTATATTGCGACATTGGAGCTTTTCGTCGTCTATGCGGACCGTTACTTTCAGCGCAAATTACACATTTCTTGCACCAGTCTTTAACATCTTCCTTGCAGTTATGCAGTTAACCCAATAAAATCGCTGGTGCAATCTTTCTAATATTTTTTGTTGACTTCAAAATGGCCTCCTCCAGATCCGTCATGGATCTCTTTCAACACGTCTGGTACTCTACTCCTAGAAAAAATCAATTGAGTTTTCTTCTTAGTTCCATTAGCGTTTACTGTCACACGCTTTAAGAGGCCATCCTCAACCACCATGGGGTTCCATTGCGCCCAGTACGATTTTACAATATGTGAATGCGGTGCAATATTTTCCCATATTTGTTTGCTCTCCTGCGCTTTATATATAAGTATAATTTTCAGTCAGGTCATTTTCTTGATCCTTGTGTGGTCCATCGTGCTGATATCGTCGACCACTGTTGTCCTCGCGACGGAGGAATGTTTCTCTTTTAGTCGATTACAATGCTTGCATTCATCTTGGCATAGCCTCTTGGTTAATACATCGGCATTAAGGTACCAGCACCTGTCCTGTGCTCGATTTTGAAACATTTCTGCAATCTCTCAATCTACCTGGCCACCTGACCTTCTAGATTCTTGAATTATAGCAGCCATTTTAAAACAGCATGGTCAGTTCTTATCAAAAATCTTCTGGCGTATAAATATTTGTAGAAATTTCACGACTTCCAAAAGTTTCTTTCTGGTGGCACAGTAATTCCTCTCCGGTTTAAATACGGTCTTACTAAAGTAAGCAATAACCTTCTTATTTCCGTCTTGTTTCTGAGAAAAAAAATGCCACCAATTCTAACGTTGCTGGCATCTGTATCTACTATGAACTCTCCCTCGAGTGAGGATAGTAGCGCTTGGCAACGAATGTTTCAGTTCTTTAAACGCAACTTTACAGTCGATTTCCCAGATAAATCTTTTTCCATCCTCAGTAAGCCTTGTCAATGGATTAGCTATGTTGGCAAATCCAGGTGCATATCGTCGATAATAAGTACACAAACCAAGGAAACTTCAAGTTCTTGCTTGTCTCTAGGTACTCATTAGTCTCTCATAGCCATTATTTTCTCCGGGTCAACTGCAATACCCTTACCAGAAATCACGTGTCCATGGTAATGAACCTCTCTTTGGAAAATTTAGCACTTCTTTGGACTGTGATTCAAGTTAGCCTTCCTCAATCTCCCGTAAAGCTCGTCCACGTTCTTCATGTGATCCTCGAAGGTTTTTCCTACCACAATAATATCGTCGAGATAAACCAAACATATTTTCCAAGATAGCCCAGCTAATACTGTTTCCATAAGTCATTAAAACGTAGTAGGCCCATTGCAGAGTCCAAATGGCATTACCGATGGAGAAGGCTGTTTTCTCCTTATCTTTTGGATCTACATATACTTGCCAGGACCCGCTCTTTAGAGTGGAGAAAATCTTCGATCCAGCCAAAGTGCCCAGTTTATCGTTTATTCGAGGTAGCGGGTATCCATCCTTCTGCGTCACGTTCTTAAGTTTACTACGCAAAACCTTGTAGAGCCATCCTTCTTCTTCACTAACACCACTAGTGACGCCCATGAATTGCTTCCATCTTCATGTCCTCAATAATTCTTTCCGCTTCCTCACTCTTTACCAATAGCATTCTTCTTGCTGCTTATGGTGCACTAGATTAATTCTCCATTTGGCTTTCTTGTCAAATTGGAACAAATATTAAAATCTTTCAATTAAATTCCCTACCTTGGTTCTCTGTTGGGCGGTTAATTCTTCAAACGATGCTAATATTTAATTGATTAGCGTGTCCGGAATTTGCTGAGATGTATCTCCATTGGCCGTTGCATTTCGAAAAACGAGGATACTGCCTGGCATTCTCCTATAATTGTTCCCCTTTTAAGAAAAACAAGTCAGTGGTTTTTCGACAACTCCAGTGCCAGTTTTGACATCATCATTTCTGGGCTCAAGCATAATATAAACTACTATCTAATTGTGCTTCCACGATAGATTCACTTCGTTCTCGAAGGGTAACGTTTTCGGCCATAAGTACGCGCACAGCCTTGTCGTTTCGTGGGTTTAATACGAGTTCTTCATTGACCATCATCACTCCATTCTACAGGACAAGTTTAAAACCGTGTTTGTCATTGTGTCCATACCGAGTATTAATTGATCTTCAACTTTAGCTAGTAGTGCACGATGTTTAAAGAAGGTGTTGCCAATAGTGATAGTCACATCTATATCTTCTAATGCGGTATTTTGTTCTTGCGTCGCTGTGCCTAATCGTCACGTGGTTGTTTGAAGATGCGTCTTACCTGTTTTCTTTGCGAAGTCGGGTCTAATTATAGTCTTTGTCGCACCTGTATTCAGTAATATTTTTAGTGCCCTTCCGTCAATACCATTCACATAGATGCTGTTGGCTTGATGATGAAGAGATGCGACATAACTGATGGTTTGTGGGACTACTAGATTACGGATCGACGATTGCTCCTTCGCATCAACCCGACTCATTTTCTTCCTTTGTCGATTCCATCATCTTTTGCATTTTTCTGTAAAGTTGCCGCGTGTGACCCAATTCACCACAATTCCCTCAACGGAATTTCTTTCTTCCGGCAAACGCTTCACTTTCAATACGTTGTAATCTCTCATCTAAATCTTAGGTGTTTTCATTTCTCTCGGTATCATTATTTAACTCTCGTGATTGGTTACGTGAGGCTTGTTTTGCAGCTTCATGCTCTAATGCATATGATTGTGCGTTAACGAAAGTTTTTGGGCGAGCCAATCGTAGTGCTTGCAGAGTTTCGCTGTCTCGAACCCAGTAGATGAATGATTGAGTGAGCAGGCACATCAAAATGCTGTCAGGAGCTGTAGGATGGGCGAGACGAACCAAACGAGCTACGTCGGCTTCAAATTCTTGCAGGCTTTCTTTTACACTGTGATATCAGTTTCTCAGTTGCATCTGGTAACATGTTCAAGGTACGCATTTCCATACTGAATATCCAACGGCTTAAATAGTTGGTAGTATTCCTTCTGCTCTTCTTCCTTAGTGTTTGTAGCTTCTCCACGCAACGAGACACTCAACGCTGTAGCCTTCTCTATAGGCGTCCAGTTGTTTGCTTTCGCAGCCAATTCAAATTGTTTTAAATAATTCGGCCACGATGATTTCTCATCAAATTTCGGTGTTTTGATGTGCATTGTTGTAGTAGTATCAGGTTTTACTACTTTCCTTCCATCTGCGGAATTTGACATAGATGACGATGTAATTCTTGCAAACTTTCTTGTAATTCTTTGATCTTCTTGTCATGCTCATCTTTTAATTTCTTCAGATCTTTTTCAGTTTTTCTAGAGTTCTCCTTTAATTTTTGTTCTAAACTTCTAGAATTTTCTTCTAATTTTTGTTCTAATGATCTAGAATGTTCCATTAATTCTTCTTTTAGGGTTATGGAATTTGTGTTAATTCATCTTTTAATGTTCT
This sequence comes from Harpalus rufipes, assembly GCA_951394225.1. Taxonomy (NCBI): domain Eukaryota; kingdom Metazoa; phylum Arthropoda; class Insecta; order Coleoptera; family Carabidae; genus Harpalus; species Harpalus rufipes. Next base: position 60,472,672 of record OX596274.1, read on the forward strand.
AGAATGTTCCATTAATTCATCTTTTAATGTTCGTGAATTTTCTTCTGCCTTTCTAGAACTTTCTACCATTTCCTTAATTTTAATAGTTTAGTTGCCATTTTATTTATTTTTATTTACACTTCACCGATTATTAACAATCCTACATCCGACACCAATTGTAACGTTTGTTTATTTGGGTGAAATTATTAATTAAAATAAAAGTTTATTAAACGGTAAATAATTAAGATAAAAATAATAAAATTAACTAACACTATGGATTAAACAAATATAAATACTAAATTGAGACTAAGAATATTAAATACGTAGACACTATAATTATTTATTTAAACAATGCTTATTTCACCATATTTATTTATATAACTATATTTATTTATGTTCACCACACGCAGACTATTCATTTATATCACCAACTGTTCATTTCACGATGCGTGTCTATATCAGAATATCCGGCTGGCTTCCCTGACGGTGCTTATATAGTCCGGCGTCGTTTTATTAGAATGTGCTTCACTATTCTATACGACTATAATATCGAATACAAAGGGAACGGGCAACCACAAGTAATTAAACAGGTAGGGACATGTTTGTTTATCCCGCCGATGCTCGCGAAGATGACATTATCGTCGAGACTAGAGGCTCGCTCAGCACAGCGGCCGTTCTAGAAACACAGAACGTATAGAAAATTCTTTTGTAAAAGATTCTATATTTTCATTCCATTACTTTCCGTTATTTCTATGTATTTTGTCCAAATTCCATACAATAAGTTTCTAGCAAAGAATTCTCCAGTACAATTATAACACAAACATACTATGTCAATTGTACTAAATACTGACTCTTTCAATTAGATACATGCAGATGTGATTAGATTTTGGTTATAATTGATCAACCGAAGTACCCACATTTGCAACATTTAACAGTTTTTATTGTAAAAGCGAAGTTAAATATCATTTATTGACATATGATGTTATTATAAATTTTAAAGAATATACTATTCTCTATACGATTGCATTGCATTTTATACTTCATATTCTATAGATATAGAGTTAAAGAATTACAAAAATATTAAATCTCATAAATCAGCCAGCTATGTTAACCATGGAAACTGCTAATATATTCAGATAATTCAAATTGACAGATGTCAATATCAATGAAAAGAAAATGAATGTGGCAGAGATGAGGATGTTGAGATAGATGACATGAAAGGATAAGGGAAATTTCTAGAAAGATACAAGAGAGACGATTACATTGGTTTGAACATGTCATGAGGAGAGATGAAAAATATATTGGAAGATGAATGAATAACTTAGTAGTAGAAGATAGAAGAAACAGGGGAAGACAAAAGAAGCGACCTCTAACGAATAGGAAAAACTAAAGAAGAAGATGTCAGTGTCCAGTGCAATTTGCATAGTTTGTTTATGAAATCATTTTACTGAAAATGTAGAATGTTGTGCATGAAAATTTATGTATGGAATTTGTACATAATACACAGGATTAATGGAAGGTAATGTGCTGGCCACATTAGATTTTTTCTACATATTCAATGTATTCGGAGATAAAAAATTATAAAGAAATTAATTTTCATAAATCTTGCAAACTATGCTGCCACAAACTCACCATGGAAACAGCAGGTATTATTGACAGATGTCAGTGTCAAGTACAATTTGCATAACGTGGAATAATTTTATAGTCTTCGCAAGGTCATATGTTCGCTACGTCAGATTTTTTTAAATAGAATCCATATTTGATTTTAGCTTCAAAAAAATACTTATTTTTTCTCTTTTGACTGGTGTAAGGGTTATTTTGTTTTAAATATTTTTTTAGATAATACATGGTAAGCCTACTTACGTAAATTTAAAAATATCGAGTTAAATTTACATTATGACACAGGGTAGGTATGAAATAATTTATTTATGTAAAACGAAATACTATTTTAAAAAACTAATGAAATTGCTGACAAAAAATAAGAAATTTCATGAGAAATAACGAAAAATCTAAGATTTCAAGGGTAAAATAGATTTAAAATACAATGTCCCTTACACCAAACTAAAGATAAAGAATAATTATTATTTTAAAGCAAAAACAAAATATGGGTTCCATTTTAAAAGAATCTATTGTGGCCAGCACAATAAGTCTCGCCATTTCCATTGTAGATTACATAAATATTGCATGTAACATTTCTTGTACACACATAAAAATCTAATTCAATTTATTGTTTATATTTAGATATTTTTATGATTTTAAATTCATTTCATGAGTACGAGCAAGTTTTCTTCTATTACTCTTTTAAATGTTCCAGATTTTTCCAATACATTAATGGGATTGGTGGTATTTCTGAAGGGTAATATATAACATACCTATAATTTTAAATACTTAATAATACAATAAGAAATATTAAATGTCCTTCCCAGAAAAAGCCTTCAGTAATGTCTTTCGATTTTTGACACTGACATTTATCTGTCATTTACAAATATTTTTATAATTTCTCAATTGGTTACCATGGAGTTATTTGGGCAGTGAGATTTATTACAACAGATTATTTTGTATATTATATTTTTATTATCTCTAAATCTATAGAAGATACAATGAAAATTTTAAATATATAGATATAAGGCAGAGAAAGATGACTTTTTACGGAGTTTATCTCTATTTTATTATAATAGTTACGAATAAACGAGACTTTTTGCTTACCTTTTAGAGATTATTTTAGCTGTGCTTTTGTTTTTTTTTTAATCAAGTTAAATGTGGCGACATGGATAAAATTTTGTTCAGTCACTATCTTCGTTAGTTTTGCATTAATTTTCGTTTTTCTCGGAAACAGTTAAGATCAGACCTATGTTTATTAAGCTTTTCTTACTCATTTTGGTTGGTACTATATGCCTTAAACAAAAATTACCACTTTTTTTAACCTTCTGTTTATGTTTATAACATTCCCTTAAAAAAATCAACGATTATTTCTTTTCCGACGAAACCGGATGTATAATTTATGATCTTTTCTCAGTGGTATTTATTCTCACACGCAACTATGTAATTTAAACTATGGGTCTAAAATTAATAATAAAGAAATAGGTTATTTGTCCCTATTTTTTCAATCACTCTGTATCTATCTATAGATAACAGATATAAGGATAATAATCGCAGCAATGGGTAATATGCCGTGATGATATATTTATTTAGTATTTATAAAAAAAAAGAAATTAAAATAACATCTGTATTTATATTTATTCGTGTGTAATGTATGCACAAGATGATGTAAAATGAAAAATATGTATTTATAACTACAAACGTCCTTAATATGTAAATAAAATATGACAAATAATGTATTTTTGAAAAGTATATAAATTATTATATTTTACAAATTTATTAAACGAATAAACGGACCTCGGATAAACGAGTCCTTTATGTTTATGTAATCATATAGAACAATTAAATTTTGTAGTAAAGTAAAATGTGTCAAAAATTACACAAAAATTCACTATTGGAATGCTAAAGGATTTAGTAATTTGTTCCGTTTTCTCAATTCTCTTTAGCAGCAGTATATATTGAGGCATTATTGTCGTTAGCCATTGTGCTTTTAGTTACTATAATTATCTAAACTTTTTCTTGCTGCTGTTCTGTTCAGAATTATCTGCTATGTCCGGTCCCGCCCTCACCACATGTACTATACCTGCATTGATTTTGCAGCATGAAGAGCGAATAATGACTATTTTAAAGGCTTTTTTTATTCATGTATTTTTCTTTTGATCACTTAAATACTTTTGAACTTTATACTCGCGTAAGTTATTTCAGCTAATTACTCAGTCAAAGACATGAATGTGTTCTGAATTAATAGACTGCGGCCGAAAATTGGTTTCACAAAGTGAAATAAAGGTATAGGTAAGGTAACTCAAATAGCAGGGTAAAGACTCCGGAAATTCCTGGCAAATAGTATTCTTGAGGGCTTTAACGATTTGTGATCGGTGTGTGAACAACTTTGATTTCAGATAGCCTTACTAGAAGGAGGACTTTGAACAGCTGCGCCGTAGTGTCGAATGCCCAGTACGTTCGCCTACCCATACGTACCGAGATTATAGTGGGGCTATCAGATATCAAAAGTATACACACACCGATTTCAAAACTTAAAAGTCCTCTCAGTGATGATTGTATTAAAATCTTTGTACAATCAATTAGTACAAATTTAAGTAAAATTTAGCATAAATTGATTAGTGGCTAATTGGTGCCAACTGGTGCTAGTAATGCCAAAATAATACCCCCTACTAACCTTCTGTTAACTTACACTAGCACTAAAGTTTCATAATATATCATCAAACTTTAATGGAATAATTCGTGCTTAATAAGAGCTAATTAGGGCTATAACTATTATTTCCAATATTATTTATAACAAATAAATTATTACACATTATATTTTTAAAGTGAGAAGTTAGCAAGAACTAAAAGTAGGAAATTATTATTAAAACAAGAAAACTAATTTGTACTTAATTAGTGCTAATTGGTGTCGACAAAATTATTGTAATATTGAAGTTAACATGACCTTTATATTAGGCTTGGAAATTAATATTGAAACAAAAAAATAATGCTTAATTGCTATGTTAAATAAGAAATGTAATTTGAAAACCTTTAATGTTAATGTGAAGTTAGCACAAAATATTTTATTTGGCTTGTAACTCTTTTTTATACAGAATATGCAAAAACTTATTTTATCATCGATTAGCACTAATTATTCCAATAGAGGTCGCTGAGATATTACGAGTCTTCAGTGCTCGTGTGAAATTAACAGGAAAAAATAAAATTAATTATTTAAAAGAAAGGCGGTAGGAGGGTAAATTTTTGTTTTTGTACAAATTGGCGCTAATTAAACACTAATTTATTGCACTGTTTAGATAATTAGTGCTCTACCCTGTACTACTTACTTTGATTTTGAATGATAGGTAAATAACATATATTGTTGTCATAACCAAAAATATAGAATGGGCCATTTTGATCTCATTTTTATAGAGCACTTTTGTTTAAAGTGATATGTAACTTGAAAAATAATAAATGTAGGAAAAAGCGCATTTCATAATAGCGCTACTATTATAGCAATGCATTTGTTGTACTAGCCGACATTTTTTTAATTTTTGTTTTACAAGTTTTTGCTCACAGCAATAATTAATTTCTGAATATTATCTACAATTATTTTCTTGGGTTTTACGAGTAAGTAGTCTATTACTTTTTTATCTTGAGCACTAAGCAATACTTCTCAACGAGGAATCTATGATTTTTCACTTACAAATTGCCACATTAACAAAGTTAATTTACGAAATCGGTATTAGAAGAACAGTCTTTCGTATGGACAGCACACATTTCATATCACCAACGTAGAACACAATTTTAGAAACTACTAGTATTGTGATTAAGATGTGTATTAAATTAGATGATAAACAAATTATTTGTATTGGGTACAGTTGCTTCGTTTTCACTAGGGAGTATGTAAGTGTATTCCTATCTTATAGGTAAATTGAACCAAACGGATTAGAGTGGGCCAGCTCATGATTAATCTTACCACAAGACATTAGACCCTCCATTTCCCAGTTTAATATTCGTGCTGACCTGCGACCTATGTGCCTGCACTCGCACCCTTCTCTAGGGTCACAATAGTGCGAACCCCATGAAGAAAGCTGTGATGTTAAAAGGTATTTACATACATTATACGCGGCTGCGTCCCTGTGTGCGTGGGCTTTAAGCCCAGGATCACCGAGTGTGGAAATTTACTTGAAATGTAATGTAAAGTGCTGATTTAGGAGTTCATCCTACCCTAGTACTACAAAAATTTTGTCGCACTCTGACTGTAATCCAAAGTTTTAACGCTTAGTATAATATGTCCGTCCATAATTCTCACCTTACATTAATAATATTAAGCGAATGTAACAAACAAAACTTTATCTCTATTTACTTAGGTTTATGGCCTTGTTGGTTCTGCGAATGTAGCGTATTTCAAATTTGTAAAATTATAAAGTTTTAAATATGACTTAAATAATAAATATTTTATTTAAAAATGGTACGTAACAAAGCCGTATGATTTTTTTGTGTGTCAATCAGAGTATTGATGGATTATGTAACCCCCAGACCCCATGGGGTCTCGTGGCCGTATCCCTGAGTATCTGGTCGTGAATCTAAATTGACCCCTGTAATGCACTCTCCACGACAGCATTAAGTGCCCGTGAGGTGACGCCTGGTAAGCGCCCGCACGCTGGAAATATTTCATCATTACCGATATCTGTGTACAAAGCAGATTGGCTCACCCAGCAATGGGTAATATGTTAATAATAACTCCGATCCTATGGAAATTACATAACAAATAACGCCCTACGGTATTATTTATCAAAAATAACGCCCTAGGGCAATATAAATTTGATGCTACTAAAGTTCCTAGATTTTCAAATTTCGTGGTTTTTATTGGTGGACGTTCGTGCTACAATAATCAAGGGACTTTAGATGTTATGAAAAAGACACAAAATAGTTCACTGTTTAAAAAGAACAATCTTTATTTTTAGTAACTACCTACTTATTTAAAATGAAAAACACAATTATCAATTTTACCCGACAATACAATATCTTCGTGTTCTTTTGTACTCGAAGTTTCTATGGTATTGAAGTTTGACATAACCTGAATGGTAGGTTCTTTAACTATCGTGTTAGTGGTACTTGCTTTTATTCCAGTTACTAAACAAGAATTTGTCTGTTTGGAATATTCGCTATTATCTACGTAGCTTCGGGCTACCGATGTACTTTTCCATCCACCTAATCTCATTAGGCTTTCTGTATTCCCACCAGCATCAGAATGAAGAGTTGCTGATGTGCGTCTTAGACAGTGCCCTGTGTATAATTTTGCATCTGCCAAACCTAAATATGTTGCTATTGTACATGGGATGTTTCCGAAAGTATTTTTTCCCTACAGGTTGCACTGTACATTTGTTATCTCTGTAGCATAAAAATAATCTGTCATGAGTCACACTTTTAGGACGAATTGATATGTATAGCTGTATTATTTGCTGAGCATTCACTTCATTTTCCTAAATAATCAAAAAGCTTCTTGCTTGACCATTCTTACTTTGCGGAATATCAATTGATATGTATGCACCCATATCTCTAACATCAGTGATTAGCATTTTAACAAATTCATCTCTTCTACAAGCTCCGATATTCCTATTAAAAGGGCAACTTTGTACATTAAGTATTTTTCTATCGGTGCTTCTTTTAGAAATGTAAGTACTTGTTCTCGTGCTAAAACCTTACATTTCTTAGCATAGTAATTTTTATTAATTTGTTTTAGGTACTGCTGAAGTTGAATATTTTTTTCTGATCTTTGATTTTTTTCTTAACTACGAGTTCTTTTCTCAGTATGGAAAATTTTGCCCATAAAGAATTAGTGGAGAAAGATTCAGACATCTCTTGAAAATAAGCCATCATTACTGTTTAATTTATTGTACACACTTCGTTTTCTGTCATCCATTTTTCAAATCGGCTGTATTCCTTTTCATAAACTTCTCGAGTTTTTTGAACATCAAGAGTTTCAACCGCTTTTGCAGCTTTTAACAACACCTTTTCGGTTAATTCTTCGAGAATTTGGACAAACGTGTTATGCAGTGTAGCGTCGTTTTGATAAACAAATAAACGGTATTTATTGACAAAAAGTACATCGCGTTATTTAGTTACAGTGTTCAAAACAAATAGATTGTTGTCGACCAATCTGATGAGCAAAAAAAAATACATTGACAAATTGTGAAAAAATAATGAATTAGTTGGACGTAGGTGCCTTTGGAGTTAAAAGAACAATAACGCCCACGATCGAGTTCAGTGTCGACCTTAAGCGTAATTGTTCTTATAACACCTTTGGTACCATTTTACGGGTATTTTCTCTGTAGTCCATATTTTTTCTAATAAATTATGTAGTAGCTGGATTAATATTTCTCCACCATATTTTAGCATTTCTGACGTTACTCCGTCCTCTCCAGGACTTTTATTATTTTTTAATCTTTGAATTACTTCATTTATTTCTTCAATGGATGGCGGATTTTCCTCTTGTATGCCCTGGTAATTTAAGCCCTGATTTAGATTCCCTCTTGGGTCTTCTTCTTCATTATATTCTTCTTGTTCTTCTTTATTATTTAATAAGTGATCGAAATAGTCTTTCCATATCTTCCTAATTTCCTTTTCTTCACCTATCAGTTCTCCTTCTTTATCTTTGACGAATAATGTACTAGGTTGGAAACATTTTCTTTCTTTTTTTACACCTTGATATAGGTTTCTTATATCCTTATTTTTGTAATTATCTTCTAAGGCTTCTATTATTTTTTTCATGTTTCCTTTTCTTCTCTCTAAGTATTCTTTTTGTCCTGTTCCTTTGTCGTATGTATGCGGCTTTGGTTTCATTAGATCCATTATTTAACATTATTAATCTTAGTTTTTTTTTCTTATTTGGATTTCTTCATTACACTCGTTGTCGAACCACTTCTCCTTATTCTGTTTCTCTTCATTTCCGCAAAGAGACATTGCTTGCTGCATTCCTGCTTTTAAGTCATTCCATAGAATTTCAATATCGTCTGAGTCTCTCACTTTATGTAATATTTTATTAAGTTCTTCTTCATATTTTATTTTTCCTTCTTCTGATCGGAGTCTAACCGGGGGCTGTGTAGGTTTTTTTGCTTTTCTTGTGTTTTTTTCATAAGGTACTACCTGTTTCATTTTAATTCCTACTAGGCAATGATCTGAATTAATGTCCGGCCCTCTATAAGTTCGTATATTCGTTATATTTTGTTCTTCACTCTTCTCGATTAAAACATGATCGATTTGGTTTACGATTCTACCATTCGGATGCTTCCAGGTTCCTTTATGGATTTCTTTTCTTTGGAAGTATGTACTTTTTATCAACATGTTGTTTTCTTTTGCAAAATCTATTAAAAGTTGTCCATTTTCATTGGTTTCATCATGTTTACTAAAATTCCCAATAGTTGGTTTAAAGACATCTTCTTTCCCTAATTTAGCATTTGCGTCTCCCACTATTAATTTCATATCGTATTTTGGTAAGTCTTGATATACTTTATCTAATTTATTATAAAATTATTCTTTGATTCCAATCTCTGTTGCGTCCGTCGGTGCGTGAATATTTATGAAAGATATTTTTTGGTATTTACCTCTTAGTCTTAAGTAGCACATTCTCTCGGATATTGGTTTAAAGTCTATAATTGCTGAATTCAACTGTTTGCTAATAATGAATCCTGTTCCTAGGAATCTTCTGTCCCCTCCACTATTGAAAAATATGTGTTTTTCTAAATCTAGAATTTCATTACCTTTTTGATTGGTTTCCTGTATTGCCAACAAATCTAAATTATATAATACCATTTCTTTCATTAAGCATTTTAAAGCTCCTTGTTCATTGGTGCCTTGTAGATTCCATGTTCCAATTTTTAAGGGTTTATGAATTCGCTTTGTTAATTTACTATAATTTTTAGTTTCCAGTACTTTAATATTTTTTGTACTCTTTATTTTCATAGCCGTGTCCATTTCCATTGGCCTAGTCGTACCGATTAAATCCATCTTATTAGTTATTAGTTTTTTGGAATCGTCTCTTCTAGTATTTCTTTAATTTTATTCCACCTCCATTCTACCCCATCTATTATTAATTTATTATATCCGATTTTTACATCCTTGCCGCTGTCTTTCTCTTCTTCTGCTCTTTTTCTAATCTGTTTTTGCTTCTCTCGTTCTCCAACTGTAAGGTCGTTATTAATGTATACTCTTTCGTTTTGCAGTTCTCTTAGTTTTGATTTGTTGCTCATCACTTGCTCTTTATCTTCTCTATTCTTTAGTTGAATCAAATATGTTTTCTGTCCCAATATATGTGCTTTTTCTATGTTAAATTTCACCTTTAAATGTTGTTCAATATATTGTTCTATGTATAATTTTAATACATTGGGATCGTTGGTATGAAGAGTTACACCAGATAGTACTATGTTATTTTCTCTTTTTTCTTTTTCTATCCATTCAAATCTACTTTTCATCACTCTCAACTCTTTTTTTATATGTTCATTTTCTTGTTTAATGTTCTCATTTTCTTTTTTTAAATTGCAATTTTCTTCTTTTAAGTGTTTAATTGCCATTCTGAAATCAGTACTTTCTTCTTTTATTTCATTCATATCGGTTTTCAGCTCAGTTATCATCTTTATTATTTTATCCAATTTATTCTCTTCACTTTGTTGTATGAGTTTTTTTGGAGTTCTTGGTGTATTTTTACTTCGTGTAAACGGGTCTTCTTTCTCATTCATATTTCGTTTTCTTTTCGAAGAATCATCAGTTGTATATTCATCGCTACTCATCTTTAATCAGTCTTCAAAATTCCTTAATACACCCCTGTTGAAATTTTTGGAATAGCTGTCTAGCCGTAGAGTAGTGTCCTTGTCTGCGCGTAAAAGGACAATCCGAATCAACTTCGGAGATTGTACTTTTATCATGCCAGGTTAATTGACGAGATATTGAGTATTTTAAGCTCTTACCTTGCGGTATTATATATTAAATAGTATGGTTACCCTAAAACTGCACTATAATAAACACTGTTGTGAAATTTAACTCGATACGTCCCAAGTTTTTGAGATTAGTTTCGGAGTAAACAATCACACACTTGATCACTGTATTGCCAGATCCGGACTTTTCATCTTTTACATTACATTACTTTTAAAGTTGTAGTCTTCCTAACATTTTTCATTTCATAGCATGTAAATAAAGCACACTATGCCAAAAATAAGTGTAATATAATGATTTCAATGAATATTAATGTAAAAGCTATATAACATTGAAAAACAGTTTTACTTCATAAGTTTTGTTATGAAAGTGTCCAACTCTGTGCATAGCAGTGACTGTATTCACAGTCTTATATATGAGGGGTCGAAATTTGGGTTTCTTTGTTAATACCTTAAGTGAGAGGCGTTTCAAAGGTTTATGGCTATCCTTTGGGTTTTGGTGAGACAGAGTATACATAGCAGATTGGCACACATAGTACTGTAATATGTAATTTTCCGTAATGAGACCAAAAGGGAAATGTTGCGTGCAAACGATTTGAGCCAAACTTACGAGGTGCGGTTCAAAAGTTTCCATAATGAGTATGCTCTCTCTTGTAAGCTTGTATGCAAGCTTAGACATATTCTTTTTACTAGACGGAATTAGATCTTTCTAACCCCTTTTAGTGTATTGAAAGGAGTTGCTTTAAGTGAATGTGGTTAACAATTTTTCAAAATAAATATATTTGAGTACTGTGCGAGCATTAAATTTTTAACCAAAGAAGATGTTTCTCCTGGCATTATAAAATATTTTTTTGGAAGCAATGTTCAGTGAAGCATCCCCATCGATTTCAGCAGTTTACGAACTGGCTAAACAATTTCGTATGGGCAGAGACAACATAGAAGATGAAGCACGTGAAAGTCGACCTGTGGAAATGCTGTCTCCGGAAACCATCGTCCTTGTAGAAGAAAAAATGTTGAATGACAGAAGACTGAAATTAAAAGAAGTAGCAACAAGGTTACCTAGTCAGTGCTAGATGGGTACCTGCACTTCTATCAGAAATTCAATAGGAACAAAGAATAACGTGTTGTATATATTTTTATAATTTTATTAATAAAAGGAAAATAATGATCTCTTTTGTGATCGGGGATGAAACTATTAACATTTAGTGTGACATTTTATTCAAAAGAGAGTCGATTGAGTATAGAAGACTAGGTGAAAACCTACTCAGAAAAACCTATTCCACCAAGATTTCAGTGGCTACCATTTTTTGAGATGACCAGGACATTCTCCTGATTGATATCAAGGAACGGAATACTGTGGTCAATGGCGCTTACTATGCTGGTCTCATATATAAACTGCGAGAGTCAATAAAAGAAAAGCGGCGTGGAAAGTTGAGTTGAGGTGTTCATCTGTTCTTATTCTAAACGATAATACTCCAGTCCGCATGGCTACCATATCCAAGAAGCTGTGAGGGACTGTGGCTTTCGACCGTGATCAAAAATATTGACAAAAAAAAACGTGATCCGAAATAATTCTAAGGCTATATTGTATATTACATCGGGGTGGGATATGTTTCATTACAGCCGAAGGCTTATGCATACTATTTTACATACAATCATGTCTTTTTTTAAAAAAATATCAAAATAAATTAATGAGATACTTTTAATTTTATTAATATGTTTAACAGCTCTATTAAAATTTGTTTAACCTACTTTATTATATGGACCAACGACAATGTTGCTAGACAATCCCTACATAAAAATTTCCAACCCGTGTGGTGGAAGAGAAATCATTACAATTAGGTATGACGTATTTCCAACTTCTAAAAGGTTAGGAATAGACATATTACCATAATGATTGTGAATAAAACAACATTTACATGTTCATTGAAGAACGTATATATTTATACCGGGTGTCCCAACAAATCCTTGACATAAGCGTTTAACATGGGAAAAGTTTTTTATAAATAAAAAGTGTCCGGCAGAAAATTAAGCCTTAATATTGGATATGATAATATTACATTACCTTTTGTACGTTATTTATTATTAATTACTTTATTATTATATTACAAATTAGAAATATATGGGGTGTCACATTTGAAATATGAAAGTTAATGTCACTTCCGGTCAAACTGGAAGTGTTACCATTATGCCAAATACCATGATTTGTGAGCCTCTAAACCTAGTTTACAAATACTTAAAGAGAATTAAAAAATAATTATAAATAAAAAAGTTATTTTCAGTGGCCCATTGTTCAGTGTAACCTATATATATATATATATATATATATATATATATGATTGTTAGGAGGTAGGTCAGTGTATTATTTGAGCCTAAATAATATTCTTTGAAATTCAGTTATTTTATTTTTTATTTCAGGCTTCTTCAAGGACTCTGTAATTTACAATGTGGATTACAATAATTTTAAAAATAAAACTTGTTTTTTGTACATACAATCTGCATGAAGTAATTTTGAAAATAATTACGCTTAAACATAGAAAGATATCTTGAATACATTGTATGTTACATTGTTTATTGTTAAAAATGTTATTTTAATGATAAATGTTGTTGATTGTTAAAATTTATTACGGATTAAAACTATTGTTAAATAGTCACATGGTTTCTGTTATTAGTTATAGGTTATAGGTGTGTGGGATGTTATGCGCAAACTGGTTTGACCTTGTGGATGTGTATCCGCGGGAAAAGTTGATAATTTTGTCGGCGAGATGAGCCGACTGTTTATTTAATTTGCGATCAGTGAGAGGATGTGTTGGCGTGGTGAAAAGACAGAAGTGGTTTGGTTTTGATGATTTTATGTAACCAGAATTTACAACATAAACATTTACAGATAATTGCACAACAAGAGAGTTTCTCAACCTAGGTTGATCGTCGACACACAAATACAAAAATAAAAAAGGTTGTTCAACACATGTTGATTGTCGCACACAAACATATAAATAAAAAAAGAGTTGCTTAACAGAGGTTGATTGTCATAAACAAACATAAAATAAAACGAGTTGTTCAACACATGTTGATTGCCATACACAATATAATCACTCTCACTAAAAACACTCGAAGCGCCTTACTCAAATGGACGAATGTTAATTGTTTCTGCGTGGTTCCGTTGAGCACTACGTACGAGGTCCAGACGTGGGTCACGAGGGTGCACTCGGCTACGATCCACGGTGTGGTAGTGAGAAGGTGTTGGCGACACTGGGGTTAGCCGGTAACCGGCTGCTGTTGGGGCTGGAGCACTCTTTGGCGACCGTTGTCGCAAACGCTTCGGCACAGGTTTTCTCGGTGAAATCGAGCGCCGTCGCTTACGTGGGCTGAGCTGGGCTTTCCTGGACGTCTTGGGTGGTGACGGCGGCAATGGTGACACGTGTCGAATGGTTCGGGTGGCTCTGGCTGCGAAGCGTAAGGCGTCGCGGCGGACCCTTGCGGCACCCTTGGATTTACTCGGACGATCCGTGGTGAAGCCGGTTAGGTAGCTCCTGGTGGCGTGAATCCTCCACTTTTTAGTTGAGAAGGGAGTTTGGAATATCGGCTTTGCAGCTGAGTACTGATGTTTGGAATAGCGGCTTTGCAGTTGAGTACAGATGTTTGGAATATCGGCTTTTCAGCTGAGTATTGATGTTTGGATGCTCTACTTTGCAGTGGAGTGAGTTCTAAGTTGTTGAGCCTTGCACTGCCTTAGCTTTAGCCGGACCATCCTTCTTATACCAACCCGACCGTGCGCCGGTGGTGGGGCGTGCCCTCTCATTGGTCGTAGCGTAGGCCGAAGGACGGTCCCTTACTGGCTGTGACGTAGGCGGGGGAACGCACCCTTATTGGCCGGACTGTCGTTCGCTTTACGCGTGCGTGACGTTACTATGGTGTGAGCCACGGGCGTCAGGGCCCGCCGAGTTATGTTCGCTACATGACCCCCCTCCTAGTGATGCAGCTTCCTGAATCACGATGCGTAACGGACTGGGTAGCGAACTTGCCGTCCGCTTCGTGTGACCCGCGTTGTTCCAGGTAGCGTCGCGGGAGCGTCTGAAGGTCGGGTTGGTGGCTGTGTGGGTCGCTGCGACGTGTTCGCGGCGGCTGAGGATGCTGCTTCCGGAACGTCGGTGGCCAGGTATGCTGGTTTGAGGCGGTTAATGGAGACCACTACTCGCTGATTGTTTCGCACTATTGTGAAGTGTTTTTCCTCTCTGCTTTCCACGGGAAATGGACCGTCGTAAGGGCTTTGCAGCGGTTGCCGTGGACCTTCTCGTCTAACGAACACATGCGACGTTGACTTTAGGTCCTTAAAGATGAATGTCTTTTGCGCACTGTTCTCGGTCCTTTGGGCCGGTTTGAGCTGGCGGAAATGTTTCCGGAGCTGGGTCACGAAGTCCTCCGGTTCCAGTCGTCGCGGTGTCTCGCTTGACAGGAGTTCACCGGGTAATCGCAATGTCTCGCCATAAGTCAGTTCCGCGACCGTGGCTCCCAAGTCGTCCTTCCATGCGTTGCGGATACCTAGTAAAACGGTTGGTAGCGCCCGGGTCCATTGACGCGGATGGTGACATTTTAGTGCCGACTTGAGCTGACGGTGGAGACGCTCCACCATCCCGTTGGCTGCAGGATTGTATGCCGTGGTCCTGATGCGCGTAAACCCCAATAATTTTTCTAGCCGCTTGAAAAGCCTGGACTCGAACTGCCGCCCCTGGTCGGTTGTCACACGCACGGGTATCCCGAACCTGGTGACCCATCCGTCGTAGAAAGAGTGCGCGATGGTCTCTGCTTCGATGTTGGGAACTGGGATGGCTTCAGGCCATCGAGTGTAGCGATCTATACACGTCAGGAGATAGCGTTGGCCTTCGGACACCGGAAGTGGTACGACCAGGTCGATGTGGACGTGTTCAAATCACGCTGAAGGTGGCGTGAAGGTTCCTCTGGGCGCGTGAACATGACGAGTGACTTTGTTCCGCTGGCACGGTAGACACTGTTGCGACCAACGACGACAGTCCTTTCTAACGCCTGGCCACACAAATCTGCGTGTTACCAGCTTGGTGGTAGCTTTGTATCCCGGGTGTGACAAGCCATGTAAACTGGCGAAGGCCGCCTTTCGGTGCTGCTTGGTGACAAAACGGCGTATACTCTCCGTGGATGTGTCACAGACCAACGTCGTTTCGGTCCCGGGTATCTGCCTCTTCTCCAGCTTGAGTCCATGGTCCTCTTCTGTGAGGAGGATAGCCAATTCTTCGTCGTCCTCCTGGTCCAGCGCGAGTTGTTGGTAGTCGATCGTGCTGGTTATCGTCTCGATGCGAGACAGTGCGTCTGCCACCACATTGTCTGGGCCTGCCACGTGTTTTAGATCAGTCGTGAACTGCCCTACATAGCTTAGGTGGCGGAATTGCCTGGGTGTGCACTTGTCGGGTTTCTGCTTGAATGCGTAGACGAGCGGCTTGTGATCCGTGTAGATGGTGAAATGACGACCCTCCACATGGTGTCGGAAGTTCCGGATGCTTGCGTAGACACCTAAGAGCTCCTTGTCGTAGGTGGCGTAACGGCGTTCGGTGTCGTTCAGTTTTCTCGAAAAGAATGCTACGGGCTCCCAGGCGTGTGTTTCGGAACGTTGTTGGAGGACACCGCCGATGGCGACATCTGACGCATCGGTCACGATGGAGAGTTCGGCTGATGGGTTGGGGTGCGCTAGTTGGGCAGCCTCAGCTAGCTGCTTCTTGGTGGCGTTGAAAGCGCTGATCGTTGCGTCCGACCACTCCACCGTTTTATTGCGGTTGCCTCCCCCTTTAAGGAGCTCGTTCAATGGCGCTTGTGTGGCCGCTATCTTCGGCAAACAGCGGCGGTAATAATTCACCATTCCGAGGAAACGGCGTAGTTGCTTGGTGGTGTTTGGTCTTGGGAAAGCTTTGACGACTTCCACTTTCTCAGGAAGGGGTCGGATCCCTTGTGTTGAGACCACGTAGCCCAGGAATGTTATTTCCCGCTGACCGAAAACACATTTGGACGCGTTGATGACTATGCCGAATTCTTGTAATCGCTTGAAGAGGATGTGCAAGTGCCGTTGATGTTCTTCCGTGCTGCTGGATGCTACGAGGATGTCGTCGATATGAACGTATACAAAGTCCAGATCCCTCAAAATCTCGTCCATGAACCGTTGGAAGGTCTGCGCGGCGTTGCGCAGCCCGAATGTCATGGAGGTGAACTCATACAGCCCAAACGGTGTCGTGATGGCTGTTTTGTGAATATCCTCTGGAGCTACCGGGATCTGGTGATATGCCCGGACCAGGTCTACAGATGAGAAGATTGTCTTCCCATGCAGATGTTGCGAGAAGTCTTGTATGTGTGGCACCGGATAGTTATCAGGTATTGTGCGACTGTTTAGCCCCCGGTAGTCCCCGCAAGGTCGCCATTCATGATTTTTCTTTTCTACCAGATGTAGCGGCGATGCCCAAGCGCTTTTTGATGGTCTGATGATACCGAGACGAATCATGGTGTCGAATTCGTTCTTCGCTATCAGGTATTTGTCGGGCGCTAAACTCCTCGGGCGGTAGGCGACCGGGGGTCCTGGTGTGGTGCAGATGTGATGTTGCGTCGCGTGTTTTGCTGCTTTGTAAAGACCTCTCGGGTTGGTGAGACCTTTATACTCGCGCAGAAGTTGATGATAGCCTTCACCGGCCTGCACGAGGGAAATTTTAGCAGTTGGCGTCCATGTTGCTCTCCGTCCTTCACTGGAACGAGACGTGGCCCCGTCTATCAGTTTCTGATGTCGCACATCGACCAGCAAGTCATAATATGACAGAAAATCAGCTCCGATAATTGGCTTCTCTACGTCGGCAATGATAAAACGCCAAGGAAATGATCGGTGGAGCCCTAGATCCAAGGTCAGCGGAATGGTGCCGAAGGTCGGAATTTTCGTGTCGTTGGCCGCGTAGAGACTGAACGTGGTGGATGTACAACGTCGAGACATTAACCTTCGTGGGAATATACAAAGGTCGGCTCCGGTGTCGACCAAGTAATTAATCTTGGTGTTTCTTTCGTTGATGAATAAACGGCGTGGTGGTGTTGAGAGGTCGCTAGCCGTGTTCAGCGACCTCCGATGCCGTTTCCCTTGCGCCTGAATGAGCAAGGAGCGCTACATTTACGTGCATGTTCCCCGAAGGTTATGTGGTACCAGCACTGTCCGGGCGACTGTTCTTGTGGCGGTGGCTTGGGACGTCGCCAAGATGACTGTGGTTGCCCGCGTTGGTCTGCGTTGTGTTGGTACTGGTCTCTTAACCTCTGCGGAAAGCGCGTTGATTTTTCCCTCGAGGCGCTGGATCGTCTCTTGCCATGGTGGTATGTCCTGGCTGGTGGATGCAGGCGTATGTTTTGCCTCGTTGACCTGGTGTTGCGTTTGCGCGGCGATCACCACATCTGCTGTCCGGCTCAGCTCGTTCAGATCCTGGTGTTGCTGGGTGGCCAGGATGGCTTGTGCTGCTGCTGGCAGTCGCTGTAACCAGATGTTTTTCAGTAACTCGTCTGGAAGGAGTGGGCCCGACAAGGTCCGTAAATGTCGGAGGAATTGCGAGGGTTGACGGTCGCCCAGGTCCTCATGCTCCAAGAGTTGTCGTAGCTTCTGATTTGGGCTGGACGATAGCCGCAGGATTAGCTCGGTTTTGAGCTTCGAATACTTGTTGGTGCCCGGAGGTTTGGTGATGATGTCGCGTACCTCGGCGAACACCTTGGCCTCTAAGTTGGCAACCACATAGCTGTATCTGGTATCGTCGTTGGTGATACCGCTGATGCTGAATGCGTGCTCGAGTTGCACAAACCAGGCTTCTGGATCGTTATGCCAGAATGGTGGCACTTTCATCTGAACCCGCTCCACTCTCGGTGCTTCTGTGCCTGCCGCTGGTAGAGCTGCTGCCGCGCCTTCTGTCTCCGTCTCCACCATCTTTGCTGTCTCACTGATCACGTCGGGGTCACCAATTTGTCGGCGAGAAGAGCCGACTGTTTATTTAATTTGCGATCAGTGAGAGGATGTGTTGGCGTGGTGAAAAGACAGAAGTGGTTTGGTTTTGATGATTTTATGTAACCAGAATTTACAACATAAACATTTACAGATAATTGCACAACAAGAGAGTTTCTCAACCTAGGTTGATCGTCGACACACAAATACAAAAATAAAAAAGGTTGTTCAACACATGTTGATTGTCGCACACAAACATATAAATAAAAAAAGAGTTGCTTAACAGAGGTTGATTGTCATAAACAAACATAAAATAAAACGAGTTGTTCAACACATGTTGATTGCCATACACAATATAATCACTCTCACTAAAAACACTCGAAGCGCCTTACTCAAATGGACGAATGTTAATTGTTTCTGCGTGGTTCCGTTGAGCACTACGTACGAGGTCCAGACGTGGGTCACGAGGGTGCACTCGGCTACGATCCACGGTGTGGTAGTGAGAAGGTGTTGGCGACACTGGGGTTAGCCGGTAACCGGCTGCTGTTGGGGCTGGAGCACTCTTTGGCGACCGTTGTCGCAAACGCTTCGGCACAGGTTTTCTCGGTGAAATCGAGCGCCGTCGCTTACGTGGGCTGAGCTGGGCTTTCCTGGACGTCTTGGGTGGTGACGGCGGCAATGGTGACACGTGTCGAATGGTTCGGGTGGCTCTGGCTGCGAAGCGTAAGGCGTCGCGGCGGACCCTTGCGGCACCCTTGGATTTACTCGGACGATCCGTGGTGAAGCCGGTTAGGTAGCTCCTGGTGGCGTGAATCCTCCACTTTTTAGTTGAGAAGGGAGTTTGGAATATCGGCTTTGCAGCTGAGTACTGATGTTTGGAATAGCGGCTTTGCAGTTGAGTACAGATGTTTGGAATATCGGCTTTTCAGCTGAGTATTGATGTTTGGATGCTCTACTTTGCAGTGGAGTGAGTTCTAAGTTGTTGAGACTTGCACTGCCTTAGCTTTAGCCGGACCATCCTTCTTATACCAACCCGACCGTGCGCCGGTGGTGGGGCGTGCCCTCTCATTGGTCGTAGCGTAGGCCGAAGGACGGTCCCTTACTGGCTGTGACGTAGGCGGGGGAACGCACCATTATTGGCCGGACTGTCGTTCGCTTTACGCGTGCGTGACGTCACTATGGTGTGAGCCACGGGCGTCAGGGCCCGCCGAGGCATGTTCGCTACAATTTAAATGCAAAACCTGTGATTTGGAAATTGTTGCAACACATAGCAATCCTCAATTTATGTCATTAATATTGTCAGCAGAACTAATTTCGCGGTGATTTAGATTTTGTATTAATTTAAATAGGTTGCAATATACAGGGCTCAGGTTATCAATGTCGGTCTTTTTATTCATTGTATTTTCCGAAGTTGTTATGTGATACATTTCTAGGAATGAACGTTTGTCGTAGTTTTTTTCGGAATCTAATATTTTGGTATTATCAAAATCTATGGTGTGTATTGTGGCTGTGCAGGTGTTGGGCAAGGGATGTTACGTGTGGTTTAAGTTTAATGTTGCTGTTATGTGATGTTAATCTGCCTGCAAGTTGTCTGAATGTGTGGCCTATATAATTTAGTTTGCAATCTTCACAAGGTATACTATAAATGACACTGGAACATTGTTTGGTAGGTGTTGGTTCTTTTAATTTTTTTAATAATGTTTTAATGGTTGTGCAACTTTTTTTAGCTATTTTTACTGTTGCGTCGGATATTATGTGTATAATTTTCGGGGTAATGGAGTGTATGTAAGGTAACGAACAATATTTTATGTTTTGATTTGACTCTATTTGTATATTGGGTTCGGTTCTAGTTGGTTGGTCATTAAATAATATTTTGTGAATTAGATTTTTGGGTAGCCATTTTGCAACAACACTTATTTGAGCCGTGCCAGATTTTGTTGATGAAAATTCGGGTGTGAGATTTTGAAAATTATATTTTTTAGTCCTCGACCATTGTATACACAGTAGCTGCTTTCGAATATGAATTTTATTATATTTGCAAAATCTGTACGACTGAGCGAAGTGTTATCGCTAATACTTTCCCATTTATCTATTATGCTATCAAAATGTAGTTTTCAGGAATATTTAAATTGTTAAGAAAATCTAAGAATTGGAAAGAATTTTGAGTGTAGTATGGGTTGTCTTTGTTGTAGGAAACAGTTAATATATTTGTTATGAACTGTGCTAGTTTACTATTGGGTCGTTTATAGAGGAAATATTTGGTCTTAATCTGAGGGTGGGTTTGTGTATTTTGGGTTGTATATAGTAAGTGTTTTTGCTATATCTGGGTCAATTTTGTGTTGATTTTTAAGTGTGGAAATTAATTTTTTGTCTTTTTGTTGGTATGTGTTTGTTGGGTCTCTATTGAGTGGGGTGTATGAATTTACGTCATTAATATTTCTTCAGATTTGTTATTATAAGTTTCTTTATCAATTACTACTGTAACATTTCCTTTATCTGATTGGGTTACTACAAGGTCAGGGTTTTGTTTCAGAAATTTTCTGGTTTGGTTGTACAATTGTGTAATATGTAAATTGGAATAAGGTGTTGTTAAAAAAATTGTTAAGACATTGGTAACCTGTGCCCCACATAAGTTTTTTTATTTTCATCAAAATTTTCTATTATATATTCAGTGTCGACAAGTAATTTTGGTATGTGAATTTGTTTAGGAGTGGGTGTAATGCAAAATTTTGGACCAAGGCTTAGTGCCATTTATATATTATTCGGAATTTGTTGGTTACTTATATTTTTGAGCCATTTGGGCTGTGTTTGTATTCAAATGAAAATAAACGTAATTCGAGGACTAAAAAATATAATTTTCAAAATCTCACACCCGAATTTTCATCACCAAAATCTGGCACGGCTCAAATAAGTGTTGTTGCAAAATGGCTACCCAAAAATCTAATTCACAAAATATTATTTAATGACCAACCAACTAGAACCGAACCCAATATACAAATAGAGTCAAATCAAAACATAAAATATTGTTCGTTACCTTACATACACTCCATTACCCCGAAAATTATACACATAATATCCGACGCAACAGTAAAAATAGCTAAAAAAGTTGCACAACCATTAAAACATTATTAAAAAAATTAAAAGAACCAACACCTACCAAACAATGTTCCAATGTCATTTATAGTATACCTTGTGAAGATTGCAATCTAAATTATATAGGACACATATTCAGACAACTTGCAGGCAGTTTAACATCACATAACAGCGACATTAAACTTAAACCACACGTAACATCCCTTGCCCAACACCTGCACAGCCACAATACACACCATAGATTTTGATAATACCAAAATATTAGATTCTGAAAAGAACTACGACAAACGTTTATTCCTAGAAAATGTATCACATTACAACTTCGGAAAATACAATGAATAAAAAGACCGACATTGATAACCAGAGCCCTGTATATTGCAACCTATTTAAATTAATACAAAATCTAAATCACCGCGAAATTAATTCTGCTGACAATATTAATGACATAAATTGAGGATTGCTATGTGTTGCAACAATTTCCAAATCACAGGTTTTGCATTTAAATTATCAACTTTTCCCGCGGATACATATCCACAAGGTCAAACCAGTTTGCGCAACACATATAACCTATAAAAGGCGAAAGCTCGACTATCCGGTTTGACCGGAAGAGACATTGACTTTCATATTTCAAATGGGACACCTATATATTTTTATATATTTAGAATCTACGTAAAGTTACGATATGCTTGCAGTGCTTTTTTATTAAAAAAATAATTAACATGTCAAGCCAGGGGTGGGCAAATTACGGCCCGCAACGTCTTTTTGTGTAGCCCGCGTTACATCATAACTTAAGGTGAAATGATACTCCCTTTTATTTTGTTTCTACGCCGAGGCGAGCGCTAGTGTACGCTGAAATGAATAATTATGGCTGAATAGATAAAGTAGAAATATTTGTTCATTTAACAGTCTCCATTTATTTGGTAATAGTCATACTTTGCTCCAAGTTATAAACCTAAAAGTAAAATATGTCGTTTGGCATTAACTCTTTGCCTATAGCAAATGAAAATAGAACATTTTATTGAACGTATAATAATAATTTTAAAAGTATTAACAAACGTAAAGATATTTTATTTGTATGAAATATTAATAATGTATTGCAAGAGGGAAGAGTGATGAAGTGAATGAATAATAAGTAACAAAATTTTTAAAATCGTACGTAACATAATATTACATATTATTCCTTAATTACATAATATTTTGTATTTACCGTAGGAAACTTTTATTATGAACATTTTATAGACTGTAACAGTAAACGTTACATATTCACAATTATTAAAAAAAAAATAATAGGTAGGTAGGTACATCACAATATAAGTAATTTTCGTATGATATTAAATGTATTGTCTTCGTATAATATTTGGTTTGCAATGAATGTCTTGTTTTTAATGTAATATTTAATAGAATATTATGCGACGGGGTTCAGCAATTCAGCGTCATCCACATCAACTCATCCAGCGTTATCACCCATGACGCTTTAGTTTAGGATTGTAATAATTGCTCCTAAATATGCTAAATCAAAAAATTGAATATATTTATTTGCATTTTTTATAAATATGTTACAATCTATATACCATTATGTATGATGTAATATAAGCCAAACAGATAATAAACCTGTTTCACATTTTTCGAAAAGTATTTGAAATAAAAGTTTATGCAATATTTTTTTAGTAATATATTTTTTTAATAATTTCTTATTTTCGTAAATAATTAAATATAAATCTGATGTGGCCAACACAATATCTCTCGTTTAATTCAATTTTTATTCATGTAAATACTTAAAATTAAATTTAAATATCGGGTTCGTTCCAGACCGACAAATATATACAAAAAGTGTTAACGCAAGCATGTAAAAAAATTAAAAACTTTAATTTTTTTTAATAACAAATCTCGAAAAAATAACATTTAAAGGTATTTTTCGAAGAAAAACTATTTTGAGCTTCCAGTAAAATGTCATTTCCAGTTATCTGATTTACTCCAAAATCTAATGACATCTTTCCATATAAGAGTAAAGTAGAAATACAAGGTTTCAAAATTTTCTGAACGATAGTATTTGAATTAGAGCGTAACGAGGATCCACACACACATACATCATCGTGAAAATGTTAAAATATGATTGTGGCACCTTAAAACGTGGTCATTTACCAAAATCTCGATATGCGATTTTTAGCACGATCCTCCCTTACCAAGGGTAGCGGGAGGTAAAAAAATTGGCGCCAAAAATAGTCATGAAAAACAACCCCCTCTTCTGTGACATCCTAGTACATACATTACGTCATTCGCAGGAAGGATAACGGCGTCAGTCTTTTGGGACGCCAAAGGCATTCTGCTAATTGATTTTCTTGATAAAGGAAAAACTGTAACTGGACAATACTACGCCGCACTTTTAGACAAGCTGAAAGCAGCAATTCAAGAAAAACGCCTGGGAATGGCAAAGAAAAAGAGTGTTTCACCACGACAATGCGCCAGCTCATTCATGTCGTATTGCTCAATAAAAATTGACCCAACTGAAATCGTCCCCCATCTGCCGTACTCGTCCGATTTAGCTCCCCCGGTCTTCTATCTTTTCCCGAAACTCAAAACGTTCTTCACTGGAAAGAGATTTCGATCCAACGAAGAAGCCATCGAAGCAGTAAATGCTTATTTTGAGGATCGCAAAGAAAACAGAACACGTGACTTTTTCAAAATATCCGAATTTGTAAAATTTATTGTAAAATATCTAATAAATATTTCGAAATATTTTCAGTTTTCATATTTAGAAGACGCATATAAAAATTATTGTAACAGCCCTATTATATCTTCTTGTACATAAGTATCCGAATGGTTCTGCTAATTATTCATCATGTCATAGATACATACAAGCTTTTCATTGAGAATATGTGTTCGTACTTTCAGAATAATAGTTATTTATGTATCAATTAAGGTAGGTACTGAAGTTCTACTTTTTATGATGAATGTGGAATTTAGTTGCCGAGGCCGTAAGGCTGAGGAAATAAACCATATGATGATAAAAAGGAACGTGCCAAAACAGAAAATTTGTGAAAATGAAAGGAATATTTATATTTATAGGTTATGTTGACAAATTTTTCAGCTGCTGTCAGTCACACAAACGTTCGTACATATATTCAGTGTTGTGAATCTCTGGACATTGAAGTTATCGTAATGAACACTCAAAATTACGTGTGTTATCTCAAATCTCATCGGAATAATGTCATTCATTCTTTTTGCACATATTTCTTGTCATTTTACGTATAACTATGTACAATAATTTTCATAAGGTTGCATTTAAATGAAATCATCGTATAATGCAGCGATTCTCAACCTAGCGTTTTCCAAACCACGCCCACGTATTCGGTCATTGAATGATTCGGCCGAAACGCTTTCTGGTGCTGCGCAATTCTGGTTTTGAATATTCGGGATATGAATGATTCTGTGCATGCATTTCTGGTTTTGAATAATCTGAAGTTGAAGACTTTCTCCTTAATTTTTCAGTTTTAGTGTATTGTAGGATAAGAATAAATTTATCCAAATATTTTCAAAATAATTAAATCCTTCTTTATATTAATATAATAACATATTTATGTAAATGGGGGTTAATTTCATTTTTAAAAAAAATTCTCTATTTTTGCATTCTTCTCTGAAATTAATAATACCCGAAAAAATTTATTAAGTTGATGAAATTTGCTTGAGACGCCACATCGCTGTGACTGCTATAAGATAGAAGTCGAATGATAAAGAGAGTAGACGGAATACATCGACAATAACAAGCGCGTGAACAATTGCGTAGGAATCGAATATATATATATATATATATATATATATATATATATATATATATATATATAAATATTCAAAAATCGTTACATTTAAAAAAATTCTTAAATTTCCAAGTGCACTTGACACCACTCGGAATTTGTAACTTCTTTTAATTCCTTTTTTAGGTCACATATATTTTCTCATGTATAAATCCACATGACTAGTTATCTTTTGGTAATTTTAAAAATTCTTGTCCATACAACCATCGTTCATTGTTTCTTAATAATAACAATTTAGACTTAGACCATTTTGTGACTTCACCTGCCATATTTTCTTCCAATGCTAACCTGTCGCTATTTGCCGGATTATATTGTCTCTTATATTTCGTCAATTCGATGACCAACAAATTATTTAAATATGTTATCCGTAGCAGTGGCGACTCGCTAGGGTAGGCAAAAAGGCAACGCCTACCTTATACATTGTAGTAATACCAAAATGAAAAATATGTTTTGTCTACTTTTTAATAATAATAAATATTAAGTTTATTTGCAATTATTACAATAATATGTCGATTCCTAACCTTTTAGAGGTTGGGAATACGCCATTCCTAACTGTAATGATAATCTTTTGGGTGCGAAAAAGTAGATTTCACTTCCACCCCACGGGTTGAAAATGTTTATGTAGGGGTTGCCTAGTACTATTGTCATAGATCCTTATAATAAGGTAGGCCAAACAAATTTTAATATAGCTGTCAAAAAATATTAACTCAATGATTTATTCTGAAAATTATTGATTTAAAAAGAGGATGATTGTGAGTAAAATACCTCGATGGGAGTTTCATTACAGCCTCGCGCTGTATCTCACCTCAAGGATTCGCCTCTCGGTAATACACATAAGCCCTCGGCTATAAGCTATAATGAAACATCCAACCTCAGTTATAATATACTATTAAAACATGGCATATAAAATATTGTCTCCAACATTATTTTAGGAACTACACATTCCACCACTACAAATTATGTTGGAATTAATATCATTCGAACAAACAGTGTGGCATAACTCCGTTTGGAATAATTACGTACGGCTTCCGACAAATCATTATGTGTTCAGCCGTTCAGCGGTATATTAGCGCGGTAGGTACAGGTCTCCGAAATAGGAACTCATCTAGGTTGCTTACAAGATAACATGCGATAGCCTGATGAAAAGAGAGAAATAATACTATAATTCTAGCTAAATAATCATTTGTACAGTCGTGCAACTACTTCAATGACCGCTTGGCAAGCTTCGCTTCTCTTCGTTCGGATTCGTGCTTACGGAAGATATTGGTACATACTACGCTTTATGCTTGAGACTGTACAATATAATTTCCCTTTCATTTTGTTACTGCGCATGCGTTGCTATATTGTGTATATCAAATATTATGGTTCGGATGCTACAGTAACGCCTGTTTGTTTTATTTATTTCTGAATTCGTGTTTGACGTTTTGAACAGTTTCGGAATTTTCTGTTAACTTTTACAGGTTTTTTTTTTTGAGATCGTCAAAGTAATAAGTTTAGCTAAATAATAATATATTACTCAGAAAATTAACTAAATAATATTTTGTCGAGAAAAATATCAAGTGGTAGGTAATAAAGACAAATATGAAATAACGGAGAGCTAGTTATTACCAAATAAATCTAAACAAAGATATGAATTGTGTAATAAGCAATTTATGACATGTTTAAATTAATATTGTTTGTTTCCTAAAAAAAAATATTATTCTCGTAAGTAAGCTACATTTTTCGTATCATTTCTAAATTTTGTTGGAAAAAGTACTCTGCAACATGTTTGGAATGGCTTATTCCAATACTTGTTAAAGTTGTAGAGTATACTAAATATTATTTATTTAGTTACAAACAACAAGCTACAAGAGAAAATATACCCCCAAAAGCGCGTAATTGAGTAATTGAAATCGTGAAGCATACAATCACACATTCGTCGTGCACGAGAATGTGAGAGAGAAGGAGACGAAGCTATGGAGACTGTAGGAGATAGAATATAACGCTGTACTGGAAACCAATGATCTCGTAACTGTTCTGTAGATGCGCCCTAGAGAAAGAGAGAGAGATTGTGTTTTAACCATTAGAGAGCGACAGGTAGTGTATGTCACGTGGTAGGGTTACTAGCAGAGCTTGTGCAGTGTGTATAGAACGGGTAGTTTTCTGCGAAATTTCCAGTGTTTCATACATAAAAATCAGGATCGGACTGAATCCACCGAGATGGTGAGAAATTTCTCAGTGGATCCTAGCCTTCTTTTGGGCCCTTAGGCGAGACGATTTTTTTAAAATTGAATTTTATATAAAATTATTCAATATTAAATTATAAAAGTCATTCTTTTGTTTGTACTATATACTTTTGTTATTGTATTTTTGTAGACTAGAACGAAGGAGAATATCGTAGTTATAGTTTACATTTAAAAAAGTTATTTAGAAATATTGTTGCACTTGACGAGTTCTGTCACTGGTTAAATTTAATATACTTATTTCTGTTATACCCTGTATATTTAACAAAAAAAAAAAATACTATATATATTTTTTTATTTATATCTTATTTTAAATATTCATTTGTTGATTTCGTGCTATGCTATAAATTGTAGTAAAAAGTTACCAGTAAAACGATCTTATAAATTAATTATTTTTGCTGTATGAGTATGAATCCAAGTAAAGCCCCCGTTTTTATCTCTCAATTGCAATATATTTTTATAATGGTGATGTATTGCAGTGCCTTTGAGTGCACAAATCGTGCAAAAAAGGAGGAAAAATATCTTTTCACGGCTTAGCTATTAGGATGAATAAAATAATGACAGTTAATACAGACGTTTTAATTTCGAATAATAATTTTAGTCTACAAGACCTCATAATCCCCAATGTTAGTACATATTGTAATGATGTATTAGGTTACATATGTGGTTTTATTATGAAAAAATTAAAGAAATAAATTCAATGCACAGAATGTTCGGCGAAATTAGGGCAGGGATATTCAGTGTCTCAATTAATAAATAGAAAAAATCGCAGTGGACTAACGATGCCTTCGAAATATGTATTAAATATATGCAAAATCGCAGAAATTACTTTTGGAGGTACAGCAAATTTTACAGGAATGTTATTTTGAAATCAATATTAGAGACTATTTTTCCAACCCTCAATAACCATGTACTTGACCAGGACTCATTAAATAATCATTTACTGCAAATTATAAATTAAATTTTGCAATTATTTTTCAAAATCAGACTACACCACATGAGGCTAAAATAAGAATAAGGCAAAAATTTACTCATCAAATTTTAGTTACAGGCCTGTAATTGTTTTTTTCTTAGTTCATTTAAATTTAGTTCGTTTCATGAATAGCTTTATTACTTGTAGTTTTTATATTTTACGTTTTATACAGTTTGTAATTTTTTTACCTTCCGTCACCTCTAGGTAAGATGTCAGTGTCGAGTGCGTTTTGCATGAAATAATATTACTGGAAATTTAGAATCTTGCAAGAAAATTTATGTATGGAATTTGTACATAATACACAGGATTGACGGAAGGTATTGTGCTGGCCACATCAGATTTTTTATTAGTCATGTGCTGTGATTTTTTTTTTAAATTAAAGTGTTATTGTAGAAAGCTGTAAATATGCACAGTAAAGTTTTTCATCATTTATAATATTTTTATTATGAAATTCTAGCCAAAACCAAATCCCGCGTTGCGGCGACTACTCATTTTTAAGTTTACTAGTTAATATTTTCATTGTATATTCCTTACTCGTTCAATAAAATGTTTTTCTAAGTTTTTATTTGTAACTTTCATTATTATTTTTTTATGATAGAAATAAGTAATAATATTTAGTACCTAATTATAATTAGTTATGTACAAAAATTAATGTGTAAGCAGTGACGGCTCGTCCTCAAGTGCTGCAGAGCTGCAGAACCACCATTTTTCTCTGAAAATTCCCATTACTAATTAAGCATAAATTAAATATAATATATATTAAAATATATTTAAATATCCTATATCAAAATTACTTATTTATATTGAATACTGCGGCGCAACTTAGTACGCGCTGTATAAAGTTAGTCAAATGATCAATGAATAGTATGTCCGCTAGCTACATTCAAAACCTCGCTGATTTACTACGATGTTCAGCTACAAGTAATTTGCGCGCTTCGGCAGGTGTCGTCTGCTATCGAAAAAGTTCGGAGGTTGCAATGTTATGCTCACAAAGAGCTGCAAACCAGCGCAGATCGCAGCTAGATAGCAGGTTTATTCAGTTATATACTCGTACGCGTATTAGTTTATTGTTTAGACGTATGCCTTTAAAATTTAAAATAAACCAATAAATAAAATTTAATTTCTTAAATTTATCTTTTATTGATTACCCTTTTTCTTTTTTTTGATGCAGCACAAGAATTGCCAACCGTACGCTTTTGAAGCGTACATACGCGTTTTAATAATAAAATATGAATGTGTACGCTATAGGCGCGCTTATGAAGAAATATTAGTAATGTACGCTTTTCTGGTAATCAGTTACATATTTGACCTATTTCAACAGTAGAGTGTATGAGCTCCAAACCCTGCTTATTAGCAACTGTGAGTCAAATAAATTATTACTGAAGGTGTCTGACTTCTATCTGACTATAATTTTTTAACAATTTGTTAAATTTACTACATTATTGCGCGGTTTCATAAAAAATTAACTCATGGCTAAATTTAACAACGTGTTAAATTTTGACATATAAATTGTGAAAAATTTATAAATTTTATTAGTGCATATAACTCAATTATATTGGGTGTATCATATGCATACTCAACACATATTTACTTTAAAATGTTCTTACATACAATTTATTTAATTTCTACACTCTAATAACATTCAATTTAGCATATGTCAAAATTTAACACGTTCTTAAATTTAACAGTGAGTTAAATTTAAACAAGGTTTTATGAAACCAGGCATATAAAGAACTCTAAATTATCTTACTTTTTACACGTTTCACCTTGAAAATTTTCAAAAAATCGCCTGCGGCCCATTTTTTTTATCAATGGAGTTGGCAACCGTATGCAGCACACCCACAAATATGTACTACAAGACGCTACTGTGTGTAAGCTTTACTTGTTTTATATACAAATTCGTTTTTCTAGTTTTCGTCTGTATTTTATTTTCTCATTGAATGAAATAAATATATTATAAATGGTAAAGCATAATTTTACTTAATATATGTCAAAAATTTATGAAATATCTAATAATATTTAGCATAAAACTTATTACTCGCTTGAATATATGTCCCTAGGTCATGCGACAGGGGGGGGGGGGGGGGGATTTACCCTCGCAGTCATACGCGCACAGTCTTATGTATTCTCCTTCTCACTCACATGTTCATAACAGTGTTTCGAGCCAAGATGCGTACCAGGGAGCATATATAGTAGAGTTATAAGATCATTGGTGGGAACGTTTGACGCTCGACCAATGTAAAATTATAAGAAAACGTATTATTTAATATATCATAACATAATTCGATTGCTATACCTTGAAATATTATAAAAAATACACCACTATGTCCTCAGAAGACCAAAGAAGCTTTTATAAAGAATACTATTCTTTTGATTTACGGTTTAGTTTTTGAGATAATCTGGTGTAAACAAAACATAAAAATTGGTTAATTTGGGTTGATTTTTTCCATCATTCTTTCATTCAAATTTCTCAAGCTCGTAAGCCTCAATGTATCTCGTATTAAATAATTAAAAATAGATCACCCACGAAAGTTGACATTTTTTTAATTTGAAAAAAAAATATTATGTTCTCTTTATCATTTTATCTCTACCTCAAATTTTGATTGTAGTGCTCTTTTGCCAGGCTTCAAGTTTAACAAATTCGAAATTTTGGTTTGCTAGGTTATTAACTTTCATGTGTGAAAATTCCAACTTGTTACACCGACTCCCTCACAAAACTTATTTTTTGACGCTTTTCGTAGTACTGTGCATTCTACTAAATACGTACAAGCGCCGGTCAACCGATGCTGAATTTTTAATAACTCATGGCATATGCGAAAGGATCTTTTTACTTTCCTAACGTCCAAATATTTTTTTTTTTTGCTAGATACAAGCGCCTGGCGCTCTTAGACAAATTGTCGTTCGCCTCTAGCTGTTACGTCGCGAAGTAAACACATACGAGCCTATTATTCATACACGAAATTATTCCTCATTCGGTCGCGCCATATACCCATATACGAGTACACCAAGTAAATATCTTATTTCTTCCGCAGTCAGTTTTCTTACAAACTCATTCTCCTGCTACAGCTTCACTACATCCACCAAATTTCTTCTGTCGACAATTCACTTTTTTCAAATACTAATATCTTGCATTTATCAACATTCAACACCAGATTCATATTTCTTCCAACTACATGTATTCTCTTTATCATTCTCTCAGTTGTTCCTCATTTTCAATCAAAACAACTATATCATCCGCATGTAAATGTTTTTATTTACCCCGATTTTAAGAAATTAGAACCTCGTTTGCTGATCTTTTTGCGACAAAATAACTTTGGCTGCTCGCTTGCCATTATTATAACACACGTGAATACAATAGACAACAAAATACAATTTTACACTACGAAACGCAATATAAAATAAATGCTGCGAAAAATATGTAAGACAATGTATAAAGTCGGGACGAAATATAGAGCCACCGATTTCATTATAGTTTATCTATTCACCGCTAGGTCTACTCATAGCGCCACATCCTTATATTTCATGAAAATACTTACCGAATTTGTTTAAATTACGAATATATTGCATATTAAAAGATAAATATTTAAAATACTTACCTGAGACATATAGAAATATGTATAGTACCTAACACTAAACAAAAATTAACATTAGAACTTCAGACACTTGAGAAAAAAAAAATTAAACATTTTTTTTTTTTTAAGTATGTTCTCGAAGTTTAATTTTCGATTTTTTTTTTATATGAATTGTATAACATAATTCTTCAAAACATATTAAAGTTTAAACAAAATTTAACATTTAGTATAGAAGAAACACATTAAAATGTATGAAAAAAGTAGATTTTTTGTATTTTTAAAATTGTTCTCGAAGTTCATTTTTTTTATTTTCACATATTTTATTCCCTATCCTGTTACAAATTTTTCATGCAAATTTAATTAAAATCCAACATTTAGAACTGAAGATATTTTAAAAATAATATTTAAATTATTGTTTTGGGTGAATAAATAGATACAAAGATTATTGAAACTATTTTATTTTCATGACAAATTGTTTCCTTTTTATTATTATATACGAAGAGATCATATTACATTACACAATTTTAAATAAAACATGAAAAACCTATTCACTAATTTTGAATTTCGCGGGCAGGGGTATCATTTCACCTTAATGTTTTGTCGACTTGTTTAATTTTTAATATCAATAAAAAATACGTATCATTTTCCTGAACTTCCGTATCCTTTAAATGCTATTTATTGTGTTATAAGCAATATTTTCATTTTTCCTTGAAGGAAGACCTTTTTTGTAGTCACATGGTGCTGGTTAGTCATGTTAAAAATATGCATGCGCCCTCTAGTGATATTACAAACACCCAAGTGGTTTGCGGGAAGAAAAATTGCCCACCCTTGTACTAAGAAATGACATCAGGCAAGCTGTGAAAACAGTTGAGTTAAGTAATATTTAGGTTAATTGTTTAAACAGTAAGTTACTTTTGTAAGATTCCATATTTTTTCACAAAAACTGATCATTTTATCACAGCCTACTTGGTATGGCTTAACAGATTAATTAGTAATAATTTTCTCTTAATTTTTTGTAGTTAATTTCTTCGATAACAATTCACTTCAAGAATATCGTTGAATTCATAATTTTACGTAGATTTCAAATATTTAAAAATATATGGGATGTTCCATTTGAAATATGAAAGTCAATGTCATGTAAATCTTATAAGGAATATAAAATGAATATATGGTTAAATTCAGCAAAAAAAACTATCCTAAAAATATTTACCCTCTCATTTAAAAAATATAACTTTGATATCGATAATTTAAGTATTTACCACAGGGATATAATTATGCTAAAAGTTTTTGGCCACAGTGTAATGTGAAATAAGAGTAGAGTAGCGTTATTGACATTTCACTGCTCTCTGGGCGAGTTACGAAAGCAGGTACCGTAAGGCTATTAATCACTGCCAGCAAATATTGAATTTGCTTCGTAACACATTAATAGGATCACCAATATTAATTTAGATTAATATCATTTGAAAGTTTATCATAAAATAATACAATAATTTTAATTTGGTCAGGTATTAATTAATAGGGAGCGAACCTTAACAATTTCAAAAATTAGTGACGTTCAGGGTGTTATTTTGCCTGAAAGGGGATGTGTCGATCAATTGTTTACTCTTCGTATGGTTGTTGAGAAGTCACTTGACAAGAACAAAAAGGTGTTCTGTGGCTTTCTTGATTGAAAGAAGGCGTATGATGTGTTCTTCGAGATACTTTGTGGTATGTACTCAGAGAGTACTGCGGGAATGGAAACTGATTGGGAGCGATTCGAGCGTAGTATGAGGATAGGGAGACTGCTGTGAGAATAGATGGTAGGTTGAGTGATTGGTTTCGTATAAATTATGTGTGAAATAGGGCTGTGGTATGTCGCCGTGGTTGTTTAACTTGTATATGGATGTATCGTTGCGGAGAGCTTTGAGTGAAATGGATGATGTACATATTGGTGAAATTGTTGTGCCTGCATTACCGTCTGCGGATGAAAATGAAGAGCAACTCAGAAAAATGATACAAAGAATATATGGAGTTGGAAGAAATATGAATCTGGTGTTGAATGTTGATAAATCCAAGGTGTTAGTATTTGATAGGGGTGTAAATTAGTGACTGAGTGCAATGTGTTGTGAATAGAGTGAAACTGGAGCAGGTGAATGAGTTTGTATATTTGGGTAGCATGACGTCGAGGGATGGTCGAAATGATCGAGAGATTGAAAGGAGTGTGAATGCGGGATGTAAGGAATGGATGCTCTGAGGTATTTACGTGGTGTATGTGGGTATGTAAGATGGCACCGCGTGAGGATTAATTTGGTGTATGATCAATGTATGGTTAGGAACATTGTTAAGAGAGTTGGTGTGAGTCAGTTGAGACGGTTTGGTCATGTGGTGAGAATGGCGAGTGAACGGATTGTAAAGCGTGTATATCTTGGTAAAGGTGAGGGTTTCGATTACGTACCAACCAGTAAGTAAGTGGATGGATATGGTTGGTAAGGTGCAAAGGGAGAAAGTTTCCAAGTGAGAAGAGAAGAAAAACATGTGTGGCGAAGGGTGATTGTTTCGTAACTATTATTGTGATCCGGATGCGGTATTTCGCTACTGAAAATCGGTCACTTTAATATGTTAAGAGTGAGGATTTGTTGTATGATGTGGATGTTGTTGTTGTTATTTTTTTCGGGTTTGTGAAACCCACTAAGTGAGACATCCGTGATTTTATGTATGTATGTATTTCACTCGTCGCGGTTAATAAAAAACATATTGTTAATCCTTTTGAAATAAATGATTCAGTTAAAATTAGGTACATATTTTTTTTTACGTCTCGCTAAGAGGTATTGGCATCATGCTAAAATCGCATATCCAGATTTTAGTGAATAAGCACGTTTTAAGGTCCGTAGAATCCGATAACATTTTTACGATGATGTCTATGTGTGCAAAATGTCAGTGTCAAAAATCAGATTTTTCTGGGAGTTACGAGTACATTTAATATATATTATTGTATTATTAATTAAATATGTATTTAAATTAGAGGTATGTTAGTATTAGAAACAATGTGTTTGAAAAAGTGGACACACCCTTTTTTCTCGCTTATTATTGCAGATACACATATTGCTTATACGACATATTTAATCTGTGTAATATTTGTGATAGAAATGTGTGAAAATTGTAATTGTAGAACTTTCGGTATAACCGGAAGTGACAACTTTGTAAAGTAAAATACAACCTATACTATTTTTTTATAAATTTGGATTGCATTTTTTGTCCTCTTTCCGACAATACTAAATTTATTAGTGTTAACGTTATTCATTTGTTAAAAATAATTATTTTCTTCTGCACGATTTTTATCGTTGAGATGTAATTTAATACTTATATGACAGGGCTATGACAGTGATTGTTTTCATGATATTATGTTAATAATTTCATTTATTTTTAATTTAATGTTAGTATGAATTAAGAAATTTACAAGTAAGAAAACATTTATTCAACATGTTCCCCATTTACATTGATACCTACATTTTAAAGTACGTCTTCTTAATACACTCGTAATATTATTAAGCTTGAGTCTGTCAATTCCTTGCACAGCATTACGTATTCTGTTTTTCAGTTCTTCAATATTGTTTGGTTTATTAATATAAACCAAGTTTTTAATATGCCTCCAAAAATAAAAAGCGAGCGGCGTAAGATCTGGCGACCTGGCTGGCCAATGTATTGAACCGTGATGAGCGATCCATTTTTGATCAAATCTATTATTTAACCAATTAGTTACTGGTTAAGCTGAATGGGCTAGGGCACCGTCTAATTGATAATAAAGTTGTCTTCTTAAAGCTAACGGTAAATCATCTAAATAATTTTCAACCTCGTTTAACAAATTTAAAAATTCTATGGTATTTAAATTGCCTAAAAAAATAGGTCCAAATATTCCATTTCCGATTATCCCACACCACACATTCATCCGGTAAGAATACTTACTTTTGCATTGTATTACCCAGTTAAGATTTATAGCAGATCAGTGACGCAAATTTTGGGATGAAACAATTCCATTTTTTGTAAATTTTGCTTCGTCAGTGAAAAAAATATGATGAAAATTTGGAAATGTTAAAATTTTGTTGCCCAACCATCGACAATATTGTAATCTATGTAGAGGATCATTTGCTTGTAATGTATGTGAAAAAATTGGTTTAAATGGCCTAAACTTTTTTTTTAAGAATTTTGTACACTTGATGCCTTGTGAGACCTGAATTTTGCGCTATATTTTTCAAACATGATCGCGGGTGAAGATCAACATATGCTAACACATCAATTTCATCATTTTGATTGCACATAACATTTACTTTCTTTTCTTTGCACACTGTTCCAGTGTTTTTAAAATGCCGAAAAAAAATCCTACGCTGGAATAATTTAAATTATGCCCAGGATGCCTGGCATTAAATTCTTCTGCCCCTTCGCTAAATCTTCTGTTATTATGTCCAACTAATAATACACCACTTCGTCTTCTATTGTCAGTTCCATTGTAATAAAATATTTTCGTTAATTCTTGATCAACGATATAAGTACTTACGACATTTCTATTATTATGTCATGAAAACAATTACTGTCATAGCACTCTCACATAGTATTAAATTACATCTCAACGATAAAAATCGCGCAAAAAATAATTATTTTTAACAAATGAACAACATTAGCACTAATAAATTTAGTATTGTCGGAAAGAGGACAAAAAAACAATCCAAATTTATAAAAAAATAGTACAGGTTGTATTTTACTTTACAAAGTTGTCACTTCCGGTTATACCGGAAGTTCTACAATTACAATTTCTACACAATTCAATCACAAATATTGCAATGACTAAATCATGTCCATTTTATCCAACACACTGTATACCCGTAAGTAATACCGCTAATACTGTCAATGAATTTGAAGAATTTTGAACATATTAGAAGAGTAGGACAAAATTTCTCATAGAACGAAAGAAGAGATACAATTTCAATTATTTGTGTGTACAAAAAATGTTAATAATAATAATAATAATAATAATATTAATACTTTATTACCCAATAGTAAACCAATTACAGGGTATATTGAACAACATAAAATAAGAATAATTTAAACTCCTGGACAAAATTAACGCACCACTTTATTAAATTCATGTAATAACAATTTTAGAATGAATATTATAATAAAAATGAAATACAAACTTATAAATTAGGTTTGTCTAATTGTTTGGATTGGTACATCGTTTTCGTCCTTGCCCTGGCATTCTAAAGTAAGATCCTGTATCGTTAAATCGTCTTACCATCCAACTTATGCTCGAATGATTTCTTCTTCTTGGCATTAGCAACATAACGCATCGAGTATCCCTCATCCAGCACAGTTGATGTAAGAGCATCAACTGTGCTGGATGAGGGATACTCGATGCAGTAAGAGCTGCCTTCTCCACCGATAATTTTTTTGGGCAATTCATTTTTCAACTTTAAAACACTTGTATCTGATACAGTCGATAACAAAAAAAACTTTGTGGCTAAAGATAATTTGTCTTAACAAGCAATATCCGA
This sequence comes from Harpalus rufipes, assembly GCA_951394225.1. Taxonomy (NCBI): domain Eukaryota; kingdom Metazoa; phylum Arthropoda; class Insecta; order Coleoptera; family Carabidae; genus Harpalus; species Harpalus rufipes. The sequence continues at coordinate 60,510,337 of OX596274.1, forward strand.
ACAAATTTTAAATCAATTTTTGGCAAAAGTGGCTTTAATTAATAATTTTAATTTTAAAACAAAACATTTCCTGGTAATATTTGCTTGAAATGTCAGAGGACATCCAAATTCTACTTGCAAGATAACTAAGTAAATAATAGTTATCGTTATATCGGCATTTAAAAAAGTGGTGCGTTAATTTTGTCCAGGAGTTTATATATAAAATAAAATATAAGCAAGGTGTTTTACATAAATATATCTTCGTACGTCTTGTTGGCATAGCGGCACATAATGTAAATGGGTGAACGATGAAGGACATCAGTACGGCAAGCGGCAAGGTAAAAAGTGTTAGCGTATCTGGAGGCAATCCTTGGGACATGGAACGAAATCCGGGACAAAAGAGATGGAACATCTACCTTAAATTCGTTACTTACAGGGCGCGAATAGTCATGTGACTTTGTTGGCCTTGGCAAGCAGATGATGATCCGTGTTAGAATGACGGCTAGTAGTTATTTACATAAATGTTACAACTGTCATGTGTCATAATTTTTCATTCAAAATTTGAACATATTTTAATGTTTATTTGTCAGCAATAGTATGGAATATATATATATATATATATATATATATATATATATATATATATATATATATATATACTTGTCGAGGAAAATAATCCACACGGATTTGGAAAGTCATAATGGTTTGAATGAAAACTTATGATACTTAACACCTATGTATATTATTACTAACTGTCATTTTGACACGGGCCCCCATATCTGCTTGCCATGACCAACAAAGTCACATAACTGCTCGCGCCCTATGCAACATAAAATGAAAATGGCGAGAAGTATTGTGCCGGCCACAACAGATTTTTTAACATTGGATACATTTTTCTGCTACTTAATATTTTTTTATAATTAATTGGGATATTTAGTTTTTTCGCATGTCATGTTTGAAATTATGGAAGCGACTAATGCAAAAAACATGAATTTTTCGTTATTATGACGGAATTTTATTGGTTCGCCAGAGGTAACAAATTTACTTTTTAGACGCTATTTACTTTTTCCGCGCTCACATTTTAATATTACTTCTATCATCGTTGTGATCATTTTGCATAGGGGTGCTATATAAAACATTTGCTGACGCCGACAAAGCAGGTGTAACTTTATTGCCTAGCAACTGTTAATTAAATCGTACTTTTAATGTTACTCAGTGAAAAAAGAGAATGAAAAGTAGAATTTTTAATAACAGTAATTTAGTTATAATTCATATTTAAAATATTTGTTATTCCATTTATGAAAAAAATATTTCACCACAGAAATTTGATATGATGAAGAATTGTATTTCCTGCGTATATTTTTAAGAAATAAGTGACCAAGGGCGGATCTAAGGGGGGGTGGCATGAGGGTCATGCCCCCCCCCCTTGAGCTTATTTTTTATAGTTAGGTTTTATTTTTATTTACGTTGAGTTTGATTGAAATAAAATCAATGAACACTCTGTCTGTTATACTCTAACAGAACTCTGAAAAGCTCTCAAAATTTGGATTGCTAAACATTTTCAAAGTTTCGCAGACTGTTCAAAATTACGAACATGATAGAAAATACATACAAATATATAGTCCGCACAAAAATTATTAACTCCCCTTGCATACAGTTATGTATATAAAGTGAGCTAATATTTTTTGTGCGGAGTATTATAATTGATTATTTGAAACTAATTGCAACACTATTGTGTGAATATTGCAAAAATGTAATAAAATAGTATAATATTTGAATTGGCTTGTTTTAATAGCCTTAAAACTAGTTAATAATTATTTACTGATCCTAAAAAATGAAAAATCCCCCCCCCCCCTCTTGAAAATTTTGTAGATCCGCCCTTGCAGGTGACGCAGATCAACCACAACAAAATGATAAGTATAATTAGGTTATTTATTTCTACATTACATGATGCCATTAAAATAACAGCATATAATTAACTTGTTTGTATTTTGCTACAGATGTCATTCCAACTCCAATATAGAGCATTTTTGAATCATTCGTATAAAATAAAATTAACTGTCACTGCGATAGAAATAATTTATTATTCATTATATGAGCATGACAGATCCTGTTGATTATTTTCAAAATTAATATAGAAACACATTTGAATAATAATTTCTACTAAAACCTAGGTATACAAACATAAGAAAAAATCTGATGTGGCCAGCACGTAACCTCTCGCCGTATATTTTACCTGGCTGTATGCATAAAGCAAAGATTATTTTTATAAATACAAATAATATATTCATATAAATCTGACGTATAAACTTCTTTATTATTCAATAATAGCATGTCTCAACATGAAGATATTTTACCATAAATTATGTTACAATAAATTACAAAGTAGAGTTTACCATATATAAATATTAGGCTGGTAACAGCAATTTTCAATTCGAACAACTTTGTTTACTTTCTCTTCATATTCTTCTAGTAAAAACATTAATTTTGGGCGGTCTAAAATGTATATATCTGGATTGTGCATTTATTCTTATATATCTTCTTTTACATTTTATTTTTTCATACTTGTTATATCTAAATAACCTTAATTCCCTTTAATAAAGTGACGGATAGATTGCACTCCGATTTTGTCAATATTTACAACTTACTTGAGAAGAATTTGATAGCTTTTTCGCAATTCAAAGTTACTCTAGTCTACAGTACTGGTGTACATTGTCCCATAATGTTTGAAACAAATTTAAGTCCTTCAACCTAGACTTGTCATCTCCATAATAGTCACAGATCAAGAACTAAGGGATTCTCCAAGTACATTTTTAATTCATTACTCATTATTTCTGACACTGACATTTATCTGTCAGTTACAAATAATTTAAATTATCAACTATTTTTCATGGCATTCTTTCGGCTGTCAAATTTATTACAACAGATTATTTTATATATTATACTTCTTTTATCTCTAAATCTATGGAATATATAATAAAATATTTAAATGTATCAGATAGAGAATTTAATTTTCTTTAATATTACCACGAAAAATTTTGAAAAAATAATATTTAGAAGATTTTTTTTCAAGAATCTTCTACTTCCGGTTGTCCAATTATTACCAAAACCTTTTCAGATCTTCCCATGAATGTCCGATTGGGAAATACGTTGTTAAACAAATTTTAAGTCTTATAGTTTTTGAGTAACCGTCCTTCCAACATCCCACACACACACATACACACACACACACACACACATCCACACACACACACACACACAGACATCATCGTAAAAATGTTAAAATCGGATTGTAGGGACCTTAAAACGTGCTTATTCAATAAAATCTGGATATGCGATTTTTAGCATGAATCCAATACCTCTCTTAGCGAGAGGTAAAAAGTATTTTGTACACCATGAGACAGATCGTATATGTAATAAATATTATAAGATTAATTTTATGTAAAGTACCTTGCAATCTTTAATTTACCACGGCAAATAATAAAAAGAAAACTAAATACGGAATTGCACTCTAGCTCAGAAGATTGCATTTCATTTAGATTACAGAATTGTGTAAGTGGTAAACTAACTATTACATTTGTACAAAGCGCAGGCAAAGATAAGACGAATTCCCTGCGGCTGTTTGTTCATACAAATGACTCTGGACCTTATTTCCATCTCCAGAAATGTTCTTTTGATTATTTGTTCCGTATCTTAATTTCTTTTCGTGATTATTTTTATCTGGAATCATAAGTTCAAGCCAGAGAATCGCTGGATGAGATGAGGAACGCGGCAGCTCCGTGTTGGTCTGCCAGGGGTAACTTATGTCTCTTTGTAGTTTTGCTCTTACTTTAGCAATAAATAATTTTTATTTGCTCTGTATATACATAACGGTTTAAAGGCGAGTACGTTTATAATGCATAGCACAAGAAAAAGAAGTGCTTTTTACAGAAAAATATTCTGAAATAAATTATTCGAGTGTAATGGAATAGTTTCTTGTTTGAAAAAAGAAAATGTTTTAATTGATTTTTACGTTCCGTCACCTTTAGGTAAGGAAAGTATTGTCTTTGGTCAAAAAGTTCAATGATGAGTTTTTAGTGAATAAGCACGTTTTAGGTTCCATATAATACGATTATACCATTTTAACGATGATGTTTGTATGTATGTATGTGCCTGTGTGTGTGTGTTTGAGTGTCTGTGTGTGTGTGACGAAAGTTTCGGATCGCATAACTTCAATACCACGATTCGAAAAATTATAATATTTTCGTATTCCTGAAGTTTCCATCCAGAAGAAGAGCTAATTAGATTTTGGTTATAATTGGTCAACCGGAAGTACCCCCATTTGAGGATTTTAACAGTTAAATGTCATTTATTGACATTTAACGTTATTATAACTTAAAGAATATATCATTCTCTATACGATTTGATTGAATTTTATACTTCATATTCAATAGATATAGAATTAAAGGATTATAAAAATATTAAATTACATAAATAAGTAAAATATGCTCACCATGTAAACTGCTAATATATTCAGATAATTTAAATTGACAGTATCAATGAAAAATAAATAAATGTGGCAGAGATGAGAATGTTGAGATAGATGTTGGGGAAGACACGGAAAGATATGGTAAGGAATGAAAGAATAAGGGAAATAGCTCTAGTGTAAGAAGTTTCTAGAAAGATACAAGAGAGACGATTACATTGGTTTGAACATGTCATGAGGAGAGATGTATAATATATTGGAAGAATAAATAGCTCAGTAATAGAAAGTTGATGAAACAGATAGACTAAAGACTGTATTGCGGAAGACTTGAGACAAAAGGGGCTGAATGAGGACAACACGCAAAACAGAAATGAGTGGAAGTAGAAAATAAAAAATAGCGGCCCCTAACGAATGGGAAAAGCTAAAGAAGATGTCAGTGTGAAGTGCAATTTGCATAGTTTGTTTATGAAATAATTTTACTGGAAATTTAGAATCTTTTGCAAGAAAATTTATGTATGGAATTTATACATAATACACAGGATTGACGGAAGGTATTGTGGTCGCCATAACAGATTTTTTATATAGGGATATTTTGGACAAGGTTGTTACTATTTGTTGAAGATCAAATGCCTTTGCGTTGGCGTTTTCAGTAAGACAACGATTCGAAGTATTCATCAAAGTTTGTTAAAGAATAATATTTAGGAAAAAAATGATGTTTTAAAACGGTTTTCTCAATTTCCAGACTTCCATATAGAGCATCTTTGTTATTATTATTTATTAACAGAAATATAATTTATACATAATACACAGGATTGACAAAATGTATTGTGCTGGTCACATCATATTTTTTTTTAAATCACATAGGTTCTTAATATAAGTAGAAGAAATATCTAATTTCTCATTTTACGGAAAAGAACCATTCCATTCAATATAAACAGGTTATAACGCGATAATTCTTGCTACTTGTTTACAAACGTTGTTTCTCCGAATAAATTGTTTATACTATCTGCTTATATAATAATTGAATTCACACAAATTCTATTTAGTGAATAAGTTATTTATAAATTATCAATTAAATAATGAATAAGTAATTTATAAATTATCAATTAAAAGAAATTACTTTCTAACGCCTCTTCAAACTTATACGCACTCAAGAAATTGTGACAAGTGTTTTAACATGAGAAAATAGTTTTCTTCAAATATTATCCGTTCCGCAAATTTTTATGCGGTGCTTTATATTATACATAGACAATGGCGAATCTAGAAATTAAATTTTCGGCAGGGGCGGGGCAACAAAAATTAAATTTGAATTTTAATATATTTAAACATGATACATTGTGGAATATTATAGATAATTTTAGTTTGTAACTGTGGGAACAGACATTTTCTTATTAATATTATAATATATAAGTTTTAAATTACTGTAGGTTATATTAAAAATGTATATACAGGGTGTTAATACTAAGTCGTTACACCCGAAAATGGTAGATAGAACTCATTAAACAAGCAACTCTTAGCTCAAATTTTTGATTTGGAGCCCCAGTTCATAGTTATTGGCGTTCTCTTGTTTTTCGAAAAATAGTCATAACTCCCTTATTTTAAGGAATATTTAAAAAATACAAAAACTTTCAGCATTTGCTTTCGATTCTCTAAAACAATTGTATTTACAATTATTTTCTATTTCATCAAATAATAAAATGGCGACCAATCAAAAATTTCAAAACAAGATATTTTGAAAACCATCCCATCGATTTTCGAAAATAAAACATTTTTAAAATCCATAAACTTTCTACTACAATATTTGTCTGAAACATTTTTTTCTATCTGGCCAAAAAAAAAGTTTTTATTCACTTACTTGGCTTGCATAAGTATTAACAAACTAAAAAAAGCATTTAAAACGAAGTAGCTTCTGAAAACAATGAAACAAAAAGGAGATTAGATTTGACAAGTACTCAAAAACAAGTTACTTTAAATTTAGCGAACGTGTATGTCCGTTTGTATGTTCGTATTGTGCATAATTTATACGCATTGTTAAATAGAAAATACCCGAATAAGTGGATTGGGAGGAGAGGTCCAGTTGCGTGGCCAGCCCGGAGCCCCGACCTAACTCCACTAGATTTCTTTTTTTGGGGTCAGATGAAGACCTCTGTTACGAGACACCGGTGAACACAGAGTTAGAACTAGTGGCTAGAATCGTGGCTGCAGCAGAAGATATAAAAGAGACGCAGGCAGTCCTTGCGAAGGTCTCCACCAACATCAAAGCACGCTGCCGGGCTTGCGTTGCTGCGAATGGTGGCCACTTTGAGAATCATATTTAGTCCCACCCTTGTTGTTTCATTGTTCATTGTTTTATTTTTCTTGTTTGTTTCTTGTTTTTCTTGTTTAATGGCAGCAAGCCTACTTTGTTTTAAATGATTGTTGCAGTTTGTTAAAATTGTAGTAGAAAGTTTATGGATTTTAAAAATGTTTTATTTTCGAAAATCGATGGGGTGGTTTTCAAAATATCTTGTTTTGAAATTTTTTATTGGTCGCCATTTTATTATTTGATGAAATAGAAAATAATTGTTAGAGAACCGAAAGCAAATGCTGAAAGTTTTTGTATTTTTTAATATTCCTTAAAATAAGGGAGTTATGACGATTTTTCGAAAAACAAGAGAACGCCAATAACTATGAACTGGGGCTCCAAATAAAAAATTAGATGTAAATTCCTTGAATATTTTTTGGTAAAAACATTTAAAACTTCTTCAGCTTTGACTTCAATATCCACATTTATTTGAAGCATGGTGAAACCATTAGATCTTTCTTTTCCGCTTTTGTAACGTAAATAAGTTTTTATGCGTTTTAAAGCATTAAATGACTTTTCCGTAGTAACGGGTAAAATTACCAAAATTTTATTATTTGCTTCTGCGCTCCTTCTCTATATCTATTCATAAGAACAGATAATTATAGATCCATTTTCATAAATATGTATATTTACAGATGTCGAGAAGTTACTAAAAAAACACTATGGCTACTACCACTTCTGCGAGCCTTGCAGATGCGTTGGACTGTACTTGTGTGCCTGACTGCACATGCAGATGGTGTGTATAGATAATATTGTATCTTAGGGTACCTATATACTCAGGGTTTGGCTATGACGTGGCTCGCGTTTCGTCCGCCATTTGCGGTCCACTGTCATATTCGTTGTTGTTGCGCAAATTATTATATATTTTCGTGGTTATTTGTTTTATTTTAATGCAAAACACATTTAAATATACTTCTAATATTTATTTAAAGTGTAAGTAATACTTTTATTTTATTTATTTGTGTATTTTCTTGAGATACTGACTACGATGACTTGCAATATTGAAAACACATAAAAATTACCAATATTAAGCACAAACATCTAAATTTTTAAAAGGTAAGTTTAAAATATATAGTTATTATGTAAATAATAACTACAGTTATTAAATTTGATGTGATAATCACAACCTATATCCTATGTTCTACATAACCTCTAAATCTATGTCATAATAATAATTGTGTATCTCTTAAATATATGAATTTTTATTACCTTTATAGATTCATAGTGTGATTATTTAATATTCCTGTATAATATAAAATCACATTTCTTACAAATAAATAGGGAAATGAATTATCAGTATGTTTGACATTGGCCCGCTTATGGCGGCGATCTTGCCCCATGGCCATACCCTGTATATGCAGGTACCCTATTGTCTCTAGCCTCTAGCTTCATCTCGAGACTGGAAAAAGAGATTCTCATCAAAATAACTATAGAGAATTTGAAATTTTCGTCAAAATGATTTAATATGTTAAATATTATAAATTAATATGTTGGTCATAATTTCATTTTGATTTTGTAAACCATTTGAGGAGCCCGGGCCCCTTGAAATTTTTTGTAACAATTTTTTTAAATTACGTTTTTGGTACGCATCCTAGTAAACATAACATAAACTTTAAAATTATCATTAATTTTTACAGTAAAGTTTACAGGTAAACTATAATGTTAGGATATGCTGGAACTTCAAATTTGAACATAAGACAAAAACCTGGGGTAAAAATATTAATTTTTGTTATTATTTAAATATAGTACTTAAAAATATTTACATTTTATTTTCTTTCGTGAGACAGTGTAATTTGTCAAAGAACGTAAATCAGAATCTCTGGTGGGAATAAATGGGTTTCGGTAATTACAACACAATAGGATATAACGAAAGGAGCTTTATAAGTTGGTCCGCAAACAGGAGTTAAAAACACACATACACTGAAAAAAACTTGTCAGACTCAGTGTTGACATCACTTGAAAAATGAAACATTGTATACTACATTACATTGAAGCTAGAGGATAACACACAATATATTCATTGTAGTTTATACTTTAACAGTTTGCCATAAACTGAACAATAAGTAATTATTAATAAATAGAATATTAATTGTGAAGATCAATTTTGAAACACATGTTCTTAAATTAAACTGAATTTAAATGTCTTGTAAACATATCTCCTAGCTGATCTTTCGAACGCACAAATTCTGTATTAATATCACCGTTTGGATAAAGTTCCTGTTAAGTCAAAAGGCAAATTTCTCTGTTATGGATAAAATTAAATTTTTGCACCACACTGTACCGAGAGCGAGCGATGCTATGCAAGCGAGCTAAGCAGCGGAGTCAGTATATCTGAGACAGCGGACGAGTGTTATTGTTAAAATTTCAGTGTTTTATTGCATTTGAATCCTAAAAAATCATCAACAGGCTTGTCACCGGGCGTGCAATTGCGCACGCATCAGCAAACGGCCGATTCACAGGTTCCAAGCAAGGAGAAAAAGTCAGAGCATTGCTAAAAGTCTTAGACGTAAACGAGGTTCTGCAAAAGGACAAATAACAGAAATTTCCAAATCGTAATTGCAAGTAATGATTTCATTAAAAAAGATTCGTCAAATCTGCAACTTAAACAAATTGACCTTAAAATTCGTATGGAAAGGATATACGGAGTGTTTACATTTTTTAACAACATGCAAGAAAAATTGAAGAGTTGGTAAATGATGAAGAATTCGAAAAGAAACTGAACAAAGAACTACTGTCCTATGAAGCAGTTATTCTAGCGAAGCTGTTACGTCACAAACGAAGTCATGTAGTGCTGTTAGCTCGGCTGATACAGTAGAAAAACTAAATCAAGATTCAAATACATATTCAAATGCAAAACAACTCAGTTCAAATCAGCAAACACGAAGCGGAAACCATAGCATTACCAAACCTCACAATGTCATCATTTGACGGTGCATTGTAAGAATGGACAGCGTATTGTGATGCATTTAAAAAGGTCATATATGAAAACGACAGCTTAACAGACATTACAAAGTTCCATTACTTACCAGGTGCACTTAAAGAGAAGCCGCTAAAATCATTCAAGGGTTAACAATATCAGCTTTAAATGACAAACCCACATGGTCTATCTTAGAAAAAATATATGAAAACAAAATGTCTATGTTATTTAACCACATCAAGGTAATTGCTGAATTCGAAAAAATGCATAAAGAATCATATACAAGTTTAAGAAGTTTACTCGATAATCTTTACAAATACACAAGGGCTCTATTAGAAGAACCAGTTGAGCAGTGGAATTAACTGTTAATATACATGATTTCAGAAAAGCTAGATTCCACTTCATTCAAGGAATGGGAAAAACAAATAGTAACAAAAACGGATTTGCCGACGTTGAAAATTTATTTTATTCTTTTGAAGTAAGATGTCAAATTCTTCAGCGCGTTGAAAAACCAAATAAACCACCTTCAGTCAGACCAACTTGCTTAACCAATTATTTGCCTCATCATGCGGTATTTAAGCAAAACGATGAGAACAAAAAAAATCATGTTGTATTTGATGCTAGTTGCAAAACTTCAAAAGGACTGTTACTAAATGACATCTTGAAAATAGAGCCTACGATTCAACAAAACTTGTTTGAGATAGTAACTCGATTTCGACAACACCAATACGTACTATAGGTCGTGCCAAATAGAAATGACCTGTCAATCATATCTTGCGCATATACTGTGTACCACTATTTTTAGAGCGGAGTAGTCTCTCACTATCCATTTCATAGTGATACATGCACCTTTTCCGTGCGCCGCTTACCCAAAAAGAATTCTAGGGACTGCCCACTAGTCGCTCGTGTAAGTACTGTAATGACAAATGCAAAACCGATGAAGATACAAGCGTTCAACTGACAATGGATGTAAACACTGAGTTGTGTCAGTGGCGTAGAAATAATTAGGCAACAATAGTAGTTAGAATATTTAAATTAAGTTTAAAAATTAAATATGTACAATATACCTAAAAATAAATGAAGATCATTTAATATTCTCCATAAATTTGATTACCTTGTACACTAACAACCTACTTTTACTATTTAGTTCCATGTTTTTTAGTCAACTTCACTATACACAATAAATTTAAATCTTTAATAATATTATTTGGACGCCACTGAGACAAACCCGCTTAAGTACAATGCATGCGATTGGCCCTTTAAGTAAGAAGGGCGGAGAATGCGTAAATGCGTTTTACGCGCAGGTCATTTCTACTTGGCACGACCTATAACAGCAGATGTCGTTAAAATATATCGACAAGTTCTTGTAAAGGATGCAGAAAGCGACCTACAAAGAATCGTTTGGAGGGAAAATATAGAAGAGCCTATCCAAACATTCAAGTTAACACATTCATTGCCAAAGCAGTTTTCGGATGTATTGCACTTGCTCACTACGAGTTATCTTGTATTTGACAGTTCTGCTTGTGACGCCAGCTACAAAGTAACCCGTGCCGCACAATATAATTTTTGAAGCTAACTACGATCGTTCTCGTTTAATATAATAATGTTTCACAAAGCTTGGCGTGTGGGGTAGGAATTGCAGAAATAGGATTGGTGTATGGATACAGATTTAGTTCAATTATTATATATATTTTTTGGGCAATACTTGCCAAATATATTTTTTTAATGTAGGGTATAGAAATTTATATAACATAATTATTTTACATATTTATTTCGGCATTATATGCAATAAAAAAATAATATATTTTCCAAAGCACGAAGAAATAATGCAACTTAGAACCGAAACAAACTTGTTCTTAGTCATGTAAACAGTTACATAATTTTTTTATAACATCAAAAAAGTAAAAAATGGTCTCTGGCGTCAGGGAAAAGCATACCAAAAAAGGTACAGCTTCACTGTGAGAAAAGCCAACTACGGGAAAGTTCGTAGTTGAGAGTAAACGTGTTAAATACAGTTACGTATGGAACTGCCTCAGCTCCATACATGGCGGTCAAATCATTACAACAATTAGCACACGATAATATCGAGCAGTATCCTACCACTAGTCAAAGAATTTTAGAAGATTTCTATGTTGACGACATCTTAACTGGATGCGATTATCTGGCTGAAATAAAAGCAATACAAGATTAATTAACCACGTAAGTAAATGGATGTCAAATACTGATCATACAATTGATACACAAAATGAGTGTAGAAAGTTATTCACAGAAGATAATGAGACGACACGAACATTAGGCATAAAATGGAGTCCGTTTAAAGACACCTTTTCATTTGAAGTACAAGAGGATGGCAGTACAGCTTTAACAAAAAGACAAATCCTAACTAAAATCAGCAAATTATTCGATCCATTAGGATTATTGGATCCAATGAACACATTTTCCAAATTAATAATGCAAAAACTGTGGCAATTACATTACGATTGGGATGAGTTAGCACCAAACAACATCGCCGAGACATGAAATGAATTCCCAAAATCCCTATGCAGTCTAAACAATTTACAAATTCCTCGCTGCATGAACTACATGGTTTCGAAAATGCGTCGGATGATTCATATGGTGCTGTCATATATTTGCGATCAACTAAATTTCAAGGTGAGCACGTGATTCGATTAGTTTGCTCAAAATCCCGAGTCGCGCCAGCCAAAAGGCTGTAATTGCCTAGGCTGGAATTACGTGCAGCCTTGCTATTATCAAAATTATATTAAAGTAGGACGCAATCTTTAACTATCAATATCCAGAATGTAACGCTATGGTCGGATGCAACGATCACACTATAGTGGATTAACACGGAACCACATAAACTAAAAACATTCGTGGCGTATAGAGTGACTGAAATTCAAACCACTACAGGAAATTTATGTTGGAGGCACAGTGGTTCAAACGTTAATCCTGCAGACTTGTTGCCTAGGGAATGTTTCCCA